>BGZK01000140.1:0-686658 GCA_005406025.1 Eumeta japonica
CTGAAACCGAAAGTTTGATGAGAAGATTGATGGATGTCAGTGACGCAAGAGCATGTGCAAAGATTGTACCGTAGGACATCTATAGGCTCTGCCTACCCTATGAGAAATAGGCGGAGTTTATATATTATCAAGGACAGTGTGTTAATTTCTAGAGATGTACTATGATTCCAAAAGCTTGATAAAAAAAAACCGGCCAAGTGCGTGAGTCGGACTGCGCACCGAGGTTCCGTACAAACCTGCAAGGTTTACAAAGTTCGTTTTACCAAATTTCGAGATTCTATGTCAACGGGAAGTGGTCTTTAGGTTTTATTCCCTTGCGTGTAGTTGCGAGTTTCAAAATATGCGGTATCAATGGTTGTACTTTTGCGTTTTGCGTTTTGCGTTGACTTAGAATTTTTTCACGGGTTAAAGGCAATTAGATCTAAGTATTTGATATGAATTTCAACTTGATAGCTCTACGCGTTCATGAGGAAAAAGTAATAAGTTTATATTTATTAAAAATATATATTTTGTAATGTAACTAAAAATTTAAGGTTTTGAATTTTCCTTTATGTGTGCTATAAAACGTTGCTTCATGCCAAATTTCAAGATTCTAGGTCGACTGGAAGTACCCTTTAGGTTTTGATTCCCTTGCGAGTACTTGCGAGTTTCAAAATATGCAGCTTAAATTGCTGTTTCTTTTGATTGCGTTGACATAGAAGTTTGATTTTGTTACAGCTTAAAGGTATTATAGACCTGAGTATTTGTATGAATATCAATTTAATACCTCTACGCGTTTATGAGGAAATGGGTAGTAAGTTTAAAATTATTAAAAAATATATATTATGTGATGTAACTAAAAATTTATGGTTTCGTAATTTTCCTTTATCTATGCTATAAGACGTTGCTTCGTACCAAATTTCAAGATTCTGAGTTCACGGGAAGCACCCTGTAGGTTTTGATTCCCTGCAAGTGTCGAAAATTTGCGGCATAAACGGCTGTATCTTTGATTGCGTTGGTTTAGAAGTTTGATTTTTCACAGCTTCAAGGGACAGTAGACCTGAGTAATTGATATAAATTTCAGCTTCATACCTCCACGCGTTCCTGAGAAAAAGGGTCTTGACAGACGGACGGACGGACGGACAGACGGACAACAAAGTGATCCTATAAGGGTTCCGTTTTTTCCTTTTGAGGTACGGAACCCTAAAAACAGCATCATCGTAAGCACAAACATCTGTTACCGCCGTAGGAGGGTGAAGTCGGTGTATAGTTTCTGTTAATATAGTTACTTGATCAAAAAAGAAAATCTTTACTAATAAAATTAATAATAGAAGTCGTTTGTTTGTCTGTGACTTGAGCAAGGTATAAAAGAAAAAAAACAGTACAACGATACTCTGTGTCCCGAGTCGCTTGTAACTGACGCAGTCATTGCGCAGCTTCAGCGCTTGCCTACTTTACACCATTGTGAGCTTTCATGGCTAACTTAACAGCGGCAAAGTTCCGTGCGTATGTACCGTGCTTTTAACCTATAATGCTATGGGATAACTAAATAAATATCAATAAGAATTGACAAAACGTGCTCTTTGGGAAAAGCTTTCAGTGAATTCACAACTGTACACTCAGATAAAATAATCAATTAATTATCTACTATTTGAGCGTATATGCTAAATTACTATTTTGCATACATCGAGACATTGAAGGTTTTATGCAGATAGGGCGTAACTACACAAAGGCAATTTTACAGGAGAAGTAAAATAAAATGTTTTGAAGGTAATTCTGAGATAAATTTTAATTGAAACTCTAATAATTATGCAGTTTTATTAGTAGAAGGTATTAATATTATATTTTATGTATAATTAAATGTAGAAATAAGTGAGGAAATACGACACAAAAGTCAATTTGGCAAGTTTGTATTTACGCCCTATCTGCATGAAGCCCTGATATAAATATTTACTGAACTCTTTAAAACAAGTCATCTTATAAAACGTGACCAACCTGCAAGTAATTATTCTGAAAACAATAAAAACTTATGTCATCATACAAGTTAATAGTACCGATAATAATAACTAGATTGCCGACACGATATCACCACACACATTGAGCGGTAATAAACTGTCGCTCACGATATCGCACGTACAAAACGATTCAATGTGTGCACATAAACGCCCCAACGAAGAGCGCGAATATTCGAAAGTCCGTGTCGGATCGCGAACTCGATCATCAACGAGGCACAGCGAGCCTTTCCGTCAGTGTGCCTGTATGAGGGTTATGCTCAATTTTCAACACAACGACCGCTTACACGTCTAGATCCGGGTCACAGGCTACCACGTCAAATGTGGCGGAACTGGAAGCAGAATTATACTCTGCGTATTCAGCGAGTACAAATGTTTAGTCTGTGCATCACTCTGCTAGCTCTAGTTTTCAAGGTCGGAACGCTGATTATGTTTGGTAAATTCATCGTAATATTCCTTTGTTACAGGTAATCATTTCAATATTACCTCGGTCCAAAATAGATTTATGGTTATAATGACGATGGGCGTGTTAAAACGTACGACGACTAAACTAGGCTACAATACAATTATTTCAAAGCGCACGAAAATAACGAAGGTCGGGTTTCGTTTAGTTTGATAGGAGGTGGTGCTTTTGCTTTTACTCGTATTTGATACAACGCTTGAATGTAATACTTGAAAAGTTATATAAATAGTTCTAATATAGAACAAAATTCATTATGAGCTTTAAAATTAATTTACGATGTATTTAATTACTGAAGGGAACCTGCGCATTTTGGTAAAGATATCATTTTACAAATAAGCGAAATATTATTCACATGACAGCGACATATTTAAATGATATACCTACACTAGCGTAGAACCGACGCGATCACCTCAAAATTCTACGAGACAACGCTCTAAAGCTACGTCTGATTTTATTATCTGTTCATTCGCATTGGTTCAGCTTGCACCCGCGCGGGCGGACTCGAGGTGCAAGACGATATCCGAATACGAACGACACGGACTCGGCAGCCGTCGCCGGACGCCTTGGTTGAAAAATCAAGTATTCTTTGGTGTCTGTCTCTTTCAAACGTGAATATCGCAATTTCGCGTATACTGACTCTAATTGAGTGCCCTCGCGGCTTTGCCCGCGTGGATATGGAATAGCTTTTTCGTGTGATATATCAATTCTAATTTCTATCTTAATCCCATTCACAAGATCGTTCCTCATCTAGATCTCCATAGCTTTTGCTCCAGGATCAAATCTTCCGTCCCGCAATCGGATTCTATCTCAGTTGTGTTTTCAGCGCCAATTTCTGAACCCACTCTAGATCTCAGTATTATTTTCATTTCTTATGAAAAAATGAATCCCGATCATGATTCGACTTCCAATCGCGTTCCCGACCCTGATAGCGCTATAAACATAGCCTATGTTCTAAGCGTGTTCTTCTACTTAAACAGTGTGTAAAATTTGACCCCGCAGAAAACAAAGGAACCACATTTTCCTAATGCATATTATAACTGTGCCCTGCAGTTCGCCTGCGCTAAACTTATATTATACCCGTCTGTTTTAAACACAGTATTATTATAAACAATGATCATTGACTGATGATGTGTACTGTCTGATGACTGACAATACCATCTGAAAGATATTCAAAAAGACAAATCACAAAGGATATACCGACTTGTCTTGTTTCACAGCACACATGAATACGAAGAAATATAAAACATTAAAATAATAAATAAAACTATAGTGGCTGTAGCCTCCATCAATAAAAGGGCCATCTGAGGTAAAAATAATTATTCAAATCAAATTGTAGTTTCAAAAATTAGCTCGTTAAAACATACAAACACTTAATCTGTAAAATATGTATACTTAAGCTGGTGTTCGTTTTGATTTTGAAATGTCCATATTTATGCTTACCCCACTACTTTAACAGTATCAACACGTTCGACAGATATTTAGGATTCCTTACTTCAAAATGAAAAACATATCGAATCACTCGTGTTTCTGTCTGTCTGCCTAGTTGTCATAGCCAATTTGCTTTGATACTGGACCTATAAATTGACATTCGGTACACATATGTATGTCTATGATCCAAACACGGCCGTGTAACATAAATGAATGAATTTTAAATATGATGGCCACTTTTGGGGATGAATTAGAAAATTGATTTTTTGGAAATCTGTACATGTAACATTAAATGAAATCACTTTTTGTAGGACTTCGAATATATACATTTTTCATAATTTTAAATTAAAACTTATTAAGTTATTTAAGAAAATAGATGAGAGTCCACCATTTTCCCATAAGGGCTATCCATAAATTACATCACACGTTGGGGAGGCCCAACGAAATGTGACAATGCGCGACAAGGAGTAGGTCAAAATCTTTATAACGTCAAATACGAAAACGAAAAAGGTTTATATCTTTTGTTTTGTCCAGTATTTAAATTATTTAAAAGAAAATTATATAGTGTCAAAACCTTATAATTTATGGATGGCCTATATCTCCAAAACTGCTGCGCCTAAAATTTTGAAAAAATACAAACAATAGTTATTTACTTAGAGATTACAAGAAAACCTATAAGAAGCCTAATTCGTTAAGTTTCTATTTTTCAATGTCCAGTATAAACTGACAATATATTTAGAATACCTTCCATCACTCGGTCTTAGTCCACATATTCAAGAATATACGACAGGACAGAATTCAACAATAGACAAGATACTCAGCAATTAGGCATACTTTTTTTAGGTACCACAAACGAACATGATAGATATTAAACGTACGGAGCCCTCACCACGCAAGTTCAACCTGTGCTTGTCAGGTTTTTCTTGCGTACGCTTAGCCAGAAATTCGCTTGGTGCATGACAATGTCGAACAGAAAGAACACCATCGACGACATAAGGAAATCTAGCTAAGCGCTTCTCACATAGTCGTAATGCAATGACGTCACAGCGCTTAATGTAAAATACCAAAAGCAGCAACGAGATTGCGTCACGCGTTGAAAATGCGCCGCCGCCGCCGACAGCCTTTTGTTATCAACGCATCTCGATATGCATCTATGAAATTTCCAAAATTCCCATGCGAAATCCAAAACGATACGATACCATTAGCATTTAGCAATATTGTATCGGAAAAGCGCCAAATATATTTTTTTAATATAATTCAGTTTCATGAAAGGACAATGCCCAATGCGACTTGTCAGCATTTTCCCGAAGATTTGCTCATCTGACACAATGCGTAAGTAGAAATAGTGTTATAACTAAGGACCAAGATAAATAAAATACTAGCATTTGTTTAGATGTTCGATATCTATCAATCCTTTGGAATCAATACTCAGTTCGTTGGTAAGGGATTGCAATGGACGAACAGATTCGAGGGTCGACGGTGGATTGCAGGGTTCATGTTGATATTTATTGCAGGCAAGCGTCAAACACAACTGAATCATATATTTTGTATTTTTATTTGCGGCTAATCATCTCAGTATCAATCGTTCCGCTCTGTATCCTTAAACTGAGCAGTGTCTACAGGGCAACGAATACCACGCTCTCAACACCGCCCTTTGAGAACGACCTGCATTCAAAACATAAATACGAAAGTAGAAAAAACTGTTTCCTTTATATGGATTTGTGGCATTACATCACCATGAAGGCCATAAACAATGACATTGCGCACGGACTGACGCGTTGAAACGATTTGGCACCGCGTCCGAACGTGTCGTGTACGTCCGATCGTTCGTAAAGAATGATCAACAACACAACATTTAAACCACCGCATTGTTGCACGCGACACGCTGCGTACTTTGACTAGCGCGTCGCCGAGTCCGCCGCAGTGCCCGCCGCGTCCGTCTCGCGGTCGTCCCGTACATCACGCACGCGTTCGTGCTTATCGTGCACGTGGACGGCGTATCCCGAACGGGCCCCGCGTGCTCCAGCGACGTCATATCGTGCACGGCTCCCGTTCGTGCGGACGTGCGACGGCCTTTACATCATTTCATGTAGAAGCGAAGCTATACAGAGGCGCGTGCGTGACGTCTGCGCGCGGCGGTGGAGTTCACCTCGCGCCGTAGTCGGCACGGAATAGAAAGTTAACGAAATCTAATAGATGGACGGCAGCTCAATGTTGTGCTAATATACGGTTTCATATAGAGAATACGGCTTAATTTATGTAGGTAAATTTACTTGTTATGTAGCATCATGAGCGGTTTAGGAGGATCATCAGCGATTCAAAAATAAAAACGTTAAAAAGGCAAAATTCGGACTCGCGCATGAAGCGCCCGTATCAACGTACAATATTGAACACTGTATATTTTTAAACAGTTAATAAAAAACAAAACAAAAATTAAGACTGAACAAAAAATTGGTTGCCTGTAAAGTCGGTATACGGGCGAAAGTTTTACGTGACAACGACTTTGAGTGGTAAATCATTTTAATGTGAATATTCATTCGTATAGTAGGAAGAAGGATGAAATAATAGTAACAATTTAAAACATTTATTTATACAAAGAATTATATTAAAACATTAATTTATACAAAGAATCTCGCACTGAATTTCATATTAACAAAATTTTATTTTTACCTTTACACATTGATACGTATTTATATACAAATATACATACAATAACTTGCAATACATTTGCGACAATGAAACAGCGTTTACTACAACTTAACTTGTTCCTATCTGAGTGGAAGGGACGCATGCCTTTCACTTTTTATGTCTGTCTCTCTCGCTCTTAGGCGGGCTAACCATGCCCGAGTGGAAGGGACGCGTGCCTCTCACTCGCTCTCATTGTGAGCGCATAACGTGAGCGGAGCGTAACGCAGTTTCTTGAAGTGTCACCCGGCAAACCAATTTATAAGACGTTGTCACGTCAAAAACGTTGAAAAAAAAGTATGTTTCCTGTTCGGGGACCCCTTTCATTTTATTTTTATTATTTTTGTTGTAATTGTCATACATACTTTGTGAAAATTTCAAGTGTCTACCTATGACGGTTCAAAAGATACAGCCCTGTGAAAACGGACGAACACGGAGCCTTAGTAATAGGGTCCCGTTTGCACCTATAAGTAAGGACTCCTAAAAATGTATATGAAAGACAGTATTTGAGAAAGAATTGTAGGTCGATGTATAGTTTATTTTTTATCGACAAAGCACAATTTTAACCGCCGGTGATCGATCGGAACTGACCGCTTACTAATATCACTGGTAGAACTAACTCGTAACATTATATATTATATGGGTGTGCAAAAATAAAAGCGCTTTAAGATAAAAGTTCACTATAAACAGAGCGGCAAAATAAATAAGTACAAAATGCTTAATACATTCTTTCAACGATGATTAAAATAAATGCACGTAATGGTACAGTGACATACATTGTATCGTTTGAACTTGACGCTCAGAAATTTGTTAACCATTTTCACTGTCAAAACATGATTAAAAGAATTCAAGAAATATAGGGTAAATATCTAGGTACATGACCATACCTGGAATACACACAACTCATTACGTGCTTGGTCACGCTGATATGCTACAAAACGCCACGATGCTATCGCACATTATATGAGGTGTGATTCCATGAAACTATTGCGCTGTGCTAACGTAAACTCAGTCATTCCGACCCTTATCACAGGAATACATAGAAATTCGTGTTTAAGAAAACCGATAGCATATCAACGAACTGATGTCATCTGACGATTAGGAAACTCAGAAAGAACACCTGGACGAAACGAGTTACCAAAGGGACAACCATAATCACCGTTCACACTCTATGACGTAGGCTCGCAAGCGAGTGTGTGCGCCTTACCCATAGATAAGATAACATTCCAGTCATAATAACTAGATAATAAGCACCGTGGTGCCGGCGTATGGTGGATGCGTCATTTTTTCATAATAATGTATTCGGTTGCAACTAAGCCCAACACTGCTTGCTACCAACAAGGAATAGTAGCCGAACACTAGTATTTAACGAAGCAGATCCATTAGATCTGTCTATTTGTCTATTAAACTTTATAATCAGAAACACGTTTGGAGTATATATTGATGGTCTATGGGTTAAAATTATTAAGGGTCAGCCAAACCCGAAAGATGGATTTCTTTCAATGTCATTCAAAATATATTTGTGGTAACAAAACCATACATCGGTATTTTGTTTCATATTTTATTTAAGTAAAGGTGCATCACTAGACGACCATCATCATATGTAGCTATAAATCCAAATCAGATATGAATATGTATTTTGCAATTAGAATTGATCAATATTACGAAGTCTCAAGAATACAAAACTTTATCAGATCTAGATCTATCAAACTAGATCTTTAACCGAGGATAACTTTTTCATGACATCCGAATTATTCTACTGAATACCAAGCTCTATCTACATGTGAAAAGCGCATTAAAGTCCATTCAGTATTTCTGGAAATGTTCGCGAACAGACAGACAGACAAATAGTAAATTTAAAAACTTTGTTTTATGTTATATTACTTTTGTCTTATCATTCCCTCCCATTTTCATATATACCAACAATGTGCATTATTCAGTTCATCAAACAGAGGTACACACCGAGGTCTACTGTTTTATTATATATATAGATGAAATCATAGACGTAGAAGCGAACTCTAGTAAAGTGAAGTCTGTGTGAATACAGCTGTACTTGAGGAGAAACTGACAAGAGAACGTTAAATATTCATCACTTTCACCGCATCTACCGACATACATTTATAACCTAGCACACACTATGCAGATATGAGATAATATATTTAATTATAGTTGTATTATTACCATAGAATATCAGAGTTAAAACGATTTTTAAAATTAAGTTATATAAATTGTTTTAAAAACACAGTAAAATAAAACGGTTTTGAATTCTATGTAACCATAGATTTATAAATATGCTTTTTCTGGTTTCAAGTACATACAGTGGAATCTCAATAACTCGAACCTCGTTAAGTCGAAATCCTCAGTAAGTCGAAAAATAGCCATTCCCTTCCGATGAACCCTAAACACGCGGTATCTCGAATTATTTAGACTTTGTACCTCGAACAAAATGTTATTTCCTCCGAAGTATTGATAATACATATTTATACTCTATAACTCGCATTTCAAAAAGGAGACTCCGTAAATCGTAGTTGGTAAGATATAATGACGTCTTACTTGGAATTCCTCGAAATAATAGCAATAAATTTCAAAATGAATGTTCGGGTTCGGGGCTTCTAATCTATTGTTTTGTCTTGTACACGTGCAATGAATGAATACATTCATGAAACTTTCTAAGTAACACAGCTGTGAACGTCATGTTTGTTCCTTGTCGACACAGTCATATGTATCTCGAAGTTCTTGTCAAGTCGAAAACTCGTTAACTCGAATTTTTTGCATTTCCTGACATTCGAGTTATTGAGATTCCACTGTATTTTGTATTTACAGACTGTGCAAATATCTCACCGTCTTGACATTTCAATGTCAAGTAGAAAACGAATGTTTGACACATCTATTGTTTAATTTGTATAATATAATATAATGTAATAAATATTATGGTGTGAGCATCCAAAATGAATATTTAAGCATAGCGTTATCGCTGTACCTTAAATATTCTTCAACAAATGTAAAAAAGTTTTTGTTCGCGTTCGGTGCTTATAATAAGAGCGACGATGTTTAACTTGAACTAGACCTGAATGTATTTACGTTTATTTTATAAGTCGCGCTCAAATCGATTGATACACTTGATGATTGATCGCGCCAATCGCGCAACAGACCGCGCTCTAGAACGTTCCGGCTCCGTTAATTTCGGATCGGAGCTGTTGCATTAATAACTGTACAGTTCGAGTTCAATAACGACGCCGGCGCGTCAATTGCGGATGTCAAGTCGTCTTGTTGACCCGCGCGAGGCCAGCCTTCGCCGGCGGATCGAAGAGCCGAGTAGATCGAGTATTACTTATATATACCTACGACAGGGCCTGGACGAGGGACGGAAAGTTTTACAATGTCATAAGTCTCCTTCACAGGCGGCTACCTGCAATGGCTTAAACTGCAATTTAACTGCAACTTTGAATTCTTGGAATGCTGAGAATCGGACGTAATGATAATACATGGTAAAACAATGTACGTTCTAATAATACACACTCCTGACAAGTCAACAAACATGTCCTAAATCTACGACACTACTGTAAAATCACACTATTTGTGTTATTAGTTCAAGCGCATTCTACGTTTATTGTATACCTAACAAATTGGCACGCCGCCGCCCCGTAAAGCTAGCTCGCGCATGGTGACCGATAAAGAAAGTGAACAAAGAAAACGGAAATAGTACTACATAATATAAATGAATACCAAAAACAAACAATAAACGGGTCGTAGATATGAACACAACTAGTTTATTATAAATAAGAGCGTGGAATAGAATTAGATAGAGGGTATATCTAATTAGATAGATAGATAGAGGGTTAATAGAGGGTAGATAATACAAACGGTGGATAGTACATTAATGACGAAACAGTTCAAAACTAGTGTTTATTTATGAATTGAAATGACAGAAATAACAATTGGTACTGCTAGTACAGCGGTAGACGCGGGGCTCGACCTAGTAGATCTTCTTTTTGGGAGAGTTCAGAGCGTAGAGGTCCTAGTTCTCGATCCATGTAAGACGCGATCGGCTGCCAGAGCTCGAAGTTATCGGCGTGCGAAATAATAGGAATGCAAACGTGACCTTTTTTAACGATATCACATTCAGGTCTAAAGGGAGTTTCCTGGGTTTATATCTCGGTCGGCCTATTTCGGACATACGCGCCTCCGTACGTCCCACGCGATCTTCACCACTACAGATTATGGCCGGGAATGTCAATCACGTGGATTTATAAAAACTACATGATTGACATCCCGGGTGATTATCATCATATTTCGGCGTAAATTCAGAACTTTTCTCTTCTCCCTTTTTTGTCGTTTTGCGTCCTAAGCCCAATCAAGACCTGTTTTAATTTTTCTTTAAAATCCAAAAAGAAAATTTATATTTTTTCTTATTTATTATTAATAGGTACACACATACATATTACAGTCTTAGTACTAGTGTGGATTATATAAAATCCTGGACAGGAATCGAAAGAGTGTACTCAACACGATTAACATCGCACTATTATAACACAAAAGGACAAAAATAATAAAAAAAGAGTGTGTGTACTTATGTACACGCGTTAGAAGTTATACTTCTTTGGCGTATGAATAATATTTAAAATAACTCAAATGCAGTAGTAATCGACAATAAATATTAAAATCAATCAAAACGATTTTGTTTAATTGAAAATGTTTTATTAACGTAACAATATAACAATACAGTACAAATATATAATCATTATTCATTATGTGAATGAGTCAAATACATTTAAAAAAAGAGTGTGTGTACTTATTATTCAATTACATATTTGTTAGAAAAATAATAAGTTCGTTAGAAATATATCTATATATTATACTTACATGGTTAACCTCTAATATTTAAAAACACTTCAAATTTTCACAATTTTTCACAACACAATGTTAAAAGTTTACAAATAATGTTTATATATATAATAAATTGAACAAAAAATAATAATTATAGAAAATTAATACTCAAAATTGATTATTCATATGAATACTATATTTTGCAAGAACTGGGTTATGAATATAAGTACTATGTAATATATAGCATGAACACTCTGTACTATGTACTATATAGTATGAACACTCAGTAATTGTAACTATATTCAGTGTTGAAAATATATTTTTTTATTATTTCTATTCTGTGGCTAACTTCATCATGTCGTTTGTGCGCGCGCAGCTCACAAATTCACTCTCATCCAAACGTGCCAAAAGAAGTATAACTTCAAAAATAAAAAAAAAGGAAAAACAAACACACTAACAGTAAATATTGAAATCGTTAACATAAGAGTGGGCAAATTTAAGCTTATGTGTATTGTTAAGTTTAAATGCTAGGTACTAAATATAATTAAATATTAACTTGTTCTCATTTCTTTACTTTAGGACAGACAATGCCAGAAATCAGGTTCTAACTGGCGGGTTGTGGGCGAATGTATCATTTTTGTAGGTTCGTATGGCAAAAGGGTTGAAGTATAAGATAAAGTACAAAATAAACAAATACAAACTGTACGTTACGTACGACGTCACAAAATGTCTTATTTGAAATTAATGCGCTGCAGAAGGCACATTTTACAGCGCATTTTTTACGTTACATTTCCTTTTCGATTAAATAGTTACATCTTAGATACACATGCACGGTATGTTAAAATAAACGAAATAACATAGCGTCAAAAGTTCAATTTCATTGCCACATCACACGAAAAATTCACTATAAAATTTGACAGCGACATTGAACAGATATGGTTAATGTATTTGTAGTTGTATACTTTAAGGTTAATATGTATTTAAACGACATCTACGCCGACAACATCCGCTCGCTCACGCGCCACTCGCGTGCGCCGGGGCAGTTAGTGATAATTCTGAACAATAATATTTGTAAAGCCGTTGATCGATTAATAAAAAAAAGCGTGTTAAAAAACAATATACGACTCTCTCGAACAAACAAACAAACAAACATCATCAATTATTAAATTAAATCAAACAGCCAAAAGATTTAAACTGCCAGACAGGCCTATCGGCGTAATGACCGTACGGTATCGTCTAACAATAAATTAAATTACGATAGTGCCGGACACAGATTCACTTCGATTGATAACTGCAGCTAATCGTGATCGTTTGTTCTACTTTGGTCGGCCATTTTTTTGTCCTGTGAGAGGCCCAATCGAAGATTAAAATCTCTAATTTTCGCCGAGGTAATGTTTCTAAGAAAAGTCCCGTTCTAATGAATTAAAATGAAATAGAGTAGGTATCGGGTATACTACTAGTGCTTTACGAGCGGCCAGTATGGTGTCCTCCAAGCACTCTTACACTCTATGTGTAACCTTTTCGGAATTAAGAACTTGCCAGTCGAAGCTGTGTGCGTGCATGTAAGTGCGAGTGGACATCTGTATATGTGTGTAATATATACACATAAGCACATATGTAAATAAGGTATTCGGCTACTAAGTCATATGACAACCGGAAACGAAACCAAAATCAAAATTGCAGTCCTGCCTGCGACCTCCAGACAACCTTCTCACCTCTCGAGAAGAACGACAGGAAAGACACATTTGCTGAATTCAAGTTATACGAGTGCAAAATGCAAAGAGGTAATACGTACAGGAATAAATTTATAAGAACAATCACATCCTGCACCGATGGTCCTACTTTATTATAATTATTCACAATATGACAATAATTAATTACAAACAAAAAATATTAGTTGCTGATATTTCGTAATAAAATTATAGATAATTTTCAACGTATGAAAAAAAATCTTCATGGTGGGAATAATGTATTATTTCTCCAACAAAAAAACTAGGACAATAAGTACGATACAACACTGGAATTAATAACTTATATTAATAATTTAAAATATTTTTGTATAATGGAAGATATTGAATACATTCAATTTTGTAAAATTTTCGTTTAGTTCTCATAGTTTTCGTTATTCTGATCATTATTATTATTATTATTGATAAAATGCAGAAAAACCTAGCCGAGAGTGAAAAGTCTCCCTCGGTAATTTTCGGACAAAACCATTTCAATTCAGACGATCCGTTTCTCTAAAAAAACTTGTACGATACGGGTCACTATCGATATTCACACGCGATATTTCCACGGTAATAACGCACACGCGATACTCATGAAGTCACACGATGTGATGCATCAATACGGTAAAGCAGACTACGATACACACTTGTGCCAAATTTGTACAAGTGTGGTTGTAAAAAATAATATCTTTCTCACTACACTTACATTCGCCAAGCGCATGACAAGTATCGGCCGATCTTTACTATGGCATATTTTCAGTGCCGATATAATATTCCATACCGATCGAAGCGGATTGCAGCAGTGAATTTTTCGGCTAATATGCAGAAATAATTGCGATATACTTATTCGATAATTACTTAACGCGTACCTGTTGTGCTAAGTATATATTATATAGAGGAGTGTCGGTGTATTTATGAATCTGTATTATGCATTTACATAAAGATTTTTTTATTTTATCGTTTGCAGCAAATAGTAACGTATATCTGTTCGCAATGGCAATCTTCCAAATGCATGGGTAAAAATAGGTCTACCTCTAAATTTGGGAAGAACTAATTCTATCTTGTATTCATTTACTCACAAACTACATCATTTTTTTAATGTAAAACAAAAACATTCATAAGTCGAGTAAGTACATAATTCGATGAATCCCGTTTAGACATAAGACAAAATTAGACGGAAAAAAAATGTCTATCAAGTTGTTTCATCATCAATCACCTACATTGACGACAATTTGAAAATATGTACTTTGACATAAAATCACTAAGAACAAACTGATCAATAATCTCTCGTTAATATTTGATTTCGTACGCATCAAATAAACCGCCCGTTGCCTCATGGTTTAATCAACAATTTTACTAGGGTCTATAATAATTATGTATTTATTTTGACGCTGTACTTACTTCCATCCGGCGCCGCGGTTTACGAGTTCCGGTTTGACGAGTTCAGGCGTGATTCTACGATGTGACCGACGTTACCCCGAGACGACCTCGACGTCCGTACGACTAACTCGACGCACATTACGTCGAGGCTACACACACTGCTGCGCCGGGCGGCCCGTGACGTAAAATGAAGAAATCAAAGACTTCAAAATCTTCATTGATTTCCAAAATGAAAAATTGACGATTATCGAAAACTGAGAACGTTGAGATTTCTTTATCGGATCACACCTTCGTACCCTATGAGTTGTCAAGACACACGATCTTAATTTATTCTCCATTACTTAAATACGAATTCTGTTTGTAAGTAGAGTTTTTAAAAGAATGAGGGGTACCAGCATCACGGAAGACTTGGTGTTCCCGATGACATACGGCAGTTGCACCATTTTATGTAGACCAAAAAAATATTTTTCATATAAGAATGTGATTATGAAAACACCAATTTTCGTTACTTGATTAAGCCAAAAGCATTCATCACTCTAAGTTTGTATTATTTATTTTTTTTAATTAATATTAAGCAACAGCAGCAGTAATAAGCGATAGAAAATCTAAATATAGAATAGAAAATATAGATTTTATTAGGAACCTTTGAGCACGAATTACTATATTCGCTGCATGACTTCAAGAAATTAATATTTGTAGTCTAGCTCGTTCTTTATTTTATAGTTTGTTTAATGTTCGAGTCCTTAATTATAAACTTTATTTAATTTCTTGACTATCCAATAATTCTAAGCGGTTTCTAGGTGAATTGTGTAATTTTTCACTTCAAACATTACATTATAATGGTCAATAAAACTATTTTTAAAGAACCAAAAGTACAATAAGCAATTTTTTATTGTTATAGAAAACTATAACGAAGAAATATCTTTAGCAATAAAACGCAACGATCGGAAATATTTTAAAATCCACATGATTCGAAACAAATATTTGCTTGGTGGAAATAAAAAAACTTTATCTAAGTAAATATATTTTGAATATTCAAGAAATAATAAGTTGTTTATTCAACAAATAATAATTTGTTTCTGACAAAAAAGTCTAATTCAGACGAAAGTGATTATGTTGTTGATTACAAACATTTCGCTTTTACCTTTTGCGACACGCGACCCTAAATAATTCTACTCAAAATTGGAGTCGATTTGCAATTATGACACTACAACCACAATGATCAAGGGACTAAATTAAAATTTAATAAGTCTAAATAATAGAAAAGCAACAGTTGACCAATCGACCCCACCTTATTATGAAAATTAATGGAACAAGCAAAAGTACCAATAGTCATTTATAGAAATCCTACTAAGAAACTTAAATACAATTAATATGATCAAGTGATCATTGCAGTTTCTTTGGATCCATACATATGTAAATAATGATATCTCAGTCAGTCCTTATCTCATGCAATATTTTTATATGTAGATAAATAATATTTATTACATTTGAGATAAAAGTTGGACGTGTATAAACCAACATGATACCAATGAAAGACTATATAATAAACATCAAGATACTTAAATCGGAATAATACAAAGGGTTCACTTTATATGACAGAATTAGGGATCATCGGTTACACAGAACAGCGCTGTCCTGTTGACATGTTTCGACGCGTGGGAAATAGGTAGAAAATATAGCATTAGAATTAAATGGAGATGTTAATCGTCGATAATTTAAAAACAGATGGCGTATCATCGAAAGTGTCAAACTAATGAATACTTCAGGAATGGATTACGGTGCGAGGGGATCACCTTTCCCAATGGCATACAAATCGACGAGTTGAGTACAGGATAGTTTCACAGACGGGACACCAAAGACACTTGCGTGCAACATGCATTAACATGCAGCATGCAACCCACTGCTGACCCTCGAATCTGCTCTCCACTATGAATCTCTATCCACAGGATTGAATATTGATTCCAGAGGATTGACAAATATCGAACACCTAACCAAGTGTTATTTATTTTATAATTATCTTAGTCCGCTAACCGTTATATTGTTAATTCTAAGTACGTCTCATGCCAACCAGGCACATCCTCAGAAATTGCCCGACAGTCCAGAGAGGGACCACAAAATATCGACGCACCGAAAACATTACCGTCTCGATTTAGCCTCGAAAAAATCGCCTCGCAGCTTCGGCCTTTATTTTCCCCATCAGACCTGTGTAGATCCTTAATTCGTTGCTTCATAGACAACTAAATTACACTGAACATCGACAATAATTCCCTTTCATACAATCAGTATAAATAAATATGTCTATGAATCTCCGTACATAAGAATTCTATGGATAGTAAACGACCCTTAGCAGGTGTACGATGGATGACAGGCGAAAAACTGCGAACAAAAGGCGAGGCGGGCGCCGGGGGCGCTGCCGTCGACCGATAAGGACGGCGTCGTCTTCACCAAAACAAACCACACGTCGCAAAAAAAAAAACAACGGAGATAGTTTCTTCGCTGTTGTTGGAAGAGCATATTTTTCTCTCGTAGTATTCGATATATGGGCTTGCTCCAAAGGACACTGAGTATATGTTTGACTTCGTTTTGTTCATTGGAAACTAATGGCGTTTCATCGTTACCTAAATAATCCGATGTGCTATATTTTGAAGGACTTGTGAAATTTGAAAACGGCGCATGAGATCAATTTGAACAAAATATATTTCTGTTTTTCACACGGATCGTTTATTTATATTCCGACTCCGAGATGAACCTCCACAAGCTGCAATGTCCTCTAATTTTTCTTTACAAAAATCATACGTCAATATTATGTAATATTAACATAAATGAGAAATGTCTGTATCTAAGAAAAAAAAAAAACTGCTGACTACACATCCCTCGAGTACGAAGATACGTTTTTCCCCAAACGAGTTTTCTTGACGAAACATCAAAGCGGATCACAACGTCTGGCAGCCGGCCCGTGTGATCCACGACCCGTCAGAGAGGCAAATGCGCGGGCTAACACCATAGGTATGCGTTTAAAAATAAACTATATCCAAAAATAACCAGCTATCCGACAATACATCGACGTATCGAGAAATATTGCGGGAAGTATCGTCTTATTTTTTTGAACCGAGGTGGCAACACGATCGCGGCGCATACGCAGAGCGAAAAGATATTATGCAAAAAAAAAATTTGGTTGCCTGTAAAGTCGGTATACGGGCGAAAGTTTTACGTGACAACGACTTTGAATGGTAAAATCATTTTAATGTGAATATTCATTCGTATAGTAGGAAGAAGGATGAAATAATAGTAACAATTTAAAACATTTATTTATACAAAGAATTATATTTAAAACATTAATTTATACAAAGAATCTCGCACTGAATTTCATATTAACAAAATTTTATTTTTACCTTTACACATACATACGTATTTATATACAAATATACATACAATAACTTGCAATACATTTGCAAGCTATGCACTAATTCTCTAGTGCAGCGCGCGGCAGACCGATCATAGTTGAGTGGGAGAGACGCAAGGCATTCGGCGGGCCCCTCTCTCGTTCGGTGACTCATCGTTACGTTACCGAGCGTTACACTTTTTCATAAGTGACTCCCAGCCGCAACCTAATTTAAGACGTTGTCACGTCAAAAATAATCACATGCTGTAATAAATGATTATTGAAAAAATGCGACATTTATTATCGTTGTATTCCCACGTATCGTAATCCGTATTTTCTTTATCTTATTAGATATAGAGTACAACAGGTACGTAGGCGCTCGTGCGGGAATGACAAATTGAACGCTTACGGAAAAATGTTATAGCTAATATTATTACGTGAAAATATGTATTTTTGTCTGTATGATTACCTTTTTCGTTGCTACACCGTGAAGCGGTCTTGTTAAATTTAGCTTGGAGTTAGCTTGTACACTGAAGGCGGAAAGGGGCTATTTTTTATCGACCGAAATTACTTCGTTTTCAAAGGAAAACATGAGAATACTTTTTAGTCTTTTACCGTGAGAAATCATTAATTTCATACGGGATAATGTAAACTACACGAACGGTGACAAATCGTAGTACATGTCAGAGGGGCACGAACCGGCATCAAGCTACAAATTCAATTCCAGTCTAATCCTAATGCCACTTATTTCTTTGTATGTATTTCTTTTTTTTTTGTTATATATTATCAGGGATTACACTTTTTCATAAAGTTTTACATCTAATAGACGCCTACTAAACATAACTCCTAGTACTTCGCTAAGACTCCTATTAACCGTTTCATATTTAGTATGCTCATGTTTGATACTTTATCGTCACGGTCGTGTATTAGTCAAGGACCACATTTATATATAAGATGAATAGTTCCCGACTATTAACAAAATACACCGTGCGGGTCAGCGTGGAAGTTCTATGATCCTAGTCCCTCGATTCGAAATACGATAATTCCGGGACGGTATACTTCGGCGATGGAGTATAAAAATTTAATGAAAATATACACTAATAGACAAAAGACCTTATTCCATATAAAGGTGAGCGAAGCCGGGGACAAAAGTTGGTGAGCGAGATAAATCTTATAGAGTACCGATTGCAGGTTCTGACGCTGTTATCTTAAGCTCGCAACAAAAACCCCAACATGATGTCGGCCCGCATCAGCGTCGTTTTATCACTTGGAATTTTGTGCGCCGCGACATCACTTCCGAAGTGACAATTTCTAGCGAATGTGTCAAAGCGGAGTTTACGCAGATGTGTCGCGAGAGCCGCCAGAGTTTCCGAAATCGCACGTAAACATCCGGCAGCCGTCGGTCCGTAATTCTGTTTATCTATTTACTGGCGGTCTGACCGCGTCGGGCGCGCCACGGCCGGTGGCAGTTCGCCAGAAGGCGTGGCCGGCATTGATTTTCTTTTCGCCCGACGGCGATGGGAGGGCGCCGACGTAGAATAAACACGACGGACGATCGGACTTTACCGCGTTCACAACGAATACGTATCTCTCGGCGATCAATACGTAGCCAAAGACGATTATTCGAGTACGATCGCCGAACGGCAACGTAAATACTGATGCCGATTACGATGGCGCCATTAACACTTTCAGGGCAAAGAAACCCTAGGGCGCATGCGGGCGATGCGTATGCGAGCCGGCAGCGGGCATGAGTCAGCACCGGAATAATGAACGCACAAACAGACGTAGAAGTATAACAGGCACGTGTACAATTAGCGAACGACGATGAAGCGCAATACCATGGTACATTATCGACTCGTGTTGGCCGCACAGGGCGTGATGATGAAGTATCTAATTTAATGGAATTTACTACATTTATGTGAATAATAATACTTGAGTTAGTAAAGAGCATAACAGAGTTTAGAATTATTCACTGCCCAACTTTCGCGGTCATCATTAATATTTACATAAAATAGTTATTGCTATTTAAATGTTTACATATATTAATAGTCGGTGAGAACTGTAGTTATTAACTATATAATTTAATATACATTTACAATAAAAAAAAATTGTAGTTAAAATATGTTATAAACTAAATATGACTAATCGTTAGATAGCCATCACACACCTGCACATTATGATAACTACTTTTTTTGGCTGGTCATTATCTTTATGTAGTTGTGACTCTAATATGATCACATTTTAAAACTGTATTCCAATAATTTATGTATAATACAATTTTCATAACTATCAACTTCATATAAATCATTCGTTTCTTCTAATTCAATAAAGTACACAACAATTGCATTTCGGCAGACGGCATATGCCCGTCCGCCGAAATGCAATTGTGTAGTGTGTAAATCAAAACTAGGGAAAGACCACGCCGAGTCGCGCAGAGATGCAAAAGAAACCTATCAAGTGAGAGTTGAGCTCGTGTGGAGATGGTTCCTTACTATTAACATTTTATGCTCGGTTGTTTCGGATGAAAATCTAAGTTCTACTCGCGTCGGTACAAATCTCTCGGGACTCCTGTAGCTGTTCTTCTAACATGGAAGCCCGGTCGCTCGCTGCATAACACAAACGTTTGTTGTGGCCTACGGCACTGAATATCGACGTGGATGAGCCGATATCGTTCAAAATTATAGACCAAGACGACGGTCGATCGAGAAAACCTGTACAACTAATAAACCGGTCGCTCAAACGAATACAACTTGAGCTGAGGACGTGAACCAGAGCGGTACAAACAGGTGAAACCGAACATTAATGTACTGGGGTTGCGCACGCACCGACTGGTTTCCGTCAGACTTGCGCGATTGTTTTAATTTTTTCTTAAAGGGTCAGATATGATACCTCTCTACATTGATCTGTTTGTTCGATTTCAGATAAATATTTGTTATAATGCTGTAGGTTGCTGTCGAAGTTGATGGCTCCCCTGTGGCAGAAAATAATAATAACAATCATTTTTTAATTTTAAATATAATTAAAACGCAATTCAGGTCAAAACCATGCTCTGTGGCCCATGTTCGATCTGCGTAAGAAAATACGAATGGAACGAATTGAAAGAGATTGTTTTGGAATAGTACTTTACTTTTGTTAGAAGAGGTAGCATTGTTTTTATTGCAATATTGAAATTTATTTTAACACTCGTCCACGAGTCACGCTGACACGTTCGAGTTCACATCGTCGCTGTTCATAAACAATCGGGTCCCCAGCTATTTTCGGGATTTCATTATTGTTTGTCTCAGTTGGAGTCTACACGCCTGCGTGTCGATTGATTACTTGTATCGATAGGCGTTGTTCCGATTGGAAGTTGTCCAGCGAGAACTTTCAAAATAGACGGCTGAAGAAATATTTACGCAGTGGCCGCATGAAAGGGCCACACGGCCCCAAAGATTCACAAGGACTCTACGTGAAGCTTTAATATGTAATGTGACTGACATAGAGCAATGGCTCATGGAGGCTGCTATCGATTTTTTTATTATTACTATTTTTTTTTTATCCGCCCCCGTGGCACGATGGCCACGGTCCTTGTTCACAGATCAGAGAAGAATCAGATTCATGCCTCTCTTTTTTGCGTCTCATTGCATATTTACGATGGTAGGGGATCTTATATTAAATATTCTAATTCTTATGGCTGCTATCGGTTGTGAATTAAATCTGATAAAAAACACACTGTGGCTACTTGATTTATGGCCTCTAGTGTCAGCAGCGTTAGCGTTAAATAATATAATCGCGTTACTACGCCAACTAGCGATCACTATGATGACATAACTAGTAACAAAGGCTCTGGTAGGAGACACAAACTCATACGCTTTATATTCACCGTACATCCTATTAAAAACGAATGTAGACAACGACAAACTGGCAACGTCTAGGAAGGAAAAGGGCAATCATTTCAAAGAAACTTCTTTAAATGACAAACAAACAGACACACACAAACATGCACACACTCGTATGAGCGCGTCGTACACATATATAAGCATACACAGACCTATCTCAGCCAATAAAATAATCTTATTTTTAAACCTATCAGAATTGTCTTTTCTAATTCATAAAATCGTCTATTACACAGAACGTACTAAAGTGCAACAACGTAGAACAATCGGTATCGTCACTGCACCTGAATTGCGACCGAGACCGAGATACCGAAACCGAATAAAAACTATCCGAGTCAATTGGAAGCAAATAAAAACTTGATAAATTGTAGCACGTAATTCTGTTCACGAAATTCAACCACGGCTTTAGTGAGAAATTATTATTTTCAAACGATAGGTGGCGTAGTGTCAACGACAGTGTAATATTTCGGCTGTGCAATCGATCCGCGCCGCCGGGCCGTGGTCGCCTTGGCCTGCGCGTACGCGTCGTGCATCCTTGGCGAATCATTGGCCCACTTCTGCTATGGCTTCCACGTAAAGTTTTAGCCTTGGTAGAAGGTATATCGGAAATTACATCTCAAGACGTAATGTTATAGTATTATTAATACGTCGGCTAGTTAGCCCGACGTGATTAAATCTAGACAGAAAGTAATTATTGAATGTTTTTACAATGAAATATTATTTAGTATGAAATTATTTGAAGAAATAGCAATATAATAAGTAACAACATTAAAATCGGATCCAAGCATTGACCCAAAAAGTAGGTAATTATAGTTATTCTGTATGATTATAATGCAAAAAAAAAAAATATATTCTATTTAAAACAGAATTTCCGGGATATGTCTGAAATAGCCTATTGAGCCGAATTAGAGTAGTCAATAAATAAATTTAAAATAAATAAGTAAGAAAATTACTTCTTCCACTGAAATAACCGGCGACTAAAGAAAAACGGTATATCAACATTATTGGAAAATTCCACTCATCGTCGAGCAATTAATTATACTGTACAGTGCATGCATGTGCGGGCGCACACCCGCCGGAGCGAAACCGCGGACCGCGGCCGCATCGCACGGAACCGGTCGGATGACGTCGACGCACCAATATACCCATGGCGTGCTTTTTATACCTCTCCATCCGAGGCGCCAGCTCACAAAAACACATGAAAGCCCGTCATAATCACGACGGAGCGTCAAGGGAGAGAAAAACAAATGATGCACGTCAGTCTTGGGGGGTGCGATTCAAAAATCTTGAAATCCTCGCTAACGTAGTGTGAATATGAAAGCGACTGCGGCTTTGTTTGCGTGTCAGTTCCACGGCTTATCATTGAAATGGAAAAATTTTGTTTGTTTTCATTCGTTCTACTATACACCGGCGGCTAAGACTGAAGTTGGTTCGAAACCGGAGCCGGATCTTAATCAGCATTTGGGAGGAAATCGAATTCGCGATGAAGCCATATTATGGAGGATCTATAGAATGATATGATGATGTAGGGTTTTTTTTTTCAGCTAGGGAAATATTCCCACAAAACGCCAAATTCTCGATTGAAATACGAAGACTTACTTCGAGCGTTATGTCATAATCTACGAAATGATGACTTTTTCATTTGAATTTTAGTTCGTGTGCAGGGAATTAAAGGCGTTGGCGAGATCTAATTAAAAATATTTTTTTTTTGTTTTAGGCATATAGGCAGTCAAAGTTGGAGTATTTCAAAATTTAGATAGGTTGAGATTCAATTTATTTAATGAAAAAAAAGAAGTATGAATTGACTGAAAAGTTAAGACTATAATACGGTCAGCGACGGAGGTTTGCTTTGAAGGCTAGTAGTACTTTTTTTCTCAATAGTGAAATACCTATTCTCCTCCAACTAGTTTCTCGCCGAAATAAAATCAACCTACTCTATATTTCCATAGTGTTTACTTTCCAACAGTCCGCTGAGATGCTCTTGCCCTAAATTTCATTCGGCTGAAAACTGGGCTTCGAATGACGTCAGAGAAAGATGAAGTTCAACGTTATAACTAGCTATATGAGAACGGTCTGTAAGGTCAGTCGATGACCCACTTTAAAGTATTTTAAAATAGATATTTTTTTAATCATTAGTCCTTATTCCTTCTCATATAAATAACATCATAAATATATCTGTAATAATCAAAAAAACAACTTAAAATCAGCATTTTATCGACTCGTAACGAACGAAAAAAACTTGTATGTCCCTAAAGATGAGGCGCTTGTAGACGAGACACTTCTCAAAATTGCTAACTAGACAATCAAACGTACCCGAGCGTCATCTTGGACGGGCTTGGGCGGGCCGTCGTACAGGCAATTCAGTTTCTTCATGGTGTCGTTCTTGCAGATGCCGTACCAAACGCACCGGTCCTCCGCCGCACTCGGCTGCACCTGCGTCAAACGTGAAAGGTTAGGATACTATAATAGCACTTACAATACTTACGAGTTCGATAAAACTTTGGAATACCTTTCAGGCATCGCGCCCTTCGGTTAAGAAACGACATTCGGTAAATAAAAAACCTCTTAGGACAGTATATCGAAGTCAACGGCAATTCGTGCACACTACACCACTTTAATTGGTTATAAACATCAAGTCCATATCAACTAATATATATTTGTACAACTTATATTTCTCTTCCGCCCACATGGTCTGCTACATAATGGGGTGTTACACCGTTCTTCGTAAATTTGCCTTTTAATTCAATTTTATGAAAGCGATAAACGCTTTCTGGGGATATTTGAACGATTTTAAATTTCCCCTCGAAAAGTTATCGTCAACAACCGTCAACTGTAAACAATATGTTTGTGACAAACGGGAGATGCAATTGACGTTTACAATACGATGACATGACGAATTCGTTACGTCAATTGTTTCGCGTATTTGTAGAAAAACAAAAATATAAAAACTTAATGTAAAATATAAAAATTATTTTGTGTTTCTATGTATTAAAATTAACACATTCGATTGCAAACAGCGATAGTTTTTATCGGTTAGGTTACATTAATTGTTAGATTTTTTACACACACACACACAGTAAAATACTACTATTTCTTCACGGTCCTTTTCATTTGACTATCTTTGGCAAATATTATCGGCGGATCCTTCTCCGGATTTAGGACGTAACAATTTAGTCACCGTTCTCAAAACAGGATTACGCGTGACACGGATTTTGCTTTTGGCTCAAATCGTCCTTCTCTCCTTCGACCTTCAAAAATAATTTAGTTCGCATCGCGTGATTGTCGCCGACAATGCTCACTGCGTTACGACATGACAAACGCCTCAACAAATCAGGACGTAAATAAATTTACGTACGAATCGATGTCGAATACCTCCTCATAACCGAATCCGGTTGCGATATGTCGTTCGAACGTTTCGATATCGAAGCGAAGGTCCATTAATTAAAAAGAGTACTACGATACCGCTTCAATACAAAACATCCAATTATATTAAAAAAAAACTTTAAAACGGTAGCATCGATAAGGCCGCACAAAATAGTCTCCTTTCACGACGCGTTATCATGCCAGGGGGCAAGGAATCAAAGTTTGGGGCGAGCGAGTACAAACCGAAAATCCGTGATTACTGACGTGGCAACAGCGGAGATGAATTACGGCCAAAGAGATGTTAACGGCGCACTAGATCAGAGGTCGACAGCGTTGTAACCTATCGCAACTGTGTAATATGTTGGCCTCTACGCGATAGTGTTGAGAGTTATCGATGTATTTATTTTTTTTCTTTCGTTACGTCGCATTGTAAGATTATTTTGATTGTAATACCTAATTGATACTTGTTCCGGTCGAATCGTTGCATATTAAGAATGCTGATAGTAAAAAAAAATTTTAATTCCGGTAGAATTGAATTTTTTTTTTAACAAAATTTGAATATTCATTATTTTCACTATGATTTTCGAAAATCAATTACCCATCAGATCTCGTTTCGTTTTGGGGTCCTAGAAAGCAGTCCTGATCATTTTGAGTGTAATATCGATGTATATGTATATATCTATAAGCGAAATACCACTGACTGACTGACTGACTGATTCATCATAAGATCTCTGAAACTATAGGTCCGATTGACTTGAAATTTGGCACAGTTACTCTTTTCGGTACGTAGATGCTCATAGAGAACGGGCTTTACACAAATCCCGTTCAAAAAACATTTTCATCGTTTTATGTCTACGAGGACGGAGCCGCAGGCAAAATCTAGTGTACCTTTATCTATACACATTACAAAACTTAACGCCTCTCTGTCTGTCTGTGTGTCGTATGTCCTTTTCACGCGAGAATCACTCATAGAATTCACATGTTCTTTTTTATTCATATCTATATTATCTGGCTAGATTGTAGGATATATTTCGTTAGGTAAGGTAACTTAGAAAACAAGCAGTGACGATGATGATGAATCAGATCGAAAAAAAGATGGGCGTTTTTTTAAATAGCCTACTCTGAGTAACTCATAAGAGATATATCAAATTAACGTACTGCACGATTGCAATTCTTAAAAAGATCTACGAAAAAGTCCGCGACAACGTAATTACGTCGACCTTGTAAGGATGACTCACAAGAGGCGCTTTTGTATTTAACGTGACGCCAAACGATCGACGGCGGCCGCCGGGGGCGCGCGGGAGGACCAGCAGCACGAATCGTGCTCCACTTTATTTGTAAAAAAAAAAAACCTGCACACGGGCGGAGCCGCGAGCACAACTAGTGTATTTATATATACGTAACAAATATCTATTAAACGGATGGACCTATTGAAGACGACCTATCGGAGTCGCATTTGCGGCATTCGAAACGGTGTGATTGAATTTAGATTTCCTATACATTTCACTTTAATAGGCCAGATAACTTTTGAGAAATCTCAAAAATTTAAATTTACAAGATCAGTTCAAATCCATCGAGACCCTCAAAAGATAAATTTGACGAAGAATTTAAAAAAAATCTTTTTATCTATACAACATACATATATATATATATGGGATAATTCGAGATTAAAGAGATTAGTGTTTTTTTATTTCGGACTTTAGTGTTCGAAAATGCAAACAGCGGGATGCTTCGGGGTCAGCCTGCAAGGCCAACCGGTGGACAGGCTGGTTAAATATCGATAGCTATAGAAGTATAGCATTAATTCATCAACTTTTTTTAATCTAAACGATACAAAAAACGATAATCACGACGCGCGATCATTGACCTGAAATGTTCGTAGGCACAGCGCACGGTTGGCGCTGATAACGCTTGAAATAATAACCAGGCTTTATTTTTTCTATAAACAAGCCCCCACTAACGCTTTAAAATTAATTTCTTTTTTGCGAATTCAAACGAGTTACGAATTGAGTTAAATAAATTATGCTGCACTAATATATAAAGTTCCCAAAACTTATTGCCTAGAAATCAGATATGTTCGATTGAATGAAAGAATGATTTGTGGTCACTAACTGTTATTAAAACATTTTAGTAAAATATGAACCATTTTAAATTATAAGAAATTTACGAAAAAAAAAAAATTTGTTGTTTATCCGACATTTATACAATGTACAATTGCGTCAGTACACAGATTACTACCAAAACCTTTTTTAAATTAATTAAAAAAAATTAACATGAACAACAAAAAAATCTTAGGAACTTGGCTAGTTTGTAAGCATACAGAATTGTTAACATTGTTAATAACATTCAGTTGATGACACAAATACCTAACGGAAACATTGTTTTCATATAACGGCGAACGAGACAGTTAAAGATGAATAAGGCATATATATGTGACAAACGAACACATATTGATGGGTTTAACCTATTTAAATATATGGGAGAATCGCGTCACTAAAACACTAATTTTCATATCGACAGACACGAAATAACTATATCATAGATACTTTACGAGTGACGTTTCTCAAAATAACTGTTAATATAGGACACGTAAAAAAAAACAAGTAACCAGTACTTTTTCGGTTACGATTCTTGGTATAATTTATGTTTTTCTTCCAAGAGCTAAAACATTAAAAAATACTTTTATTTTACTACACTACACACATTTTTGACATAATAAAACAATAGACCACAAAAATTTGTAAACGACGTTCAATGTGCATTTATGATTTCAATTTCTATCAAATTTTTTTGACATCGCTGCTCATGAATTTTATCACAAAAAAAATGCCGCCGAACCCTATGAAACATACATAAGCCTTGTATTATATATATGTGTGTATGTGTGTGTGTGTGTGTGTGTGTGTGTATATATATATAAGTTTCACCGCGTATCTGTTCAATATCGCAGGTGAGTGTCTAAAAATTTACAGCAGTACTGAATATAACACGCGCTCGCTACTTCACTTTTCTATCTAGCGACCGCGGCGGTTACTGCACGAGGATAGTGTAATGGAGGGGAGTGGAGTGGAGTGCAGTGGAGTGCATAGTGCAGGTCACGATAGGTGTCATAACGTCAATTGAAAGAACATTTACATGGAAGTAATATTTTCTACGGAACGAATAAAGCGACTTTTTTTCTAATTTCTATAAAATCATAAGACTAGTTTCTCGCTATCAATTATAGAATGACTAATCGACAGGCAAACGGTTATCTCTTAGATTCGGACAGTTCTCATAATTCATAGAACAAAATACGAGTAGAAGGACGAATATTAACATTAAAAATATAAACATTATCCTTTCGGGGACGCTTCATTATTAACTTTTTTTAGCGAACACTTAACGAATCCATGTCTTAAAGTCCAAAACATAAGGTTCCGAATTGAACGTCCGGTGACGTCATGCGTTCCGCACATCGCTGCTCGAGGTCCGCGAGCGTTTGATTTTATTTTTGTTGTAATATAAAACTAGGAGTACGAATTAGTTCATTTTTGATAGAACATAGTCGACCGGCAGGCGAGCAATCAGAGAATAGATAGTCAGCGCCGCCCATGTACAATCGCGCCCCTGAGGATTCACCAGTGGTTGTTGGACTCTTGGGAGGGAATAGGAAATCTAATGGAAAGGAGTCAAGTCGATGAAAGGGGGAGAAGAGAGTAGGCTGCCGGGATTCTCACTCACTGGACGAAACACGACAGCAGAAGCTACTACTTCACGTCAGTATTCTACAAGAGTGTGGTATCGTATCTCACCGGTGGAGCTGGCCCATTTCTGTACTGTAGCTAAATTTAAGGTTCTAATCTAATCTAAATTTTGTACATTTTTAACTTTAACGCAAAGCGATCGATACGCCTTAAAATTAAAGTGTAGGTATTGTGTGTATACTTGAAATCATATTTTCGTCACATAAAGTTCTTAAAACAAAAAAGGAGTCCTTAATTTACTTTAAGCTAAAGCAACTTTCATAAACTTATGAATTATGTAAAATTAGAAATCAATTAATCTCTCTTCCTGTTATATACATTTTTGTCACTGTGTATCATTACAAATTATTTAAAAAATGCAATAACTATATAATTATGTAGCAAAATCATATAAATAACATAACAAAATTACCAGCGCCAATAATTAATTAGAATAGTACTGCGCGTGAAGTTAGCACACTTTTCGTTAGAAGCTTCTTAAACTACGGAAAATAATCTATTTATCCATTGCTTTATTTCCATTTTTGCGTAAATAAAAACAAACGACTTCAGTTAAATTAAAAAAACTGATTTACTGGCTACTATAATGAATATGCATCAACAACGTAACGCATTACACGCATGTATTGGACTTGTTCATATACACAATCTCGTTTTCTCGAAATTCATACGCAGAACTGAACAGAAAATGTACGCCGTGGATGCACGAATCTCAATGACGCATATCAATTCATGTAAAGTGACGAACGCCGACGTGATCCCAAACAGAATATCTTTTATTGAACAGCGATCCACCGCATTGCTGGCGAGATTTGAATACATTTTGAAGTAAAAACGCAGGCAGGGTGTTCGAGAAGTCGGTAAAGAAGTTCTTCGACGTTCTATCAGACGAGTCCGGAGCGAGAAAGAAGAATCCTCAAAACACGCTCATTTCAGCCGTCAGCCGACCGCGAGCGTTCGACCGGCTCGCGAATAAAGACGCCGGTATACAACAGCTTTAGGTAGAATCTTCGAGAACCAAAGACAATGATACAAGAACCGACGACAGTCGACAGCATGACCTCTCCTCTCAAGTGACACTCGTAAAATATTGGAAACATTTTAAAATGCATTCACCATCGGACAGTCGAATCGATATACGACGATAGATTTAGATATACGGAGCGAGGACCATATAACCGCGTAGTCTACATTAGTGTCCATTTAGTTTGTCATACCGAGAGCCTAAATACGTAAATCACGGAAAGCCGTCCCGTGTCGAGGCGCCGTTACGAACTTAGCACTGGCACCGATTCACTAATTACATTAAGTAGTAGGAGCGCCACGCCAATTTTTAAGATTTGACATCGATGACCACGGAAGCACGATGATGCAGCCATTGAAACTGTCTGATTATTTGCAGTAAATAGGTTATTGTTTTTATTTTATTATTATTATTATTGCCGAATGAACACGAAATAAATATTACAAATGTAACGTAGTATCAGCTTTCTAAACGTCACTCATGCGTGCGATTGGAGCGCGCCGGCGAAATGCAAGAACTTGTTTCATTGTATATCTTTTCTAATATAAGATTCTATATTTAAATATAATATTATAATATAATATTCAACGGTTAATTGATTCAAAAGATTTGTCGAAAAACACATCTTTTATATGATTTTTATTGAAGTAGCCACTCGTTGCCCGTTAATGCCCGTTAATTAATAGTCATTAACTATGTTAAAAAAACATATTTTTCAAAGAAATCATTGGGGTTAGCAACCTTGTAAATATCTCTCCAAACATTGTCACGACATTTTTCTTCCATTATTTTTTTTAAACCATATTTTTCCTAAAACTTTCACAATAAAAAGGAAAACTTAATAAGCTCTATTCTATTTCCCAAAAACGAAATTACTTTGTGCGGTGTTCAGTAACATTTAACCAGTGTCAGGTAAGTATATGACGTACCGTAGTGAATAATCATTTACACGATTGCCGCATTACACCAGGCAGATGGTTAATCCTTAAAATTTGAATGCGTTATCGTTCTACTGCATGGATTAAATTGAATGGCCACAGGACATTTAAAAAATAAAAATTAACTCTATAAATTGAGTTTTAATTGTCGTATATATATATTATCGACGTCGTATATATATTATCGGGCGTCGCGACGCACAGTTTGGGAAGCCCTGTACTAAGTTACGAAACAACAATAAATGCTGAAAATATTTCAAATTGTCGTCCAGCTCTCATATTGTAAACTTCCCAAACTTCCTATCAAGATCGGGACGAATGGCTACATTCTCAATGACTGCCCGAATTCTTTCAATTCTTGATAATGATTCAGATGAAACATGCGGGTATAAAGGACAAGGTATTAAGAGGAGGTGCGACGATTCTATACAATAGATAAGGGCGAATTCACAACAGGAATGTAGAGAGAGATGTAGAGTTTACGCGGAGATAGCCAACTTCTAAAGGTTTGAGTACAGACAAATAAATAAGTTAAACAGGCTATCGCACGCGCGTCGAGTGACTCGTACTAAGCTGTAAAAACTTTACGCTCGTACAATGCGATTGCCTTTTCTACATCATTATAAGTTTCTGATAATGATGTAAGAGCTACTTTTTTACTTGTATAAGGTAGCGCGTTAAAATACTCGTTTCAATATTGCTATATAAGAATTGTAACAGAGCTTTACAAAAATGAATATGTAGGTTTATTTTAAAATATAGATGGTGACAGGGGTGGTTTGGAAGATGAAAGAAAACTAGAACAGAAAAATGCATCTTGCGGTGGTTTGGCCATCTGGAAAGGATGAATAAAAGTGGACTGACATAACAAATCTATAGAGCGAATGTGTGTGATGGAAAGGTCGACAAGGGCCGCCCTAGAGAATACTATGTCATTATTTCTAAATAGAAGGTGAGAGTGTAGTGTCGAACAAGTGAGTTTGTATACTAGGGTAGTCTATTTAAAAATGATTGGTAATCATGATAGAGATATCGAAAAGAGAGTGAATTCGGAAATAAAGTGAATGGGGCCTTGCTCACTATTATGAGTAGTAAAAGTGTCTCACGGCAAGTGCGTTTGACTATCCATAATCAGAATCTGATCTCTAAGCTTATATATGTTATGAAAGTCCGGTATGACCGAAGAAAAATGAAAGTAGAATCAATGCGGTGAAGATGTGATCGCTTCGTAATATTTATGGAGTGTCTCTGAAAGATAGATGTAGGAACAGTGATATGAAAGAACGGTCTGGTTTGAAGGAAGATGTACTGACTAAAGTAGAAAAAGGTATGTTGCGGTGGTTGGGCTATCTGGAAAAAATGTATGAAGGAGACTGGCAAAACAAATCTATAGAGTGAACGTGTGATGGAAACATCTGCAAGGGTTGCCCTTAGAAAATCCTATGCAGATCATCTTGGCGGCATATTAAAAAAGGGCCAAATTTTTAGCACCCGAAACCGACGAGCTTGCATGAAAAGATTAATGAATGTCAAAGACGCACGAGAGATATGCAAGGTCGACCATGTGGAAATCTAAAGTATCTGTCTACCCTTCTGAAAAATAGACGTGAGTTTACAATAGTAACAATAAATACAGGACTTACAACACACAAATATCATCGAACTTTTAAAGATACAGTTGCACATCTATCACATATATTAGTGGTCGCCTAGTGATCGAAATTCATTAAATTTTCAAGTTCGAACTTTATTTGGATTCAAATACCAAACTTTGATGTTGTATGTCATTCAAACAGACACAGTGTGTAATGTTTATTTTAATGAATTTAATGTATTTCTAGTGCATTTTATATATAAAAAAAAGGCTTTATGGACTTCTTTCACGTTCGTCCGTTCGCGCAGTTTCCTTCAAAAGGGGTACAAAGTTTTCGCTTCATGTACTATTATATAGATAGATATAAGCGAAATGCCACTGACTGACTCAACACGAGAACTCCGAAACTATAGGCCCGATTGACTTGGAATTCAGCATTGTTACTCTTTTAGGAATGTGGACGCTCTGTGTTTTACGCAAATCCTAACCAAAAAGAAAATTTCATAATTTTATGTCTGCGGGTGGAGACATGGGAAAAGCTAGTCATAATATATATATGTATATATATGCCTCAAAATATAATATATTAACGCTTTATCCTCGAATCTTTGACGTAACATCAACACGCCAGCCCAAGACATGAACAAATAAATGCATACACAAAGACGCACATACATACAAACAATATAGAAAGTATCAAAAACATAAACTTAGCGCTCAATTTCAATATGTTCGAATATAAGATTGTAAAACTCGTTCCGACCGCACGCCATTGGACGTTTCTCCCTTAGCCGAACCGACACCGGACCGACACGTGGACGCTCTGACGCACGAAACTCTACCGCTCTGAATTGCCTGCGAATGATACAATGCGCAAGTTTAACGCTCCCCGACCCTTCGCCCTTCTCTTTCGCGTGTCTACTTTACGTCATTGCGACGCTTCTGCAACTTCACGGTGTTATTTCACAGCGGTAGAGTTTTATGCGTTATACTATACATTAACGATGCCGGCCCGACGCCAGTGGGAGACTTGCTGCCGACGGCGTGCCGGCGCCGGTGTCGGGCCAGTGAGACAGTGTGCATTAGAGTTTCGTGTCGTCCAATGAAGAAACGCCCGTTCGAGTCAAACGAGTCATTCTTGGTGAAAGTGATTCGGTGAATGGATGCATCATCTATAACAACGAGGGTACTGGAGCGGCACAGCGACAACGGCCAATGAATCAACTATCGGTCGACAGCTTCGAGTGCCGTAACGCAAATAGGCGATGATATCAGTTAGGCGGACAATAAATATACGACGGAAAATGATTCATTTGATGCCGACAGTAATAATGAAGTTATGTATTCAGGTTGACGCGATATCTCTCTTGATGCACGTGTGACATAAAATAATATTGTCTAGTAATGCAATAACTGCATAGATTCTATACGAATGTATCTTAACGTACTTTAGATGCATAGCTTATGTAAAGAATAAAATTGAATAAATTAGCCTATGAGAATACATTACAAGACGCATGTGACCGTAAAGCAAGTTTTAAGATTTTTTCGTGCGTTACGTTGCGTCAAAATTTAATCACCATAAGCCCTTATCACGCTGGTCCAGTGCTGGTCGGAGACTGCTAACATGTTCTTCAAGGTATGGGGCGAATGAACTAATTTGACAAGGGCTAAAAACTCCTAGTCGATTAGCCCGCGGTCGCATCGAACCCGGTACCTTGTGATTGGCAAACGACACACTTGACCGCTGAGCAAACACAGATCACTTGTGCGTTTTATATTAAAAAGACATACCTATTCGACTGTGACGGAGATGGCTCATCGAACATCGAACATACATATTTCCAAAAGCAACAACAATCTCAGAAGAACTTTGTTTATATATATATAGTTCGATGTTTGATTTATGTAATTAGAATAACACAATATCTATCCTTGAATTGAATTAATTTACATTAATATAATTTAGTATAAAAAGGGATAAAAGGAAAAAAGAATAAGATAATGAAGTGTTGTGCTCACAAACTATGCGGACACTTGCTCAAACCTTCCTAATAACAAAAGCAAAAGTTAAGTAATAAACTTATGGTATAATTTTTAATAAAAGATAAATGGTCAATATGGCCTCGATACAATGACTAGTAGCACGTTCGTGCGCGTGATCTGATAAAATACTTATAGCTTACTGCAATAGCATATGTACCTTTTAGTGAAATTATAAAACAAGTTAAGGCACAAATCTATACATCACGATCGTATATAACCAACAGACTGTATTAGGGTACCAACTAATAGATATTACGTAGGTACTTTGATATATATATACTCTTGATATGTGACCAATAGAAACTTATATAAGCTGGGAATCAAGTGATGGGATAACCAAAAACAGAAAATAGATGTGATCCTTTCGGTAATATCTAATTTATCAAAGAGTAATTTAAAATGGCGATTAAGGCACCACACACGATTGCGCTCGGTATTAATGTTAAATAACAACTACTTTCCATTAGCTTTTTTTAGCAACTTTACAAGTCATTAAATGCCGTAAAAAGCTATTAGACTACGCCCGTAAGTATAGTATCAGGCGTTTGGGAATACTCGATTTTTCAGGTAACGTCACATAAAAAAGCCATAGAAACAAATGATAATAAAAGGCCCATTTTGTTTTTGTATGTTACAGAATACCTATACAAAATATAAATATTTACATTTTATACATCCCACCAGTACGTCTTTACTTTTTATATTACAATTGCTACTTTTATGAACATTTAGTTCCGACGACTCTTGTTTTTCCTTCTGTTACTGGATAAACATTGTGAATCATATTTATGATACTAATGAGAATTGTACCGTGTCATGAGTCAACATGGACGTTGCGCCGGAAGAAAGGAATGGAGCTAATAAGCTTAATAATCATATAAACAAGCCTTCACAGCTGTTACTAAGGAATTTTATTGGTTCCAAAATGCTCTATGTATTTTAGACCCGTTTGATATACATTGTGAATTATTAAAGAATGCTGTCGATAGATCTATTGAAATAGATTGATCGTTATCGCTTTAAACATAAATCATCGGTTTATCGATGAGCTCCTCGTCCCGACTGGCCATGTAACATACTTTGGGTGGCTTCAAATCGATTGACCGCCCGCCGCCGTCGGGACTGCCCGCTGCCCGCATGTCTTGCCAATAAATTACTTGTCCTCATATAAATTGTATAATTGAATGATGCCACAGTAGGGATCCCCATACATTCTCACAACAGTTAAATTTTTCATATCTCGTGACTGTTACTATATTTGAAGTTGTATTAGGTATCAGGTTCGCGATACCTAATAGAGCTTCTACAATATATTGTACATGTAGTAGATATTTCAAAAAAAAAAAAAATATATATATATAGGAACTTGTTGAATCAAGTAAAACTAGAAGAAATGTTTTTTATTTTACAATTATTAATTATTTAAATTCTTATCTATCTTTGTAAAATTAATGAACCAAAAGCTTTACATTACAGTAAAAGCTCTTTATTCGCGGGGTATATGTTCCATAAATATGCCGCGAATACAGAAACCGTGAATAAGGAATGGTAATTTATATGGGATTATAAGGGATACGTTCCTAGGTGACAAAAAAAAAAAAAAAAAAATATATAAAAAATTAATTTAATTGAAGTTTTTGAACATTTTAATTAATTAACGTAAACGATCAAGCATTTCTATTTTCACTTTAAGCAGTAACACAGATTTTTTTCGTATCGAAACTCGTTTCTCATTTTTTTTAGTTGACATTATAAACTAGGAAGAGTGCAGTAGAGACGTGTTACTCGATCACTATTTTTGTAACGAATGTGAAAGACGAAACAATAAAACACGCAAAGCGGCTTTTACTATAAACGGAACACAACATTTAAAAATATACTTTATTTTTGAGTTATAAGGTTGCTTTCATTCTGTTTGTGACATTCTCAAAAACCGATCGCGGCGAAGGCGGCTTGTGTCATAGGCCTCGGCGATATCATTTAACAACTTACTTTAGGCAAAGTTGTAATAAGATCTATTTTACTTTTTTATAAGTCCATTTGACAAGGATATTGGGTTGGATACCTATTGGAATTATTTTATTATTATGTATGTACTTATTAGATCCGCGAATAAAAAAATTTTTAGTCGCGAATATAGGAATTGGGTCGCATTTTTTTAATCCGCGAATAGTGAAAACGCGAATAAAGGAAGCGCGAATAAGGAGGTTTTACTGTATTATCTACAATTGAGAATATCCTTCAGTTGAAACCAAGTGAATACGGTAAAGCTAGCATTGCAGACTGGAAAAGGCATAATTGTTTAGCGGTTTACTCAAATTAAAGCGAGAATTTACTAGCAAAAACCAAATATGAATTTTTTTTTAGGTAAGCAAAATGCTCTAGCTTCTTATAGCTAGAATTGTAGTCCTAGAATAACAGACAGAAAAATACAAATAACAATCCAACAAATTATCAAATATTCTGTCTTAAACAATGATGATTGTGTCTGCACTGTTTGTTGTATTTCTATTGTTACTACTAAAAAAAATACTAAGAAGTAAAGATTATATGCATTCTTAAAATAGATTTCGAACAAAAGCAGATTCATATTGAAATGAGTAAGTTTTATACTATTTGCTATTATTCTTCAAAAACTTGTCACGGAGTCATTTACTTATTACTTGTTTGTCATAAAATCATTAATCTTAAATGAGATGAAAAATTGCTATAAAATTGTTGAAACTGAACACAATAATATCCAAGTATTAGTGTGTTATTAACCTTATGGCAGACCATGAAATAATTATTTACAAAAACTACTCTATTTAACTATCTATTGATTGTCCCTTGGAACAGAGATGCTATTATTCATACATAATGACTTTTTAAATAATTTGTTTATAGTAGCCAAGAAACCTTATAGTAATAAAGAAACTAATAAACAGTATCTAGCCAACAAAATACCATAGGTATTAATTTTTAATATATGCACATTGACCCACACCACTATTAGAAACGTAATTCTAAAATGTTTGAAAATAGCAATGCTGTAAAAAATGAACCTATCTTTCTTTATATATAAATAACAATGATGATGTGTAATTTGACAACAATTGAATCTGGTGCCCCATAATTGGATTATGAGGAGCAATATTAAAATAGATAAGTGTATAATACTAAATGCATAAATGCTAACCTAACGGTAATTATAATACATATATATATATATATATATATATATATATATATATATATATATATATATATATATATATGTAGAACATAACTGATATACTTGACATATGATAATACACTGCAGAACTTATGCAATAAAACTTTGTTGTTTATCTTTGGCTATTGTTATTACATATTGAATAAGAATCGTTTTGAACTCATTTAAACAAAATTGTAGAGCTCAATGTATATTTTCTACCCATTTGTATTTTCATATAGCTTATGAAATAGTTCATATTATCAATATGAACTATTAAGTAAGCCTGAAACGAATATGACTTTTATTGGGAAAAATTGAAGTACAATATTTTGTCAATTGATTTTTGTTGTACTGTATAAAATGTTGGACTCTCCTAACATAAACTTGAGATATGGACTTGATTACAAGCTAGTGAAATTACGCGAATTCTACGTGTTCTGTTTCCGCTTCGCCGCGTACCACACCCCACTCCGCGCTTGCGGCACACAGCAGCATATTGTGGTCTCTCTCTCGCTCAGGTGACGTCACCGATGCGAGGTCTCAAGTTTACCACAATTATACACCTCGTAAAATATACTCATCTTCTAGACAGCATTGGTTAATGTCACCAGACAGTTCGTACACTGATTGTTTATTACAAAAATTTAATAGCACACGTGATATGAGATGAGATGCATGTTCAAGATTATAGATGACATGTAAGACTAAAGACGCAATAGATGGCATTGCAAGGTCACGCGAAACGATATAGGTACATGATTTCCTTCAATAGCTACAAATGCTTGCAAAAAAATATGTCTATTATATGATATGACAAAGTCAACAACCTACGTCAGCACCAACAGTAAGACATAAATACATAATACATGTTGCATGACAAAACCATCTCATGAAAAGGAAGATTTGAAGGAGCAATAGAGATTGCTAGCAGACTATCCTTATACATTATTCAAACTCCAAAACATTTTATGTGTAAACTTTATTTCCATATATATACAAAATATATATACAATACATATATATATATATACAATACATATATACAAAAAAAAACTATTTCAATTACAAAGTATATTCTCATGTCATAAAATCAAACCAAAAAAAAAAAGAAGACACCAAGATCATTGGAGTCTTCCACATGATAACAAAAAAATCATTTTCTCACAAAGAATTATTGGAAAAAAAATTCACACATAAGTAATACAAAACAACAATCAAGTTTTAAAAAAAAAACCTGTTCACATAACATAACAAAACTAACACATTAAAATATTTCACTGAAAATTCTTATTTAGATTAGAAAAACCTTTTATATATTATGTAATCAAACCATCAATAAACTTTGCATACATAAGAAAATATATTTCGATACCAAACCTTTTCCGCGAAGCACATAGCAAACAATTTAACTGTTTCAACACAAGAAAAAAATTATTTAATATCCTAAATCTTGTATATATTTTTACATCCAGCTAGGTGTTGGGTGTGTGAAAAGTTCTTTGATTGAATTTTAATACAATAATAATAATGTTAGGTATGACACATAAAAAAAGCGACTATGGGGGTCTACCTTTTTGAGTAAACAGAAAACATGTCAAACTTAAAATTACCTCATACATAGCTAGATTATCTCATACATATACTAGAGCTAGATATGCTCATGTAATAATATAGACTAACATCAACAAAAAATCTGAACAGTTGACCTTGCAGGCCAGACCCCAAAACTCAGGTATTGTTTTGGAGATCGGAAAGGACAAAAACATTATTGCTCACATTTTCCAATGCAAAATGTGTAGTGTATTATTCTTTCAAAATAATTACTGGTATAAAAAATTACCTAGTTGTTATTTTTTAAATAATTTATCAATGATGTATTACGAGTGATGCAAGTAATGTGAACAAGGCATACAATATTCTATAAGTTATTTAAGCATAAAAAGTATTTATAATTTAAAAATTGATTGAGGTTAAGAAATCTGAATGCTTGCATTCTGTAAATCTGATTATTTGAAAAATTGCAAATTGATATGATTTATATTTTAAGATTAAAACATCAGCAATATTTTATTTCAGCAGAGGTTTTGAAAAAACGTAACATTAAGTTTAGTGAATTTAGTCATGTATTTTATTTTTTTTAAATATGGCCACCATCTTGACATATACTGACCAAACGTTTCATTCATAATGATGATATTAATATACTGACATTATTTGGGATAGTGAGTTTCTAGCAAATATATTTCAGCAGTCAAATAATCGGACAAATGAAACTATGTACAAAATACAAAACAAAGTCTCCGAGTTTTAGTATGTCTCAGAGCTAAAGACATAATGTTAAGTCTGTGAATACTGGCATTGATGATGCAATAGAAAAAGCTGCAAATGGGATTTCTCTACCAAACAAAATTAGGAAAACCAATGTAATGAACAGTTCATAAAACCAGGTTAATAAAGGCCCTCCTACATTATAAACAACCTAGTAAAGGTTACAGGCCACCATCGTTTACAGCGGGTCAGGCTCACGCATCATGGAAATCTATATGGCCAACTGTGGATGTTCAGTGGTTACAAAAAAAAAGAAATTATTGATAGACCAATTCACCTACATTGGCAGCAAGGACTAAATTTGTATGCATATTTCTGTAGTATCCTATCAATGACATGAAAAGAATTGCACAAGTTGATATAACAACTGAGCAATTGATATTTCATCCATAACAACAATTGAATTCAATGGGCATTAATTATAGAACAAGAGATTCAATGATGGATATTAATCAGTTGTCAATCAATACTCATCACAGAATTAATGAAAGACAATTTTATATTCATTGATGGTACAATATGGCCGATAGATTTGTCAATTATTCAGACCTTTATATCTCAATCATTTAAATGGAATCATATTTTATAAGCTGGTTATTTTTGGTGTTAATTACAGATCTCTGAGTAACAAAATGAGACCATTCAAGAAGTGTCATAAAAAACCAGTATCTTCCAACACAGAAATTGAAAAAGGAGATGAAGTAGGTTAATAAATAGGTATGCAACACGCTAAGCTTATGTCAGATGATTAACCTTTAATTATGTAATTTAATTTTTCATAATGAAAATGATAAAATATTAATAAACAATTTATTATAATTTTAACACTTTTTGTGTTCTATTTGTGGATTTTTAAAAACCAAAAATACTAGGATATAAAGTGTATTAATATGAAAGTCAAAGCATATGTCAAAGCAAATTTTAATATTACAATTAACTGAGTAAAACTACAATTACTTTATTGATGGTGATTCAGTGATTATAAATGTTGACTTTGAACCAGAAGATACAGGGTCGAATCTTGATCATAAACGAAATACCAAATTAAATAAATCAAAATAAACCACTTGGTACATGCCTCTCAAAGCACACTAATCCACTGATTCTGGGAATTATTGGGAACTGGGAATCAACTCATTGAGAACAACAGCCATTAGCAACTGCAAAACATTATGCCAGCGTGAAGTGCTAAAAGGCTAGTGTTAACCTAGGAATTAAGCTCTTCAATCTGAATGAAAGATTCCAAGAGATAGTGGAAGGGTATTCCTCAGCAGTGGTGTGATTAAAACCTGACACAACAGCAAAACTACAATAAAAACTATTAGTTATGCAGATAAACAACATTATTAACACATAACTACCAAAACTCTGAGAGAGCTACCCAAAGAGGATACTGAAGTCTTAATGCAGATTTAAATATAATTAATTCTATAGAGAAATTGTTCCCGCCATAATGGAAAGTTGTTGGATAATAATGGTACTTAAACCGGTGAAAAATGCAAAGTACTGGAATCCTATTACTCAAAAAGTCCCCTACCAATACCAATTAAAGTATTAGAAACTCAATTCTTGAGCAGATTTAACCCCATACACAAAGAAAGGGATGTGATTCCAGAACACCAGTATGAATTTAGGTATGGCCATGGCACAATGATGCAGGTCCAGACTTACCAACAAATCTATTATTTTGAAAATAAAAAGTACTGCTCTGCGGCATTTATAAATAAATCTCAGGCCTTTGAACGAGTTCGGAACAGAGACCTCATTCAAAATTAAAGAAATGTTTCTGATATACTACTTTCTGTTTTTTAAAGTCACACTTATAAAAATGTAATTTTTTTGTAAAGTATAGCGAAGATACTTCTAACCTTAAAGAAATACATGATGGTATTCCCCAGGGTAGTGTCCTTGGCCCTACGCACTACCTGCTGTTCATATCGGATCTACTTGCTACTGACAATGGGAAGTGGACATATTTGCTGATAACATGGCAATCCTTACTGTTGAAAAATTGTATTCAAAGCCTAGCGAAGCAGAAACTAGACAACATATCCTTTTCGCTCGAGAAACGGTGCATAAAAAACCAATGAAAATAATTAGTTCAACTTACATACACATTAAGAAAAGAGACATGCCCACCTGTTGCTTTCAACAATGTTAATATATACCCCAAGTAAAAGTAGTGAAATGTCTTAGGCTATACTTGAATAGAAGGCTTACATGGAGGAAAAACATATTCACCAGGCACAAAGCTCTCACACAGCAATTTAGGAAATGTTACTGGATATTGAACAGAAAATCAAAACTGTCATTAGAGAATAAACTACTGGTTAACAAGGGCATCATGAAACCAACTTTGATATATGGCACCGAGCTGTGGGACACCTGTCAATTTAAATTTAGAAATGCTGCAGAGATTTTAGTCCTAAGAATAATAACAGATGTTCCATAGTACATAAGCAATGAAAGATTACCCCATAACTTAGAGATTGCCACCATAAAAGAAAAAACCAAAAAAAGAATATCCAATACAAAGACCGCATTGTTAACCATGTGAACAACCTTACAATTGAACTAATGAAACCAAAAGTGACATTTTCTAGGTTAAAAAGGAAAACCCCATTGAAGTTATGCTATAATACAAAAAGACATTCGATTTTAGAAGTGATCAACTATTAAATATGGAAATAAATAAAACTAATTTTGCCACGATTTCGATGTATAAGTATACTAGATTTTGCCCACGGTGTTACTCACATGGGCATGGAATTAATTCTTTTATCTTCTATATGTACTAAGAATTTCACTGTCAATCACTATCCTGATTCTATTCCTAATTTTAACCCTTTACCGGCGATCTTGTACTCGCTCGCATACCAGAGATAGTGCACTATAAAACAATTGGTTGTTAATGTGTTAATTCTGATGGCACCATAGTTCTTAGTAGTCTCATTTTCGTCTCAATCTAAATTTCAATTCCAGACCCACTTAGAAACCAATCCTGTCCCACTCTTGACTTTGGTCCCAATTCTGTTCTCGGTTCAGATCTTGGTGCAGTTCGAATCAGGCCAAACATTTAAAATAGTTAGTTGTTCATGAGTTAATTCAAATCGTAATTTTGTTGCTTTTCTAGTCTCATTCTGAATTTAAATGCCAGATACACTCAGGAACCAATCCCGTCCCGCTCTTGAAGTCGATCCCAATAAAATTGTTATCGATGCAGATCTTGATACTACTCGAATCAGGCCAAACATTTAACTGGGAGGAGTATATCATTGCTTATAGGGAATCCTTCCCACTTCAATAAAAAACTGGAAACCATAATTCAGACTGAGATAATTCGAACCTTATTCAAATTTATTTCATATACATTTTTATAATAACAGTTATTAGAATATCAAAAATAACATGAAAGTAAAATGTATTTAACTATGGAAAGTAATTATATCTATTTTTGGGCATATACTTTTGTAATATACAAATACAAAGGATGGCATCTAGCATAAATACCCAATTGAGCACTACAATGTGCGGGCTGCCCCCTACTGGTGCACTAGTATCAGTTATCCGAAGGAATCATATCATATGTTTTGGATGCAGCTTCTATACTGTATCTTCTTAATAAATATTATACAGAACATAATTTCAATTTGAGTGTATTTTCAATTCAAATTTTTTTTAATAGATTCCCTCACTTAGTAGATTTTTATACATTTTTATGTGAAACGGTATTTCCACAATATTTTACTAATTCTAAGACTACTAATCTCAGAAATAGTAAATGTATAAACTTTAGGTGTTTATTAAATCTCACAAAAAAAATTATGTATACAATGTTTACCTTTCTGAATGCTTTTATTTTCTCCATTATTTGATAACCCAATAATGTTCTTAACATTTCCATAATAAACAAACTTCAACATATTTTTTATCTTGCCTCTGTGGCACACCAGTATATCAAATATTTGACGATTAAAATAGAGTGATATATATAAACTGGGATATATAAATAATATACATGGGCATGTAAGTGTATGTGAAAACTGTTAATTTATTTAAAAATTCATAGACCTGTTCTAATACGGCCTAGGAAAAATACCAACTCAAGAGATGACTCACCTACCAGTACTACAAGAACTACACCCCACCCTAGGATGAAGTCCATTAAAATTAAAATTTTAGTTTTATTTCAGTCCGTTTTATGAATATAACAAGTGTACTAATTCTGAGTACCCCATGGTACATATTTTTTGAGAAAATGGACAGAAAATTAATACATTTTATTTTTACATTACAGAGAGTAATATAAATTAAATAAGTAAATATCATATAGTTTATTTCAATGTCATGTATACTTTTCCTAAGACACAGGTATGCTGTTCTTGGTTCAATTGAGAAATTATAAACTTGCAGATCATATATCAGTCATAAGATAAACTTAATGGAACTATAGTACAAAAAATTTCCTTTTCACTAATGTTTATAAAAATAGCATTTTTGGAAAAATATTTTAGATACAAAACTTGTTTTACTATTTATAATAAGTGGGTAGGATATTAATATTAATACACTTCAATATGAATTTTTCATTTCAGTATTATTTTTTCCTTTTAAGATGTAATTAAATATTTTTTTAAAACCTAACTACATTAAAAAGTAGTTTTAAAAAATATGTGGAAATACAAACACTATTAACAGTCTTGTTTAGATAATTAAGACTATTAATTAAAAATTAAACCATATTAATTTGAAGTATATAACTAATACAGTGGAATCTCAATAACTCGAATATCAAGGGAAATGGAAAAAAAATCGAATTAACGAGTTTTCGACTTAACAAGAACTTCGAGATACATATGACTGTGTCGACAAGGAACAACCATAAAGTTCACAACTGTGTTACTTAGAAAGTTTCATGAATGTATTCATTCATTGCACGTGTACAAGACAAAAACAATAGATTAGAAGCCCCGAACCCGAACATTCATTTTGGGATTCATTGCTATTATTTCAGGGAATTCCAAGTAAGACGTCATTATATTTATCCAACTACGACTTACAGTCTCCTTTTTGAAATTCGAGTTATAGAGTATAAATATGTATTATCAATACTTCGTAGGGAAATAACATTTTGTTACAAAGTCTAAATAATTCGAGATACCATGTATTTAGGGGTTCATCGGAAGGGAATAGCAATTTTTTTCGACTTACTGAGGATTTCGACTTAACGAGGTTCGTGTTATTGAGATTCCACTATATATAAATAATGCGTAACTAAATTCATGGTATGAGGTAACTACATGAATTAGTTACAAATTATGCATATGATAACTATAAATGAAATCTTAGTTGATTTAAATAGAAAAAAACATAAAGTAGCAAGGAGTATTAGATTCAATAAAACACAATTTGACAATTACCTTATCTCTATCAGTATTTAAATTATATATTTTATAACACTTCCTATACTTACGCATAATGTAAGAAACGCCAACAGCAGACATGTTGCGAAGGTAATGTAATTAACATAGAAATCCGCCATTGTCCACATAAAATTCTATTTCACTTTTAGTCCGCACAATTTTTATCATATCATATTCTACTATTTTAATATCACAAATATTAGTCAAATATACAGATCAACATATGTGTTAGTCTAAACCGCTAACACCGTAATAAAGCTACTAAATCACAAACTCGACTCAACAATTCCGACTCATCGCGAAGTGACGTTTGTGCGATCGACCATCAAAAACATGTGTGAATCTTTATGAAGCAGCTCAAAGAGGCAAATCACAGTATTCGATTCATCTGCCTCAACTCCCTTCAAAAATGCATGAGTAATTCTGGTAGAAAATAATAAAAAATACCGAATTATTTGTAATTCACTAAATGGCCTATTAAGCAAAAATGTACATCTGTTTGGAGATGTTTTGTTTTAATTTAAAATATGTATACGAGTTAGGAGATATTTTCACATGTATACAATGAATTAAATCGTTTTGATTATGTTACTGCACTACATTTATTTTATTCTGTGCAATAGGATTCATAAATTGTTTCTGTGACATAAAGTAAGGGACAGCAATCAAAGTTAAAACTTTTTCTACAAACACAAATTCATTATTCGTAGTATTTTTGATTTTTCGATTTATTTTACTGGTTGCTTTTTTATGTTATTTTCTTAAATTGTTATTGAAAAAAATAACATCTTTGAACACGTCATAAATTCATTAAGGTTTAAGTAATTACACAAATAAATATGATTTGATTCCATCAAAATAGAAAAGCATAGAAGTATTCCTACATAAACAAAATAACCAAACGAAATTGGCTTCGTAGTAAGCGTGGCATACGATATTGGCTTCGTTGCCGAACAAATGTTCACCACGTGTACTTATTTTTTTTCTTTCTGTCCTCAACGACTGTCCTCAATGTTACATTTTTTTTTCTTCGATTAAGAAATAACAATGTCATTCAAAATTACATTAAAAAAAAATTATAATAAGGTCCTTTGAAAGAGATATCCTTATTACCATTTGCGTGAATTATGTGCCTCGAATGAAACTGAATTTATTCTACCTTATGATTCTATGCTTTTCTATTTTGATGTTTAATCCTCAATAAATTTCTGAATACGGTAAATTATCTTAATTTTACTTGTACAATATTGTTATATTTTCTTATTGGATGCACAGATTTTATGTTTCTTTAAAAAAATCTTTTTAGAATGTTCATATAGGAACTAATGTAAAGTTATTATAAAAGTATCGTATGTGTCTATATTGAGAAAGTTATATACATTATATTATTATAAATAATAAAATCAACAATTTGAAATTTTGAAAGCTTCTATGAATATTGTCGACGAAGTGATTATCTAATAATAATTAGGACTACTTAGAGCAAGTCGAAAATTTTTATTTTATTTCGTATTTGCAAAACAGTGGAAATTAATTGCTAAATAGCAACTCTTATTTTAATAGCCTTTGAAACTCTTTACAGTGTTTAAAAACTTTTAGTCACTATAAGAAGTAAATGAAAAATGGAGTAGTTTAAAGAAAAGTTGCTTTTCATAAAATAAATGATAAATAGTCGAAATATAAGAAAAGAATAGATATGCTATTTAGATAAAAGTTGGTGATCATTAAATGCTAATTATTTAACTTTTTTGAAGCTAGAAAAACTGTGAATTACACATTCGTATCTATTCATACATTCGACATTATTTTCGATAGAATGACCTAAACATCTTCTCAATATTTTGATCAACATCAGGTGCATTTGAACGAAAAGATCTGTTTCTCATGGCCTCACAACTACCTTTCCTTTTAGTTTCATTTATAACAAAATATTGACCGCCCACCACATAGAGAATGCCAAAGATAATTTCACCAATCCGAAAGAATTGAGGGGTTAAATATAACGAGAAGAAGATTAGAAGAGATATGGAAATCACAGTCTAGAGAGACTTATGTCTAAGCAAAACCACTCGTAATTACTTAATATATAATATTACTTAAAGCAAATTAGTCAAATTAAAGATTGTAGAGAAGAAACACAAAAATCCCATGTTTTATTACATCAAATCTAGTGCTCATTCATGTCACAATAATATTGAATATCATATTATCATGCACTTTCACTTTTTAACATTATATCAAGTTTATATTCTACGAAACTTCCCAATTTAATCCCACTGAAGTGCATTGCATCTGACTGCATCAAGTTCCATGCATCAATTTGAACCGGTTTGTTGAGCCGATATCGCTACTTTCAAATTCATCGATTCAACCCGGAAAATTAAGTGTATTGCCTATATATAATAGAAAACGTAAATAGTACTTACCCCACGTAATTTTTTTGGTATCTCATACATATTTGTTTGTTCAATGAACGATATAGAGGAAAGTAGTTTGGTTAACATTCTAAGAATAGAGTATAAATAAGTGTAGAGTAGAAACTCTATACTCTATACAAGTAAAAATAAAAGTATTTCAATTTTACTTTAACAATTTAGTCATAAAATAATATGAGTATTACTAGTATTTAATGATGTTTTTTTTTCTATTATTCATTAAAGTCAAAGATTTAAGTTGATAAATAAGTCTAACATAAGGAAAAAACTGTTAGAATAACAAAAATATGAAGCGCGATGATTTATTAAAATGCGTTAGGAGAATATATACACCTGTCCTTATAGCTTTATTGAATGAAAAACGAGCATGTGAGCCACCAGAGAGTAGGCGGTAACTGTTGCCTATAGATACTTGAAACTCCAGATGAGTTAACAATGTGTTGCCGGCATCTTGGGTAGGAATAGAATATTTGATGGATGAGGTAGTGGGTTGAAGGAGAGGAGGCTAATTGAGAGAGATTGTGGGATGATGAAGATGGGAGTGGGCCGCCGAGATTCTTTTTTTTCTCAGACATAAAAATGCATAACGCACGCTTGCATGCCCGTGCACGTGGAGAGTAAAAGTCTCCGTTTTCGGAAACGGGATTCCGGAAACGGAGGCCGTAGCCCACTAAAAAAAGTCCTCCTGTAGAAATGTCAGTCGGCTATACTCTATCTAGGATTGTTTGACAGTTTCGTCGAACACGGCCAGACCACGCGAAATGCTGACGGCGCGTGACATGGGTAATCTATAGGAAGTCACTGCAGAGACACCAACACATGTTAAGCCTATTTGTACGTCCAAGGATAGAAGCATCCCGTTAAGTGATAGGGGATGACCTGATTAGGGCACGAAGATCCTATTCCTATCGTTCAAGCATTGGATTCGTTTACTTCAACAAGCCTTTCAACTTTGGCTGTGAGGCTGTCAGGTGGGTGCGTTAGTTTCTGTGGCCTACAGATTGTATGATATGATAATAAAAGGTTATGGCGACTAGTAAGAAACTGCTGAAGATAAATGTGTTTTAGGGTCAAATCCCGCGGTAGTGTAGAAGCGTTCAGATGCGTTTCTCATGTACTTTGAGATCGTTGAGATTTTGAGATCTCTGTAAACTGCCGAATGTGTGATGCAGCTGTGGGCGTCCGTGGTTGTTCGTGGAAGTTTGTATAGTGCAGTCGGAACAACGCTAGCAAGGAAAGACAAGAGACGCATATGTCATCACCGACCTTATGAATTATGTATATGGTATGTTACAGTTATTGCGTAATGAAAGTATGAAATTATTTTTCCTATCCAACACCCCGTTGACATGGTCCACAGAAAATTGCTGTTTTCCTAACGGTTCGATATGACCCGCAAATGGAGATTTCTATCGAGCTTGACACTTTGGTATTTGTAGTTTGTAGCCACACAATGAGCGCATTCGACATGCGAAAGAAAATGACTACGATTTGATTTTAATTTTTGTTATATTGAAGTAAATGGTTACTGACTTTTCCGGGATAAGGGGCTATCCACAAATTACGTCACATAAATTATAAGCTTTACGACCCACTCCCCCCGTCCTCGTCACAGGTGGTCACACGTTAATAAAAACAGTAGTTTTTACATTTTTTTTTTTGTTCAAAATACTTTAAATATTGGACAAAACAAAAGACATAAACCTTTTTTCGTTTTCGTATTTCGGATTTGACGTCACAAAGCTTTTAACCTGTTCCTTGTCGTGCAATGTCACATTTCGTTGACCTCCTCCCCTCCGCCAACACGTGACGTAATTTATGGGTAGCCCCTAACGTCTAACCTCTGAGCGTGCTGACGAGCTTGCCAGGAACGCCGCCCTCAAAAAGAAGACAGCAGCGGATTACGATCATTTTCCGCTGTCGTACGCCAAAAAAGCGATCAGGGCAGCGAGCCTGGACGAGTGACAGCAGCGATACACCGAGGGAGGCACTGGTGAAATAACCAAGTGCTTCTTTCCCCGGGTGGAAGAGGCGTACAGGATCCTCTCGCGAGTCCCGATGACGCCCCTGTTAGCGCAAACCCTAACGGAACACGGCGGATTCGCTCAGTACCTGAATAGGTTTAAGCTGAAGGATTCGCCGTACCGCGCTTGCGCCCCTGATAAGGTCCAGGACGTACTGCACGTTCTTGAAGAGTGTCCAATCTTCGCCAGAGAACGTGCAGAGAACGAGGCGGGCACCAGTGTCATGGTTGCAAGGCATGGTTTTCCGGGTCTCCTAAACGATAAACAAAATAGAGCTGTGTTTTTGAAGTTCTGCGAGCGGGTCACATGACGATGTAATATATATAATGACTCTAAAATATATGGAAGCAAGCAATTACAAGATACATAGCATCAACAAACTAATAGAATGTTGAGGTAGATAAAAAACAACCCGAATTTGGCGGGAGATGGTGCAAAATTAATATTGTGCTAAACTAATAAGGCCTAAATTTATAAATGAAGAGAAGGCGGATTAAATAAAGTGTCAGTTACGTACATGAATGACAGTGAAAATGTTTAACGGTACAAAAAACGTCAAAACATCTATACAATAAGTGTAATTAGTAATAAGATATTAATGTATAATATTAAAAGAATGGGACAATGGCAGTGATGTATATATAAAATAAGGAATATGTATAGATGTAAGCAGCTAGTAAATAAGATATAAATTCCCTGCCAAACTGAATGAAAGGCTGCACGAATCATGATGAATAAATCTGAGAACAAGAATATAAGGGCTGTCGCGAAATGTGTGATAGGGGAGGATGCAAAAAAAAAACCTCTAACCTCCAGATTAGGAACCATCGACCCAACTCATCAATAGCTCTCTGAAGATAAGGGTATATATTTTGGAGTCACCTACCTCGCGTGTACGTCGCAGAACAAAGTAACTATTACAAATGTAATTGGGAATGACGTGTATAAAGCGATCTGGGACTAACAAGAACGTAAAGTTTGTTTATGATTCCTACGCACCCATACCCTATTGAAGGTCTTAGCCAGATCAAAAAGACAGCTACGGCTTTTTGATTGGTTTTAAAACTCTCCATAATGTTTTCGACGAGACAGAGGGCTAGTTGTTGGTATAAATACATAAAGCGGAAGCCGAACTGTTTGTCGCGTGGGAAAATATTCATTGATTATTAACTAGGCTTACCGACCCAGTATTGGATGTAAGAGAGATAACTTTGGGCGAGTTAAAATTTATTATTTTTATCGCGTCTACGAGTGAGGAGTGCTCGATGAGGCATATCAGTTTTTCCGTCGGGTTCGCGGGGGCGCGGAATTTTTTCGCGAGCTCATTAGTGTCAATAATAGATATTATTGACATTAAATGGTTAAGATTGTCCGCGGCGGACGTCTGATATGTTTCATTGCGGGCGGGAAGCTGCGTGGTCCAGCCGCTGCGCGGGTGTAACTTAGCGTGGACGAGACCACGCGCAGCACCGGAGGCGAACGGCCAGGGGGTCAAAACGGGCGGAGCCGACATTGGCGGCGGCGCGGTGGATGGCGGTACGGGGGGAGCAGCGACCGACGGAGAAGAAGCTAGAAGAAGAAGAAGGGAAGCAGCCCACCGCAGAGGGTGAAGCTCGTTTGGTACGTCCTCCACGTTGGTCGACTTCGAGCCGAATTTGAAGAGCGTCGTCGTCGTTGTTTGAAGAAAGAAGACCTGTCGGTCGTTGCATTTGTACTGTCCTGACGTTCGGAGTGTCCACAAGCGGATTAGCTACGAGCGTCGTTCGCGCGTCGAGTGGCCGCGCACATAAACAGTTGCTCCGGCGTGGGCGCCGAAAATGGAATTTTTATATTCCTATCTTCGTTTGAAACGTCATACGTCATACGTAACGACACAGGAAACGCCGTTGTCACGGTGATATAGTTTCTGGTAAAGCGCCGTCCGCGTGCAGGCTGCCCGCGTCCCGCCCGTGGTGAGCTCGCATAGCTCCGGGTATCCGCAGCGCGCCCATCAGCGCTACACGCGTCGTCGTGCCGAGTCCTTTCCCCGCGCTCCGCACCGCCTCGGGTGCGTGAAACGTCTTTTTAGGGTCGGCGACCCACCAGTTCACCATCACTCCCAGAGACGGCCGTGACGGTCGAGGACGATGTCAGTGTACCGACTGACAACTCCTCTTGATCTCCAGCTGTCTCGGGAAATCTTCAAGTTTGGACCCCCTGAAATGGGGCCATCACCACTGGACCGTCAGGGTCGTATCCCCGACGAGAAGACTCTCGGGCATGAGGCAACATAAGTTCTCCGTCCCGTCATACACCCGCAAATAGGGTGTGGAAGACCCACGAACGAACGGGGCCGTTTTGATTCAATTGGTATAAATTTGACCCGTCTAATTAGTCGCTCTTTCAGTTAAATCTGAATAGATAAATATAGCCTGATAAAGTTTTATATTCTTGAGACTTTGTAATTTTGACCAATTCTAATTGCAAAATGCATATTCACATCTGATTTGGATTTATATTTACATATAATGATGGTCGTCTAGTGATGCACCTTTACTCATGTGCATGTAAACTTTTATCACAGTATAACATGCATATCAGTAAGTACACCACCTTATATGTTGCATTTTGTGTAATTCTTACAATTTCATTCACGCAAGTGACTTGTGAGAAACGATTTTCAGCGTTGAAGCGCATTATAACGAGACTTCGCTCTCTACGGGGGCAAGAACTGTTGGATTCGTTGATAATATTAAACACAGAATCGAATCTAATCAAGGATAACGAGAACAGCAGCTTTTATGATCGAGTCATTACCTGCTTAGCTGAAAGTTCTCCTCTTTTAAAAAAATGTTGATTGGCTAGCTTTGTAAATATAATTTGTTATACTTATTATTTTATTTTATTATTGATTGAGATGTCCAACAGCTTATATTTAATATATATGATTGAATTGTGTTATATATAATACAAAACGCAATAATAGGACATCATTGGCAAAGTAACCAAGCACTCAGTGGTGCTTGGTAACTTGGTTGCAATTTTATGTAAGTGTAATTTAAAAACAAAAACAATATTTAAAGGTATGTAGTAGATAATATACATGTGTATTAAAAACTAGGAAAATAAAATATAACCTACAGCCCAATAGTGTTAGAGGAGAGACTATATAATTAATATCAGTCTATTGTATCCAACAATTTACAAAGAACGCCTTTCTTAAATGTGTGTTTAATATAATTAATAATTATTGGAATATCGTATACCTAATAATTTAATACATCGTTGATAATTAAATTTTATATTTAGTTTATCTCAATTTGTGTATCTCAGTATTTTCAGATAGTATCCCATCTACCATCATCTAGTTTCGGGCCCCGGGCTTATGGTCAGCCACCCGGGCCCTTCCAGCCCAGTCCGACACTGGACAGACAGACACACGAATGATTCTATATGTTTTTGCATTTGGAAGTAAGGAACCCTAAATATCTGCCGATCGTGTTAATATTGTTAAGAAGTAATGGGGCAAGCATAAATGTGGACATTTAAAATCAAAACGACCACCAGTTTAAGTACATCTTATACAGATGAAGTGTTTGTATGTTTTAACGAGGTGATTTTTGAAACTACACTTTGATTTCAATAATTATTTTTACCTCAGATGGCCCTTTTATTGATGGAGGCTACAGCCATTATAGTTTTAAATATTATTTTAATGTTTTATATTTCTTCGCATTCATGTGTGCTGTGAAACAAGACAAGTCGGTATATCCTTTGTGATTTGTCTTTTTGTTTTTTTGAATATCTTTCAGATGGTATTGTCAGTCATCAGACAGTATACATCATCAGTCAATAATCATTGTTTATAATAATACCGTGTTTAAAACAGACGAGTATAATATAAATTTAGCGCAGACGAACTGCGGGGCACAGTTATAATATGCATTAGCAAAATGTGGTTCCTTTGTTTTTCTGCAGGGTCAAATTTTACACACTGTGCATTTAAGTAGAACATGCTTAGAATATAGGCTATGTTTTATAGCGCTATCAGGGTCGGGAACGCGATTGGAAGTCGAATCATGATCGGGATTCATTTTTCACAAGAAATGAAAATAATACTGTGATCTAGAGTGGGTTCGAAATTGGCGCTGAAAACACAACTGATAGAATCCGATTGCGGGACGGAAGATCGGATTCTAGAGCAAAGGCTATGGAGATCTAGATGAGGAACGACTTTGTGAATGGGATTAAGATAGAAATTAGAACTGATATATCACACGAAAAAAAGCTATTCCATATCCACGCGGGCAAAGCCGCGAGGGCTCTTCAATTACAGCCAGTATACGCGAAATTGCGATATTCACGTTTAAAGACAGAGACACCAGAGAATACTTGATTTTTTTAACCAAGGCGTCCGGCGACGGCTGCCGAGTCCGTGTCGTTCGTATTCGGATATCGTCTTGCTCCTCGAGTCCGCCCGCGCGGGTGCCGTAGCTGAACCAATGCGAATGAACAGAAAATAAAATCAAACGTAGCTTTAGAGCGTTGTCTCGTAGAATTTTGAGGTGATCGCGTCGGTTCTACGCTAGTGTAGGTATATCATTTAAATATGTCGCTGTGTCACGTGTGAATAATATTTCACTTATTTGTAAAATGATATCTTTATCAAGTAATTCGCAGATTCTCTTCACTAATTAAATACATCGTAAATTAATTTTAAAACTAATAACGAATTATGTTCTATATTAAGAACTATTTATGTAACTTTTCAAGTATTACATTCAAGCTGTGCACGACAGAATAAATAATACAGATACAATATTATAATAGTATAAGAAACTATGTAATAAATAATATGTAACATATAAAATGATAGCATTGTAAAATAGAATAATTATAATATGGTAAATAAAGTCGCATAACCCCCACTCCACTGCCGGACGCCCGCCCCTTTTTTCGCATCTGTCACGCCGGCCGAGCGCCCTCTGTCGCATGTATATAAACAGGCGCTCGACCTGCATTAAGGCAATCTCATCGAGACAGGCATCAAGAGAAGAGCTCCGAATAGTGGTGTGGGAAATAAAGTGAAATCAGTGTTTTACTGAAAACCAGCCTAGAGTCGGCATCCCCGACACAAGCGTTGTATCAAATACGAGTAAAAGCAAAAAGCACCACCTCGTATCAAACTAAACGAAACCCGACCTTCGTTATTTTCGTGCGCTTTGAAATAATTGTATTGTAATAGCCTAGTTTAGTCGTCGTACGTTTTTAACACATCCATCGTCATTATAACCATAAATCTATTTTGGACCGAGGTAATATTGAAATGATTACCTGTAACAAAGGAATATAACAATGAATTTACCAAACATAATCAGTGTTCCGACCTTGAAAACTAGAGCTAGCAGAAGTGGTGCACAGACTAAACATTTGTACTCGCTGAATATGCAGAGTATAATTTTGCTTCCAGTTCCACCACATTTGACGTCGTAGCCTGTGACCCGGATCTAGACGTGTAAGCGGTCGTTAGTGTTGAAAATTCCGAGCATAACCGTCATACGAACATAACCGTGATACAAGCATAACCGTCATACGAGCATAACCGTCATACGAGCATAACCGTCATACGAGCATAACCGTCATACGAGTATAACCCTCATACGAGCATAACCCTCATACGAGCACATGACGGAAAAGGCTAGCTGTGCCTCGTTGATGATCGAGTTCGCGATCCTACACGGACTTTCGAATATTTGCGCTCTTCGTTGGGGCGTTTATGTGCACACATTGAATCGTTTTGTACGTGCGATATCGTGAGCGACAGTTTATTATCGCTCAATGTGTATAGCGATATCGTGTCGGCAATCTAGTTGTTATCTGTACCATTAACTTGTATGATGACGTAACTTTTTTTATTGTTTTTCAGACTAATTACTTGAGAGTTGTCACGTTTTATAAGATGACTTGTTTTTGAGATAGTTCAGGAAATATTTAGCATATCGAGGCCTTCACGCAGATAGGGCGTAAATACAAACATGCAAAATTGACTTTTTGAGTCGGATTTCTTCATTTAATTGTACATGAAATGTAATATTAGTACCTTCTACTAAGTAAAATTACATAATTATTACACTTTCAAGTAAAGATTTATCGCAGAATTACCTTCAAAACATTTTATTTTACTTCTCCTGTAAAATTACCTTTTTGTAGTTACGCCCTATCTGCATAAAGCCTTCAATGTATGCTTAAATGGTAGATAATTGATATTATTATCTGAATGTGTACAATTGAGCTTTCAATTAAAGCTTTTCACAAAGAATACGTTTTGTCAATTATGCAAAGCAGGAAAGCGGCGGAGAGGAACGGCTAGGAAGCGCTGAATCTGCGCATTGACTGCGTCAGTTGCAAGCGACTCGGGACGCAGAGTATCGTTGTACTGTTTTTGTCTTTTATACCTTGCTCAAGTCACAAACGAACGAACGACCTCTCTTACTAATTTTATTAGTAAACATTTTCTTTTCTGATTAAACTATTATATTAAGAGAAACTACACCGACTTCACCCTCCTACGGCGGTAACAGATGTTTGTGGATACGATGATGCTGTTTTGTATCAAGCTTTTTGGAATCATAGTACATCTCTAGAAATTAACACATTGTCCTTGATAATATAAACTCACGCCTATTTCTCATAAGGGTAGGCAGAGTCTATAGATGTCCACACGGACAATCTTTGCACATCTCTCTTGCGTCACTGACATCCATCAATCTTCTCATGCGAGCTTGTCGGTTTCGGGTGTTTAAAAATTGGACTTTATTTAATATGCCACCAATATGGTCCGCATAGTATTTTCTAGGACGGCCCTCGCCGACCTTTCCGTCACACACATTCGCTCTATATATTTGTTTCGTCAGTCTACTTTTATTCTGTAGACTCTATATTAAAAAAATTTATTCTGCCTTTCCATATATATGGAAAGGCAGAATATTTTTTTTTTATTATTATATTAATTATTTATTTAATTAATTATTATTAATTTATTATTATATTATATTAAATCTTATTTTTTTCAATAAAATATTTTTGTCTGTTAAACGATTCGGTTAATTTAGTTACCATATTATATAGTGAACTAGATGTCACCCGCCCGCTTCGTTGGGTGATGTGGGTTACGAAAGTAAGTAAATAAAAAAGATCGGGCAAATGTGAATGAAACTCGAACTCGAGGGTGCCGCTCAAATTCATTGTGTATGTAGAGTTTCGGTGATTTTTGTCGGTTTTTGACATCGATACTGGCGAGATGTTGGTCCTGGAAATTCCGAAAATTTTGCTATTTTTTAAAGAAATATTCGATTTTTCATATAAATATCATTACATATAATATCATTACATATAATATTGTTCTATATCACGGTCCATACTCCAATTGCAAGTGTAAGTTTATAATCAAAAAACGATTCTTCCACGTGATACAACTACAAATTATCGACTTTCAACATTTTTCCCTTCTTATGCTATGAGATCCTTTTTCTTGTCAATTTTAGTAATTCTAGGCCAATGGGCAATATAGGTTTTGATTTACTTGCGAGTTTCATAATATAAGGCGCGAATGGTCGTATTTTGACCGTAAGTCGATTTAGAAGCTCCTTTTTTTACAGCTACAACCGCAGACAAAAGTATTTGATGCTAATTTCAACTCGATACCTTTACGAATTTCTAAGGAAAAGGTTCCTGATAGACGGACGGGCAACGGAGTGATTCTATAAGAGTTCCTTTTTATTGAAGTAGTGCGAAGCTTTAAAAATGATGAAGTATGTATACAGAATTAAAAGAAACTTACAGCCCAAGACTATGTACAAACGACTATGCGTTGGAACGTCAAGTCTTATGACATATTTATTTTATATATACGAAGATAACAGGCCCTATAAACATAATTAGGTACAGCTTGAGTTAATCACGCATGTAATACATTTGAGTACGAGATAACAATTTTTCATGCCACGCAATACAAGGGAATCATTTGAAACAATTTAAAACTCCATCATTTTAATTGTAATAATATCATTGCATTAGTAACTATATAGTATTGCAATGCAAACCAGGCGAAATGAGGAGTATTGTGGCAATTTCATTTTTTGTTGTCATTATAAGTCTAATAAAACGTGAGGGTAGGCAGACATCGGTGGTCAGATTCGAATGGACTATTTTACGAGTGCATTAATTGTTCATCTTCTATTCATCTTAATGTTTGACAGATAACGTTATTTCATAATGTTTTAACTGGCCAGTAAATATTTGAATATAAAATAGTAAGTAATTATCGGGCAATAGATTTGATATGTTGTGTGATCCAACTTAAAATACTGACAGACTTTCCTGTAAATTGCGAATGAGACTGAAAATAAGACCAGGAGTGTAAAAACGGTATTCATCCAACGGTATTCATCCAAAGGATGAGATTCGAGGACCAAAGACCTTGGCCAAGGACCAAAAGATTCTCTAATTTTAGCAATCCGAAAATAGCTTAGGTATTAAATATTTTGTTCGTTTGCAGTTTGAGCAGCGGACCGGTAGAGGCACCACTATCACTAAACAGAGCCCCATTGCCTACGATAGAACCGATGCGGGATAAACTGGTTTGAAATGCGTAGAGGCAGGGATTGTAGCACCAGCGTGGGCTATTAAGGGTTAGCTGTTTGTATGATTTAAGAGAATACGAATATGGACCAGGAATGGGTAAACTATCTGTTATCTGCCTCTTGTACTGTATACTTGCGCTTTCTGTGTGCGATTAGCCGAGAACCCGAATAGTAAGAAGAAAAGGGACAAAAGGTTATACCAAGAAAACTGAATGCTCTCAATCATGTGTAAAAGGGAGAAGAGTAGAACAAGCGAAAAGGTCGATATATTTGGGTTGTTTGCTTACAAACGACGGAAAACATAATTATATGACGTATTGGAAGAAGAGCCAATGCGGGTAATAAAGTGAATGGGGCCATGCTTGTTCTTATAAATAGCAAGTATCTCAATACAAGGGCGTTTGACTAAATGTAATGAACTCTTCGTCCCTTGGCTTGTGTGTATACGGCAGTGCATGTTGGATTTATCAGAAGAAGCATGAAAAGGATCAATGCAGTAGAGGTGTAATACCTCCGTAGTATGTGTGGAATGTTCTTGAAAGTTGTGTTGACTAAAAGGTCCAAAAATGTATGTTGCTAACGAAAGAAATCCATAGAGTGAATATGTGCGGTGAGGAGTTCGGCGAGGAGCCTGGATATCTAGACCTAGACGCCTTATACATACCATATCATTGACATATAAAAGAGGGGCTAAACTTTAAGCACGAAAGCGACGAGCTCGCGTGAAATGATTCCACCCTGACGCGATGTATGATATTCGCCTACTTTTCTAGGGCATACGTGTGAGCTTATAAATAGATAAAATTTACCGTACGATGTTACCAGGACAAAATTAGGAAAACCGTCGACGATAACTGTCAGTCGTATGCATACCAAATATCATACATATTAACGCAACCGTTCGCATGTGCGTCATCCGCACGAGCACTCGGCGGGCGCCCCGACCACAAATACAGATGAGCCTGTCGCTCGCCTGTTCCGATTTAAAATTTAAAACTCGCTCGTGTGTTTCCATACTTTGATATACGGAAAACCGGGCTTCGATATCGGTTTTCGCGGCTGCGATTTCATTTTGTAACGTAATCGACGGACGTAAATCTACTTTTTTAACTGTAGACAACGTTATGTAAAGAAAAATGAATGATAATAGCGCTAATGATGATTCTGTACGTCACTGCTTATTATTGAAGTTACCAGTGATTTGTGTACCCGGCTCTTGTTTCTTTTACGATGTGCGGGCAATGAAATTCGTGCGGCTATTAATTACGAACTTATTGTATTTCAATACTACAATGATGGCAAAGTGCTCTGGAACCTAGAATTGTCACAGGATTGAACTCTAGTTTACTGATAAATCCGCTTGGTTTGCTTCCGAGCGTTGCTCAGGGCATCTAGGTGCATCTGATCGCAAAGGAAATCGAAAACAGATTTTGGTTACTGGCCGAGGTTGGTTCCGAGGGACGTTGGTCACCCTTGTACCGGAAAGAAACGTGCTGGCTCTGGGCAACTGGGTTTATTTTTGGAAATGTTAGAGTTACGTGAATTATTTCACAGAGAGCGGTGTCCGTGAGATACGAGGAAAGAATCGTGTCTACGGAACTATGGACTCTCGTATGAGGTCGCTTCAAAGCCAAACCTGTTTTAGACGGTTTACAAACATACTCAGTTGTATTTATTATGTACAATAGATTAAAACGATAATAACATTTCAGTTATAATTTTTGAATTCCAAAACCTGCTTTTGAAGTTATTTTAGAAAACGTTACATATTCTCGTAATCAATATAACCCATCGCTAAGAGACGCCTTGTTAGTTTTTAGGTATCCAAAAATTATAATTGATATATATTTCGCCAATCGCAATCGCATTAGACTAATGACAGTATTGAAGATGCCAGTGTTGCAACATTCATTTATTATAATAAAAAACCGAACATTCGACTTTTTGAGAATCGGTTATATGAATTAATATAAAATAAGTTAATAATAAGTATGACGAAGAACAGAAACAGTACTTAGTACAAGTCGTCGCAATGCATAGAAACAACTTCTGAATGTTAGTGAACAAATATTAATGATGCCGCGAATTCAGGTATAGTTATATATACGATATAGTACTTATATCGATGTTTAGTTTAAAATTCACTTTTAATTAGGGTATTTGAATAAGTAGTTTTTAAAATTATAAATTTTGGATCGTTGTAATGTGTATTGTCAGTGTAAGAACTTAAGGCAATAAATTCAAAAGGACAGATTTGTAATTTTGAATTTACTGATTTATTAACTTCGTCTTTCACGTTCTGTAGCTTGAAAACTATTAGTTATACAGCTTTAGTTTATGGGAACTTTTTTGTAGAAAATTTAATGCCCTACAAGAGCGTTATATTTTCCAAAAAAATATTTTTAACAAAACGTTTGAACGAAAAAAAAATCGTTTTATTCAAATGGGTATTCGAATTTAATACACTTATAATTCTTTTTTTAACTAGGATATTTCGAATAAAAAAAATTGGTTGCCTGTAAAGTCGGTATACGGGCGAAAGTTTTACGTGACAACGACTTTGAGTGGTAAAATCATTTTAATGTGAATATTCATTCGTATAGTAGGAAGAAGGATGAAATAATAGTAACAATTTAAAACATTTATTTATACAAAGAACTGGCAACGTGTAAACTTGTAGGCAGGCGCCTAAGTAAATAGAAGCAAGACATGAACCGGTGTGTATGCCTATCTCCCACTCTCTCTCTCGCCTTAGGCGGGCTAACTGTGCTGGAGGAAGGGACGCGTGCCTTTCACTTTTTATGTCTGTCTCTCTCGCTCTTAGGCGGGCTAACCATGCCCGAGTGGAAGGGACGCGTGCCCTCACCCGCCTCATTGTGAGCGCATAACGTGAGCGGAGCGTAACGCAGTTTCTTGAAGTGTCACCCGGCAAACCAATTTATAAGACGTTGTCACGTCAAAAAAAATTGCCTATTGTGGATATATAGTTAATAAGCGAAATCCCATATAACATATAACAACATAAAAAATTTCTTGAACATATAAAAATGCACAATATTTAAGCAAATTAAATATAAGGTAGGTAGCGTGCTAGCTACACGCAGTAAAGAATTATTTAAAAAGAATTGTGTACATATTTGATGTAGCGAAATGAAATAATACAATTTTTGTTCGTTGATAAACAGCCTCTGCTCGAGAAGTACTGCCCGGACGTCGCGGCCGGGCGTCTCCTGCTGCGACAAGGCCCAGCTCGACCAGATCAACAGCAACATCGGCTCTGGCCGAGAGCCTGCTGAGCCGGTGTCCCGTCTGCCGGAGAACTTCGTCCAGCACGTCTGCGGCATGACCTCCCACTCCCAATCAGAAACAGTTCCTGTTCCCCAAGAAGACATCTGACTATAAAAGTACGTAAAGCGTTTTTAAATTCTTTTTTTTTTTATTATATATTACAAATATTTTTGGAATGGAGTAGTTTCATCACTCCAGCCGAAGAAAGTATTTTGTGGTTTTATTTTAGTGGTATGAATTGCGCAAAAACCCTTCAATCTTATATATATCTCACCCAAAAAGGGAAAGAATATCTTTGAATATATGTACATCATATCTACAAGTTGCAGTTGTATATGAAAATCTCATTGAATGATCTCATTTTTATTAACATATTTGTTTCATAGTTAAAAAGCTATGTATAATTCAGTACGGTGACCCCTTGACTTACGTGTATTTCAGATCGCACGGTGATTGAAGAGTTAGATTACCACTTGAGCAGCACTTACATGGGAGCTACGTTTAACTCGTGTTCTCAAGTGAGGGATACTGTTTTATTATTACATTATGTTATTTGAAAACTAACAGGACACGACTTGAACGGTTCAAATTGAACCGTCATCGGCATATAATGCATAACCTATGCATTAAGCTCTTTTTCTTCTATCCCAAACGGAACCTTTATAGTTTCCGGACATTTCCGTCCGTCTATCTTTATGTCACGGGAATTTTACTCAAAAATTACAAGAAATATAACGTTGAGAATTGGAGTATAAGTTTTTTGTATAAGCCGCTATTTAGTTTGGTAGTTAATAAACAAAAATAAAAATTTAAGGGGGATGGGGGGCACTCCATACATGTAACGGAATCTAAAAATAAATTTTTTCTAGTAAACAACTTGTGGCACGTATTTTGACAGTTCTTTAAAAACACTTAAGTTTCTAAGCAATTTTTTTGATTAAGTGAGTATTTTGAAAATAATCGGTCCGAAAGTCGTATGAATTCTGTTAAAAGCATATTCAAACTCATTTTGAACATGATCGGATATATCGTTTTTGAGTTATTGCCGAAAAACTGCGCTTTTCAACAAAAGGACGTAGGTGCCATGAAGATATGCTTTTTTGCTGATGCACTTATTCACATAATTAGACTTATATATTCTCAGTTCTAAGGAGTCGTAACCCAGTCGAGCGATAGTTCGTATATGGGAAAGACCAGTGTTAGCTTTGGGTGTAAGTGTTCATGTGGCGAACTCTCTGCCAGTAGGTAATCATTGCAACACAATATTGTACAATCAAAAGGAAAAGAGTTACCACCAGACGATTGCAGTTTTCGTCTACGTATTTCCTGAAATGTGCTCATTACACAGGAAACGACAAGAAAACAAAGAAATTGACCAGAACGACCGCAGTTAAATTATTATTCGGCTTATAAATACATTTAGATTGTTTTTGTTCGGAACGGCCATAGTTATTATATGAATTATAAATACTTATAGGTTGCTTTAAAATTGGTGTTTAAGCGTTAAATGAAGATAATGGTTGTACTATTTATGTTAATAGGCATATGTACAGTCGGCAACGCATAAACTAACACTAAAATACGATTTCCCGCGTAAATTTATTATATATTGATGAAGAGCGGGGAGGGGGGACATATATATAAGCCGTTAAGAGAAAATCGGCTCTCATTCGACGTCCGGTCACATTCGACGTCCGGTCTCCGCGCTGAACGGTCGCGCTACAGCGCCCGGTAAGTGTGTGAGTTACGAGTTGCTAGTCTTCAGTGTGTTCTGTTGCAGGTGTGCGACGCCGAGCCACATAGCGCCGTCACATCACCACCACCGTGCCGGGGTAACCTAACGGTGTCAACAACCGGCACGAGGTGGTATCCGTGTTCTAGTTGACGCATGCACCGCGATCCCCGCCTGCGGGTCGCGCCGAGCGTTGCGCGCGTCGTGTTCCGCGCGCGTCGTCGCGTTTGCGCCTACCGCACCGCGCCCCGCGTCCCCGCGCCCCGCGCCCCCGCGCCCCTGCGCCCCTTCTATTTCTGTTTTACCACACGACCTGCCTGCGCGCCGCGCGGTCGTCGCGTCGCACCATCTGCGGTGTGCGGGAGCGTTCGACATCGGCCGAACACCTTGCGGCTACCGCAATGGATAAGGCGAAACCAAGCGTTCCTAACGGAGCGCGGCCACCTCGACCTCCTGCGGGAGTTCGAGGCATACTGCTCTTCCCCGGCCTCCTGACCCTCGTAGTGGTATTCGATCCAGAAATGGATCTCGAATACACGCTGCCGAGGGCGTCCAATAAACGGTCAGCGAACGCTCGCCCGTCAGAGGGCACGTCCTCTGACTCGGAATCCGACCCGGATCTGGTGACTCTTCCGATCACCGGGTTTCACCACGGTCCGGCGCCGTAGAGCCGCCAAAGGGTCTAAACCCAAAGCGGCAGGCCTCACGCAGACCTCTGATGGGTCTATGTGCTATAGGCTAACCCGCCCCAAGAAAGCCTAAAAGGCTAATGTTGCGAAAGCAACACCTTCCGGCAAATCGACTAGCTCGATTTATGCCTCTCCAGTTAGCTGGAGGACCTTCCCAGCCTCGCTGCAGCCCCACAAGGCGGTAGACGATGGCGGAGTCAAAGCGGCAGCCCCGCGGCCGCGAAAACAGCAGAGGTGACGAGGCTGACGTCACCGCTCCTCTCACCCCTGCACTGCGTGGCCCGAAACCACCACCTATGTTCGTTCAGGACAAGGATCGGTGGACCGAGCTGCGCAGAAGGTGCGCTGATAAGGAACAACTCTCGCAAGCGCGCAACTCCGTTCAGGGATTGAAGCTGCAGGCGAAAACCGTCGCAGATTTTAAAATCTGCAAAACTTGTTAGTTTGCTACAAGTTTAAGTTCCACACCTACCCCTTAAAGAGAGCGGGAAACGGGTAGTCCTTAGGGGAGTCCCTAAGGAAATACCAGTTGACGAGGTCAAGGAAGACCCTGTTGCCAAAGCCTTCCGGTTCAGTCGGTGCGCCGAATACTGAACCGATTCCGAAAACCCTCGACTTAGTTTTGGTCTCCGGCACAGCCGAGGCCAACGACAAGCGCGACTAAGGCCGCCTTCTTCAAAATCAGGAGCGTATGCTCCTCTCCGGCGTCAAAGGAGCAGCCCCGCAAACGCGCCTTACCCGGGCAGTGTCACAACTGCCAGTCCTACGGGCATTCGTCCCGTTTTTGCTTTCATTCAGCGCGTTGCGTTGGTGCCTGGGCGACCACGGCACAGCGCAATGCACATACAATAAGGACACAGACGGTCCCGCCTGTGTCCCAGTAAACAGAAGGGCCATACGGCCAACCACCTTGGATGCCCGCGTGCTCCAAAGAGACCCTCCACCCGAGAAGGCCGTGCTGCGCCGAGCGCCTGCGCGCGCGCAGTCTGGCATTCAGTTAGCTCGAGCGGCGGCTGGACCGCGTAACGCCCCGGCCGCCGCAAAGAACTCTGCTACATCCGCTGACGATCTGAGTCAGCTGATGTCAATAATCACCGTTATTGACACCAGCGAGCTCATGATCCTCGCCAAAATTCCGTGCCGCCGCGAACCCGACGGAAAATTGCTATGTCTTGTTGAGCACGCCTCGCTCGTAGAGGCTATCAAAATAAGCTTTAATAACCCGATTTAATTAAAACTATCTCCTCTCAACCCATACTGGGCCGGTATGCCTAGTCAATAATCAATAATTCTTTCCCCACGCGACGCGATGTCCCCAAACTTTGTTTGTTGTTTCGCATCACCTGTTCGTCAACGCGTATTGACTCCGGGCCGGAAATATACGTTAAAGTAGAGTCACCCTGGAGTGCTTTTTAGTGGGTAAAATCCCACATAACCCGGTCTCTAGGTCGCGTGGCCGGGTATCTTTCGTCGTGAAGATTTTTACACTTCCTCAAAAAAAAAAAAATCGGCTCTCACCCGCTTTACGTGTCGCCGACTATCACATATTGCATTCCTATTACGAAAATAGGGTCATTCAACTATTCTGATAAAGATAAATAAATAGATATAGTATATTTTGGGAATAAAAGTCAAACGGGGAGCGGGGATTCGTTTGACTGTTGAAAACCGTTAAAAAGCAGGGATATCAGGAAGACGTGTAACAGTGATATATAATAGGATGAATCCTGATTCCCTGCGTGTTAGGAAATTAGCATAATTTTACCTATCACGGTTATACAGTGTGATAGGTAGAAAAAGTAAAATGTCGTTATGGAACAAGCACACGATATACACGATGTGTATCAGGCCTCTCATGACATACGCGTGTCCAGTTTTTGCTCATGCACCTCCTGAAGCACTTTATGATCTGCAAATAGTGTAGAATAAATTCCGTAGGAGTGCAGCTGACGCGTCATGGTACGTCAGGAACTTTGTACTGCACCGGGACCTAGAACTCCCGACCATTTCTACATTTATGAAGGACGCATCAGAGCGTTTCTTCGACATAGCGAATAGCCATCCAAACCCGTTATTAGTCTCGGCCGTATCTTAAAAGCCTCCTCCACTACATTATTTCTGTAGAAGACCACGGAACGTCATGTTAGATCCGCCCGACGATCTCGCCGTCGAGGTGGAAAAACTTATAGAAGTTAATAAGATGGCTATTGACTAGGAGTAGGGGTTCCCCCATTCAATACGATCTTTAAAGGTCATCAATCCGGTGCGCATCCCGCGCCTCCCGGAGCCCCTTCCGAAGTTTCTAGTCCGTACTGTAAACTTCACGTGACCTCCTATGCCGAGGTGCTCGCTTAAAAGGCACCCTACGGCAGTCACGCCGACGGCATCACTATGCCGAAAAGGCCGCGTTTTAGATGAAGCGTCATAGCGTTTGCTTTCGCCATCGCAGATCCAAGCTGTGCAGGAGGTTCTTAGTCCGCGCGAGTCGGCCACACCCGCGCGCCGGCGCACGGACGGCTCATAATGGGTTTTTTCTCCTCCTTCCCCTCCCCTTTCGCGTGGGGAGAACTACAAAAAAAAGATTCCCTGCACTTCCACATGTGATCTATAATTAAAATTAAACGAAGCTCTGCTCCTCGGTCAACAAGTACTTTATTAAAGATTTTCTCATTAAATGTCTGCTAACTGAAGGCCTTGCTCGACGCTTGCAAACCAGCGCAAAAGTGTACCTAGTAATCACAAGGTTGGCGGTGTCCCACTACCTGCAAAATGAAATCCAGGTTTTTAATTTAATTTAAATAGTTACGTTTATAATCAGAATCTAAATCCAATTTCCTTTCATTTAATTACTGAATAATATTCGAGAAGTTCCTTCGCTTATCGTCTACGGTCTCGGTCTCACAAAGAAACGATTCAGCAGAAGGTTCATTCTTAACCTGTTGTGCCAATTTAAATTTTTTGTACGCGCTCATAATAAGCTTTGCAGAGTGATTCTAATAATTTAATTTCCTTTTCACTCATTGTCAATGATATAAATTAAATGTAGGCTATTGACAGTATGGAGCCCTATATATAGTATGCGATAACGATATTTATATGACAAGCGGGTAGGACACCAAATTTGTGATGTAGATAAATATAACATATGCAATTTATGCGTGTTATTATATAAATGTATAGTAAATTAATTTAGAGATTTACTTCTGACCAAAGTGACCAAAACGTAAAGTGGCAAATATTTCTATATCGAACAGGGCGAGTGAAGACATAACGATATTCATCACTCCCTTTTCGAGGATAGATTATTTAAGTGGACCGTATATACGGCCAAGTACACCGGTGAATTCAATATGCAATTCAGATTAATTAAGAACGAATCTGGACGCAATGCAAGAAATCGTGCCGAGGAATTAAATTGCACGTACCTCCAGGCCGCGGGGCAGAGCAGCGCCTCGGCATCTTCCAGGTCCACACCGGCACCTCGGGAAATTCACATATATGTGTGTTTGATCAAACGTAGCGGACGAATTTGTGTATGGCGCGGTTGACCGTCAATGGTCAAGTCGCGGTATCGAAGTGACGTGCGAAGGTCAATATGAGAAGGATTGGACACAGAAAATCTGAACTGTATGAAAATGACAAGTACACTAACATGGCGCATACGTCATGAGAAAAAAATAAGTTGATATATTTTGCAGTGAAAAATGAATTTAACGTCAAGGAAATAAAGTACAAAATTATTAAAAAATATATATAGGTTATAACAAACAGTTATTTTGCCTTGTCATTTACACTGTGATATATACTTTTATTTAGTTTTTAGTAGACCATAGTAGTCTATTTTTTACCCCCTCATCCATTATATGCCTCTCTTATTTTACACAAAACTGTAAAAACTGACCATTTTCACAAATCTTCGTTTGCTAATAAGCAAAACCAGGCGTTTCAGATGCAGCAACTGTGTGAGCCACCATCACGCTAAATCGTTCAACAGACAAACACGAGAAGCAGTCAGAACAGATTATTGGTAGAAATGATTAAGAGACTCGCTGATTCGCTCAGAGCTCAAAGAGCTTTGCATGGAGAAGTTACAGATGATATCGAAGCCAGCCTTGGAGGTCTTTTTCGACCCAAAAAACAAAGTTGACTTTGACAAAATACTGACTTTTAATGACCAATGTGCAAAAAACTGACTGTCTGATTTAACTAACCAGTTTTGACATTACAATTGCGAGTTAATCACTTACATCAACTTTGTGAATGTAATTCTGTATTGTTTTCTATGCATTATTCCATAATACTTAGAACCGTCGAAAAGACTAAATCGAGAGGTGTCTAATTTGACCAATTACATTAAACTGCAATCGAATGACGATCCAGAACTCGAACATTTTTTTTATAAAAGCTAGTTCTATCGAACGCCGGTTCTGTAGTTGTTTTTATAGCATTTTCGAGGAGCAAAACGAACCATTAGAGCCAGGTGAGTAAACGTTCACCGCCGCCCATGGACACTAGCAACTCCAGAGCCTTCAGTCACACAAACTCCACTCAATCAAAGTGCCCACCGTATGACAATGGCCACTTTAAAACGTCCATTTATCAAAATGTCTACTTTACCAAATGCTAAGTTAATCTGTGCCCTTTCATAAACGCGCTTAAAGGTATTCATGCGAACACTCGGTTTTTCTTTTGATAAACTGAACAAACGAATATACATTTCCTCAGTTTTATTTGGTAGTAAGCCGAAAGTAACAGGTAAGACATTTATTGATTTGTGAGTAGATTTTATATGTAAATGGACAGGAAATAACTGGTAGAATGTTTCGGGCACGATTTCTATGTACCACCTCCATAGAACGAATTTTTATTATTATTTATAACTTTACCACTAACAGAAGAAAAAATCAATATTTTATTAGTTGAACCATCTTCGCATACACAAAAAAAAAAATGTTAGATATTTGTATGTCTTTTAAATTCTTGAAACGTATCTTATCAGCTTGAAAAAAATTGTCTGCGTATTGTATATAAAATATTTTTCACCAATCCAAACAGTTATATCTCATGTCAGTGGTTCAAACAGACCTTCATATTTTTTTGTATCGGGTTCAAGTTTCCTCAGACCATTTTTTTAATCATGCATTTTCTCACGTAACACCTTAGCTTCTCTTGGATCCAAGATTATCGTCGCTGAACATCAATCTTGGTTTACGCATCTCCATAGAGTAGATTCGTTATGATTTTTTTGTGCAAGTTTTAACGAAAACCGCCACGTACAACGGTTCTCCTCCCTTTTGGTTTTAATTATTTTGAAACTGGAAGTCATTTTCCTTGTGTTATTCATTTTGTACCTGAGGATAAATAATAATATAGGTCCAAGAGCACCAAATCACAGAACTGGCAGATAATGTACGTCATTGTAACATATTATTTATATCCCTTTAAGTAGCCAGTATGCATTACCATATTCATTACAAAAGAGATACAATACAGCCTTTAAGGTGACATAAAGGAATGTGAACCTTGTGATAGTGTGGAATTTATGATATGAGGCTCTTAGACCTCATGATACCATAGATTTTTGATACTGAGGACATTTTGATACAGTGGACACTTTGATTCGGCGGAACTTATGTGACTCAAAGCTCCAGTCACCAGTAAGTTTCCGGCTTCTTTAGAGGAAATAAGATATCTAATGGATGGAGATCGGACTGATGGGAGAGAGAGGAGAGTGAGCCACCAGAACTCTCACTCACTAGACGAAAGCACCTGAAGAAGCTGCTACTTCACCTCCGTATTTCTGTGACAATGTAGTATTTTATCGAACCGGCCCATTTGTGTGTTGTAACTAAGTTGCAAGCATGGCTCTACCACAATAGAAACAATGTATTCATTTTGACAGGAAAAGTTAAGGTACCAAATTTCAAGATTTTCTAATCTTTTGATGATTTATATTATGCAATAAAACAAACGTGCTAGAAATTGAATTTTTTATTATTGATAATATCCCGTAATACAAAAAGCTGAACATAATAATAACAATAGATGCCGAAAACTATATTACTAATATGGTAACAAATATGAGATTTACTTTGTGAAAGCTGTTACAATAACAAAACTTAAAATAATAGACATCTATTATTATTAGTATTATTTATTACTTCTGAAAATACAGTATTCTGAAAATCTATCTAAAAACTTGTTGGATCGGATTTGATGAGTTGATTTCTTTAAATCTAGCTTTCATGTTCTCTTAACACAATATTCTCAAAATCTGTCTAATAACCTATGGATCTGAATTGACGTGGTGCTGCATGGTATTTTCTGTTGTGTGAAAAATTTGAAGTTCATCAGCATATAGAAGTAATTCACAGAATTTGAAACTGACGGACATCATTAGTAAAAAGATTAAATAATAAAGGGACTAAAATTGAACCCTGAGGAACACTAGAGCCGATAGGAACAAAATTACACTCATAGCCTTTGATAACGATTTTTGCATTCATTTAGATATGTAATACGAATAGCATCGAAGGCGAGCTTTTCAAAACGCATGCTGTAATTTAATCTGGCGTCTGATCTACGCCTTACGGAAGTCAATATAAATACTGTCAGTTTGTTTATTGTCATATAATCCTTAAAATATAGGTCGTATGTACCATCATTGTAGTCGTCCAAGGCAGTTGTACAAAACCAACGACCATAATATCATCGTTGAACCACCAAAGTTGTTCAACGATGATATTATGCAGAGAAGGATACACTACAAATGGATATATTCAATTCTAAAAAGGAATCATACGAGCCACAAAATACTATAAACAGATTATACATGCAATGGAGTCACACAGACAACATAGAAAAAATTCCTCCTATCACACATTCCTCTCGTCTAAATGCTTTGTCCCTACGATTACAAATACGAGATATTTAAGTTTTAAGCCATTAAGTAACTGAAATAAGTAGAAACGAAACAAAGACCCACTTTAAAATAATTAATGAGTAAAGCTTGTGACGACATCACAGAAATAAAAATAAAGAAAGAAGTATGGCACCCCGGGCTAGGTTATTGTACAATACATTAAAAAATGTAAAAAGTTTTACTGTGTATAAATGTAAAATATTTATTCTATGTTCACCAAGTTCAAATCTCTAATATTAATATGATGGAAAAAAGAATTAGCATCCAAGCTATTGGAAAAAAATTATGAGCGGACAGAGGGATGAAGGACTCTTTTACTAGTACTTAATATGTTTAAGGGCTATTGATTGCATTTGATTTTGTAAAAGGATTTTTCAAAACATATAGAATTAAATAATGAATAATTTATTAAATATGATATAGTTCAACTGATGAAAAAATGTTATTATCACGCCACTGAATATATAAATAATATTAATGCTTGGGCGTCGAAATAATATATTTAAGATGCAAAAATCCTCTCGAATCAGTGTTGAATTCTTTGGATAAGGATTCGTAGAGGAAGTACAGATTTGAGGGTCCGTGGTGGATTGAATGCTGCGAATTAGCGCCTCACACAATATAATATTTAAATAATGTAGTTAGGTAATACTAAACGTTAAAAATGTTTGTTTCCTCTAAATAAGAAAACACATAATATTTTATCGAACATTCTCTACGACGATAACTATACTAGTTTTAAGGTACACGTGCACAAACAAAATGCGCATGCGTCCTCTGCGCCTTTACTATGTTAGGAAGATCACTCAAACTACACTCTTCCGTCACCGTACCGCTTCGCACTTTCCGACTCGGGCGTCTTCGTCAGCGACCCTGAAAAATGCAACCGGATGTCAAGCGACTGACAGTCACGATAATAGTCAGCCGTTACGTGACAGATTGGCGCTTTCTTGTACAATGAAAGTACCTGCGCTTTTAACCACTAATTGCTTCTCTCTATTGTAAAACACACGCACAAATATATCTAAACCGTTCGATTTAGCACCGTGGTTACTCGGTGCTGCCCTCTATGTACCAGCGGCGCTCGACGCGACGTGCGTTTAGTACCACTACCGCCGACTCATTGGTGAAAAATAACAGTTTTATGAGTACTTACTGTTTTTTTGTCATTTATTTAACGATATATATATATATATATATATATATATATATTGCTTTTTTTAACCATCTTCAAAAACGGCGGTTATCAATGCGACACGTATGTATGTAATATTATTAGAACTGTAATATATCCAGACAAATATGCAAAATTTTATAGGTGTATGTATGTTCGTATGAATGTAAGGTTGTCCACGCATTTTACTGAGACTATTAGTCGCACTGGGACCATTATTTTTTTACTGTTTTACATTTACGTCAGCTTAGGTACTATGCAAGTTTCAATAAAATCGGTTATGTAATTTTTAAGATATTAATACAGATAAGTGTGACGGCCTTGGTTTATTAATATGAGCTACGGATGTGGTGTCAAAGAGAAGACATCTCAACACACTGGTCAAATTCTAGTAAAAGTAAAAAAAGTCACAATGACTGAAACCAAACTGGCCTCACAATATAAATCCCCTGCGAAAACTAAAAATTAATAAGATTGCCAGGCCATCTGACATACACTACTAGAGCGGAATATTATTACTCAAAGGCAATTTTAGTTTTTACTTAAATCTAAAAATTACGAAATAAAAAGGTAATTTAAAATATTAAATCCACTTAAAAAATCACTTAAAATTATGAAATAAAGTTTTTATATCTATTCGAAATTAACCAACAAAAGAAAAATCATAGTATATACGAAATAAATTAGGGGCCTACAATCTTTTTTGAGGTCGGTGTCGACATAAAAAAATTATTTAACAAATATAAGAAAAGAAAATCCGCAATATCGGGAAGAGCAAAACGTACAACTGTGTCATTGAAAAATTCGGTGGGCAGGCGCGCACGTCAGTGCGTAGACTAGCTACGCCCGCGGCTGTGCTCGCGTGGACTACAGAATTGTTGTTTAGGTTGTTGTAAGTATGACAAAATAGAATTTAAATCGAATATGTTCATTAATAGATATACAATAATTAGACAAATATTTTTTTATACATACTTTTAAATATTTTAGATATTTCGCACGCTGTTTGATATCTAACTTGACAAAATATATTTTATTAATATCAAGATGCCTTTGTAATAACATTCCTCGATTTCTGAATGACCGCAAGTCAGTTTCCTGTCATCGACAGCTGAGTGTTATTTTAAAAACGAAAATGCTTACGTTGACCATCCTTAGAAGATAGTCATTAGTCATCAGTCAATATATAGAATATGTAAAAAGGCATTCTGTGTTCACGTGGGTAGAGTTGCGGACGAAGGCTAGTATATAAATAAACTCACAGGGATGCTTTATGGATAACTCATTGGTTTAACTTGATTTTCATGTTTTATCACATTATCTATAAGCCTGCATTGATAAGTGTATGACCTGTTCCAATAAGACTCATCGTGAGCTTGCAAAACTAAAATAGCCTATAAGTATAGTGTATGCGCTTACCGATATAGCCAAGCATCACGGGTAAGAATACCAGTCCATGGGCCGCGCAGGACAACACGATGCCCAGGTACATGCGGAAGTGGAACACCTGGAAACAAATATTTTTGTCTTCAATTGTCTCTGCGTTCGCTGACATTATGTTGTGCAGAAACTGTGTTTAAGGGTTTTCAAATCATCGAGGAGGTAGTACATTCGACGCACAGGTTCATGCGTAGTTATCAATTTCTCAGAAACGACTCAACCGATGTAGACAATTTCAACTGTATTTTAATAAGATATATCGATAAGTGGTCCCAATAATTCGAAGCGGTATTGTTAATATCGTGAACCATACTGTTTCTTAGAACGTCGAAAATGTGTATGAGAATAATTGTCATCGAAGTACGGTTTGCTGAGGTTTGTTTATTTTTTAAAAAAGTTACAACTGGCCCCAAAGTTATTTTATTGCGGTCTTTTTGTAGAAATTCTTTTGAAAAATGGTAGAAGGAACGTTCGTGATTCTACCATTTTTCAGTGTATTGGAGAAAAAATTGAAACTAAAAAAGCATATAAAAACTATAAATGTTGAGACGCTGCATGCTTTTCAACGCCATTAGAAACTTCGGCACCGGTACGTCGACTTTCTCCACACGAAAGTAAAACCGAGGTCTGGACAGTTAAATATATATTTACAACTGTTTTAAACCACGATCAAGAGCTTGATGAATTATAATGTTTAATTTCCTAATCATTAAAAAATACTACTACAAAATTAAAAATCACTATATAATTTCATTGTCCAAGGGCTTGGCAGATCTGGTTGAAAGATAAGTGGAACTTTTTTAAATAATTTTTTTCTTCTAAAGACATATACACATTTATACACATACGCGCAGACGTGCACGCGCACACGTGCACGCGCACGAACGCACGCACGCAAACACACACAAGTATTTAGTTTTGTCGAGAACATGTATTGTGTAGGTGAGGCGTACTATTTAATTATTTATTAAATCAAGTTTTTACGTATACTTTTTTATAGATATATACAACAAAGAGTAATCTACAACAAATGTAAGGCAATAATAAAATATAATAGATGTAATTACGAAATAATAAAATCTAGAAAACGGTTAACCCTGCAGACCATCCCTAAAACTTCTTGCTACTGTCTACCTCCAAGCGTTCAAAATATATCTAACAGTAAATAATTGAGCTTTAGATTTCAGAAGATCGATTTCAAGACGTTTTCGAGCTAAAGATATATTTTTGAACGTTTTGACTTTTTGCTTTTTTTTTTGAATATATACAATTTTATTTAAAGAAAAGCTATTTTTTTTTTTAATATTCAACTATGATTTATTTCGAAAGCGCCGCACAATTATCATATTTGCTGCATTAGATGCAGTTTTTAATCAAAATAAAATGATTGAGTATCAAACATCATGGCATCGACAATTTAACAAGTTATTTTGAAAAACCAATTTTTTACAAATCATTGTTAACGATATCTTTCGAATGAACCAACATTTTGTTGTGGTTCGCAGTGATCGACGCTATTTTTTTTTTTTTTTTTTGAGGAAAAGAGCTGATTCGACATTGCAATTGAACATTAGAGTAGTTCAACAAATATGTATACAAAAAACTCTTTTTGAGAATTTTTTCACCAACGCAATCTCTTGAAGAAATCAACCGCTTTTTATGTGGTTCCCGGCAATCGATGCAACTTTTTGGGGAAAAGACCTGATCGATCGATACAATTGTCCAACAATTACTTCAAAAAAAAGCTTCTCAGACTCCTATCGAATGCTGCAAATCGCGTCTCGATATGTTAATACATTCAAAATTCACAAGTTATGAGAGGCTTACACACGCATGCGCGCACTCACACGCACGCAAGCACGCATTCACGCACACGTTTTCATACATACACACATCACTCGGAAAATAGTCTAGATTCCTGACAGCACCGGCCTAGGGGGTAGTGAGTGGAGCAGTCGCTCTGGGCGCCATGTAACAAAAGCGCTAAAACACTAAATGGAAAAGACAATTTTCAGCAATAAAATTAAATGTTGGGGTTGCTTTCGGAAAGAAAGCAACCTCAACAGTGTTACGATACTTAAAGTTACTTAATTTAATTTAAGCTTAATATGTGTTGACGTTTGCAAAAGAAACTTATTTTGAAAAATTAGCAATTACTATTTACTTATCGTGAAACCGATTTAGAATTTCTGGAAAATTACAGCACTGACTTGGGGGCGCTGAAATACAATCTCGCTCCACCCCGACCAAAGCTGGGGCCGGCGCTAATTCCTAAAACTTCAAAACGTAAAGGTCTCATGAAAACTCGTTTTTAAATATCGGACTGAAAACAGTAATTTACAAATTATTGAACGTTTTGCAATTTTCAGAACGAGAAGTAAAAAACAAGTAAATGTAGACAATGTGAGTATACATATATTTATTATACCTATTGTTTACAACTAAATTTTATAAAAAAATCCCGAAAATTGTTTACAACCTGTACACAAATCCTCTTCGAAAACGTATTATGTGTAATAAATACTTTTTATGGGGACGGCACGGGCTAAAGCAAGCCAAACAATCATTCCAATGAAAAGGAAAAACTCAATAATTATTATAATAAGGGGTAAATAGCTCTAGCGTCTAAATCTATAAACATATATACAAAACATGAATTATTACCATTTAAAATTACTTTTTTATTTAATTTTCTCACAACCCCAACATTACACACAATAATTATGATATCCAAATGTGACGTTTTATTCTTATAAAGCCGTGACATTTTCATTTTTATACACACAAACGCAATAAAGTAAACGTACCTGAAATATTATATTCTCGGTCCAATGGAAACACAACAAGACTATGATACAGCCTATCATGGTCATCGTTATCCCGTAGAAGACAGCGGTCAGCACGTCGGCCACGCGCTCCGTGCGGTCATGGTCATGCTCTGCCGTGGAGCCGGCATACACCAGCGGCAAACAGAATTGGACGGCTATGCCTGCCGCCGTCATCTGGTTTAATTTAATCCGATTTTTATTAACACAAAAACCCCCAAAGGAAATTAGTGAATACATACTTATTCTATTAAATGAGAAAACGAACTGGTAACAAATAAAAATAATATTATTTTTTTTTATAATATCCAGTTTCAGTTGCAGTTATAACATGATGACAAACTTTTCAAACTTAAAATTAAAACGCATCGAATAACTGTTTTTATGCTAATAATAAGATCGATATTTAAAATTGTCAAAACATAAGTGATTTTTATGTCCATGCAATAAATTAGTGTTTTCAGCAATATATGACTTTCTTTTAGTAAAACTTTTAATAGTTAGCTAACTAACCAAGTTAACCAGGGAAACCGCATTGAGACTGATGCCCCACCAGTACATGAGCCCGCCCAAGTTTACCACTATCATCGTAATCGTCACCACAACCATCTGAAAGATGAAAAAATGTATTTAGAATTATTTTTTACGGCTACTTAAAATAACATTGAAAGAACAGGTCAAAGAAAACAAGATAACATATCCGTTATTCACACCCAAATATCCTCTATCAAGAGTACCATTATCGATGGCTGTCCTTTTTGTCTTTGACTTGTCCCTTTCAGTCCCAATAACGGAAAGGGACAAGACCCGATACACCGAAGGGAGTGTAAACATGTGAGCGAGCGTAGGTTCTAGTCTGGGCTAGGTGGAATGGCAGTGCAAAACCGGCCGGTATTCGTGTAACCTTTAGTCAGAAACTGAAGTCGGCATAAGTAACAGATTTTACAATACGTCAATAAATATTGCAGAAAAGAGAAGCTAAATCTTTTTCCCCTATAATTTATTTCTTACGCTAATCTTTTATTCTTCGTTTTCTTCACTTGGTGCAAAACTTTCATTTTCGTTTTTGGATGGTAATATATATTTATCAAACCTTCATGAATAGTTCGCTCTTAGTCTCCGATATCGTGGAGAAAATTGCTACATTTTCTCCCGGCTCATACCGGAATGGAAAGTTAGCTTTTCTTCCTTGGTAAAAGATTCTCAATTTCCAAACATCCGACTGAAAAAAGTAATTTCTCAATTTTATGAAAATTAAGACGTATTTAAGCAGGGCCGTCAAGACTTTGTCGACAATTTCGATAATTTGTTTGACATCGCACACGCTGATGCGCTTCAATTAATAAAAATAAATGATAATAGAAATATTTTACAGCGTCAAAGAGAACCAGGCCGACCTGGTCACTTAGCGGGAGTGGATAAAAAATTGACTGATAGAGAGGAAAGAGCGCGCCTTAGAACTATTGAAGAAGAAAAACGACGTGCTAAATATTTATCTGAGCCGACTCCTTCGACATCATCTTATGTACCGTTACAAAACGGCTCATCATCTGAATCTAATGAAAACTTAGATTTATTAGAGGACGTATCGAAGCTTGTCGAGAACACGCAACTCAGCATAACACCTCTGCGGAGAGATTTTAATACTCCAAAATTAGTAGCAGGACTAGATAGGTGTCAATTGAGTATAGGAGATTCTGTATTCATTCGTGAAGCAACTATTGAAACATTTGGATACAATAATGATGAATTTCCGATAAGTAAGTCTTCCTTCCAAAGAATTCGCACAGTAAAACGGAAAGAATGCGCTGAAACGATAAAAATTGATTTCCAAAATGTGGTACCGGAAGTTGTGACTGTTCATTGGGACGGCAAGCTTTTACCTGCTTTAAATGCTCGGAAATCAAAAGAAGAACGTCTTCCTATAGTTATTTCTTATAAAAACCAAAAACAACTTATTGCTGTACCAAGACTAGAAAGTTCTACAGGAAGTGAACAAGCACAGGCAGTTCGGAAAACGATTGTAGATTGGAATTTAGCAGATAAAGTGCAAATTTTTTGTTGTGATACTACTACTTTAAATACAGGTCGTATAAACGGTGCCTGTGTGCTTCTTGAACAAAAACTGAACGGAGAAATGCTTATTTTCGCTTGTCGACATCGCGTGTATGAATTGGTCTTAAAAGGGGTATTTGAAGCAAAAATCAACCAAGTAACTACAAGCCCTGATATTCCGCTCTTTAACAAGTTTAGAAAAAACTGGAAAAGTATTAATGCTGACAAAATACAGAACTACAGAGAAAAACTTACACAGCACCTGACTGACTCCGAAATTGACAACTTGCTAGAGTTTTACCGAACTGAACTGACAAAATAAATAGTCAGAGATGTTAATAGAGCTTTCTGTGATATTTTTAGGTGGATATATAGAAAAAATAAAATAAAACCTCCAGGTGCCCTGTACCAAGCTCGATGGATGGCGAGAGCGATTCCCTGAAAATATCGTTACTTAGTGCTCAATTTAAGATTACAAGCAAAGAAATGGCGGCATTGATTGGCGTTTGCTTGTTCACCGTAATATCCTACGTTAAACCATGGCCTCAATGCAGTTCAGCAATAAAATCACCTTACCAAGATTTGTGCTTTTTGAAATCAATGAAGTTTTACGAGAAAATTGATAAAACGATCTCAAAAGCAGCCTTGCAGAGGATTACTCAGCATTTGTGGTATTTAAATGACGAAGTTGCTATATTATCACTGTTTGATGATGATGTGGACCAAGAAACTAAAGTTAAAATGGTTCAAAATTTAACCTAAGAGGAACAAATAACTCATGGAAAACAATACATCCCATCGAAAGAACTTTACGGTTCATTGCATGGTAAGTTTATTAAAGAACATTGGCATTAAGAGTAAAATAAATTTTTACTTTCGTTCCCTGTGAAAATATATTTTTTAACACTCTTATCATATTTTGTTTCAGAAAAAAAACATCTCTGACTTCATTTCAGTAAAAAGCAAGTCCTTTTTCAACCGCCTTAAAATTGAAGACAGTTTTCTACATAAAACATAAATGTCCTACTTTGTGGTTAAATAATGCTTCGTTTCAAGAAGCTAGAAAGTTTCGGCACTGAGGGTAGTAAGCGATGTTGTAGCCGAAAGAGCGATTAACTTAATGCAAGATTTTCATGGACTTATCACTGTTGAGGAGGAACAAAAACAATTTTTATTACGTTGCGTACGAGAACACCGGAACATTTATCCTGACTCTAAAAACCAAACGTTAAAAAGAAAATTTAAACAATAATAATATTTTTTTAATATAAATGAATAAATAATATATTATTTGGGTGTATTGGAGTTTTAATTAAGTAATTAAAATTAAGTTCTTAATTCCTCCTACCAAAGGCGGCTCGTCTTAAAGAGCGCTGGTGCAGTGCACTCCCACAAAAATTAAGTAATAAATATATTTCTTTATGTAACCTATAAGACTTATATACATTCTACTATACCTGCCTATGCACTCATAATAACAGATTACTAGAAACTACCTACGCGTATTAAGTTGAAAGTTCTCTAACATATTTGGTGTTAAGTTGCAACGAGTGGAGCGCCAGCGATTGCGCTCCTATGGAGCAAATTTTAGTACAATCTCTTGCACTGTATTCAAGGAGTGCGAAAGAGAAACATCGACACGGTTCGACGCGTGAAACAGAGGATTTTGTATGAGAAATGAACTTCATCTAGAGCGCCGCTCTTGCGCTACGTTGCCAGATCTCGGTGTGGTGGCGACTCGCCATTGCCAATTTGACATATGTGGCCATGGCGAATGACACGCGGAGAAATGCGTTGTTGCCGTCCATCATGTAAACAAACAAACATGTATTTTAAACCGGTCATTAGTGTCGTGTCGTGTGTCGGTTTTTTAGTTATTTTACGGTAGTTTCTTGTAATTTACGTATTAAAAATAGTTTGTGCGCAACGTTTGTGTTAAAAATGGAACAATACAATGTGACTTTTATTAAACATTGTGAAAAAACTCTAGAAATGCGTCTCGAACTGAAAGCTAAGGGACCGCCACGGCCTGAAATTACACTTACTTAAAAATGTCGTTCGAAAACTAAAATTTATACGCGTGCTTTTAAATCTGAACAATATATCAAAACGCCTTGGTTGTGTGGTTGTGAAGACAGTAATAAATTATTTTCTTTCCCATACTCGGGAAACAAAATACCTGCCGCTCCACAGACGAAATGGAATTATAATATACGTACAGTGAAAACTATACACGATAATTTAGAGCCTCTGAAAGAGTGTATGCAGGCAATAATGGACAGTCATAACACTGATCCCAATAGCTACAATCAAGCTCAATCGCTTCTTTCATATTCAAATAATGAAAACTTTTTGTATTGGCTGAACTTTCATGCGACGCTTATGCCGCATTGTGAAATGTTGTTTAAATTTTTACAGTCTCGATCACTTGACTCGATTAAAATCATAAATGAAGCCAGTAAATTCGAAAGAGCCATAAACGAGTTACGTGATGCAGTTCCACCACCTTCGCCGAAGAAAAAACGTCATCCTGATGACGTAAATCATTCAGTTATGAGAAAAGAAGTATGTGACGTATTAAGAGTGCAGATTAAAGACAGATTTATACATACGAACCATTTCTTGGCTTCTAAATTGTTCTACACAGATAGATTTGCGGACTACAATAAGAGTTTTCCTGAAGATGATTTTAAAAAAATGGTAAACACTTACAATTTCCTAGAAAAAACTAAACTAAAAAATGAGTTGTTAGTAATTTATAGCAGAGAAGATTTTCACAATGCTGACGGCGCCGTTGCTTTACTTCAATATTTTATGGAATTTTCATTAGAATCTGTATTTGCTGAAAGCATTAAACTTTTAAATATTGTATGCACTATTCCTATGACCTCAGTAGAAAGTGAACGCCGTTTTTCGACGTTAAATAATACTTTATTTAATTATTGCGCGTAAATGTTTTTACTAAAACGTTTTCGCGCAATACTACGGCGCAAGACCGTCGTAATGCGTTATGTATGATAAGCATAGAAAAACACTTTAATTCAATATCAGATTTTCACAAGAAAGTGATAGATGTCTTCGCTCGCCAAAAAGACCGGCGAATTGATTTTTTTATATTAATAAAGTTAATGGTAAGATCTTGTTTTTTGTTTTTAATTTTATTGAACACCCATAAAAATATGTCACGAGCCGCCTCTGCCTCCTACAGTAAGTCAGTACAAATTTTCACGTCAAAAGTTTCACATCAAGTCGGCACGGGTTATCGTTCTCCAATCGCAATATTTATTATTTGAGTCAATGAGCTAAATCCGAATAAAAATAGAGGGTACGCGTATTTGATTTAGCGAAAAATATTTTTCCCTTGGGACACACTAATATATAAATAATGAAGTTCCTTTTTTTGAAGCTCAATCACGTAAAAACTACTGATCCTATCAGTATAAGACTGCGACAATTCGATGCGAAATCGTTTGTAGATGGTTATAAGCAATTTATAATATAAAAAATATAAAAGTGTGTTTGTATTGATGTTTCTAATACGCCGACAGCTGTACGGATTGTCTAAGCGAGTCTTCCTACATGTAAATAGGGCATCCAACTCTTCTTTGTAGTAAACTTAGAACACAAACAAAAATAAATAATATTGGGCTATTCTTAAACGATGACCATAAAAGAATATTCTTTTCAACTTGACTATTCTGACAATAGTTTTCCATTCCACAATTTCTTGCGTTTTCGATCGCTGTTGGTTTCTTATGGCTTGAAGCATCTCTTTCAGAATGTGTCTTTCGTACTATCACTTGTTAAGTACAACTGATAGTACGAAAGACACACTCGAATGATGGGGAGATTAATTTCTACACCTGAACCTTGATATACTTGCTAGTTCCTCTAGGGTTCTCAAGACTTCGACAATAAATGATGAAAATCCAAAGTAAGAATAGATATTCGTGTTTAACTCCTTTTCCTTTGATGACGCTTTAAGAGTTTTGTCCAAACAATTGACGTGTGTTCTCTGAGACAATCTATTGTTGGCTAGGGTAATAATAATCCTTGTTATCAGAGCATTAAAACCTACAGTCTCAAATTAATTTTCTATATAACGTTGCATTATGTATAGTGGATTGTGTCGCGTTGTATATATATATATGTGTGTGTGTGTGTGTGTGTGTGTGTGTGTGTGTGTGTGTGTGTGTGTGTGTGTGTGTGTGTGTGTGTGTGTGTGTGTGTGTGTGTGTGTATATACATATACATACAACGCGATACAACGCGGGCTTGTCAGCACGATAGCGTCTACAATTCTTTACAGATCTTAATGAAACTCAACATACATGTTCTATGGACGATTACAAAGGTCGACTTCAAATTTGAGCCGAATAGGTTAAATAGTTTAGAAATTACAGTATTTTGAAATTTTGAAAATCCTAAAATTAAAAATTTCATATGAATTACATATGAAAATAAAATAAAATCTACTTCTATTTCGGCTGTCGAATAGCCTTTTTTCATCCTCAATTTGCCCCACAACATATATGTAGTCGTACGTCGATTTGTACCTTATAAAGGCAGCTTGATAATTTCTTCGATTTCGATTTCTACATTCAGAATATTTAAAAGATAAGAGGCATAGATTCTGTAACCTGCATTGTAAACTCATATCAACATCAATAGGACGTAGAAAGACTATTTGATAGAAACAAAATTATTATAATTTCACAGTTATTTTGATTAATTTAACGCCAACTAAGAGAAAATCTCTCTTAGTTAGCTTTCATTTTTTAGAGATTGAGAACAGCTAATAGAGAAACGCAACAGTAAAATAAAACAGAGATTTAATAGAATATTATAATAAATAATTTTATAGCATATGCTAATGATGTAAGGAAACAATAAATAAGTTTATATATAACTATATATAAAAAAAAGAACTCACCAATGCTGAAAGCAGATCAAAACCCATAAATATAAACGTCACTATGAATAGCGAAAGCATTGATATTCCCATATACTTTAGAGTATTGGACCACATGGTCAAGTACTGCTCGTAGAACACGTAGAACTCGGAGTATGGGAAGACATTAACTGTCACGTTTTTGCCTTCTTCCCTCAAGTACCTATTTATTGTCTCAGTAAGATTCGCCGATAATTCTCTTGCTGCTTTGAGGGCTGAATAGTAATCTTGACTAGTTTTGAGTGCTGTGTGATACCTGCAAAACATATTGGGACATAGATTGAGCAGAAAATCGTGCACGTAAACTTAGTGATATTTATTTCATCTTTTTAAAAACTATATCTCATTTTGAATTCATAGAGACGAAGGGATTTTTTCATTAATCTAATCTAGATGTCATAAAAAATATGATATTTTAAAAACTGCAATAGTATTTATAATTTAAAGTATTCTAAGAGCAACCATAGGTTAGATAATACACTTTCAACCATCTTAAGATTTACTGGATCATTTGCTCATATTGTTACTAGCTGTTGCTGTACAATACACATGTGCATGTTCTAGACCAACCCTTGATAGTAAGTAGCGCCGACCCTGGCCAGGCTCGTGTCGTTCTTGTACGGCTTATCGTAGGTGACGGCTTGGCCGTACGCCGCGTGCCCGCCCTTGGCGCACCACGTACTCGGATTGTCTTGCAAGAAGTACGCCACGTAGCGTTTAAAGTCTAGAGCACTCGGCCTCGTTTCTGGAGTGACCGTAGTCAAGATGCATGACTGGCATGCTGAAAGTGACGATTTAGTCATTGATAAATGATTTTGCTATAATTTGGAAATAATATTCAATAATTTTTACAACTCGTATATTAGGAATACACGAATTACGTATGTTAAGAACTTGGTATATATATATATACATATATTCTTTTAATTCTCAATTATTCGTAGGTGGGTCAATATGAAAGTAGATTTAATACTTACTATTACTGCTATTAGAATACTTACTATCACTATACTATTAAAGATACAATAATGTACATTATTTTGCTATACATTGCTGTTTTTATAACGCATAACGGTATTTAGAATTTGCTTATAACACATTAACAAACAATGAAGTTATTGATAGTTTTTTTTATTATCTTGTGGAGAAATACCAATTACGATTTTTAAAGAGAAAATCATTCCTTAACTAATTATTTAAGCACTCGAAATAGAAAAAAACTATAATAACAAAATAAAAAAATAATTTTTTTAGATCATTATTTTGCCAAAACAACAAAATCGTAAAAAAAATCTTTTAATATTAAACTTGTCTATTTGTTTATAAACGATTTCTAAACAAATGATGTAAAAAAAATTTTTCCTACGTAACATAATGCCATTGTTGGACGAGAGCAATGATACAACACCTGAAAAAAAAATAACATTTCTTGGACTTTTAATTTTTTATTAACTTTAAAAAATTATTAAAAACATAATAATTAACTTTAATAAACTTTGATCGCGTATTCTTGTTAAGTAGAAAGGCTCCACGGAGCCAAAATTTTTTAAGTTTATTATTTAAACTTTTCTGTCGTCATTTATGAAAACGGAGATCGGAAAAAAAATATAGATAAATTAATTTATAATCTTTTTCCATTGGACATATATTCTATCAAGTATCTGGATGATACCATAATTTATTCAAATTTTTATATTCACATTTGTTACTATAAAAAAATATTTTAATGTGGTACGCTGTCTTTAGCGGCAGTACACCCATGTCGTAATGGCTGGGCGAAGCTCTATTTTGAGCATTAAATTAAAATTATTAATAATAGAGGTAGAGTTCCGGGAGCTCAAACTTTTATTTTGAAAATATCCTCCTCTTTGAGGATCTTTTTTCAAAATATCGTAAATATTAATAGTTTTTGTGTTCTTAACAAAAAACTAAATAACTTTCTTTTTTTATCTTATTTTGCTAATAAGAATTGCAATTTTTTACGTGCAGTGAAATCCTCACTCTGCATTTTTCTAGAGGTCATTCCGAGTCCAATGAGCTATTGCTCATATTTTTAGGAGCTTTATCTCTATTTTTCACGTTTTTCAACTTCTTGACCGGACTAAATGAGCCGTCACAGCACCGATGTAGTTTCGGCCGTCGCCGTAGAAGGACGTCCCTCGCGCAGATCGTCAGTCAGGTCAGTACGACCACCTTTGAACTTGTTAAAACAATTATAAACAGTGGCAAGGAATGGAGCTTCACCATGAAGGGCCTACTGAAGTCTGTTATAATTTCTAATTGGCTTATATGACAACGAAAATTTAAAAAAATCATTGCATGAAAATTTTCTCGTGTTGAATTCATGTCGACCTTAAACAAACAATATTATTTTTGCCGGCAATTTGTAAAAGCAAATGACAGACTAATGCAATATACATAATAAGGTTGGCAAAGAGATTTATTGTTTAAATTTGAATAATGTTTTTTAACAGTTTCTATGTGGCCAGTTCTAAAAATGTTAAGTGTCACCTACGTAATTAATCTACAAACTAGTGGGCCCTTTTTCCCCGTGTTTTCTTCATCGCTTAAAGGAAATGTTTTATTAATATCTCGATATGTATACGAAATAAGAGAAACAATGTAGTCCTGGAATGGAATATCTTGACGATCTAATGTTTAATTGTTAGTTTGAAATGAAAATGTAAATTTTTAATTTTCAAACAATAATTAATGATTTTTTTTTTCTCTTGCATATTGCTACAGCTGCAACTATCATATTTAAATAATGCAATCTTTCATGATTTCTGAGTCAGTGTACAAAAGGTATTGATAGTTTAATGGTATATTCCAATGTCTTACATAATCTGCTTCAAAACTGTTGCTATCAACGATTCACATCTTTTCAGACTTATAGTAATCAGAGATCGCAAAAACCTCATTCTGCAAGTGAATTACCAATCATCAAACAATCATTTCAGTTTTTTCCACACGCCATGAACTGAGGGCACGTATTTTATATTTACGCACAAGATTGGATCAATGGTCATCATCCATTTCGCTTTTGTCTTTTGACCATCCACGCTAGTTCCTGCAGCAGCTTTGCCGCCATCTTTTTGGTTGATATTGACACCTTCCAAAATTAAGAAATTTTGTACAGCGAACGCCCATTCGTCATAATTTTCACATGTCTCAAGTTTTGGAACATTTACAATAGTTTTCCGCCATTGTACTATTTAAATTTTACTTTAACTAAAAAATAATTTTCTGGGTCATTACCTATGAAAACGACTGAGAGCTTGCCAAAAACTGACGTCGTATTATTTTAAATCATAGACACATCATATTAAAAGCACAATTATAGATAAATACATACTTTATAACAAGATGACGCTCTAGTAGCATAGAATACTCATGTTCTATAAATATATTTTGATATAATTTTTACATTCTGACATCTACATTTAAATTCTTTATGTCAAGACATCGGTTGAGAGTTTGGACTCAGTTCGGGCGATAATGGCTGAATATCAGCATTGTTGTTACTTCTGTGTGGAATCATAACAATCTGTGGATTGATAGCAACGTCTTCTTGCTGAATTCCTGCGCTTGACGAATCAGTGAAATGGACATTGCTATTGATTGTATAGCAAGTTTAATATACGAATTTGACTAGTTGAATAAACTATGTTCTAGCGTGTAGATGTTGTAGCCATAATTTACAATGATTGGGTTATAATTTGATAGGGTTATACATAGAATCAGCCAGAATCAAACTTCTTTTTTATAACCTCTTTTAGGGAGAGTTTAATATATATATACACATTTTAAATATTTTCTACATTTTTTTTTAACTATCATTGTATACTAATGTTGGGTTTAGTATCATTTTTTACTAGCCACATCCTATTTTCGATTTAGCGTAAAAGAGAACCAAATTTTGTACCTTTTTATTCAGAGTTCTTCATCGGGCTTTCTGCTCTGACTTCGTCATATGCTATTTCACATAAAAAATCAAAACCTCTACTGCTTAGAATAAAATCTTAATCTCACGTTACATGTTAAAATCCATCAAGCCATTTAGACTTCATAGCATGCCAAAAAAACACTCCATATTTTAACTCTTATAACAAACTCATAAATGCAAAGAAACTTCAGTCAAACATATTTACTTTGGGTGGTCAAAAGATAACATGGATTTTCCCAACAATTGCCGCCGCGGCTGATGCAGAACTGCGAATCTTGTCCTAGGGAGTCATTAGCTTCTTTAACCCATCGCACCGCTCCTTCTAGTGCCGTCAGTTTGCGAGATACTCAAGTTGTTAAAATCGTCTTTTATTATAACCGTATCTCAGTTTATCTTACCTAAAAAGAAGTGGTATAATTGTTACTTAATAATTACATTATAAATTATACTACCTATTTGATATCATTTGTGGGTGCACATAAACTTGAAAACATAAAATATTGAACATTGAATTGTTCTAAATGTTCCAATTCTACAGACATTTCGATGTGCATAAAATCACACAAATGTGCATAGTTTTAAATTTTTTTAAAAACCCTTGACACAAACAAATCTTCTAAAAAGTAAAATACTAATATGTATTGGCACCTAAGTTTATTATAAGTAGTAGATTTATAATTTTGATCCAAGAGTCGTCGTATTGAGGAGCCGCAAAGGAAAACCGAAAACTAACAGTAACTATAATTTCGACAATAGCATGCTTACGTTGTATTTTGTGAGGTGTTAATTCGCGGAAATCCATAATAGACGCTTGCCTGCAACATGCACCAACATGCAGCATGCAACCCACCGCTGACCTTCGAATCTGTCTCTCCACTACGAATCTCTATCCAAATGATTGAATATTGATTCCAGTTTTTCATATGTTATTTGGACCTATTAGAGAAGCGTGAACTATATTTTGAAAGCAAAAAAAAAAGTTGTGCTAACTGCGTTATACGTGAAAAACTGTAAAATATTCGGACTTATTTTACTTTTTGTACTTTAGTTCACAAGCTATGCTTTTTTAGAATTATTTCATGTATAACTTTTAACAATAACACTTTGTAACAATTTGGGCCCATCTACAGCTCTGTACGTCTAATAACTTACGAGACACAACACATTAAAAATTTGCATTAAAAACAAAATTGAAATTTTTAATTCTGTTCTCGTTTTTCGCCGAATTTCGGCACAGCCGCTATTCTATGAGAAAAATTATAAGAAACTAATTTCTAGTGCACATTTTCACCTATTATCAAAACACAAAACGGGGTCAATAGATCTTATATTTACTTTGCAATCGCTGCGAAAACTTAAAATGCGATAATATAATTTTTACGATATGGACTTAACCTAAACATTTACGACATGAAATTGTGGCCATTAGAAAAAAAGGAAAGAAAGATAAAAGTTATTCGGTCTGTTGATATTTATTACATTAAAAAAAAATTTTTGCATTTTTTGAGGGTCCCGGTTGATCTTGTTGAAAAAATATCTCTGAATGTTTGATATATTTTCGCTGTAGGAGTAGTCTACTTCAATTGTGGTGATATTTTGACATGACTTTCCCCGACAGAAATAACAGATAGCAGAACACTTTAGTCCGGCTTTCTGGCATGGGTAACCTCGTCTAGTGCTCTATGCGGTACTTGCATGATATAAATTGAAGAGAGTTTGAGGTGCTGGGTCTTTTACGCAAGTCACTGGAAAATGCCCCTGCTAGTTACTGGTCTATTTCCAATTACTTGGATCTTTGGCTAATCCCAACCACTTCTGGACTTGGTGATATGCATGTTGAGCTGCAGCTTCTTCAGTTAGGGGAAGACGAAGATTTTGTCGTTAGCAACTGATCGCACGAGGATTTCATAACGGACAGAGTGCTTGTAACTCCTCCAACATAAAGAGCCACAAGGAGTTTATTTCCAACAGAAGCTATTTCTCCGTGAGTAGAGTGGCTTCACGTCGTAGGAATTTGGTAACAACATCTATCATTTGGGGATGTTTCTGGAGGACGTCCAACATCTTCATTTTTCAATGCCAGAAAAGAGCAGAAATAGTGTCGCAACCGGAGAATGAGTGTACGACTAATACTAATTCAGGGATGAAAGATGTAGAAGAAAACAAACAGCCTAATCCACCCGTGTTACTTCTCTAAAAGAACACATTGTTCACACTAAATGCCAGCCCATTTAAAAGTACCGAGATTTTTTAAATGCTAATTTTTAAAGTGTTGTATCTCGTAAGTTATTAGACATACGGAATTGTGGGTGGGCTTAAATTATTATAAATTCAATACCCTTTACTGTGAAATATTAAAAAAAAACGCATAGTTTGTGAGATAAAGTACAAAAAGTAAAAAAGTCTTAAAATTTTGCAGTTTTTCACGTATAACGCAGTTAGCACAACGTTTTTTGCTTGCAAAACATAGTTTCACGTTTCTCTGATGGGTCCAAATAACATACTAAAAAATATTGCTTTAAATTATATTTTGCATTTTTAATGCAAAACGTGACTGGGCTAGTTATTTGGCGTTATCTCTTATGCCTGCGTGTCCTCAATGACAGCGTCAAAATAGCTAGTGCACTTCTAATTAGTCACAACCTACACCTACCTATGTTGCCTAGGTATCTAACTTTTATTTAAATTTAACACCTCATCGTTTTCAATTGGATCATTTCATTTTATTTATATAGGTAGTGGTCTCTCGATGTAACGACGCTCGAATCAAAATATTATCTACTACTTATATTAAATTTAAAGGGCCAATACATATTATTATTTTACTTTTTTGTCTGTGTCAAGGGTGTGGATTTTATATTTAAATATTATTTTTTGCTTTCTAAGCATTATATATTACTAAAAGACACGCTACAATCGACAATTAACCACAATTTGCAAGAGACCACTGCAAAAAAAAGCTATCGTTTAATTTGGCAAAGTACTTTTGCAAAAGCAAAGCATGGCTTTAAATAACGTAACAAGCTTGGTATTTTGGGAAGTTAACCAAAGGAAGTTGTATAACAATCCTTATGACAGATAGTTTTTAACGGAATTGCAAAACTGAGAAGCAGAACTTCAACACTTTACAAGTGTAGTACTTTATTGTTCAAAAATATATTTATATTCAGAATAATTTGTAAGGCTGAATTGAAGCCATTATCAGTCATTAAAATTAATATCGTAATTTACAATTGTTTTTTTTAGTCTGTAGCATATTACACCATCCAAAATATACTGCATTCAGCTCTTTTTGCATCTCAGCATCCTACTCTTTCTTACCAAATCGTAATCATTTATTGTCTTGATTCCTTTTAACCAACTCCCACGTTCGTAGTTCGTAACCCTTCCGTGCCTTATTATATTTAGCGCTGTGCAAATTGCGTTTATTAGGTCATTCAATCCATTTTAACCGTTCATTTATTAATTCATTATCAACACGTTTTTGCACTAAATCACCACAGACGACACGTCACATTGTACATATATTAAAATTTCATATCAATTGAACACGTAAAATTAGTTTAAAATCCCACATTATTTTTTTGTCATTTCTCTTTGCTATTCCTTCATCAGATGCTGCCATCATAACTTATACTATATTTCATAAATTACGACATTACGATCTATAACATATTCATCGGGACCATTCCAATGAGCCCAAATACAACACCCTTCTTCAAAGTTTATGGAGCAGTTGGATATCTTGCTGTTCGACGCGTGCGGCAGGTAGATGCAAACAAGTAAAGTATATTTTGTAGTCCCATATTTAAATTACCTTAAATGATAAATAAATATAACTCGTAAATTTATTAATAAAAAAAAACTTTTAAAAACAAGTTTTATTCAAAAATTCAGTTGTGCTAAGGCGAAAATAATAAATATTTTTATGCAAGCGTTGTGCTGATGAATATTATTTATATAGATGGATAAAATAAAACAGATCGATCGAAATCCAGCATGAAACTGTCTACTTACATAGGCACGATGTTAGAATATTCACTGAAAAAATAATTATAATCTTAATAATACTATCAGTGTTTTTTCAATTTGTTGTTGTTATAGTTACTTTGCCAAAGTTGTTCTAAAAAGAAGGAGATTATGAATATTTGCGGAAGAATGCATGATGGCTGATGGATTCTTTATGGTATACGCACGATTTATAGAAATACCCAGACTCAAAAATCATTAATTTTTAATAAAATAAATAAATGTTTGCCTTGTGTAGGAATTGAACTCATGCCCTCAGCGCAACAAATAGGGTCGCAACAACACGTGAGGTCAGTCAAGCAATGAGATATTAATAATGTTAACTGTTAGGTATTGCATTGCCACGCCACGTCGTCGTCAGTTTTCGCGGCTTCTTTAATTTAGTAGCTGGCGATGGCCTGGATTGCATTTATCTGTTCCCAAGCGATAGCGAAACGCTAAAACAAAATAGTGGAAAGAGAATGGGAAAGAAAAATGGATATACCACGGGAGAAGCGGCCTGGTCTCACTCGCTGCGGGCACGCCCTCTTCCTTTCTCCGTTTTGGTCCAATGTCTTGATCACCGACTTGATATATTTAGCGAAATTAAGATTGGTACACGATGCCGACCCACGGAATGGACGGGAGCCATCACATACATGTCCCACACGAAAATCTATCCTGCGGCGATATTAATTTGAACTATGAAGACCGCTAGATGGCGCTTGTTGCAGTTACGGAAGTGTTGAAATAAATATGTGGAGGGATATTTTATATCGGATAAATATTATGTCATAACAGTTAACAGTATTACAACCGCATGTTTTGCGAGATTATAGACAATGTTGTGAACGCGTGTCACAGTCGCTACAAAAAATTAAAGGACTTGCAGTTTGTATCCTACTTGTATGTGAAAACTTTTTTTCTTATTGTATTAATTTTCCAGAAGAATTTATCGTACAGTGAGAGTCAGGTCGAGTAGATAGCCATCGCCGGTGGACCACCAACCAAAACAAATGGTAAAATGAGTAGTTTTTGCCATGTATACCCTGTCTGAAATCTTTCTGCTCCTTACCGGTTGCTATTAGGTATGTCACGTAAAAATTGGTAGTTTTACGCATACCGCCAATATTTTGTATTAAACTAGCTGGCCCGGCAGACGTTGTTCTACCCTTTCTTGTGGGTGATTTGGCCATCTAATTAATGTCCGTACTCCGCCAGCATGGACAAAGAATAAATTTCTTCATTTCCTGCGCCGAGCGATGTCAATCTCAATCCGTTTCCACTTTCGATTCGGGTCTCGGTCACACTTTTGGTCCCGACCCCATCTCCTCACTCGTTTTCGACCCCAGTCCCGTACTCCATTTCAGTTCCGGATCCGTTTTCGATTGTTATCCTGGTCCCGATCTCGATTCTGTTCCCCAACCCGTTTTCAATTCCGATACCGCTACCGGTCCTAGTCTAAATAACATTGTTATTTTAAAGTATAGTATTTAAATTTAATACTGTGCGTCTTGGCGAACAATATTTCAATGAGTTTTATACCGATTGAATGCCGGATTCCAGCCATTCAATCGGCATAAATAAAATGAAAACTAAAATTCATGTTTGTATGTAATTTTAGGTAAGAAATCTGAAAAAAATAATAAAATAAATAATTTCAATGGAAAAATAAAAACAAAAAAATTAGATCTCCACAACTACGCCACCTATCGGAATAAAAAGTATCCTATCTCTCAAGTTGGACTAAATTACACATAAATACCAAATTTTATCAAAATCGGTTGACTCGGTGAAGAGTTCACGGGGAACATACATCATGACATATATTACAATGGGATTTGCGAATAGCCTGAAATAAAACGAGTTAACACAGAGACGTGTCGTTTTCACACATAACACCCGCAAATATTACAGCATCCATTCAAGGTTATTATATATTCTTTTAATATCATTGAAATAACAAAATTTCTCATTTCGAATCGATTAAGGCTGTAGAAGATACTCATATCCATTCATCAACTAGAAAACAGCTGATAATCTTCAAACAGCCGAATACCTTTTGAATCATAGTTAAGAACTCTCTCAAACAAATCACCTTTCAAACAAAAAAAAAAACTAAATAGCAATTGGTTTAGTCGTTTGGAAACTACAATGCCATAGACAGAAACACAGATACACATGTTACACGTTTCACATCCCTCTATTTTTACATTTAAACGTTATACAATATTTGTATACCACTTATCATTTAAAGCGTATATTTAATACTAGCTGCGTGCCGCGGTTTCGCCCGCGTGGTGATGAAAAATTGTAATAGTAATGATGATAGAAAGTATTTTATTTTTTTGTCAATTTTTCAATGTTTTTATATTATTCTGCTATTCGGGATGGAGACAAATCCAATAAATTAAAAATCATGAAAATCGGTCCAGGCGTCCTCCAATTATAAGTGTTCGAACAATTATATTGTGTAAAGTATGTAATTGGAACTAAGTATTTTTTATGATGATCTCACTAATAAGTATTATAAACGCTATAGTTTGTAAGGATAGATAGGTACGGAAGTATATGATGATCGATGGTAATAAAAAAGTTATAGGTAGCTACTGTAATATACTCTTATAAACTATGCTAAACGATTTATTTCGTATAAACAAACAGATTTTGCGATTTAGAAACGCGTGAGCAAACCACGTAGAGCTGGCCGTGGGAACAACATGGCGGTGCTCAAATGTATGCCTGCTACCTTTAAGGTTTGACCCTGCCGCCGGACTGCAACATAATATCACGCACTCGCTTTTTTATCGTCATGATTATTCAAATATTTGTCCAAATTAAGAGCTGATTAGTTTTTGGAAACAATTGGTAAAGCCGTTTAAAATTTATTCCAGAAATACCACATTAAAAAGAATTTCTAGTTTTTTTTTTAATTTCTTGGGATCTATTGATCCGAATTGGTTCAAATTTGTAGGAAATCTAAGTTTGATGGAACTCTTTGGCATGTCAAATATTGGTTCCAATCGGTCAAACCGTTCAAAATTATAAGAGGTTTACATACTTTATACATCCACACACTAAAACACACACAAACACGCGCGCGCACGCGCACACACACACACACACGCACGCACGCACGCACTAACACATACAGACATACAGATACCATTGGACAATCATCAGGGCAGCTTCTAGCATCTCAAAACGTCAATATCTGATGAAAACTCGATTTTCGCAAAACGGGGTAAAACCAATAACTTCCCGATTTTTTTTTAAATTTTCAATTTTCTTAGCGGAAAGTTAAAAATTGTGATTACATACGTGGTTTACTGTAATTGTTAGGACAGAAGCTTTCGTTTGTAGGAAACTGCTTGCAGCAATCGCCATTGTTTGTCCACTCAAAAAAATCATCCACCCACGAGTTGGGCGCGATCGCGAGGTATGTGTCTGCAGGAGATTTTGATGCTGAAAAGATAAATATTATTCTTTGAATTAATTTGAATAAGAATATACACATCTCATTGACATTGTACAGGATGGAAACGGTTTACGGTGATTTTTTTTAATTGAGTTGTAAATAAGGGGAACGAATATATGCAATCGTACGTCATATCTTAGTTTTCCAACCCAGATACGATTATTTCATTGAATTTGATGTCAGAAGTGGCTATGAAATATCAAAAGGTGAGCGGGAAGGAAGAGTGATACAGAGTTAGACTGTAGCTTAGCAAGTGAACGATGAAGAAGTAACGGGGGCCACTGCTGCTCTAGCTCTTGATTTGATCATCCTGCTCATGGAAATCAAGGAACAAGGTCGCCGAAAGGAGGAACAAGGACGGCGTTATGATGAGCATGCTAGTCGTGTAAAAGAGAGAGCTCGAGAATACGTTCTGGAACAGGCTCGAGGAGCTTATTAGGAGTCATGATGAACAAGTTCGTCTATAAAAGTAAAGATAACCCTCAAAAAAGTACAAATCGGTAGGAAGAATGAAATTGACCATGTTCGTAGTTAGTTTGACAGCTATGATCGAAAGCAAGAAGTTTGTGCAAGACCAGGAAAGGATACATTAATTGGTATATAAAATTTCAAGCAGTTTCAAATTCAAATAGCATATTTTTAAAGTTACTTGTCTTTTTATTTTAGTATCTATAAATTGCTCCCACACGTGCGATTTAGAAGTCGCGGTTGCTTGGTAGTGCGATGGCGCATACTGACACGCACGGCGCTTTGCAGCAACCAATTGAACGGAGATCCTTAATTGAATAAAATTCTCATTTACTAATTACCTAGGCTTCTGATTTGTACATGATACTACTATATACTATAGAAGTTTGATTACAATAATGTATACATTCTTTACATTATTGTAATCAAAGTTCTATAGCATTAGATATTATACCTACACTATCATAAAGTTTATGTAAACTGATTTAACGAATAATTCAATAACATGGCTCCCTTTCACATATTTTCATCTAATGAAATATACTTATCAATAATTTGTGATCGTAGACTATTTGTAAAAAAAAAAAAGCAGATCCGAAAGAACGTACAGTACAATGCACCAAAGCCTACCGCTGTGAAGTTAGCCACGAAGGTGTGGCAATGGCGTAAACTAGCAAAGCGGGGAAGAAGAAGGAAGGGCGAGGGATCGTTGAACGTGCGCTTTACACCATTTGCAACAATTCAAAGCGGCAGAGTCTCGTGCGTTGTACTGTAGTTTTTTTTTTTAATTTTCGAAACGCATTCACAATCATTCGAACACTGCCCGGCGATTTTTCAAACCCACAGCGTTCTCGACAGGATTCGAATTGTTGCAGCGTTTCTCCCGCGCTGTCTATAAAGTAAAAGCATATGGATGCATTGTGCAGGTGTAAAACTTCTATTACGATGCACAATTAACACTTTTAAAATCTTTTTTCAACAAAAAATACACTTGTTCGATAAAATCTTTAACTGAAAACAAATTTTATTTCAAAATTAAATTAACCACCTTACTCGACGTTCTATCTTACAAAAATAATCCAGAGGTTACTTGAAAACAGTTAATAAACTATCTTTATTTATAGATTATTTACAACAAGAACAAATTTATAAATGCAACATTTACTGTACAGCAAAATATATGCAAACATAAACTTACCAGAATAGAGCTGCATAGCTAAACTGTCGGGCCGGCAATACCTCGTGCCGCATATCATATTTTGAGTTTCCTTCTCCGAATAATCTAAGCCTTCAGTAACAACGAAGTACACAGGCGGTCCTATGTTCAAGTACTGATCTAGGTGCTGGAAGTATTTGAGCTGGACACTGTCCTCTGGCATTGCTGACACTTCGTCTAAGCCAATATTTATGTATGGCACCACCTGAAGATTATTTAATATACAATAGCGAAATCATTTTACAGGTAACTGAAACTCTATGTTATAATTATGGGCATTGAAAAGGTTTTGAATTTTTCACTGGCCTACACACATTTTGGTGCCTAAAATTATACATCTGATTTTAAGTGTCTTGTGAGTTGATACAAAAAAAAACCAGTCGCACTTTTTATATCAGCTCTAGTTTACAAAATGGGGGAAAAAAATATTTTTTCAAAAATGTCAGTTACATAAATATCATCCACACTATAGGTATCTAGGTTGCGAATTTCAATATCGAAGTAAGCAAAATACAAGTAAATTACAGTGTCAATAATCGAGATTCGCTGATCTTTTAATAAGTTTTTACCATAAATGTAACAATATCAAGTAACAATATCAAATATCAAGATCGCCAGCACAACATGTGAACTTACTATAATAAAATGATAAGATAAATTTTATAGTTATTGCAAAAGTTGACTCTTTTCAAATAAGAGAGGAAAATAATTAAAATGAGAATAGTATGTAAACCAGAGCTCTCAGTTAACATTAACTAACGGGAATATAGTTCATACTAAATACCTTACCGACTACAGCCACAAACAGTGCTGAACCAAAAGATTTTTTTGTAGGTCTGTTTTACATACCGACTGTTAACACTAGAAAATACATTTTTATGTGAACTTTTATGTAACGTAGAAAAACGTTGAACAATGACTAACTTGTCTAATAATATTATTAATAATTTCCCATCTTTTTATCAAAATCACCAAATTTTCTGAAACAAATATAAAATAAAAATCAACTCACAGCAAGACTAGAACACAGCCAGACAAAGAATGTAAGTACAACAACGACGCCAACATTACGTTTCCTCAAAAACGGTACATAGGTGCTTTTGAAATAGTTATAGAGGGCGCCTCTCGAACCGTCGGCTGACCTATTGTCCTCGTTGTCCTGAAGGGAGTACTCGCAGCATCTACAAATAAATTTAAATTATAAATAAATGCAGTTTAGATTATTTACATAAAACATAATTACAGTGAACATTGTGCAACAAGTTTGACTATAAATATAAAACTTTGTTGCTACAATCAACCGAGAATGACATCTGACGGGAATCATCGTTACTATTAACATTTCGTAATTTATTATGAAAATCAATTTTCACTTTTATAATATAACGCAACTATATTATATGCATACCTGACTCATGGCCGCGTTTACTAGAGTTAAACAGTGGGATGAAGAAGATGAAGACAAAGAGAAGAGGGTATAATCTTAGTCTGTAATTCAAATAATTTTAAGTAAAATGCACATGAATTTTTTTGTAACCTCACATTTATTCCCCAAAGGGGCCATCCACAAATTATGTTATAGATTATGGGGAAACGAGATGTTCAACAAAGTGTGACATCGTGTGACACGGTGGGTGCAGTCATATGCTTCGTGACGTCAAATGTACAAATGTATAAAATTAAAATTCTCAACTTCGAATATTCAACGAAAAACCTTAAAATGTTTGATTTACTGTAGATTTTATAAAAAGAAATATAATTATGGGAAATATTTTGGGCGTGCTGTTTTGATAATTTATAAATTGAAACATGTGATGTCACATTAAAAGAGGGAGTCACATAAATGTGACCACCTGTGACAAGGTAAACCATAAAAACTGTGTGATGTAAGTTACGGATGACTACCAAAGGGGTAGATAGAGATCACAGATTTCCGCGTGATACTATTTTTGCACATCTCTCTTGTTTCACTGGCATCATCAATCATTTCATAAAAGTTCGTCGGTTTCGCGTTCTAAAAATTTGGCATTTTTGTAATGTGCCACTATTTTGTCTGCATAAAATTTTCTAGTGCAGTCCATGCCGACACTTCCATCGCACACATTCGCTCGGTAAATTTGTTTATACGAAATTCCTTAACATTTTGAAAGCAAATAATTATATATAGTACATAAAAATAAAAATAGTGTACAGTTCGTAGAAGAAAGAAGGAATGTATGAAATGAAAATGGAGTAAATTTTAGACTCAAATTAATGAAGTTACGATCCATAACCTGTTAGCTTTCTGCCTGTCGAGGGACAGCAGGGATATGAAACAGGTGATCTTCAGTAGGAAATCGATAAGAAGAGCGGCGCCTGCGTACAACGCGAACGCGCGCACCGCCGGCATGTCGCTCAGCGCCCCCAAGAAGAAGCAAATCGACTCCGACACGGACGTTAGGAACATCAATGGACCAACTTCACCAATCCTGAACACAATAATATAAATTAATAACATGTATTACAAATTAACAATATATCATTTGTGCAAATTCATCATTTTCAAAACGCAGACAACATGCAACATGCAAATCCGCCCCTGACCTTCGTACGTGTTCTCCCACTATAAATCGTCTGATTAGTGGGTTACGGAAAAACATTGGTAGCGGGCGTTTTGAGTCTCTTAATGATGAACGTTTAGCCACGAAATGAGTACTCTTCGTGAGCCAACCCCTTTAGAGATCAGACGTGATACGCTCTATCCAAATAAAATTACCCAAAGGCCTGCAACGGATCTCAAAAAGGGAAACCTAAGTGATGATCAGGCAACTCAACAGCGTTCGTTCTGATCAAGAGTCAAATCTCCTGCCAACCGACCGGATAATCCGACCTGCAATAACCACCAACACCAGAAATGCAGATGAAATCTACGAAACCTACAGAGCAACCATTCCCCGCCACAGTTTCTGCCGCTCTAACCCAGCAGAAAGGAAAGAGAAAGAAGAAGAAGAAAAAGCAGGGGCAGCGGAGGGAGCAGATGAAGCAGGAGAAAGAGAAGAAGAACAAGCAACTCAGATCTACAATTCTTTCAATGCTGTCACATCCGCAACCATGGCGGGTTCTTCATTTCAACCCTCAATACAGCCGCTTCCACATTCGACAGAGAAAATAGTCCAGAACTCCCTATAATATCCGACTAACGTAAGAGATTGCCAGCCTAAAGACCGCTACGTCGGAAATAATAAAGCTCTTAATCTAGGCAATCCGGGCAATCACTACAAGGCAGGTCAGGACTCACGTTATACTTGAGGGTATGACCCTGAACCCTGAAGGAATGTATTGAACCTTCGGGTCCTGTACTGGAATCCTGGAGGTATTACTGGGAAAACTCGCGATCTCCGAGATCTTGCCTAACTCAAAGACCTGCATGTCATCCTGCTGGGCTAAATCAAACTGCGATCTCAGTAAGAAATACGACTACCCAACTTCATCACCTACCGCTGCGGTGAAGTCTCTCCTCGAGGTATGGCCTACAGGAGGTGTTGGTTACGAAGGACATCATATACGAGGCGGTGGAGCCAACTTATACGTGTCTATACATTCCATAGGAGTACGGGTCGGCTTAAAGGATAAAAAGCTTAAATTATTTGCAGCCAACAGACTTCCAGGTACTCCCATCTGTGTACGAGATATTCACTTCATTTTTAACGGCCAACTCCTATGCTCTTAGCTGGAGATCTGAACGCCAAGCATAGGACGTGAAGATCCCACTCCGTGTTTATGGCCAGGAGATACCTCATGAAGGACACCGTAAGTCAGGGATACGAGGTGCTGGGACCAGATACACTAACCCACGTTCCTACCTACCCACGCCAAGTGCCCACGTACTAGATATAGCTCTAAGCCATAAGATAAGCGAACCATCATGTAGAAGTCATCTACTGCATAAATATTCAACACCGACCTATCCTAATAAACATTGAGATTAGTGCACGGTATTCGCTGCTACGAACAACACGACATCGTACAGATTAGACGGCATTTGAAAACGATCTTCCTCCCAATTTCGACATTACGACGTTGGGATCTGCCCCCTCGCACTCTTAAAGAGAAGCTCCAACACAATCACAGACTGCATAAATTATAGACTCGCGTACGCTGTCCTGGCTCAAAAGTGAGCTCAACAATCTCACAAAAGAGCTATCAGTTGCAATTAATGACTTTCTTGGCGCTGTATAGGAAACAACAATTCACCAGGCGAGCAAAAATACAAAAAATCTACATCTACTTTGTCGGCAGTTCACCAGAGCGTTAGCACCCGTATTTCTAATTACTAATTGTGTTGAAGCACAGCCAAGTTTTCAGAAGAACAATTTAGCTCAAACCCCCTACCACCTTTTCATTGCTACAAGAACACAATGCGAGTTGGTAAATTCATGGCTACCCCCCACTTCTCCCGGAGATTCTTATTCTTATCCCCAACCAAACGCCATAGGATCGTGCTACGTCTTCCGAAAAGGAAAACTCTAAGACACGGTGGCATATGACCCATATGACGATAGTGGCCATGAATCCGATGTTTAACGGCACATTCCGAACCGGCCACTCCTCCGACGCTTCGAAAAGGGGTAAAGTTATTACTATCCCCAAAGCAGGGAAGGACCCACAAAGACCAGTAAATCTTCGACCAATCACCTTATTATCACACATGACAAAGACTTTCGAGCGTGCCCTACTACGTAGATTATGTCTTTTCCTGTGTCTGCTATAGGAATAATTTTGTTTTCGCAGCGGTCACTCGACCACGCTACAACTCATACGGGCGTTGCATGACCTGTCATCTAAGAAGAACTATAGAAGATACAAGATAGGAGTACTATAGAACATGGAGAAGGCCTTAGATAGGGTGTAGCACGACGGCCTCTTTTATAAACTTTTGGATACCCCGCTGTCGCTTATCTCCCACTCTATATATTACAGTAACAGACGGGGTCATCTCGAAGACTGGAAGAACGGAGTGTTGCTGGCGTTTTATGCTGATGACAGCACTTACTTCGCGTCATCACGACGGACCGATATAGCTGTGAGAAAGATTCGACGAATCTTTTACTTACTGCCCGAATGGCTGAATAAGTGGAAAATGGCTGTCAATGTCGATAAGACAGCCGCTCTATTTACCTATAGTCAATGAAATATTCCAGCCCAAATGCACCTGAGAGGTCAAGACGTAGAGTGGAAAACCTGCGTCCGATATCTGGGTGTCCGCATCAACCACTCACTGCGTATGGTACCCCAGATAGACCACGTGATCCAGCTGAGCCGAGCTGGGCGCACTACGATTCGGCCCATTCTCACGTCCAGGGTACCCATCCCGCTTGAACTGCGCCGCACCAAACTGGTATGCTTTAGGTTCGGAGTGGCAACGTCAAAGACTCCAAGCCCAGCAGAATCTCATGGTGCTGATGATTGCGGGGACCAGATGGTAAATCAGAAACAACGTCATCGCCAGGGACATACAAATTCAATCTCTCAAGGACTTCATCCGGACACAGGCATTGCAAATATTCTACCGTGCACATAAGGGTCCTTTTCCATCGCTCCACAACTTAGCAACTTTAACCTAGACTGGTTAACTGGTTACCGGGAGGCTGCCTGTTCCCTCTCGACCTATAGTCCCCCCCCCCCCAGCGGCTAACCAGCGTCTCTCGCGACAGATGCCAACAAAGGCAGGCATAAATCGCCGCGAAACGAAGCCTAATGGCTCATGCCCGCAACTGCAGGCCAAAAATAGTTGCAGAAAACCCAATGACGACTTCGTGAGTAGTTTACCGAGTTATATCAAAGACTGCTAACGTTTCTACCGTTTATCATATGCGATATGTTTAACCCTCTTGAATATCTACATGAAAGATAGCTTCGCGGTGAGAGAAAGAATATGAGGGATGAGTGGCGAGCATGTTGTTGCATTTTGCATGTTCGATTTAAATGATTAATATTTTATATTTTCATCTCGTCACAATTATTAAAATCAATATATATATATATATATACACATGTATGCTTATACGTTAATACAATTTTGTAGGCATTTTATGCTAAATTGAAGTCAACAATGAAGAATTCAAAAACTTATTTTAGAATCTTGTTACACATTGATTTAAGAAGGATAAGGATTGATCTAGTTTTAATTTCAAAATATATCTGATATACTGATATCTCAAAAATAAAGTATTACAAGGATTTGTAGAAGGTTTTAAATAATAAAATATATTGTATTCTAATATTAAAAAAAACCTAATTTTATTTTGTTAATAATCAAAAATTCATTGGGACACTTACATGCGCCCTATACGTAGAGCCACGTTCTCGTCGGGATTTATCTCTACGCGCTGGTTAGTTTTCATCAATAAGAAAATATTGTTGATGCCGACTGCCAGTACCAAGAACGGTATCATCTTTAATGTGATCAGGGTCGCCGCCACTCCCACGAAACTGAAGAAGCCGACCGAACAGAGCACTGAAGCGAATGCTATGAAAACACCTGGTGAAAAACCACAATATTCATTAGACTTAGTACTTGTCTGACAAAATTTACGTCCACAATTGAACAGTGTGTTTCAGTAATTCCGTTTAGATGTTAAATTAGTAAAGGCAAAAGTTATTTTGCAATTTGCAATTTAAAAGCCTTGGTAGCGTAGCTCTTGTAAAGTGCTTTCGTGATGAACATAATTATATACATTGATTTTATTTACTTTGAATTGTACCGCACCCTCAGTGTCGGTAAAACAATGACCTTTATAGATGGCGCTATTCACAATCGACTTCAGAAACAATTAGTTGTTTTTTGGAGTCTATTTAAACAATTATTAAAATAGGAATATAAAGCCGTTTTATTTTAGTTTTATGAAAGTTACTTTATTTCACATGTTTTAGTTATTGAGTAAAATTTATTGAACTACTATGCTTATAGATTAAAAGACGATTAATAAAATAGGCCAGGCATCTTTATTTATTGTAGATATGTTAGGTATGTCAATAAGTAATTTTCATTCTATGTATACTAGAAATTGCTAATCGCCATTGTAGAGTGCTTTCTGGAAACAAATCGCATATTATTCCCTTACTCCTAACCGTTAAGGAGTACTGTGTCTTCCATCATCAGCTCAGCAGAAAAAGATGATGTACTCTGATTGTATTTGGATGTCGATTGTGTTTATATTAATTTCGATAATAACTTAATCTTGTCGATAGTAAGGTATAATCATAAGTCTTCTATACCTGTTAAATCAATGTAAATGGCACACATGTGAAAATTTTTGTAATAAATTTGATTATTATATTGTAAAGTAAATACGCATAACATTTTTATTTGTACCCTATACAATTTCGATGATTGCTCTTGCCAAAATATTCTTTATAATTATTTTTATTTTATTTTTCACATTGAAATACCTAAATAAAGGGGAGGCGAATTTTCCTCCACCCCCGGCGGCTGACACCCACGCTATGCCACTGTCTGTGAGTAAATTAAAAAATTTCATACACACCACTCAAGCCCAGTGTGATTTTGCTCTCGATCAACAACGTGCGCCAGGTGGTGAACCGGCCCAGCGAGTTGGTGATGTAAGCGAAAGTTAGGAAGTAGAAGACCAGGATAGCCCACACGTTGAACTGGGCCTCTCGGTCTAGCTCGTCCTCGATGGAACGCTCGGAGGTGTACGCGATGTCCATGTATGGAGGCATAACGTGTTCAGTGTAATTTTTCATTGTTTCAATAAACAACTTCTCCCATTTTAAAGCTGGATCCAACTGCAACAGTTTGCACTATCTCAGATCGAAACCTGATATTTGTTACATTTTGCACACTGCAAAATATTGCATTCGGGTTCGGTTAACATTAACTTGTTACAACAAAGCAATAGGCGAGTTGCTAATTTTTATGATTCCGCGCAAATTTGTCAAGGGAACCTTAAAACTTTGTCCGTTTATCCTATCTGTAAACAACTGTATAGCTTAAAACGTAATATACAGCGAATGAAAATTTTCACACTAACAAAGAAATTAAAGGAGACCCCCATATTAGAAACAATTGTTTATTTATTTTTGCTCTATCATAAAAACAGTAACATACGCAACCCCTAAAATTGTTATAATTATAATACAAACTCTATGTAAAACAAAAAATAAAAGAAGTCAGCCAAGTGTGAGACAGGCTGTAGCTAAAGATTCGAAACACAATGAAAAAGTAATTTGTAAATACATCAAATATATTTTGTGTTATCCCACTCGCTCTTGGCCGATTTTTATCCACATTCCAGGGTTTAAAATAATTTCAGATTTGCACTAGTTATTCTTTTTAGCTTAAATACGGTATCAGAGTAATTTTTTTATATGGTTACAAAATAGTATCTAACTGCAATAACCAATGTGTTTCTCACTTAAACTTACGTTTGTCAGTTAAAGCAAAGTGAACGATCTATACATAAAGACTCAACATTGTCATGTTCTAAATTTTTATAAATTTAATTTATAAATAGAAATGTAAAAGAAAACAATAATCTACACAACACCTTGCTCTTGTCGCGATGATTTTTGACAAGAATCTTGATGATGAGAGCATTTGCGTCACTATATTTAGCCTTCTTGGTAAACGTTTCTCCATCTTTCAGAAATCCACCAAGCCCAACAGCTGGAAGAACTGGCCCGCCGTATTCAGCCAAGCAATCGGTATCGTATGGATTGCTCGAATAATATGAAAAAACACAAATACAGTTCAATTTTGAAAAATAATTTAAAGAAATACATGCGGTAGCGCCGCATTGATTTCGCAATACGGTTAAATTTAAAAGTCGGTTCCCAAAATAAATGAAAAAATATGGAAGATAAATGTACATAATGTCTTTAGAGGTAAGATTATTGCATTTAAGAAACACTTGCTATCTTAATTTTTATTTAGTTTTATAAACAGTTTTGTTTAACAACCTGCATTATATTAATAAATATAACAGTCTGATGATGAAATTATTTTAATCTAAACATTAACACGGTTTCAATTTGATTCAATAAAAATCGAAAGGACTTTAATTCAGTAAAACAGATAAGTAATGGTCTTACTTTGTGCATTTTAGAATATGGTTGAGATAGTTGATCTCGTATCCATCTACATCGTCGGTCTGCTTGAAGGTGTTCACGTCGTTCTGGAAGTAGTCCCATACGGACTGGATCGCGCATTGCGTGGGATCCATGGGTTTGCCGAATGCGGACGCGAACGGCGAAACGCACACATCTTCGATTCCCACGCTCTTGTCGCCGTTATCGCCGACTTCGGTTCTCAGAGCTGGAAAATGTTTATTTTATTAGCACACGCGGTACAAGTCATATACCGATTATACATTTCCTTCATCTCCAAACTACAAAAAAAACCGTCCAAGTGCGTGTCGAGCCCCGCGTAGTATAGGGTTCTGTGGTTGCCCGTCACAGAATACGGACTTAGTTTGTAACACCTCAAAATTAACATCAGTGTTTACTAGCAAATTTGAAGTTTCCTCATGAAATGGTAATTCGATAAGACCTTCTGAATGAGATATCGCAGTCTTTTTCGGTGGTTCGTTATATTAAAAGTAAAACAATTTTTTTGCATTTATAATTCGGTTTAGTCGATGGATCATAAAAAAGAAGAAATTTAAAAGCATCCGTTTTGAATATCCAATTGTCAATGTCGTTTAATCCTTCATTAAATTGATCTGTCATCTGTTATTTGTGTCATATCGAAGTTCACTTTTTCAAATACAAAAATTTGTGGGTGTTCTTTTTCTGATTGGAAAAGCGTCAGCACAGGCATTGTTAAAACTGAATTTCCTTCCAGGAAATATTATAATCAGTCGACCTTCTCCTGTCCAATATAAGTATCTATCGCGGGATTATCCTAAATAACGGGCAAGGTGCGATGTTTTGTTCAGGGAAATGATTTGTGTAATATGTTATCCCTGTTATAATCGGTGACACGTGTCTGGTGGATCCTTTAAGATCATTTTTTTTCACCCCCGCAAAAGTGGATGTCTGATATCTGGATGCGCAAACGCCGGTTAGAAAGTGCACAGCGTTCCATTCCTGAGGCAACCTTAGCACGCAATATTTTTTGCTAAGAAACATCTGCCTGCACTGCCTACTGCCGAGGTTTCATCACAGAGCACAAGAACAAATATAGGTGGGAAGTGAACCCAGTTCATTGTTCGAACCTACCTTAATCTCGTTATACAACATTTGATTGTGAACATCGTTAAGTTTATTATATATCTTTACTCGGCATTTGTTGTCGGGTGGCGCCCGTTAATTATATTGTTATTGTGTATACAATGTTTTTCATATGTCAGAGGTCACATAATAAAAAACAACCACACATCCTGAACCTCATGTCTTACTGAATATAAATTAAATATACTATGCCTTTCGTTTGCTTATATTGACAATCTCGCTAATGAAAAATGGTTTAACAGTTAACTTCTAAACAACCGAAAGGCGCAGTCAAGGTTCACGTCATAGACTTTCATGAAAACATCGGGATAGAATCATAACACTAGCTCTGATGTTCGCTCGGCACTGGACACTTGGTTTTTTTAAATTCCTTTTGGTGCAAGCTTTCCTCTGACATGCGTTTTTTTTATAATTCAGCACGTATTTACGATTCGTACGAGACATTTTTATTTTTTTGCAATTGTCAATTTAATACCGATTTATACCTAACTTTCGGTGAACATTCGTAATGTTTCACTTTGAATCTTAGTAATTCTTTTTTTCCTTTACAATGAATCACTGTCCTAGCTAAACGATGCGTTCTCAAGCTACAATAATTTAGAGCTCATTGACAACGGTCACATACAGGCGCTTACACTAGTCCGATGACGTCACAGGCAAAACAAACGCTGCACGATACACCATACGGGCATGCCCTATCCGCTGTGATCAGTGTTGCCAACTCCTTCATAGAGTAAAACTGTAGATATGCTTGAAAAAAACTGTAGAAAACTGTAAATATCAAATAAAAAGCAGTAAATCTATATCTTTTTGTTATTTTGTAGTATTTAATGATAGTAATGTGATATTGTATTGTGTGAGGTGTTAATTCACGGAAATCCATAGTAGACGCTTGTCTGCAACATGCATTAACATGTAGCATGCAACCCACCGCTGACCTTTGAATCTGCCTCTCCACTACGAATCTCTATCCAAAGAATTGAATATTGATTCGAGAGGATTAGAAGAACACCTAAGCAAGTGTTAATTTTTTTATTATTATTATTAAACAGACATCGACCGAATGATTTATTTAATATGTCATCCACCACTAACACCGTTTATTAAATCAATTGACAATTACTTCCGGTCCGATAGTAGTAGATTTTACTGGAGCTGACTTAGTGTACGGACTACGTAGCAAATAAAAGAGATGACTCCAGCATCTTAATAAAAAACTGTAGATTTCGAGGCCTAAACTAAAGACTGAGTGAATTTCCAAAAAACTGTAGATCTACAGTTAAAACTGTAGGGTTGGAATCACTGGCTGTGATCTCAACTATTGTTAACGCATTATTAGTCTCACAGTAATCAGCGATTAAAATGTAACAGTATTTTGTAACACGATGAAGTTTGACCGAATATCGAGTCAACGTACGTATTTAATGAGCGAAAAGACGTTTTCACGTCAAAACGGTCCCAGCAGGTCGAGTGTTAAGAACTTCATGATTTTATATTTATATAATTTAATACGGTTTAAAAACTTATATTTACTACCTATTTTATACCACCAACAATATCATCTAAGTAAATTTTAATGAAATTTTGCTTTTCACTTCTTTAAGTACATTTTATAAGTTGGTCTACTATTACTTGTTAACTAGTAATGCCTACTTAGCCGTAATAGTTTTACTTCTAACTTCGTTATATCTACTACTGCCATACTTTCACATATCCAAGAATAATAATTTAGCTGCCAAGCGTGTCGCAGTTGTCTCTAACAAAAATTAGCACTTTAAAGTTTAATGTTTGGCAAACAGATTCCTAAATCGAAAAATGATTTTCATAGACTCGCAACATTTTCAAATGATCTATCCTATGATACACCACCATAAGGCAGACTATAAAAAAAAATTCACCTCCATTTTAAGTGTTGGGGAGGTATCCTAAAAATACATTTTTTTCAATATTGCACTCTAGCACTTTATCGACGTGATTAATATGTATACATATACCAAATTACAGCTTTCTAGTATTGGGACTACTATAGAAAAACTAAAACGTGGACAGACGGACGGACATGACGAAACTATAAGGATTCCTTGCTTACTATGTAATCCTTAAAATACCTAAGAAAACTATAAAATAAACGGATCGAATAAGACACTATTGAATCGTGACGTATTTTTCTAATAATAATTTGCAATATATCTAATCCTGTTCTATTGTTAAATTGTTTTTTGTAATGGAAAACAGTGACACTATTTCTTTTTGAAATCTAAAATAAAAAATCTAAAGTAACAATTTAGGAATGAAGTCTGATAAGGAAAGTAGCCATGTCTGATATAAGTCTGTATACCCGTCTAATAACTGGCCATTGATGTTTAACTGGGGAGTTAGTTACATCGGCTCTGAATTAATTTTGTATGTCGAAATAAAATAATTCATCATACGTTAAATAATGACAAAAGGGTGAATAAAACGACATGACAAAACGTTACTCATCTTATAACTTTTATAACTATAAAGTTACATTTGTAAAATCGACGCCTACAAGTCTTCGTTAAACGTCCAACGAAATAAATTAAAAATTAATTAACGATTTTGAAACTTTGACGTTATAACTGACGTGATTAACGTCAAAGTTTCAAAATTCAAGAATGATAAGTGCGGGAAAAGGTGCTATAAATAGTTTATGTGCATCGTGTTCATTAAATAGACAACGAAAATAATTATAGTCACCTTTGCTGATTATTGTCAACATCGCTGTTTTTTTTGAGAAAAGTACTTTCGCAATTGTAGGTCAAACGCACACTCTTGCGCAAATTAAGTACTAGATTCCTGCAAAATCGAATAGGGGGCACAAGTAGTACGTAAACTATGAAGGACATCATTAGAATTTTACAAAATATCCAAGATGATCATAGGCGGTGCGCACCCTACAAAGTTCTTTGCCCACCCTAGAAAAATCGATAGTATTGAAAAATTATTCACTGTTTAGTCACTTTAAATTTTAGACCAATTTCAATGTAATTAAATAATCCATTATTATTATTATCAAAATCACTTCTCCGCCTTTTACAGGTTGGACAAAGATGACAAAGACACAGATAGACAAAGTGTTAAAAAAGCGTTACAAAAAATTTGCAATAAAAAATACAAAAAAAATTAACATTCGAGCATTGCTATATTTTTAGGAGATGTTTTACTATTTCTCCGGGAATCGAGTTCCGGTCGTTTAACTGATAACACGTACGTCATTGACTTCCGTAAAGAAAAATCGAAAAAACAGTGCTAAACGGTGCCAAATTCGTGTTGTGAAACATTTAAACATTAATTTGAATACCATCCATCACAGTCGTGAAGTTGCCGTGGCGAAAGTGCTAAAATTTCATCAGGAATACCGCAAATATTTCCAACATTATAACCTATAAACGCCGAATCACTACCACCATAGGCAATTGACCTGTAACTCGTTAATGTGGTATTAACCTAAAGACAACTCAGTGACAGGTGACAGTGACACCAAAAGCAACAGGGTTGCCACTAAAGAACCGAAAATTTCCACCAATCAGGGGTGCCACAACAATAGCGAAAATGTCATAGCAAAACGACGTCCGTTTACAATGGATAAAAATATGGAATTGCTCCTAAATAAATTAGATGAGAAACTAAGGAAACAATGCGAAAATAACGCAATTGGTAACTAAGAACGATGTGGAAGCGTTAGATGAGAAGTTGAGCTCAATTATAGAGGAAAACAATAATCAGTATCAGAGCTTGAACAAAAACTTAGAGCGGAAGATAGAAATAAACGGATTAGTAACCTAGTGTTTTTCGGAGCAGACTAAAAGAAAAAATCTGACGCAGAGCTAGTAGATCACATCAAGGATATCATAGTGGAAATGGGAGTACACATAGACAGCCAAGAAATCAGCAACATATTCAAAATCGGAAAACAAACTGAAAACAAAAACCGACAAGTCGTAGTTACTTACCATCACAACCCAATGGAAAAAATATCTGATTCTCAAAAGCAAGTCAAACCTCCCGTCAGGAATTAACGTGAAAGAGGACTACTCCAAGGAAGTGCTACAGAAATGGAAACAACTGCAACTACTAATAGAGGAAGAGAAAAGAAAGGGAACATCACCTATATAAAATACAATAAACTGGTAGTGAAAAACCCGAAGGAAAACAATAGGGTAAAGAAAAAAAGAGAATCGTCGAATTCCCCCAAGTCAGTATCACAGGAGAAAGGAAATAAAAACAAAACCTCGAATAACCCAGCACAATCATTACCAAAAAGCTACACAAAGGAGATTATCAAGCCTAACATGTTGAATTATATAGAGCGAGCAAGATCAGACCCACAATTGGATACGCCAAAAAACTCACGGTGGCTTCGGAATACCGGAAACAAACGAAAACACCAAGAACAAGGACTAACAATCGCAACCATCAAGCAAAAAGTTTCTCACCACGGCCGGTCCCCGCGGGAGATATAAACCATCACCCTCCAACAAGCAGAAACAAAATACTTCAGGAAGCAACTTTAAAAGTGAGAACCCTCAGAACTGAAATAAGTCTATAAGAGTTGGACATAGCTTTGAAAAACATAAAATGGGTCGTCCTGGGAATTAGCAAGCTGCGAATAGGTGAAAAAACTGAATAATGCACGGACTATATTTTATTTCACAAGGGAGAAATTGCCGGTCAGAGAGGAGTAGGATTCCTGATTAAACAGTCAATGAAACACCACATACAAGAGATCATTAGAGTATCCGCCCGAATAGCCGTTTTAAACATTGATATACCAGGATACAAGAAACTATGGTCAATTATACAGATTTATGCTCCGACAGAACAACCAATAAGATCAGAAACAAAACTCTTTTATAAATTACTACAACAAACGCTTACAAAATACTCACACAACCACATTATATTAATGGGAGATTTTAATGTTCAAGTAGGAGCAAAACAAAACGTGGAAGAATATATCCTGAGAAACTTTGGACAAGAAGAAAAAATGGACATGGATCTCCCTTGACGGCCGCACTAAAAACGAAATCAACTACATAACAACAAGTTACCCGAAAGCCTTCACAGATACGTCAGTTTTAGCCAAATTCAACTTCAATACAAACCATCGCATGGTAAGAAGCGCTTTAAAGACAGACCCACCAAAGAAACCTAAAAAATTTTTAGTCCCACAAAAAACAGAACAATACGCCAAAGAAACTCTAAAGAAAATTGGCCAATCCCTGATAGAATCAACAGAAAAAATAATATTGACAGTAACACTGATATCCTCACGAAATATGGAAAGTTAGAAAAACTACCAACTCAAGCTAAAGCTGAGAGCAGCGGAGAGAATAAATACAGACTAAGAGACACAACGCTACAACTTATAGAAAAAAGAAAACACCTGCTTTCACAACACCCTAAAAAAAATTATATTAAAATGTAACACAACTAAGTAAGGAAATCAGAGAGAATATTAGGAAGGACAGGAAGACCAATAGGCTGAAAACACTATAAAAACATACAAAAAGATCAGGAGAAGTCAAAAAAGTTCTGAAAGAACTGAGAGATTCAAACAAGAAATGGATACCAAAACTCAAAAAAAGAGAAAGTATTACGTCAAACGGAAGAGATATAAACGAAACAGCAACTAAATATTACGAGGAAGTATACTCGAATGCATATACTAAACAAAATCACGCACAGAAGAGAGACCCCAACGAAAGGTACTACAAAAAGGAACTTGAACCAGAAATAATCCCTAGCGAAGTGGAAGAAGCTAATATAGCCAGAAGATGGAAAAAATCCGGGCTTTGACAAAGTTACAAACGAACTTCTAAAAGGCACTCTCGAAGAATAGCTGCCTATACTCACTTCAACATTTAACGAAAAGTTAGAGACTGAATTAATCCCTACATAGTGGAAAACATCGCACATCATACAGATTTTTAAGAAAGGATAAAAGGAAAATTTAGGGAACTATAGACCCATAAGCTAAATGTCAAACGTCTACAAGGTATTCTCCAAAATTATCCTGGAAAGAATAAGAAAAAGGCTAGAGGAAAACCAACTACGGGAACAAGCTGGCTTTAGATAAAAATATTCCACCATAGACCACATTCACACTGTAAAACAAATAGTGTTTAACACTGTTTCATATGTCAACACCAAAAATTCCGATACTCGGTGTGGCACTAAGGGGAGTATTTCTAAAGAGGAGAAGAGACGAAAAGAGTTTTAGTAGTAAATGTTCACAGTGGTGTTTTTTAGTAGTAGAATTCACCAAAGTTAAGTTTAACCCATTGTAACATTTAATATAAGACTGTCGATTTGGTATTGACTCATTAACATGGTCCCGAGAAATGTTGTTGTGGCTGAAGTATAATGCGTACATAGTACTATCATCGACATAGCAATAAATGTTACCGACTTTCAGTAAGTTATTGATATGCAGAAGGAACAGAGTGGGAAACAGTACAAAGTCTTGCGAGACACCAGCAGTCACAGGTTTGGGATCTGAACTTATACCGTCGATTGCGGGCTTCATGCTTCTTCTCGCAAAAAGGTTGCCTGTCCACCTGCATAATTTCGCGAAAAGCCCAAACGAAGAAGTTTCAAGAGAAACACTGTGTCAGACCCTATCGAAACCTTCACTATATGCATATTAACAACCAAAGCCTGTCCCTTGCTCTCAATTACATCTGCTCGATGATGGGTCAATAAATTGAAAAGATCATTAGATGAGTGGCCATTTCATAAAATAGTTATTACAAATGAACATAGTGTTTATCAATGAATTGTATGTAATTTTTAAGAATAATAATTATAGTGCATATAAGCTATTGAAGTAACGTTAGATAAAAAAAAAATATATATATAACATTATAACTAAAGAAAAATATAATTATTCGATATTTAAATGCATACTCACCCTTAATCTTCTGTAGTAAATCCAGTACATCAAGCATGAAAGTTTTGTTGAAGACCGGTCCAAATTCGATCTTGCCCTGCGGCGTGTTATGCTGTATCCGCGGTAGTCCTTTTGTGCTGATGATCAGCATCTCGGTCCGATAGAACGGCTCAAAACGGGAGTCGAAGTACTGATGTTCCACTCTGGACCGAGAGTCGGGAGCTGCCCATAACTCTACCGGATCTGTCGTGACTTTCATTTGAAGCACACCGTATCCAAGAGTCAAGATGAAGAACAGGCCTGATGGAAGACAGTGGTTTCTTAAAATTATTATTTACATTGTACAAAATTAAGGATTTTATTTATTTTATGTATTCTCCCTGCTAATTTCATAGATGTTGTTTATTATAAAAAAACAATATTTGATATGAGATATATAAAAATAATTACAATTATATGGTGATTGTAACTATTTTAATATTCTTATGAAAAATGTCTATTAATTGTCCACATTTTTAAAACAAAATCGCAATCTGATTTCATTGTATAATATCATATATTATACGAACGAATGGTAAAATGTATCACAGCAGTAAAATGTAAATTCTAATTATTCATAAGTTATAAAATAAAGATACATTAGATCGGGGAAAAAGTTTTTTCGTATTTCATAAGTAGAAAGCTCCAGTAAAATCTCTTTGCTTGTGCTGTGTGTATCTGGCCAGTTTTGATACTATTAAATGAATGACATTTCCAAAAAGAAAAATTAAAAGTAGGAACGGTGTCCCTCCATTTTTGTATTGTTTTTTTGTCCGTAAAAATGAGTAAATCTAACATAGAAATTCTATACATTTTGAAGTTTTATTACAAAAAAAGAGAAGGACACGACACAAGCCGAGAAAAAAAATTGTGACGTTTATGAACTTAATGCAGTGTCCGTAAGAGTAGCACAAAACTGATTCAAGCGTTTTCAGTTCGGTAATTTTGATGTCAAAAATGAACCTCACTCACTCTAGTCAACCTGTTATGGATAAATTCGATCCCAATTTGGAAAACGTAGACCAAGATCGACATATTAGTCCTTACGACGTAGCTGAAGAGCTGGGGATTGACAACGCACTTTTGACCCATTTAAAAAAAACTGGATATGAAAAAGCCCGCTACTTTGGTCCCACACCGAAAGCTCACTGAAAGAAATTTAATTAATCATGTACTCATTTGCCATTTTCTATTAGAACGTAATGAAACCGAACCGCTTTTGAAAATATTGATCACTGGCGCTGAAAATGGATTACCTATGACAAGAACGTACAAAAAAGATCATGATCAAAGGCAAGCAAAGTCCACAGATTATAGCGAAACCCGGTTTAACTCACTATAAGTTGATGCTATGTGTATGGTGAGATTTTAAGGGTATTATTCATTGAGCTTTTATTTCGGGCAAAACCATCAATTTAGATCTCTACTGCCAACAGTTGATGAGACTCACACAAGAAGTAGAGAAAAAACGGCCGGAATCGATGAATTAGTTTGGTTATTCACTATGATAATGCCAGACCATACATCTTTAGCCACTCAGCAAATATTGAGAGAGCTTGGCTGGGAAGTGTTAATGCATCCACCGTATAGCCCTGACCTTGCACCTTCAGATTTTCATTTGTTTCGGTCTCTTCAGAACTCTTTAGGTAGTGTTAGGTTAACATCAAGAGAGGACTGTCAAAACTACTTGTCACTGTTTTTTGATCAGAAGTCCCATAATTTCTATAGCAATGGGATTATGTCACTCCCTAGAAAATAACAACAAATTGTTAAACGAAATGGCAAATGTATTATAATTAAGTATAAATAAAGTATGTCGAAAAATTGTCTTTAATTTATATATAAAAAACCTTTTTCCCGACCTTATATTTGAATTTGAAAACAGCAACGCCACGTGATATAACGCGGAAGCCATTATAACTGTGAACGTCTCTTTCACAACTATATAATTATTAGTATGTAATATCTGTTGTTTCTCATACTTTTTGTTCGTTCATTTCTTAAAGAAATACTTTGTATTAACAAAACAGATTTCAATTTCGACAAATTAAAATTAAACCCTGCTAGAAATTTAAGTTTATTAATATAGTTCGCTCATTTCCGTCTGCTCTCCTACGAAAATAAATGGTGGCATTATTTCAACGATTTTAAATTGAAATATGAAAATAGCTGAGGGATCTCACTCTTTCGGTTTCCCGTAAAGTAATTCATATTTTTTGGACATTTTTTGTGGTGATTGTGGATTTATTTCTACTATATAGTGAAAATGCAAGACGAAATAAAATGCAAGGTGACATCAACTTGTTTACTTTATACTTGATATTATTTTTATTTAATGAGTATATTTATTTAACCCCAGACAACTATAAATTATAATTAGCATAAAGGTAGTGATGTTTGCAAATTGGTTGAGCAAGTCGCTAATGCATTATTCAAGTTCATAGAAGAGGATAATTATGATTACCAAAAAACAGCACGATCCGAGGATGTGACGCCATGGTGGTGCCCCACCAGACGAAAGAATCTTTTGATTTCTTTTTAATGTAACCTCTGGGGTTCTTGAAGAATGTTACATCAGATGCTTCACCTTGACTTGCACTATTCGAATTAGTCGCTTTTTCTTGTTCGTCATTGTTCGAACTGATGGCTAAAAACGAACAAATAGACATTTTTAGTAGAACAAAAACACAAAAACATATTAGCAATAGTTTATATAAAAAAGTTACTTTTCAAGAAATACAAATGCCAAATAATGTAGACTTCTCTACTATGCTCAACTTTATGGCTTAATATGTAAATATAATAACATATATAGTTTCAAATCAACAAAAAAAGTTCCCAAATTTGCAACCATTATTATTGCAATGATGTTAGTGATAAAAATGTTTTAGTGCACTATTGCGATCTATACAATATTATTAGTACAGACATTAAAATCATTTACCTGTTTGTTACGTGAAAGCTTAGTAATTAATGTTAATTCAGGTAGATGTAAATCATAGGTGAAAATATTTTTGGAGTAATTTTTAATAGCATAAATGATAAAAAAAATTCTAGTGTCATCTGAACATGGTGGGATAGAATATGCATTTTAACGATAATGTTATCAAAAATGTTTGTCCTTCTTTGTATTCTTCTTTTGATCATTTAATCATCGACACGGGCACAAAATTTTCTATCAGCACAGAAGTAGGTAGATGTGCGTGCGTGTATCTCTATCTCTCTCTGCGTGTGCGTGTGTGTGTGTGTGTGTGAGAGAGAGAGAGAGTGCGTGTGTAAAAGATATACAAGTAAAGTAGTCCTGCCGTATTGACTACAGAACTATTGTTCAGGTTTTTTTATAAATAAAGTACAATTTTACTTGCGTATATTAATTACAAAAGAAATAATAATAAGACGAATATTTTTAATTTAAGTATACTTATACATATTTTAGATATTCCACATACTTTTTATTTCTTAATTTGAAAAAACATATTTTATTTATATTAAGACTTCTTTGTATACAACATTTCTCGTCTTTTTTTTTTAATAAGGACACGTCGGTTCCCCGCCGTGGACAGATGGGTGTTATTTTACAGACAAAAAATACTTGACGTGAATCCCCTCAGAAGATAGACATATGCTAATTATAGACTTTTTTACAGGTTCTTTTAAGATCTACAATTGTATATCACATTAATGTAACAGATCTTCTGTTATGGTTCATTCATAAGCCATATAAGCGCCACAAAAGCGTCTTCCTTCCAATTTCATTCACAATTATCGACGCTGCTTATTTCGTGCGTTACTTTTTGTACCGAAATATATCAACTTAGTCAGATAACATAATATGAATTAAAAAAAAAGCCGTAAAATGTGTGCCGCAAAGTAGTTTTCGCATTAAAAGAACATAAACGGACAGACAGACAGAGAGGCGTTTTATAGTATAACATCGACGTACATTTTTCGATCTATATCAATTAATGTTGTCTTTTACACACTTTATCTGTTCGCTAGTTGTTATATGTCGTAGAACATTACATTTCAAGACGACGATGATATAATTCTTTTCATTTTTTCCAGTTAATGCTGAACATTAGCAAATCTTTAAAAACAAATGTATGTAAATTTGTCGGTAAATATCATTGATATATCAATAATACATCAATGGTAATTGCACACAAAAAAAATTATATATACGTAGGGCGCACTGAAAATTTATGGAATGAATGAGCAAAAATTACTATGAAAGGTCAAAAATGAATTTATTATATCTCAAAATATTCTCCGTTAGCATAAATGCACTTTTTCATACGAATACACCAATTTTGAAAACATTTATGCCACTCCTCCCTGCTGACCTCGGAGACATGTTTTTCATATTCTTGGACAGCCTCTTCTGGTCATGAAAATCTTTGACCGCGTAATTGGTTCTTAATTTTGCGAACAAAAAAGTGACAAAGGGCCTGTTCGGGAGTGCAGGATTACTCATAAGTCCTACGTTTTTTTTCTTCACAAATTTATTTGTCTGTTTGGCCGCCTAAGAACAGGAATTGTCATGGTGCAAGATGATACGACGTTTACGGTCATTTTTACAGAGTTCTTCACGGTACGACATTTCTTGAAAAGAACAGTAGCCAGTGTCGTTATACTGAGAAAAGAAACAATCATCCGCTTAGAGGCACTTCGCTCGCGCGCCATTTTGGTCGGTTTCAGCTTTTCTCGATAGACCCATACGATTGATTGCTGCTTTGTTTTGTGGTCGTAGCAGTAAATCCATGTTTCGTCACCGGTTACTATGTCCCACACAAAATTGGACGCTCCTTTCTTGAATTTGGTAAGCATGGCATTGCATCAAGTGATGCGATCCGTTTTTTAAGTCACAGTGTGGGATTTACCAAGAACACAGCTTTTTCATACCTAAATGTTTTGTGTAGGATTGATTGTATTTGACTCATGCGTACGTTTAAGGATGCCCGAATCTCATGGTAGGTCACATGCCTGTTTTGACCATACGGCGCACAGCATCGATGTTTTTGTTGTTCACGGCGGTAGACGGGCGACCAACACAAAATTCGTCCCTGAAAATGACACGACCGCGCTTGAATTCTGCAAACCAGTTATGAATAGTCAACTTGCATGATGCGTCATGGTCAAGCCGTCCGAAGTGAAAGCCGAACGAAGCTCTGCTGAGCTGTCAAACAATTGACAGTTAGATGAAAGAAACTGCATTCTACAACCAAAGAGTGCCATTTTCAAATATAGTAATTACTCTTTAAATATTGTTTATGTAAGTGGCCAGTTCCATAAACTTACAGTGCACCCCAAATGTACGAATTTTTATCGATATAATATATTTATGTAGAAGGCTAACAATTACTTTTTTTGTTTGTGATCTGACTGTAATGAAGCAAACACTAAATGTTACGGAAAGGTTGCCACAATACATCACTGAAAACTGTATGAAAACGGTTTAACCGTTTCTGAAATTAGCGTGCATGCACAAATACAGTTTTTTTGCCTTCGGTAAAATAAGGAAACCGTCTATAAATTGGTTTTTGGAAAAAATATTTAATATGTAGGCACAGCTAGTTAACAATTTTATAACATGCATAGGTAAAGTATGCCGTCTTTTTTATATATTGTGTCATATAATTATAAATTATCTTGTACGATTCTTGCACATTTGGCCTAACGGCTCGAGCCGTAGTAGGTAGATCAATAAAACGAAAATAAAGAGCAGTTGAGTAAGACCAATCAGTTTCTCCCGTGATAAGTTCTTTCGTCTTTTCCATTCTGTTTCGGTATCTTGATCTAGCATTTCGTAACCGATAAGGGGATCCGAGCCATCGCTTACGAATCAATGTAATTAAATAATGATCTAAAACCGACGACGTGGCGGTAACAAGGCGATACCTAATAATGTAACTAGGTGTCACACTAGATCGTGTGGTGTGGTCGTTTCTTAGCCTAGAAATTTGGTCGATCGCGTGTTATAATAGGTTTGTGAGAGTGTGAGATGGTGAAGTACTTACTTGTCCAGGGTGATTGCAACGAAATAGCTTCGGGGTAGTCTACGGGGCGCTGCGTCGCGCCCGTGCCCACGCCGTCTACCGGATCATCTGTGTGCATATACCACGCTGTAAGCAAGATTCCTATGCTGTCGAATGATAAAAATACCGTCGGTATGACATGATAGTGTAAATACATGATACTTACACGTAATGTTGCCACCACCATTTGGTCTAATGACATAATACATCTATAACTAGTTAAAATTGACCCTTTACACTTCCTTCCCAGAACAAAAACTAAATTAAACCACGCATCATATCCTCTATGTAGTACATACTTATATATAACTAGTTTTTACCCGCGGCTCCGCCCGCTTTAACATAAAATGATTCCCTTCATCTTTTATATCGTCCTATCATGAAATCAAGATCCCGATCGCTAAGCCGTACTTGATATTGATCCCGGTCCTGCTTACTGTCAATTTCTTTCATTCTCGATTCATGTACAAAAGTCGATGTGTGTATGTATGTTCTCTAGATTCTAAAACTGTTGGACCGATTTTAAAGAAATTTTTAGGAAATGTATAAATTAGCCCAGTAGGTGATCCTGTGAATTTTGGTAGTGATTGAATAAACAGGTTTTTTTTAATAGAATTGTGGAGAGGCAAACGAGTAATTAAACCACCAGGTTAACGCTGCCCGTGGACATTCGTGATCCTACAATCCCACACCAGTGTATTGAGAGCCTTTTGAGTAAGAATAGAGTATCTCATAAAGGAAAGAGTAGGCTTATGGAGAGAAAGAGGCCGATGGAGAGAGGTTGTAGGACGATGGAGAGGAGTGGGACACCGGAATTTTCAGTCTTTGGACGAAAACAACAGCGAAAATTGTTACTTCACGCCTGTATTTTATGAGAGTGTGATATTGCACCGGTCAAATTGGCCCATTTACATGCTGCAGCCAAGTTGACCATAGCATGGCTTTACTACAAGAAATGGTAATTTTGTTTAGTTTCTCTAAAAATTAATACATTTTTGGGGCGTAGCAAAGCACTGTATTTATAGATATGTGATAAAATTTCGTCACATAACCGCTCCAATCCATCCAACAGAAGTCATCTAGCTATAAATAATTTCTGGTACCCGTATAACTTTGCTGCTCATAAAACTCGACTCCATAAAAATAATAAATCATTTAAGAGGCAATGTGTACGCTTTTATAATAAGAACCCAGCTAAAATTCAAAATTTACCATTTTATGAATTTAAACGTTTCCCTAAAAGAAAGTTATATGGCAAAGCCTATTATACCGTCTCCGAATATGTAAACGAAAAAAAAAACCCATGGTGTTGAACCGCTCGGCTATCACATCATTTCATGTTGATTCTAAGTGTTGTATTAATTTTATGCTTCATTCAATATTTTTTATCCTTGGGCGAAAAAGAGCAACTCTCGAGTTTTTTATCCATTCTTCACAAGATGAATTAGAATTTTATGGATGGTAATGTCGAAAAGAATTCATTAATGACGCGTTTCAAGTGCAATTCCATTACCTACGAAATAAAGATATTTTTGATTTGATTTAAGACCGGGGCGGATACATCGTATTTTTTAAAAGTTGACGAATAACTTTCATTTGTACCCCCAATTGTACAATATTACAATTGTAAAGAGAGCAAAAGTTTCAGATTATTGCAGGCAAATAATACGAAGTTTCGAAAAGATATTTTACCATTCCATTTTGGTATCAATTCAGTCTCAAGACAACAGCTAATTCAAAATCATACGACCAATATTTCGAAGGCTTTATTTAACACTAACTAAATTGTTAATTATTTGTGATGGCACATATATTTTTCATGAATAAAGCAGGAAAAATATATGTGCCTACCAGCTTTCACAAGACATTTCTTATTTAGCTGAACTCACGGGGAAAGATAATAATTTTCATGTACTGTAAGTCAAAAAGAACCTAAACATTTTAAAAGTGCAAGTATAATCGCGACACATTAATAGCAAAACTTACATATGTTACATGAGACTACAACCCCAATGGAAAAAGCCACGAAGATATTCGGCAATTGTAATTATGCTAATGGAAATCGAACAGTTGGGTATTGCTCCCTCGTGGCGGCAATTATGTATTATATTATTTGTCAAATGCAAGATGTAAATCTCATATAGTTCGCCCAGCAGAAATATTATCCAGTGTTTTTTTTACAAATAACGATCACGTTGTTATTAATGAAAATAGTGACGATGACTAATAAAAGTTATTTTTTATTGATATGGATCTAACTATTACTGAGGAAATATCATTCCATTTTCTTTTAAACTTTTCATTCCCAATATTGAAATATCAAATATGTGATACAATTTAATTAAGTACTATATTATTGAAAAATTAAAAGTTAAAAGCGGCAACAATGTGCTCATAAGGTGGTCCACTTACTTTCATTATTTTTTTCAACATGTTACACCATGTGGATTTTGATGAAATTTGGCATACTCTTAGGTAAAGTATAGAAAATTATTATATATTTTTTTCAAAATGGTAATTCAATTCGATCTGATAGAAATCAACAAAAAATAATTTATTTCCATTTTTTAAATATTTTTATTTACGCTTGGCTCATGGAAATTTATATAAAACAAACTGTAAAATGTACCATAAACACTGGAATTTGTTTTATTTTTCTAGCTTTAAAATCAACAGAGATATATCACTTTGAAAAAAAGCCGTCTCCGGACACTTCTTTTCAAATAGCTCTTCAATTTATTAAGATATAGAGCTAATATCTATCTATTCGATGAATTACTATCAGTACCCTATACAATATAACATGGGTAACGATATAGGTTTCTATCGGTGGCAGTTTGTCTATGGAAGGACGGCTAAACCCCTTGAAAGACGGTTGTCTCTGCAGGGCATCCCCGCAATTTTCCGCTATATTTTATCGATGTGCCTTTAAGCTCCTTGAATATCAATATTATCTATGAGTTTTGAACTTAAAAATTGGAAAAAGTACTTCTTACTACTTTGGAGATTAAAGCGTTTTAAAAATAAAATAGCTCTATACATTATTGAGTTCATCGCGCTTTTAGAAGATGAAAACAAATTCAAAGCACTAATGCTTTTCAAGTTTGCCGAGCTTAAAAATATAGTTCTAATACGTTTCGAATCTTCGAGTTCAAATACCTATATATAAAAAAAGTTTTTTTTTTAAATTCTTCAATTACTATATCTTTCGAAGGAGTGGTCAGATTTTGATCTGCTTTATGGCATTTGAGGTGGTTTTCTAAGCAGAAAAATATGGACGAGTAACAAATCCATCAAGAAACAAAATCCATCTAGAATATGTATTAAAAAAAAAACCTTTTTTTTTTCGAACGTTCCCTTAACGATATCTCTCGAGCAAACTAACCGATTTTGATGATGTTCGTAATGATTAGCGTTATTTTTCAAGGGGAATAGCTGGTTTAATTTTGGAACTTATCAATAGAGTAATTTCAGAAGTATTTAAAAGAAATCGTTAAGAATATTTTTTCCTCGACAATATTTCTTGAACAAATCAACCGATTTTGATGCAATTAGTAAGGATCAACGTTCGACCGGCGTTTCAAGGACACTTTAAGATCGAATCGCATGACGGGCTATTATATTAGTTGATGGTCTAACATGTGATTCAATCCTAATAGTGTCCTTAATGTTTACGAGCGAAATGAGAGCTATTTAATCAAAAATTGTGTTTTAATAATTTTTTAGACCTTAAGACACGAAATAAACACTCTGCGGAATTTGATTTACCACCCATGTGACACAAATATTAGGTGAAATATTTTCATGATTTCTGTAACTCTATTGGGGACAAAAACAAGGACTCTTTCCGACAAGAGTTATTGAACTGGAATACATAGAACAAAAAGTGTATAAATTTGTTTCAGTTTGATCATAAACATTAGAATTTATGAAATAATTAGTTTAAATTATTTATTCTGACAATAAAATACACAATTGACAGGCAAATTCTAGAAGTGGACATGACACGGTACTGACATATGAGTGATACAAAAATAATGTTGAAATATGTTTATAATTATCCAATTAATACGAAAATTTCATTAATAGATTATTAATTAATGACCAGTGAGAACAAACAATATAGGACATTAAAAAACACAGAATGGAATCACCCTTATGTCAATCATACGTTTAGTATTAATTAGTATGCACCGAATCCTGGACAAAATTCTTTTAACTAATACATTTTAAGGGCTTATTCGTAATAATCGTTTTATTAACATTTCAAAATGATTATGTAATTAATCGGCCAGTACAGAAATATAATCAGTAGCTTTTACGTCGTAGCAATAATATGAACACTTACCATTGGGTTCCTGTTTACAACAATAAACACCGCTGAGGAAAAGAGTCGTGAATATGACGAAAACGACGGCCATGACGACAGCAGCATCGGCGATGCCGAAGGGGCGCGGCGGTGGCGGCCGGGGCGGAGGCGCGGGGCACGACGCCTCGTAGTCCCGACACGAGCAGGCCGGCTCGCCCTGCATTCAGATGCAGATTAGAGCAGCACATAACTGAAGGCAAAGGCGTAGACCTCCATGATCGGCGACGTGTTGATAAGACGTTTTGATTATTCATAAACACACCGGCGACTCGACGTGAAGACGTGGCCCAGACAATGGTTTAATTGTTTAATTAAATGATTAAGCGAGCAGACCGAGTACTCTGTTGTTTAACAGAGTACTCGGTCTGCTCGCGCATAATATGAAATGTCACTATTTAGACTGAAGTAATGTAATGCAAAATATATTTGTGCGTCGAATATCATATCAATTGAAATTTCATTTCTACAATTGAAACTGTAAATACAAATCCACGTGTAGAAAATATAATATGTGAATATTGAAAGGTAAATTCAATAAAGTGTAAGTTTTTATGTCTTAAAGAGCGTTACCTTTTTTCTATTTAGATAAAGCTACTCTATGAAAATAAGCCCAACTATTAAATTAAATGTGTAGTAGATTTCAATTTCAATATTTCTTAGTGTACTACAATTAGAAGAAAATTTGTGCAGAGGCCACACCATAGATTTATATCCAGGTCTGTAGGTCACACATACATATCCAGTAATTAAAAAAAATATTTTTATGTAACTTGAGATATGAAACATGAAGTTTCGTATTTGGAGAATTCTCATCATCCTGTATAACAGAATTATTGCACAAAAAAAAAAGCAAGGCAAAAGCTATATTTCAATTTTCAACATTCGCAGATTCACAATGACAAACACTCACCGGTTTCGATGAACTACAGGGTCTGGTGGGCGGGTTGTACGGCGTGAGCCCTCCATTGGACGCATCCCCCGATATATAATTGATCTGGAAGGGCACGTAAGCGTTTTTATTCGCGTCGCCCATGAAGTCGAACCAACGTTGCGGGGTGCACGCCACAGCGCCCCACGGCAAGCACAGCAAATCCAAAGCCAGTTTGTTCTTGTAGGAGCTTTGAACCTACATAGATATGCATAAGTGAAAATTTACTTCGCTGCAGCGTAGAATGTGGGAGTTTTGGTTGTCCGTAAAACAAAAGCAAGAATTAATATTAAAGAGTTTCAGTTTCTTTCAGTTTACTCGACTCCACCAGAGAAAGGAAGGTATTGTGTCTCAATATGTATGTGTATATTATACGTATGCAATAGTGGGTCACTCATGACCGTAAACCACAATTCCATATGGAACCTAATTTCTGTCGCTGATTTATTTCGTTTCTCTTGCCGGAAATCGGCACCATCTCGATGGCTGGTGTTTTATCACTGTATGCCTCGTTCGCAATTTTTTGCCACATATAGTAAAACTTTGAAAATGACTTATCATCAGCGATATTCCCAATGAATTTTCACAAGCGGGTCATCAAGAATAGAGCGTACTCCTTGTAAAAGGCATTGAAGTACTATTACTAGAGTATAGTAGTAGTAGCAGCAGCGTATATCATATAGTAGTAGCGTAAAGTAGAAGGCACAAACAAAATCTATTGACACACCGTCGGCCGCGGGACGAGAGGCCAACGCGCGGGGAGTGACTAATTAATTACTCATAGATTCGTGTGTAACCTACCAGATATGACAGTTAGTATATTCTACTTATTCTATATCTTAACTCTAAGTCTCAACATTCTTTTTTTTCAGTTATGCTGACATAATAATATATATAATTAAAAATGAATCGGCAAAATGTATGTACGCGCATCACTTCCACCGCATCACTATCACCAAATTGGATAATCAATATTTTTTGTTGTGTTCGTTATCAGGACAAGGTTTATATGAAAGAAAATAGCCATTTCTATCTGTCTGTCCATCTGTTTCTCTGGGATATCTTCGGAAGGACTGAACAGATCACGATGCGACTTTCACTGGAAGGTAAAGATGCTTACTGGGCTATACTTATGATACTTTTTATCGCGGTATTTTTTAGGGTTCCTTCTTAAGAAAAATCCTTAAAAATAGGATAATTTATTAGAATCGAATTAAAAGTGGTATCGGAATATGGATCGAGAGAAAAACTTAGATCGAGACTAAATCAATAACGAGCAGCGGGATCGCATTCGGACGGATACGGCGCCATCAGTTGATACGAAAATGTGGGCAACCGTTCTATGTTCATAAGGGAGTAGCCGCAGGCGACAGCTGTGTATTTAAATAAAAAGCATATTTGTCCTTTATTCATTCCTAATCCATTAATCTCATTACGGTGAAACTTTCGTAAAATTCTATTAAAGGTTTCTAATAAATAAAAAAACTAGCTTCTATCCCCGGTTCAATCCGTGTGTTTGTACTACTGATCCGAACTAATGAACCGATTCTAAAAATTCTTTCACTAATAAATATTTGCACTATTCTTGAGTTAATTAGGCTACTAACATTTACCTGCGGCTTCATTCATACATTTATAATCCTTCAACGATTTCAATAATTATTTAATTCATAGAAAGACACTCTATCCCCGAGTAATATAGCTTATATTTTATTTTGATATTAGTATTTGGCCCCGGCTCGGTTCAAATTGAAGCTGGAACGGGTAGCGAAATCAGAATTTAAAGCTGGACTGAGTGTAAAATAGAGAATGGAACTGGGGTTGTAAACAAGCGTAGAGACAAAATCAAACTTAAAGTGTGGCCGGGATGTTTAATGGTTCGTGTATACAAACCCTAAAAATACCTTTTAGGGTTTGTCCCCTAATTTGGTCATGTATTTGTATTATTGAACCGAACTGCGACGTCCATTCCAAGAATTTATTTACTCATAAAAAACTATACTATCCTCAGGTAATGTTGCCTATATTTTATTTTGATATTTACCTCCGATATCGTTTAAATCGCAAATGTGATTGGTAGCGGAAACAGAATTAAAAGCGAGACGGACTACAGAATCGAAAACGGGACCAGGATTAGAATCGAAAGCAGGACCGGGACCAAAATTCCGAACGCGACTATGGTCGAGTGTGGTGACGGAATCAGAATCAAAAAGTGTGACTAGGATCGGAATCGAAAACAGAACCGGAATTGAAATTGACATCGATCGAAAAAAAAATTTATGTCCATGCTGGTGCAGCTGCGGGCATTACTATCCGGGCAAATCAACTACAAGAAAGTGCAGAACAACGTCTGCCGGGCCAGCTAGTAAATTATAAAATAGGCACGAATAAACGAAACATTCGATAGGGCTGATGATAGGACTAGGACAGGGGTCGGCAACCTGCGGCTCGCGAGCCACATGCGGCTCTTTGGATGTGAGGCTGCGGCTCTTTAGTTCCATTCGCAAATATTATTTATTTTATAAAAAAAAATGTTCTGAAACGATTAACGAGGTTTAGGCATTATTTCTATCTCTCAGCTACTTATATTCGCTTTTCACCGCAGCACTTTTTTTATCAACAAACTTTATGAAAGTATTGAGGCTATTTATTGGTGGCGAGAAAAAATTTGTGGCTCTTTAAAACTTGAAATTTTGTAAATAGTAATTTTGGCTCTTCCGACTCAAAAGGTTGCCGACCCTGGACTAGGACAATGAAATACTTAAAATTACTCATGTGCAATATGGAAGATTTTTTTTTTGACTAATCAGTACTTAGTCTACCAGATAGACATATTTTTACCACACTATTACTTATTATAATAATATAGTATATCAGAATAAAACTACGCAAAGAAAAAATAAACATTTAACTAAGGACCTTTGAAAAGAATTAGCATAGCCAATTTTTGCCACTTGCGGTGAAATGACCTTATAGTTTTATTGGGTTAAGTCTGGAAATGCAATCTACTTTTTGTGTACTGATTTATAATGGCTCGAATCAAATGTATTCTATGATTATATAAATGTTGAATTAATTGTTCGAATACGTCATTTTCAATGAATTTTTTAAAGGTATTTACAGTTGTAAAATTAAAATCGTATTTTGTAGAAAGACTTTTCCATCGCTTTGCCGTATTAAATCACGAATAATCTCTTCCGTAGACAAGCACACTACAAAAACAGCTTTTGTGGAGTAGCACAATCCACCCATATCCTTTATAGGGGCGTGATGTGAAAGTCTGTTTGATGTACTTAAGCTATTAACGCATTCTTCAAATTTTTATTTCCCTTCTAACTCCAGCAACGTCTAAATGCATCCAGATATATAACTTACAATGACTTTTGACTCGGGTGAAAAGATTTCGTGGACGATCATATTGCAGTTATTTCCAGCCACCAAATCAGATGCCAACAATCGCGTAGTTTATGTATAATTTCGTATGTCCCTCGTGTCTATTCAAAGAAAGAGTGCTGTCAATTACATTTTCAGTTCATCTATTCAATTTAGTATCGAGAAATTATCCAGGGAGATCCAGTTATCTGTGAAGGATGATTTAAATGTTTTTGTATGCTACTCTGAATTACAAAACATTGGGATTGTTACTATAATATAACCGTTACGTTTTCTAATCAACCCAAAAAACAGCTCCAAATGGTCTTGGCCTATTCTATACAATGACAAATAAGTGAGTAACTTTTTTCCTGGACTACGAAGTTTGTATCAAATTTTAAGTAATTTGATGGAAATGAGAGCACCAATAAACCTTATTTTGTTATTAGATTCAATTACTTTTTTTGTAACTAGTATTATTTTGGTTTTTTCATCTAATTATTCTTTTTGATATAAAACAGAATTTCAATTCGTGTATATTAAATTTGAGTTTATCTAATAAGGAAAATATCCCATATTTATTTTCCACGTCATTAGACAGCTTAAAATCATAAAAACAGCATTTCTTTGTATTGATAATGTCAAAAAAAATCATTAAAGTTATGAAATACACGGTTCCTGAAGAATTCTGGAATTGGGTCGAATTCACAATTTCGTTATAGGATAGTAAAGCTTTCGCTACACTCATACTCAATAGCTGTGTGCAGGCTTCACTTTCATTATTTGCTGACGAAAATACATGTGAAGGGGTGTTAATTTGTTTCCGCACCAAGGCCTTCATTTTGTTGAGGTTTTTTCACATTGAAACGGATTGTTAGGTCTACATGAAAATACTAAAATATATTTCGAGTTCATAGAAACGCAGTGTAATTCATTCTCTTGACGGCCTTTTGCCGTTGGAAATAATAAAAAAAGTCTTTTGTTTAGGACCTCTTTAGTTCGACTAACGCGTTTCTCTATGAGTACATAAAAAAGGTATATAAAAAAAAGTGTGTGTGCATTAGTGTACACACGTAAGAAGTGAAACTTCTTTATGACATCATTTTTCGAAAAATGATTTACTATTTATAACTTCACAGAAATTGGTTGAATAAAGCTAAATTAGATAAAGTTTATGCAAAAGGCTTTTATTATCATTTACAAAAAATCAATAAATTTATAAAAAAATATATAACAAATTTTAGTATTTATATTTCATGTAATGACTCAATTAAAATAATTTTAAACAGATATTTAAATGATAAATAATCACAATTTAATTTCGAACTTAAATAGTTAATTCCAATAACTTTTTCAATGTTTTTTTTTTATTTTATTATTACAATTAATTAATATTTACTAGATTAACAGCCGTATCAATTAATAATTGCTAGTTTTAATAAAATTATTTACATTCACTGATATTTACAATCAAAACTAAGGTTAACCTGAAATAACCTAAAAAATAAATACCGTAATCACACCCACGTTGAATGTATTAGAAAAAGGTTTAATTACTTACTCTGTTAGAAATCCACTGGAATTAGAATAAATATCTTTTATTCTTTTGCCAATAACTTTATAAAATTTTTTCGCTATTCACTTAATTGAAATATTATTTTTCACGTCACTACTGAGTTTCAGAAATAGAAATGTTCAGAGTTTCATGTAGAGACTTGGTAATGGTATATGTACCTAGAAGGGTCATAGGTTAAACTTTTCAATTAATGCGATGTTACAAAGGGCCATATAGAATTGTAGGAAAATTATCGAACGCTACATATAAAATCGAGTTACTCAATGAAAGAATGTGAGATATAGTTCATGTATGTCGGTTGAAAAGGTTTCAACTTAGATAATAGGAAAATGTAATATATACAAACTGTAAATAGATCTAGGCTGTTGACAGAAAGTATATGTGACAGAGGGCCTTAGTAACAATTATGTTTATGCCACGATGACGTTAATAACATTGAATAAATATGGAGCGTAACGGAAAAATGTTACCCAGAAATAAAGATGGCGCATAACAGATAAAGATGGCGCGTAACAGAAAAACGTTACATTGCTATAAAATTTCTCCCATACGCCGATAAAGAAGTTTCACTTCAAAAATCATTGTAAGAAAGATTAGTTTTGTTCACATCTTGTTATAGGGACAAGTTATGGTTAATATCATGAGTTATATTATTAAATATTATTGTGACTGACCTCATGGATTGAATTAGGTGTGATATTTGCGTACTTTGATTTAGATGATTAGGTGAAGCATCAATGATTTAATTGGTTAGGAATGAGTCGATGATAGATTTATTTATATTTAATTAGGTGAGAGATGTGTAATTGCTTTATTTGACTGTTTAGTTTTAATGATTGATTTATTGGTATTCATTGGTAGATGATTTAATTCTACTTGATTATTTTATTAAAATTGATTATTTGAATTCATGAAATGAATTGGAATACTATTATTGGTATATTTATTTTGCAAGTTTTAATTAAGTTTCGTGTATATGACTCTTCATAAGAATGTAACAACAAATGGCAATGTGCGCACTTTTAGCGTCATTATCTCCAGAAATTCTGGGATACGCGAAAAAAGAGTCGATTTTTGAATCACGAGGGCCGAGGTCGTGTCTTGCAGTAGAAACGGTAAGAGTACGAGGCTCAGCGAATCGGCCTCAACAGTTCATCGAAAAGATTGATGCAGGAAAGAAAATACTAAATATTTATTCTTATACTCTCTTTCGCGTGTGCAGATTTCTTAATAAACAGTTATCTTTGAGGCTAGCAGTTCATTCGCCTGAATGAGCACTGGCTCCCGGGAGCTGTCCCAAATATTGAAGTAAAGTTTATTAACCGAGATGTTCAATTTCCCCTTTTGCATTTGATCTATCTCGGTGATGTCATATCTAAAAGTAACGGAGGTAGGAGAGCAGGTCTGATACGCATCAGAACAGTTCGTTGAGGGTTATATGGGTGCCCAAATGAGGCTTCATCCGCAAAGAGGCGGTTCTGGTACACAAAAATCAAACATTGTAATAAAGTCACGCAATAAATAAATTGCTAAAAGAAATACCGTTTAAACATAGGAAATCTTGCACAACACGACAATGACAGTTATATTTTAAATGCTTAACTATAATATTTTATTGCTCACATTTAATTTAATTCTATTTTATTTCCTTCTTTTAATTTAACTTTATTGTATATTATTTTATTTCACTGTGTATTATGTAAAATGTGTTATTTGCCAATTTCATTTTAATTTTAAGGTGTAATTATTTGAAGCTATTTACTTGAAGAAATTTATATGATGAGCATTCTTATACATCTATGAACGAATCGGAGTGCTCTAGCGCACTTAGGAAATTCGATCGCAGGGTTGATTGATTTTATTGAGATTGAAATTTTATTCGATATTATTTATCTCATTTGAGACCTGGCTTAATACCAGCTGATACTTTGATGATTTAATGTTTGATTTGACTATAATATAAATAGTCTCATACTGAGCCTCTACGTTGATAGCCCTAGTCTAAACACGTTTGCTCTAAGGTTGAGATGCTTGAGAAGTATCAAGCACATGACTTTATTTTATACAGACTTTTTAATGTGACCAAAACTCTAAAAAACTCAGAAAATAAATATTTTCTTTCTATATAATTGATATTGAACACATAAAAATATAATTGTTATATCTTATGGATTGGAGAGCTCTACTGTGCCGAGCAAAGCAATTTACATGGCCGCTCAAAAATGTGCCGCCGAACCCCAAAACTCAACAAAAAGCTAGACAACGGTCTCTCTAATGGTCTAAATCTAACGTGCTTGTTACGGCAGACTGATATTGGTACAGCATACCGAACGAGTGGCGAAACACCCTGACGCTGCAAGTGCGGAAAGAGAGCACACAGCTCTATTTTTCGTAGAGCGTGAAAAGCACGCGAAACAAAAATCAGTCCGCAGAGTTTCGCGACAATTGGATAAAACCTAGGTTCAGATCGTGAACCCTACGAGAGTCGAATTTCTATTCCCGATTTAAAACCAGACTTTTCCGCGCCACAAAATTTTATTAAATTAATTGAATAGACGATAACGCGTGCTAAAACAAACGTGTATAACGATACAGTTAATATACATGTAGGCTATATCGGGTTCTGTTTCAACGTTAATTAGTAATTGCTATTTTGCTTCCTTAATATTTGTATCAAATAATAGTCGTTTTTTTTTTTCTAAACTATAACTGATTACTTTTATTACGAGGACATGACATGGATCTATAAAAATGCAAACTCTTTCTCCTGTGGACGGATGTGAAAAATAGGTCTTCATATTACGTTTATAGTCCAAAATTTCAATAGCAGCTAAATCCATCAAATGTCAGACTTAAAATCATAGCACTAGCCTCATGACATTTTTATTAAATCTCCTTTTGTTTCAGCATTCACATCAGCTGTCAAAAAATACACTACAGGTTACTTCCACTTTTCATCCATTGTCACCAACATAAATACTAAACTTTGCGATGCTACAGCTTCATCGTCTTTACCTTATATAGGCCCTGTTCCGAAGTTATCTGTACCCAGTTTTTGGTTGTTATGAAAAAGTTTCTGCTTCCTAATGACGATTTTGTCAAAGACCGATGAGCACAGTACACGCTTATTAGCATGTGCATTGAACTGGCATTTTGTGTCCAGCACTGAAAAGGCTTCAATTGTGAAACCTGGTTCCGCATTAATTGCAGAATACCATCTACAGAGAGTTCATGGATATGGGAGAACTGTATTGTAGCATTCTCTAACGTAATTGTAGGCGGCTGGCAAGTAGTAATGCAAAGTTAACGCAAATTTGCATAGTGGTATGGTGTGCAATAAATATATATATTTTTTATTTTATAATTTTGCTTTATTATTCTTCATTAAAGATTTGTGTAGCTCTACAATTTCTGTTTTAACCATTAAATCAGTCTTGGTATTTAAATCCAAACCGCATTTCTGTATCAAATTACTAAGAGGTTTTGTAAGAGGCACATTTTTTCTTGAAATACATATTTTAACTTTGAACTTTTTTGAATATATATTGGTTAATTTTTTTTTTATCTCTAGATTACTTGTATAATTGTCTTTTTTATAAAAACTTAAGGGTATCAAAAATTAAGTCTGAATTGCTTACTGATGCAGACAACGTTTTCACGCTATTGGCTTACAAAACTCTGATGTTTCAGTCTACAATATTCAGTTGCCTAAAAAAAGAAAATTCGTTATTAATTGGGGAACTATGCAAAGTAATACATTTAATATTTTAAAATACTTCCATCATCGCAAGGCATTGCAGATTCCTTTAGATAAATTCGTCATGTTTTTGACACGCTTTTATTAGTTTTACCTGTATGTTTGTTTTGTTTGCTTATAACCGGACTCCTTTGAACACGATTTTGACCCACTTTGAACAGTCAGATTTCATTTGAACTCTGTAGATTTATCAAGGACAGATTGCTAAACGATAATTTCATATATTGAAGAATTAAAATTTGAAAAAATTTAAATCTTTGAAATTTTGTAGAATTTGAAATTGAAAATTTGAAAAAAAATATTTACTTAAAACACTATGAAATTTAAAGTTTTTGAAAATATTTTTGAAAAACAATTTAAATTTGATCATATTGAAATAAAAATCGAAATTTTGGAATTACATAAAAATTTGTTAAATCTGATAATTTTTGAAGAAGATTTGAATTGCTGAAAAATTTGTAAATGCAAAATCTTTAAAATTTGTGTATGTCATAACTATAAGTTGTACAGCGCAACGTTAACTTATGTCGAGCTCTAAACTTTCACTCAGTTTTGAATTCACCCAAATCAATATAATATAATAAGCGTGCCGAGGGATGAATTGCAAGAGGGTGTTTCCAAATGTCATGTTCCTATCGTTAACGTCAGGTAGGGTTGCCAACTTTTATTAGAAGAAATAGAGTATATCTGATTTCAAAGGAGGTAAATAAAGAGTATGGACTTATAAAAAAAGAGTTTCATTTATTTTAAATTTCTAAAAAATGTATAGGTTTTGGTATTTTTTGAAACACATAACAATACAGCACAAAACAAGAAACGAGAGTATTTTAACGTACTCTATTAGTGTTATAGATTATAGAGTACGCTTACATGATATAGAGTACAGTACTATATTTTAGAGTACGGTTGGCAACCCTAGCCTCGGGTAGTCAATGCAAGATTATACGGTGCGTTATGCAGTTATTTATCTGGGTTCTCGGTTGTTTGCTGCCGGACGGGCTTATGTAGCTTAAGTCATGGAAGGTCACTAAATGGAATTCAAACGAAAGAACTCAATTGCTCAAAGCTAACAGGGAAAGTTCCATGTAAAAGTGATGCGTTAGACCAAATGGAAAGGTTAGGTGGAGATGAATAATATAAACTTAAATTCATTACCATACGTAAAATATATTAAAATCGAGGCTCTTGTTTAAAACACTATTGACATCGTTTAAAAAAAAAATAGAAAATAAAATGTAATTTTAAAAAACGACATAAACATGTTTTAATTATAAATCGAACTAAAAAGTAAAAAATAATTCTTAATATAGGAATAAAATAATAAACAAAAGATATTAGTGTCATTGTGAAAAAAAGCGTGGGGCGATTTGTGTCACATCTTTCGCACCAATTTTGGACTAATAATATCAACCGAATATTTTCGAGAACTAATTAATCGAGCAACCCACCCTTGTTCAAAATAATGGTAATATTACGTAGTACCCATATCTCAATGGTAAAAGGCTTAATGATCCCTGGGGTTGTGGGCGGCGGTGACCATCTACTCTCTAGTGATCCGCTTGCTCGTTTGCCCTTTTATAAAAACAGTGGTTCTACATGTTTAAGATAAGAGCCTAAAATTTAAGAAATTACGTTATTGAGAAGAAAGACTTGAAAGACAAGTGACTATTAGCTTATTATATAAGCTGATCACTCTGCTAATGACGTTCAGGTCGTATAGTCATTTTTAAAAAAAAGTTAATCTTAAAATAACTAGTGTTTACTCACCTGAGAACATGAAGTGAACATAGCTTCCATGTAAGTATTGCTCAGGTAAAAATCTACCTCTTCTATCACCGTGCGATCTGAAACACGCGCAAAGTCACTATACAAAATAGTATACAGAGATTTTTAAACTGAAGAATTAAAAGTATTTTATATAATCTATTATTTATTTCAGAAGCTGTGTAATTACCCATAAAATAGGAACATGCATAGATATAATAATAATATGACCAAAGTTATTGACATTACAAACAAGTTTTTTAGCTAAGTTGTAGCAAAAACTTGTAAATATGACGTAGACTCAGAAATATCCATATGCTTTTATATTGAGAAAAATATCTAAGATTAAATTGTTTTATTCGATGCCTATCCTTAAAATAAAACTAAGTGAATTTTTCTACGTCTGGAAAGATGCAAGATAACGTCTAGCGTAGAATTATATATTTATACCCAAACAAAATGAAAGATTTGTAATATATGAATATACAATTTAATGAAATACCTCTCACTCACTTATCAGGATATCACTGGAATTATAAGGTTTGTAAATATGAAACCGGGAAAGCAAGGTTTATGGGCGGAAACAAGGGATGGAAGTTGGTATGAAAGTTCATTATTGTTGAACTTTATAACACGAAAATTTATATTTCGCTTCTAAAAAAGTCCCAGAGTTTTTGGAAAATGAACTTTTGAGGGTGTAAAATAGATAGATGATGAGAGATTCTACAGAAGTCCGCCATTGTTGAAATTAATAATACGAAAACGAATATTTCGGCTTTTATTTACAAATTAAAACCAATATGTTTCAGAGTGGTTTTGAAAAATCTACCTTCAAAAGTATCTAAAATAAAAAAGGAAAAAATGAGTCATCGTCGAAGAAAATTAATATTTTGGTCTCTAAAGCAATGTGTTTTTAGACAAATTAACTGTTAAGGTTTTAATATAGGTGATAGGAGGTTGCATGGAAGTCTGTCATTGCTGAAGTTAATAATACGAAAATGTATGCCTGCGCTTCTAATTACAAATTAAAACAATAGCCCACTCCCCCTCGGCCTTCGCCTCCTTCCCAAGAGGTCGGCAACACACCGGCCACTCCTCTGGGGTTGTGAAACTCGACGGGCGGCGACGACAATCCCCTCTAATGGCTCGCCTGCTTGTTTGCCCCTCGAACATGCTTTAAAAATAAGTTTCAGCATCTTCGGAAAATCAATCTTTGTTGAGCCGCAAGACAGGAATATGTATATGTAAAAGTGTTGTCAAGCGAAACACCAATCGCTCGTTATGACGGAATTGTATGACTGTATTGTAAGGTGAATTAGGGGGAATTTCATAAAGAGATATATACTCGCATTGTGAAATTAAAAATCCTACAGAATTCACACTATAACAGATTGAACTATTTTTTCAAATATATCGTAATACGGCCACTGTACCGAAGTAGTCTATGACGAAAGACGATCTCAAAAGATTTTTACGATCCGCTTTTGGAAGTCCACATTCTTCCCTCCGAACGTAAAATATAGTGTTGTAATATAAAATACAGAAAATTATATTATAGCGTGTACAACTATCCCTTATTTTTATTTACTACAAAAGCCAAATCCTGATGGCCATTTATGACTACGTTGCCTAGTCTACGATTAAGTAAATTAATGATATTTAATCGTCATACAAAGCCGATCCAAAATCTCGACCTTCGAGTTTGGTCCGGTAGCCTAGTGACTAGTCGTCAGCGCCGTCCTAGGTTTGATCAGCGCGGAGCGAGATTGTTCCCCAGCGCCCTCAAGTCAGTGCTGTAATTTTCCAGAAATTCTAAATCGGCTTCATGATAAGTATATAATAATCGCTAATTTTTCAAAATAAGTTTTTTATTGCAAACATCAACACATATTAAGCTTAAATTAAATTAAGTAACTTTAAGCATCGTAACACTTTTCTATCTTTAGCAACGTCAAAATTTATTTTTTTGTTAAAAATTGTCTTTGGCATTTGGTTTTTTAGCGCCCCTAGTTACATGGCGCCCGGAGCAACCGCTCCACTCTATCCCTGGGCCGGCGCTGCTAATCGTAAACATCATTTTATTTATATTTCTCACGCCCGGCAGACGTGTCGTTTGTTCTTCTCTACACACTTGCAATAAATAACAACGTTCCATGGAATAGAACAAGTTTATTAAATATTTGACATTCAGTCGTTTTTACTAATGAATCTTTTTCTGCTGAATTGATTGAGACAAACTTTAAAACTTTCTTCCACCTCACTTTTTATTAAAAGAAACTTATGATTGAATATTACCGGTTATTCAAACAAACAACTCTCGAGCTTTTTAAATATATTGTAATTTTTTTTTCTGCTTCACGAGAAAATCTATGGTAAACCCGTTTTATTAACACAGATTTAACACCAAAAAATATATAAGGAAAACAAAATATAACAATAAAAAACAATTGATTAACTTTTTAACTCTTTAACTCCTTTTCCATATTTTACAACTCCGTTGTCAAATAAATTAGTAGATACGATATTCTTTTTTCATTTTTTTGGATAAATATCGGAATAAAAAACTAAGTACTCATTGAAAATTAATCTCACCTGCTTTTATGTCCTTTCCTGCTACGGAACCGCAGTATTTTATAATGCAAGAAAGCATTTTTGAACAAAACTGTTTCTTACGAACATAACGCACGCGGTTAGCTGTCAAATGACTAAGTTTTAGCAGGACATCGTACGCTATTAATATCTTTTGTAGTGCCTAGTCGAATGGACCACCAGCAGTGGAATTATCACAATGTACATTAGACCAGCATCGGATCTAGAGCTGCAGTTCATAAAACCTAGTGCGTAATAGACTTCATAACCGAGAACTGCTCTGACATCGGACTTGGATCGTTTCACTCAATATCTAGATCAGAATTGAACTAATAAATTATAGATTCATAATCGGAATGAAAAGGGAGATTGGAACAGGCAGAAAAACCGGAATTAAAATAGAGAAGAAGACCGGAATCGGGATCTTGATTGAAGAAGCCGCTCTATATAAAAAATGAAGGAATACATTCTACGTACACGCAAGAAAGCGCATCCGCAGGATGAAGTTAGTATGTTATAAAAGTAAACTCAAAAAACGCGTACTTTTATAATCAGATATCTTCTTGGGGAACAGGAACTGTTTCTGATTGGGGTGGCAGGTCATTCCGCAGACGTGCTTGACGAAGTTCTCCATGCAGACGGGACACCGGCTCAGCAGGCTCTCGGCCAGGCCGATGTTGCTGTTGATCTGGTCGAGCTGGGCCTTGTCGCAGCAGGAGACGCCCCCGGCCGCGACGTCCGGGCAGTACTTCTCGAGCAGAGGCTGTTTTATCAACGAACAAAAATTGTATTATTTTACATCACTAAATCAAATATGTGTAATGATAATATATTATATAGTACATATGTCGCTGCCGGATCATTTAAATAGCCAGTCAATTGAATGGCCTAGCCTTTAATTAAATATCGGCATTTAATTAAATTGCGAACATAAGCTTAATCAAATAAAATAAACATTTAATAGCAAAGCTAAATTAAATTTAAATATTTTTTAATTTTTAACTTGCCTTAGTTATCTTAAAGACAATGTTTGTTTACAAAATAAAATAAATTAAGATAACACTGATCTTACTAGACTTTCAATGTTACATTATTAACTTCATTTTCACTTAGCACACTGGCACGCGAACAAAACAAAATGTCAGCAAAGAGATCAATGCTGGATATACCAGATAAATTACTGTTTTGTTTTTTCTTTAAAATTTATTTTTATGTAATGGAAGAAAAAAGTACTGAAAGGCTTAGTCAAGGTTCGCGCCAAAGATTTTATTTGAAATAGTAGGGCTCATAACAACGGTTCTGTCGTTTAGTCACTTAAACAAGGGAGTTATAAAATCTAATTGTAATTGTAAATTGCATTGTATAATTGAAGTTACTCACTTTAATTTTACAATAACATTGGAAGCAACGTCCTAGTCACATGCGTTCTTATGCTACACCATAGATAATACAATATGTGGTGGTTACGCTACACTGATTTATAATTTTACACAACACTAATTCACAACAGTCACGCGCAGGCGCTTACTCTATCCTGATGACGTCACGGAGAAAACCAAGCTGCTTGATATAGCCACCGCATAGACACGTAGACCTCCTGTATCCATGACCAATAATATTTGTTATCGCGTTATTAGACGCGTAGTAATCGGCGATTGAAATCTGACAGTATTCTGTAAAATAAAATAAAAATGTCCGGCTATGACTATACCTAACTAGCGAAACGATGTTTTCACATCAACAAAGACATACAATTATAATGAATCAAAAGGTTTCAATAATAAATTAATCAGTCTTCGATCTAATCCCGGAAACTTGTATTATATTATAGTGTAAAGTCATTTTCTTGAATGTAAATTATCCAATTTTTTTTTTATACTTATAAAAGTAGGAACAGATATATCCAAAAATTGTGGCAACACCAAGTTGTCATTTTATTTATTTTTTTTTTTTCATTTGAATTTCACTGTTCCCAATAGCTTAGAGTTATCGTAGCATTGATTTAGAAAGCTTGTTTTAAATTTGAACCTGAATTAATTTAATAAACTTAATAAAACAATTTGGCATTGAAATTGATTTTTCGATAAATTATTATCAGTGACTTTTACAGCGGTGTGATTCAAACTCGCATTTATAATTGGTGCGGCGAATTGCGCTGGTTGGAAAATTTTGTTTCACAATAATGACACACTCAAAAGGATAGAAAACAGAGAGGACTCGCCTGTAGTACTTCAATTTCCTTCGAGTGGCCACCACTGGTCTCCTACGCGTTTTATTATGTGTAGCGGTGCGGGCGCGGGGTTCGAGTAGTCCGTCGCGATTTGCGGGCGGATCGGTACTAACAGATGAGAGGGTAGGGAGGCGCAATATGGAAAAGTTATAGGCAATGATGACAACCAGGATGGAATATGTGTCCTCATTGCAACACAAAACACCAACCAAATTACGGCGCAACCAATAATAATTAGGTGCTAACTGTTAAAGTTAAAAGCTAAACACGTCAAAACATGTTGTTTCAACTTCAAAATTGACCATTAACCGGTAAGTTTAGAGTTATTGTTGGAGGTGCGTGGGGCCATCTACAAATGCTAAGTTAATCTTCAAATTCGCCATTTTGTCATTTGTAACATTGACGGTATATACACAGTAGGATGCCCTTTATATGACAAAAAAAAAAACATTTTTTTAATACCAATGCATATCCTCTACATTTTTTATAAATGCTAAAACATGTTTGAATATAAAATTTTATCTTTCTAGCTTGATTCTAACCCGTGCCGACAGAGCGACAAAGTTTATCAAGAATCGTGTTTGGTTCTAATATTTCAGTCTTCTACATAACTAATATAACTAGTACCCAAATTAAGTAAATAAAACTTCAGATAAAAAAGGATAAACATTAACATTTATTTCAAAATATAAAATAAAAATAATCAACCAGGATAACTTCTTTTCAAAGTAGTTTTTTTTTACAATCCGGATACAAATTTCTGTGTTCTTGTACATAGTTTAGCCTTCAAAAATGCAGCATTTACATGCCAAGAAGAAAAGTCTTCCTGAACAAAAGAGTCATTGATCTGTAGTCGAGATACAAATTATTTGCTCTTTTCGGATACAAAATTATTCAGTGTTTTATCTGAAAAAAAAAGAGAAACAGGTTAAATAACAATAATAATAAAGAATAAAAAAATTAAAACAAAAAATAATACTTACAAATAAGTTTTGAAATAGTTCTTCGTTGAATGGGACATAGCGTTTGCCAAAGTCTGATATATTGTCCCTGTTACCTCTTTAAGTTGGAGATCATTTTTACCTTTGTTACGTCATCCACTGCAGGGTCAAAAAGCGAGAAAATCACCGTCTCTTCACTTAAATACCACAAGTGATGGCTAAACTTATTTATAGACGCTTTAGATATTGTTGTGTCAATTTTTTCGTACTTTTTTAACGATTTCAGAAAGCACAGATCTTAGTTAGGTGCTTTAATTGCCAGCGAGCGTTCGAGCCAAGGTTTAATATACAACGTGACGATAAATAAACAAACATCTTGTAGAGCCTTTTTCTCCTTCGCAATTATTCTGAATTGTGACAGAAACAAACATATTTTTAACGAATAAATCGCTTTGGTCATCCAACGCGCCTGATGCATAACGCCGGGTGGTCTAAGTTTCAATATTCTGTGTATCTCCTCCCAAAAATATTACACATAGTTCAACCAATTCATGGTTTCAACCAAATCGTCTCTTACAAAATTTTTGTTCAATTGTGCCTTATAAAACGTTAACAAAGATGTAATAATAGTCTCAGTAACATGTTCTTTAATCAAATCAAGGGGCAGTTCAATTTTACTGGAATCGATGTTTTTTCAATTGTCTCTAAGCTTTTTGAAGACCTAAATAACAGGACTATTAGAAATTGACTTCATCTTAGTTTCAAACACAGTTTTTAGGACTAACTCATAAATATAATGACGACAAGTAAAAAGTAGCAATTCCTTTTTAAAAGTCTGCTCCAAAATAGCACAAGCTCCATTGAAACGGCCAATATTCGACGCCGTTGTGTCGCAGCACATTATTTGGACTTTATCATGATAGCTCCAATCAAAGAGAGCAGTTGACACGGCTTTTGCCTGATGTTTACCAGAAGAACTTTCTGGTTTTGGTACTGTAAGAAGCTGTTCTCCATCGTCAAATATAGCAATAATTGGCAGGCGTTCTTCTTTTAAACTTCGTACATCCAGTCCGGGTAATAGTTTTCCATCCCAATGAACTGTAATTCTGTCTGGCAAATTGTTCTGAAACTCAGTTTTTATTGTTTCTGTCCTCGTTTTCTCACCTGAGTAAAAATTCGCCGAATGGAAGATTTCTTAATAGAAAAGTCATCGCTATTTAAACCAAGCGTTTATACGACGGCATGAAGAATGTAAACCAAGTCTCTTATGCTTAACTGGCATCAATCTAAAGCTGCGATAAGTTAAGTGTCACAAGATCCTTTCTACCTCTTTTTGAAGCCTTTTCAGAGCAGGGATCCTCTGGCAAGCGGAGTTCAGAATTCAGAATCTTCTGTACATTCCAAGATATTCGTTGTAGAAGTAGACGCAATAGCCATTAAATCTCTATTTCTTACAATCCTTTCCTCTTCTTCCAATCGTCTTTGCCTAGCTCTTTCTTCTTTGTCCGCTAATTTCTTGTCGACGCCACCTAAACATCCCGGTCGACCTGGCTTTCTCTGTTTTCTCAGAAACACTTTGTCTTCCTCGATTTTCATTTTCTCAATGGTAGCAGCATGTGCAATATCAAATATAAATACGTCATCAAGCGTTATTTTAAAATCACTTTCACGGCCCCTGAATGTCATCTGAATTTTTTTACAATTTTTTTGCAGATCTCTCCAAATATTATATAAATCTACGAGTTTCTTCACACAGTTAGGAAATGCCTTAGTAGGAATTCTGGCTTTTTCCCGAAATTTATTATTATTACACACAAATTTATTATTATTAATATTACACACTCCGTAATTACAAGGTTTGCACCTTCACTAACAGTATTCGCGAATATTGTAAAATAACACAGCGAGAACTTGTCGATTAGATGGTAATTTTGCGCCACTTATTTGATAGCTAGGCAGTCCGATTAGGAAAATATTTTGTTTATCACTACGTAATTCCACCGACATAATTAGTTATAAAATAAACAATATCACTTGCAGTAATATAGCTGAAAATCACGTATACAATAACAAGTGAAACGTGTAGTTACAGGTCGCCGCGCCAATTCCCGCGCAACTTGTACGTACAAGTTTCAATCGCAAGTCGGCACAAGTTATCGTTTATAAAACGGGATAATATTTTTTCCAGTGTTTTATTAGGTTATTAGTAAAGTTTCAAAAGATATGCGTAAAAATAAAATATTCTTGAAATTTAAGGGACACCCTAATACACAGTCATATATTTTAGTTCTAATTTTATTATTTTCTTAATATTTTATAGTAATAGGTAATAATTGAGGTTTTTCTTTGTAATCCATTTCGGAAACTTCAGATATCTATAAAATTAAGAATCATATATTAGGCGGTTATCGCAACTGACAGCAACCTGTCCGTTAACATTTAACTTTAAACAAGTGATTTTTGAAGCAATAAAATTTGACAGTTTTGCTAAATTTTAAAGTAAATATTATGTTTAATAGTTAAAATTTATAGTTAAATACTACTGATTTTGAAACACAACGCCATTAGTGTAATATTTAGGTTCAAAAATATGCTACATCTGATGACCAAACTTTAATATTAGTTTTATCAATACAATGTCTCTTAATTAATTCATAAGATTTTATTCGATAAATGGCCACTGCTTAACGTGCAATAGACCCGTAGAAAAAAGAGAAAGGTATTTTGAGATGGCCATAATCTGATATTATAATTTTATCGTTTTAAATACTAATCTTTAGTTCTCATACCCTTTTACAATAAAACAAAATATATAAAACGAGAAAAATTGCATTTCTAACGGTAAAATTGAAATAAACGTATGTTTCTTAAAATCTACATTAAATATTTATTGTAGAGGCAACCATTTATGAAGAACTAAAGTTTATAGCACCTGAAAACAAGGATTAGTAGTGGACTTAATATTTTTTAAAATCGTCAAAAAATAACAAAATACCAGAGCATCATTTTGAATAGGCTTGGGCGGGCCGTCGTACAGGCAATTCAGTTTTTTCGAGCCGTCGTTCTTGCAGATGCCGTACCAAACGCAGCGCCCCCTCCGCCGCGCTCGACTGCGCCTGCGTTAAACGTCTAAGGTTAGAACTGTACAAACTTTAAGATTGTGATACTATAATCAACACTATGTACGAGTTTAAGAAAGGTTTAAAATACCTTTCTAATACATAAAAGAACGCTACAAATGAAGATTCCCGGATAATTTCCGGGCGAACCACAAACTTTTTTCGGAATATAGTGAAAAAAAATCCCGGATTAATTTCGAATTATCGTGTATAAATGTGGCTAGAGACGATAAAGGACGTTAACTGAATGAGGAAATCATGTGAAAGATCGCTGGAAGACTTATTTATAAAGTGTTTTAAAGTGAAAACTTCTTTAGCACCGTTGTGATTTTGAGCTCGACGAAAGGACAAAGCGGCAGTGAAAAGAGACAAACATATACATTTATATGATTTAGCCTGCGAGAGAATAAGACGAAATATGCGATGAGATACAATGCAAGAGAAAGAAATATGTGCGCCTACGTATTGTCATTTGTTGTAATTGAAAACCTTGAGGTATGAATAATAAAATGTAAAATAAATTTTAAACTTGGTACCAATATTATAATATGTATACCCTTGTTTAGGGTGACAAATGACACAATTGGACTTGATTTTAGCTGGTTTTTATTATTGTACAATGAAGATAGTGTGATTAATATTAAAATGATTGTGAACATGTTAACGGTTGCGATGATAGTGATGCGCCGTGTGTTGCCGCACGCCGTTCGCCTTTTGTTGAGTAGGGATGTATCCATAACCCTCTAATCATCCCACTGCTGATACCGCGTTCTTCTTCATTTTTTCGTCTTTTACTATTCTATAGATTACGCTTACAACGCGTGAGTTTACTTGTGAAGATTCAGTTACAGATGACAATGTTACTGCAATCGAATACATGAAGAATGATGAAAAATGCATGAAATTATAAAAGCACTAAAAGATATGAAAGCTGGAAAAGCTACCGGATATGATGGGGTTTCTATAGAGATGCTGAGGAATGGCGAGGGTTTAATGGCAAATTTGCTGTACCGCCTCTAATAAATGCTATAAGCTATAGGGTGTCTAGTGACTGGTGCAAAGCCGTAATTGTACTCTACGGCGTCATTGGAAAACTGTATAGGATAATCGTTGTTGAAAGGGTTATAAATAAAACTGAAAATAAGATCTGGGATATACAAGTCGGATTATTGAATATACCAAAATACGTTCTGGCCGAGCACTCCGTATAAATATTATGAAATAATAAAACATTTTCTTATTATATATTAAGAAACAACTTATTTCAAATGTGCATTTTAATTTACTGCATAATCTTCAACATTTTTCAAAATTTTATATTAATTATTATTTTAAAATAAAATCAGATATGTTGTCGAAGGACTACTCAGGTATCGTAGCTTATCGCCATAAACTATGTGCGTCTTTATAATAAACTAGTGATCCGCCGTGATTTTGCACATATAGCAGTAATTATTTGTAGCCAGATAATTTCTGGTGGATGTATGCGAGCGGTCATGTGACGAAATATGTATTTATAAGTACAGTATTTTGTTACGCCGAAAAAAATTTATAAATTTTTAGTGTAAATATATCACAAAAATGCCATTTATTGTGGTAAAACAACATCATGGTCATCTGGCTACAGCACCTCAATAGGCCGGCCCGACCGGAGCAATACCACACTCTCACAGAATACAGGCGTGAAGTAACAGTTTCTATTGTTTGATTTCGTTTTCAGTGAGTGAAAGTTCCGGTGGCCACTGCCCTTCCACCACCTCGCAACCTCCATCCTAGAATCCCCTTCCCGCTCCATCGGCCCACTCGTTCCTCCATCAGAGGAGGATGGAGCTATTTTCCTGGAGGAATTCATTAGTGCGCCAGTGTCTATGGGCAGTATTGACCAACTGTACTCTGGTGGCACGCATGCTCGTTTGCCCCTAAATAATGCTATGAAAAGAAATTGTTGATCCAGTCACTACTAAACTTCACAGGATCATCCACAGAGCCAATGTGAATCCTATGGTCAATCCAATCGTTTTGGAGTCCATAGGCAACGTACATACACAGATGGTCTTTTATATTTATAGACATCACCTCTTTTTCTTTCGTAATATAGACGTCGCTTCTCTTTTTTCAAATAACAGATATTTTCGAATAGCATTCATATTTTCGTTGTATAATTACAGAAGCAGTTATATGTGTTTCTATGAAAATTTATAAACTACAATAGATCATATATTCAATTATTTTAAAATTAATTAATTGTGCTTATGTTAATATGCAGATCATGAGTTGGCAGATTTAAATGATATAAAATATGATGAGCCAGACGAAATTGACAATTAAAAAATGGTTGAAACGGTTGTAGTTAAGTTACTATTTAAATTGTAAATACTTATAATTTACAATTTAAATAGTAACTCAAATGCAACCGTTTCGAGCAGATTAAACTAATAGTGGGAAGCGAGTTTGAAATGCACACGCGTTAATAAATCACATTACCGTATGCCTTTTTCACTGACATCTGAATAAGCTATAAATAAAATAAAATTACAGATGCAATAAACTTAATTACATCAAACTGACGAGCGAACATTGATACAATATTTCGTTTAGTGCAGGAGGTTCCTGTTATTGAAACCACGAAATTAAAACGATCAGTGGCCGAAAACCGCTGCAGTCTTAATATTTTTAGATTCTGATCAGGATCAAATTGAACACCGGGCGTGTAGCGAGATGAGTCTCCGGTGGCGAATTTAATAATTCTTGCGAATTACTAGACCATTTCAATAAATCTAAACCCCCGACGCTGAACAACCCCAACGATACGTCGATCGGTTGAAAAACGTCAAATGACTCCGATACCGAATAAGTGGCGTCCTTGTACGCATCTTGAACGAATTTAGAATTTTCTGGAAATACTTGTCTTGCTAGATGTTGTATCTGTGTTTTATCACGAGGTTTTTTAAAGTACATTAAATAACTTGCGTTTAGTGATATATCGCGCTGGCCTTTTCCTTGGTGAAATAAATTTTGTGTTATGAAAAATACACTTAAATTTCTTTACTAACTGCCTTTTGTAAATATATCAACAATTCGGTTGTCCGACTCACGCATTAGATTATCTATTATAACAAGTGTTGCGATTTTTCCATTGAACATATTTAGATCTGATAATCCTTGTTGATAAATTACATTTTTCAAATTATATAATTGCTGCATTTCACCATAACACCAAATTATATCAGAAAATAGTATATTGCAAACAGATTCAATATTTTGAATAAAGTTAGTAACAAATTTTGTTTTTCCACAACCGCTGGGTCCAGCTATTAGAGCTATAAAAGGATGTATGAAATGTTTCATCATAATATTTTATGATGAAACATTTTACATCATAATACTTAACTTCACACGCCTGCTGTGTGTAATACAATAAAAGAAAATAAATAAAAAACTATATTTTATAATACGCAAGTATTTATTAAATTAAATACATATACATTAATATAACAGTAAAACATATTTTGTTCGTATGAAATTTGAATTCAAAATTATAATCTACTCTTAAATACATATGAAAAGTTCTAAATTATAAAAAATATCTTATTTATTTTTCTTCTATTTATAATGCCCCCCAAGCTAAAGTCTCAAATGAATCGGATAACAAATATCTTTTTGTATCGTTGCATGATAAAGATATTTTACATATTTTTTGTGTATAAATTAAATATTTGATGGATTTAAACCTATACATTTTCGAAAATTGCTTTTGTTTGTTAAAAAGACATTTTTTATAATTGCCAATGGTAAGCTTTTTTTGTTAAACTTTTATTTACACCTCTGGCTTTTGCTGTCCATTTATCATCTACATCTATAGCATACATTTTAGATCTGAGACCAGCAAACTCTTTGAAAATTTTTCCTTTATTCTCGTCTTTAAATAAACCTACCTTTTCATAGAAAACCAAACAAACGACCTTGCAAATCTTTTTTAATGTCGTTATTAAAATCATGCGTCAAGATATGATACATTAAACTATCTGTATCAGTATAGAGGACTTTAGCACTGTCATCGTATTTACATTTTATATATTCATAATGAAATTCATACATTAAAACTTTTGACAAGTCCAAGACACAAAAACCGAGGTATATAGGTTAGTTAAAAAATATCTCGGTCTTTTTGAATTGTATAGCTGCATTTTTTATAAAAAAATAGCTAAAGTCTGAAATTCTGGTTTTGCTACTTAATCATTTATTCCCAATACCTTACCTCTACTCTCCCAGTGCGTACTGAATTTGACATTGACTCGTTTTTCAATATTTTCCATGGTTTTACCGAATACTGCATTGTTCATCAACTTAAAAAAATCCTTTTCAAAATCCATTTCAGCGCATATTCGATGATGAGTGTTTAAATCTATGTACATTTTTAACCATAGACTTTGTTTAAATTTAAGCGCTTTGTGTATCTTTTTTAGTATCAACCCATTTTTAATACACTGTTTTAAGTTACGATAATGAATTACATATTTTGATTTGTCATTTAAGTTTGGAACCAATTTACAATCTTTTGTGATACCAATACATACATTTTCAGCACAAAACGGTAAATCAGAATGTAAATCATGTAAGATTTTCGGATACTCTAAGTTGACTTCTAAAATATATAACCATACGTTGATGTATCTGACACATTGCCATCTATATTATCATAAACCCATATAAATTCACCGATAGGAAAATATTGAGACATTGCCCATCCGTATAGGTTATTAGCATCTGTAAGTACCTTAAATACGATGAGGGAATCTGAGGATCAAATTCATTCATATATTTATTATTTGCTTTCGCATAACGGTTACTACATTGTGAGATTTAACCACTTATTCCTGCTTTAATAAAAGAAATTTGATCCATAACTATTAATAATTCTAATTTGACGTTTGTTAACTATAACATGGCATCCCAGCTTAGTCCAGATATTGTATAATAATGAAAGGCATCTAGTTGGTAAGTTTTTAAACATAGTACGGAAATTTTCAAATAGGTACATCAGTCAAAATCAATACGTCTGTTTTTGAAGTTATAGTTCTTTAGGCGCGTCATGAAAAAATTATGAGAGTGAAATTTTAAGATGCGTGCGCATCAGTGTAACACAAAATTAACAGGTTGAAGTTGGCCGCTAAACCGCTCATTAAGTACTACCAACAAAACAGAAATGAGACCTCTATTAGTCGCGCATGTTGGCACGCTCGTCGCCTCTGGTCACTGTATTCATATTTATAATATTTATCCACATGTTTCTAGTTTCTACATTCACAATATTTTTTTATTTCCTACAATATTAATGTATACAATTATATATGTGCTAATAAATTATAATCAGTAGTGATTTAAATTGAATATTTTGATTAATATTATTTAGTAAATATTAGTGAAAAAATTGTGCTTATATACTTTTTTAAGTGCTCCAATATAATTGAGGTTATTTGTATAATTAAGGTTATAATCGATAGGTTGACTATCCTTTTTTAAATATAAATCAGAATAGTCTTTCATATTATTACAATTTTAAAGAGTCGCCAAACATTTTGAGCATGAATAGGTACGATCTGCTTCTGATATATTCGTATCAGTTAATGTACTGTAAAAGTTCGTACAAGGCAGTAGTAAGGATTATTTTAATGATTCAAATGAAGTCATGTGTTCATATGGATATACACCCTTTCTAGTCAGAAGTTCAAAGTCGATTTGAGAAGGGAAATTTTGCTGAAGTTCATTAAATTGATTATTATTAAAATGTTTAGGTAATTTTTCTAAACTACAAAGCATAAATCTAAAGGAATCTAAAAATCTTAAATTTACATTATAATTATGGATAAGTAACTTTTTAGAGAATGATACATATTTCTCTTTATTTTGTGGGATTAGTTCCATCTCACTCTCTTCGAAATTGAAAGCATGAACAATAAAGTGTGCATCGTAGTTACTTAAATTATGTATGAATACAGGTACATAATTTGGTGGATAAAATTTTTCTACGCACGATTTACAACCCGCTCCACGAAACATAGTCTGCCAATAATAATCAACCATTGAATCATTTTTAAATTTTCTATCACAAATTAAGTATGTAAAGAGTATGTTTGAACAAATGTTCCTGAAATAAAAAATAAATAAAAAAAATGTTTATTTATTTATTTAGAAGTCCTTTTACGATTTCCGCCAATAGTATACGCTAAGTGAAGAAACCAACTTTTAGAAAGTTCACGCTTATTTGTTCTCATTACTGAAGAAGTATTTTTTACTTTGATTTTTCTGGGATTTTATTTTGTTATATTATAAATAACATCTTTGGTGTTGATAAAATATAAAAAAATATTTCACTCGTACGTCGGCATGCTTCCAAAGTTCAGTCGGAGGGATCTTCTTCAATTTTTGTAGCTCGTACACTTCAATTTTTATCAGATGAGAAGCGGTTATGAAATCGTCTCCATTCGTTGACAGATATGATATTCCCCCGTTAACGGCTTGCCCCACTGTTGACGACGTTTTAGCTTTTCCTTTCTTGTGTGTGCTTTCAAAGAACTCGTTTATACTTTTAGAAGTCCTTTTGTGTGTTCCAATTTTATTCGGATCCATGGTGTCTTCTTCATCCGACAGCGCACTATAATAATATGCCTTAAACGTGTTCTCGTTATTAACACACATATTGAATGGATATTGTAAATAAGAATTTTTATTACACATTTATCACAATAACAAAGGTTAGATATAACAATAAATGTTGAATAGAATAATGGAGATACTAATAAATAGAATGGTAAATAATATACAAAAAAATTGCTTACCTCACAATCGATGTTGAGATCTGTACTTAAACCAAAGTCGTGAGCGGATTGTTTTAAGCATCACTTAGCTCAATGTAATGTTTTTTACCAAAATTGTGATCATTAGCAAACAAGTGTAAATTTCTCTTTTACGAAATCACACATTAATGTATCGTTTTGTAATGTTTTTACGCAACAAAACATTCACTTCATTATTGTAACTATTAGTTCATATATGCACAACTGCCTGTTATACAAATATCACATACGTTACAATCCATGCACATGCCGTTAATGTTACGTAGGTAACTGCATGCAGTAGTATGTGATATTTGTACAACAGCTTGTTGTATACCGCACATGTTCTTTATATATGCAGACCAGAAAAAACTAGGTAACTACTCAAATTACTTTACGTACACTAATAAAAAAACCGATGCATGTTCAATATTCTAATTAGAATTTTAGAATTGCATGTTACTACAATCCAATACGAGTATAACGTTATATTGGATTGGGTGACGCCATCGTGACGAGCTTTTTTTGGGAGACCGGAGAGCGTCATGAAATTGCCACTTGGAAATAATTATTATTTATTGCCTGCCCCTGAACTCTATCCTAGGTGCCCGCATCGCCTATCCCCACCTGTTACGTTTGCCTGTCTTGCTCACTCAAGGATGATGCATCATCCTATGTGCATTCCTTAAGTTAAGCTATCTTTCATGCAGAAACAAGCAGAACTTTCATTAATATGATTACATTATTACAATAATAATGCACTTTACGGACACGGTCGCCTATAACTCACATATATACCTACTATTAATATCCCTATATGAGCTAAACCTATATTTACATCTTTACGTACGATAACGCTATATACATCTATACAAATCCATATAATGTAAATGCGACTAATTGTTTTTGGTAGGGTAGCCCACGATGCTAAATTTGTTTTTACTCCGAACCGTTGAAAACATAAGGAATCGTGAAGATTAGATGTTAAAAACAAAAAACGTTTATATGATGTTCATCCTTTTAGTGGTGGGGGAAGCGCGTATGGATTATCAAAAATGTAAACAAAAGTACTCAGAAAAAAATTCTCGAGCCCGTCAGAATTTGATAGCGTATACGGCCTATGAACTTCTGACCATACAGAGATATCAATCTGCCGGATTGCTAGTGAGAGGTGGCCATACGAAGAAATAGAAGTTGGAAAAAAAAATTTTTACTCGGACCTGTCAGACATTGAATAGAGATGTTAAGTGAACCCTAAAAAACGTCCGATTATAATGACTGACGATTTGAACGTGACTGAAATGCATAGCCGATTTTTCAGAATGCAAAAAAAATCGTGACACTGAAATACTCGGGTGCGTCAGATTTTTATACAGACCATTTAGTTTGATGTACTGTTGTTCATACTGACTCATACTCTGACAATTTTGTAGTGTTTTTTTTTTAAATCTGACAATAAAATATTTTTTTTTTATTTTTAGTTTTGTTCATGTATTAAAAATAATTAGATTGAGCAGAAAAAAAATCATAAATCCATAAATCGTTATTCTTCGTCGTCCGTCGAATTTTAGATTTTTTGTTAATGTTTCTTGAGTAAATTTTACTAGTTTTTCTCCACAAAATACACAACTCTTTTTATTATCACTATCGTCACTCATTATTGTAGTACACATATTAAACTCACTACATTTAACTGATACAATACTTGTTAAAACGTAATAAACAAAATAAAGCGTTATAGTTAAATAAACACAGACGCGTTGTTGTGATCAGCTGTGTTGCCATCATGGGCTCAGAGAGTGGTGTAACAATGCGAGAGAGTAAGACGTAGAGAAAGAGTGAGAAAGGAAGAGTGGCGAGGAGCGGAAAATTCTTAATTCTCAGTAATTGTACAGACTACACTCTTTTAATAATTTTAGATAGTTTGGCCCAAGAAAATCGGAAGATTATGTTATTTCTATTATTATTAAATATTTTACCTTCGAATGAAAAAAAAAATTAACCGGGCTCGAGCATTTCGAGGTAATGATTTTTTTTACAACTTTGTGACTCGCTTATTTCGTTAGGTCACATTTAAATCATCAGATTATTACAGATGCTTTATTTTCTGCATTCAATTAACTTATTTAAATCTGACGCACTGGAGTATTTTTAGGATCCATTTTTTTTTTTACTAATTCGATCGACTGCCCTGGACGCACACCCCTAGATTAAGGGCTCATATGTGGTAGAAGTACTCAACCTTCAATGGTTTAACTCCCGGGGTGCTCTCCGCACACCGGCGTCATTAAAAGTTCCGACCCGTGTCGTGATCCTTCGTGACTCCCTATGCCGAAGAGATCCGAGCGGATCACCCGTAGGAGAGTCACGCGCCGACGGCATCTGTATGTCGATCGGTCGCGTCAGATGAGCTGTCTACAGTATTAGCTGACAGCAGAAGCCACCATCATGTTTGCCGGGGGTTTTTTGGTCCGTGAAAGTCGGACACTCCCCATTAGGTTTTTTTATCCCCCTCTCCTCGCAAGGAGAAACTCGGAAAAAAAAAGGTAGAAGTACATAACAGGTTACAAGGTTTCTTCTCTTATGTTAATCTGTCGGGCTGAAGTTACTTAAAAAATCCCCGCTTGGGGCTCCGCTGCTATTTGATGTGATATCGTCGTCCGTAACATCACCTTGAAAGTGGTCAACGGAACGACAGGAGCGGCGAGTGATTTACGAGCGTTTCGTTATCTGCCAATTCGTTACTGAACGTGCTGACGTAAACCGAAGCAAACACGATTGAACTGATATGTGATTGGAGGTTCCGTAGGCTCGAATCGATATAAAATCTTTTCTGAAATCTGCGATGATCTACGTTTACTAATATTTTCATAGACGTTTGTTTTATATCTGCATATAATGCGATTCAATAAAAACTAAAGGTTAATAAAATAGGAAATAAGTCGTTTTATAAATTATGCCCAGCGTATAAAATGTCGATAATGAACACGTATCGGTGTTGGCGCTCGCGTCTAACGCTACACGTAATTTTGTCGTCGTTTTGTCCTGACCTCTATATATTCATATTCATCTATGGTCCTGACGCTGGATAGCGCGACGCTGGACACGGAATCCGTCAGGAGTATCATCATCGAAAATTGGTCAAATATACTTTTTATCCAAATGTTCTTTGATGACGGTGCCGTACCCGATGTGTAGCCCGGAGCAAACAATTCATTTTCCTTCTGAGGCAAGAAACCGACTTGGCTGGCCGCATACATACGTAAAACGTATTCGTTTTCCGAATGCGTAATTTCGAAGCGGAATTCCGTGAGACTAGCGCAAACATTCGTTTTTCTTCATTTGGAATGTATCTACTTCAGTACGGATAGTGATAGCGTGGCGAACGCACGACGATGGAGGACGACAATTTATTAGCAATCGCATTTCGTTATTAATAAATAAGAAAAGAAACGTCGTCGGTATTGGATACATCCACTAAATACTCGAAGAGTCTATGAGAGTCCGTATTATTTGAAGAGAGCTAAGTTACGAGCACACCCAGATAAATTCTTTGATTTCTACAGGATGTCAATAAATTCTTTTGATGAACTTCATAATGGCATACGTGATAAATTGCGTCCGATGCGTGCGGTGCGGGCGCGATATTGAATAGAAATTTCCGAACGTGTGCGCCGGCACAAACAAAATGTATACAAGTGCTGCGTTCCGCATGACGTCATTAGGTTTTTTCGAGTAGGTTTCTCCGAACGCGCCGGCTTGCAAACGAAACGTACGTGCGGAACTTATTCCGTTCGAAAAAAAAGCGAACGTGTGCGTCAAATAATGTATTTTCTACTGATTCCATGCATTCAGATGTCCGAATACGGAAAACGAATTCGGAAAACGAATACGTTTTACGTATGTATGCGGTCATGGTTAAAGAGTTAGTCTTTCGTGGCTAAGTAAAGTCTACGTGGCGTTAATCTCCTCGATTCGCTAAAGCCGTTGCAAAAGCGTATTCATGCAAAGCTTAAGATTTGCACAAAATGTAGGTAGAAGCATCATCTGAATAATTTTCGATTGCAATATTCCCTGTAATCGTATATAGCCGAACACAGTTTCAAATGCGATGGACGGACTCCCCCGGCCCGCTATAAGGATCTCCGAAAATATTGAACCCCCTAAAAGTATGTTTATATGACAAGGAATTGCATAATTTTCATTCTCAAGTTTAATATTATTCAAATAGATTAGCAACGAGTAATCTTATGAGTTACATAAGCGTTAACAGAAAAAATAATACTGTTATGTATTCGGGAAAAAAAATTTTAGTGTTAACACACTCTTGATATGTTTGGCCAATCGCCCTACTGCTTTAACAATTGATTTCGTTATTTTATTGTAGCGTAAATTTAATTTCTTACAACGATTCTCAGTTATAAAACTGTTTCGTTAATCGGAGTCCACAAAAACCCTAACAGTGCATAAATTACCCGTGTCATCTACATTCGATTCTACGTACCGTCTCTGATAAACGTGTATATTTGCGTACATTATTCAATTGAAAATTATAGAGAGAAACGATAATAGTATTAGTCACCGGTTTAGCAATCGGCGCCTGCGCCGGAACCGGTTTGTACACGCCCCTGCCAAACTTCTAGATCGCTCCGAGTGCGACGCGACAACACAACACATGTATTTTATTTAGGTCAGAGAGATAACTGCATAAAGTCTTGCAGATTCCAGAAAAGTGAAGTCGCGTGTATATTTTTAAATGGTCGTGTCGCGATAATAGGTTTTTGTTATTGTTTGTCGTTACGTTACTGTTTTAAGTTGTGATTAATGTTTTTTTTTGTTACTCTTATTGCTTTAGTACTGTTTTATGTTTGAAATGCGTACATGTGATAACGTTTTACGTTAGTGAGCTAGACAATTTACAATGTATCGGAGTTTATGAAGAAAGAAGTGGAAAAAAGTATATAAATTAATTGTAAATATGCACAAAAAAGGATTTCGGCTGCTACTGTTATTTCAGTATGGACGGTGGTAACGATTCACTGCACTTGAGTGATTCGGAAGTGTGAATTGTGTCTGGATCTAACTTTTTAATGGTAAATGTAAATAAAATATATAAAAAAATTAAATAAATAAAATCAGACATATTTGTAAAATCTAAAAGGTTTGGGCTAGTGGCCGCCGCGGCGAATTTATCTAAATACAATTATACATTTTTAGAGGACGCGTAGGTATGAGGTTTAAATTGTAGTTCTTAGAGGTCTCTAACTAAGCGGATGGAAGACTGCGTTTGTCTTTATTTCAACATTTACCAATGTTGACCAAATAGTTAAATAATTTTCTCCACTGGCAGCGAATCCTGCGCATAGAGATAATGCGCGGCCTAAAATTTTCTCATAAGAGCCTCGTTCACCTTTAAAACTGATATTTAACAAAAAGTCATTTATAAAATTAATTTTGCGTTCCATGTTTTCTTTTTAACGATTTTTATCCCAAACAATCGTTAAAACGAGGAGAGTAAATTTTATTTTAAAGGTGACGTTTGTTAAATAAAAGTTAAAAAGAAATGGTGGAAAAGGCCGTAAATATTGTGCGCGTTCCTGATCCGTTAAATTAGAATTATAGTGAATGGTATTTTTAAAATTCTCATAAAACATTGGCCATTTAATAGTATCTCCAGAAAAAGATTATAACTACAATTTAGGTCATTTTTATAATATTATTTTTATTTTCGGGAATGTTTTCAGCATTGTTACAACTAGGATTGGAAATTTTGGTAACATTTATCTTTTCCTCGGCCCGTTTAATTCGACAATATAAATCGACAAATGCGTTCCAAGGTTGAAAGTAGAGTGTGCTCAGGGTTCAAAGTTAACTCTAAGCTATTTATTCTATCGAGTAAATAATGAAATTGTGACAAAAGAGTGTATAAAGTGCTGATACAAGATAAAAAAAAAAAACTACAAATTTATTTAACAAAATATGTCAAAGAGACATATTTTGTTATTTTAGTTGATAATTTGAATTACGATTTTTTTTTATTTTACGTTATTTATTTTATTTCCTAAAATACTGAATTTCCTAAATACTTTCCTGTACTTAAATAAAAACTAATCAGCAAAATTTAAGAGAAAAATCAAGAAAACCTACATAAAATTGAGCACGATTTTTTTTTTTTTTGCAAACTGTCGATTCTACATTAGCCGAAGGAACTTCGTTCCTGCCTGGTGTCCCACGACACCACATTTTATTCCATGTGTCTTGCATAGAACAGTTATAAGCACTTCAGTCGCCTTTTGCTATAAAAGCCTTTTTACTATAAAGACCGATCGCGCGTTGACCCGTCGTGACACGTCTGTCCTTGGTAGTCGGTGTTGGTCTCGCCACACGCCGCGCGGCACCGATGACGTTAGGTGACCGTCGCTCCACGAAAGTACTCAGTTACATTATATATCCATAATAATATTATAAATGGGAAAGTGTGTCTTTGTGTCTGTTACTTCTTCACGCTTAAACCCCTGAACCTATTTGCATGCAATTCGGTATGGAAATAGTTTTAATACCGGGGAAGAACACAGCCTACTTTTTGTTTCTTTGTCTGTCCGTTCGTTTGTACGGTATTTAACGGCACAACAATAGTTAAATTGATTTTAATGAACTTTAGTGTACTAATAGAGCACACCATTTTATCATAAACATGTCATTATTTGTTTATCTTTCAGTTTGTTTGTCTGTATGTCTACTTATAACTTAACGATGATAACCAATTTTGATAAAATTTGGAAAACTGATATAATTAATTGGTAGATAAAATATAGGTTACTGTTTATTTCTTTATATGTTTATATGTATCACTTCTTATAACTAAAAAAAATTAATATAGTCATTTAGTTTATTTTGCCGGCCGTGCTTATTCTTTGCTTTGTTTACGTTTACAGAAGGAGCGGTGTTAGAGTAGTTGATGAGGAGTACGGGGGAGGTAGGAGAGTAAGATATGGTTTGAGAGGGTGAAGTAGAGCGAAAGCGAAATTAAAAAACAGTGCCAAGTCATATTATTTCCATGCGGGCGAAGCCGTGGGCAAAAGCTAGTAATTATATATTTATTCGTACATCAAACGTTACTCAAGAACGACCAAATCCAATTTTTTTTCTCATAGTTCGCGATTTTGAAACGGCAAAACTACTTAACTAATTCTGAGTTATTTAAGAATAGAATTTTTAGCGTATTTAAAAATTGGAATCACCTATGTACAATAATCGATATTGGATAGGAATAAACACTAATCTTACAGCAATGGTTTTTTTTATATAACCCTTAATACACGTTCAACATGAGCACCATTTGACTGAACACACAGTCGAGCGCAACGAATCAAATCAGTCTTCAAGCGCGATAAACTGAAATGTGGGGTTTTAAAACCTCGAACGCCACTTTAATATGAGTTCATCTAAATTGTCGAAAATTTGTTCTTACAAATGTATTTCAAGTTGGGCACGATCCACTCCACGAGTATTATTGGGCAATTCTTTAAGCACTGCATAACTTACCGTGAAGGCATATCACGTATTGAAATTATACACAATTCAGAGGGATCCTTGATTGGACACCCGCTCTAAATTTAGTCACGAAAGCGTCGCTATGGCATAAAATAGGAATGCCGTGGAGAAGAAGGAAGCGCCGGAGAGGGTTAAACCTACTCATTGCATCATTCGCTGGCAACAGAGCGGCATAGTTTCGGGCGTTGTACTGTACATTATGATCTATGCACGAGACGAGTTTCGCATGGTGTGACGTCATGCAAGACACTATCTTGCACCACCGATAATACAAGCCATGCAATTATCCTTGAAGTGCATTTTACGTCTTCATCACCGGTTCAACTACTTAATGGTGTTGGTTATGCCGCCATTACGCATATTCCATATTTTTACAGTTGTATCGCGTATAGTTATTACTTTTGTTTTCTCATTTAACCATCTTTATTAAAAATCTATAATAAACTTTTCATCGTGCTGTACAAATTTCTTGTTTGTAATTAAATTATCAATTACGATAAAGAAAACAACGTCCGAGTTTTATTTTCTTAAAGATAAATACTGCCGCCTACATTCGGTTCGAGTTCACCACAGATAGTCCAATAAAATCTCCAATTCAACATGATCTCACCGGTTTTGGCGCAATATGTAAAAATATGTTCGTAATTACGTAAATAATGATAATATAAAAGAAATATTAATTTAAATTGACGGGAAAGGGATGAAATAAATAAAAAAAAGGGGTTGAAAAACGCGTTTTTTCAAAGTAACTCGATAACGGTGAGAAATATAAAAAAAAAGTTTCAAATAAAAGTTATAAGAAAAAAAAATTCTACACAAAAAAAGGTTATTTTCAATTTTTCGTTATCAGCTTTAGTTACGTTGCAGATAATTAAAAACAAATTTTTTCGTTGTGAATTATAATAAATTATTCAAATTATTACGGCTCTGTATAACTAAAAAAAATTAATATAGTCATTTATTTTATTTTGTCGGCCGTGCTTATTCTTTGCTTTGTTTCGTTGCAAATAATTATGCAAATAATAATGCGCGCTGCGTGATACAGAGCCGTAATAATTTGAATAATTAATTATAATTCACAACGAAACAAATTTGTTTTTAATTATCTGCAACGTAACTAAAGCAGATAATGAAAAATTGAAAAGGACCTTTTTTGTGTAGATTTTTTTTTCCTACAACTTTTATTTAAAACTTTTTTTTATATTTCTCACTGTTATCGAGTTATTTTAATAAAACGCGTTTTTAAGCCCTTTTTTTAATTTTCTCATCCCTTTCCCGTCAATTTAAATTAAAATTTATTTTATACTATCATCATTTATGTAATTACGAACATATTTTTACATATTGCACCAAAACTGGTGAGATTATGTTTAATTGGAGATTTTATTGGACAAAGATTTACATATACATAACAGATTTTCTTGCCATTCACAGAAAGATTTAGTCCCAACAGTAGATCCAAGAGCAAGTACAATTATTCTTTATATGTTCATAGGAATTACCGTGTTGTTATAAAAATAAGCATGCATTAATCTTTCAGGTATCTATCTATGGCAATTACATTTTGCTGAAGATCAAATTTGGTGTACCGCAAAAACGTTCGACGTATGAACCGGCAGAAACACTGTCCATTAAAAAGAGTGCGTTTAAAAATCGATGCTGTTACTATATGTATTTGGGAGTATTCTAAAATAGGCAATTCTATTTTCATCAAAATTCATAATATAAATCAGACCAAACATTTGGAAACGAGCAATCAAGAGTTAACATTACGTGCATTTGTGTGTTACGTAAGCCATTTTATTTTTAATAACGCTAAATAATGCAAAAGTTTAATTTCTTGAAAAAGGTATATTTTTTTATGAAAATAGGCATTAAGGTACAGTATAGACAATTTTTTTTTTAATTTAGTCAGCTAACCTTTTTCATTGCTTATATTTTTAATTTCTATTAAAAATAATGCCTTAGAATAATAACTTGTAAATAAATTTAAAAAAAAATGCTTTTGACTGTGCCATATTTATCTTGTATCTGTTATCTGCAAGTAAATCGTCTTAAGCTTGTAAAGTTCGAGTTAATATTGAGTATTAATATACCAAAATGCCATTAAAATCTAAGTTCTAGGCAGTAAATATTAAAAAAGGACACGGCTGGTGGGAGGCTAAAATATGGCAGTAGATGTCAGGCGGACGACGAGTGTAGAGGAAAATAAGTTATGATCGTGAGAAAAGCTGTTTTATACAGGCTATACAGAGACCCTTGTGCAGAGCCAGTGTTCTCAGACACACAAAGCTGGGGCCCTTGGATACACAGAACTTTGACCTTGGGCATACAGAGTTTGGAACTCTTTTAAAAAGCCTAATATCTGGTTAAAAATAGAATGTCATTTTTTATGCAAGATAAACAAGGCTGTCGGCATTTCGGGAGCCCATTAGACTGGGAGCCGCAAGGCTGGCCCCGCGTGTCCGTCTACAAGGCCCGCCGCGATGACTCATTTCTCTCTTAAAATTCATATTTTATAAATACGCGACTTTTATATGGGATTGGCAATTATTTAAAAAAAAAGTCTGTACTTACACATATTGTAAAAAACAGGGGCACCAGATATATTGAAAACATAATGTATTTAACACAGCAAACCGACATTGTCCACATAAAACTATACTCAATTCGCAATTACTTTATTCTTTCAAACTATTAGCGCAATCCACTGAACGTGGATTGGAATTTAGCGCGACAAACAACTGAGCGCTTAAGCGGCGCTGAGTCAGGAGACGCAGCTTCGACGAACACACTGTACTGCGACGCACGAAACACTGGCCCACAAACTATACTATATATTGCACTGGCCTCAGGCCTATATATTCATATTCATCTATGACAATAACGTGAGAACTCACTCGCTTGAAACATTGGAAATGGTGACAGCAAATGGCGTCCGAAGACATACGAGCATTACCGAAGATTTAGCGCTTGGATCTATATAGAGCAATAAGAATTTTTTTTTTTATTTGATTATGTATTTACAATTATATTATTTTATATAATGTCTTCTTCCATTTCACTATTGCTATCAATAAAATCTTCATCGCCAGAACTGTCATTTGAATTTATTATAAATTCTCCTAAACATTCATCCAATTCGATTTCTCTTTGCCAAAACTCGTTTTCATATTTGATTGTATGCGCGCAAGTTTTCTTCCAAGTATCGATATTGATATCATTTTTTTTTTCATGTAATAGACCTTTTATTACATTTAAATTCATACTAATATTTTTTTGCTACATAACCTTTTAGTTGAACCCAAATATTTTCCATCGGATAAAAATCCGGAAGGAGGCAAACGCAATATTAAATGCCCATATTCTTTTGACATTTTGTCAATTGCGTATTCAATATATGTCTCTTTGTGTCGAAAAATTATTTCATAAAGCCGTGGCTTCAATAACTTGTCATCGAATGGTATATTGTACTTATTTAACCAATTAATTGTCACTTTTTTTCTTATTCGAGTTTGGAACTTTTTCAACATACTTGTTGTGATAAGGCGCATTATCAACAACGAGAACTGTTTCCTTTGGCAGATTTGGTATTAGCTTGTTACGAAGACAAGTAATATAATTTTAATAGTTCATTTCATTATAATAGTCTCCTTTTGTGTCTGAAGATTTATACATTAGGAGTGCATCTGGAATGAATGCGTTTTCGCTCCCGGCATGTGTTATAATGAGGCGCTCACCCTTTGAAATTGGTTTTGTGAGACCTTAATTTCTCGAATCAAACAAGCCCTTTTCCTTCGTATATGAGGAATGTATGTATATAGGATTCATCCATATAGACTATAATTCCGTTCGTACTTCGAAGTTTTCTAGTAGTATTGATATATTTCATCCTTTTGAAGCGAATATCATGTTTGAACACTGCGGTTATTTTTGGTTTTTTCGAAGCGAAATTCAAGTTACTTTAGAATTTTTCTCCATGTGAATTCAGAACCTTTAAAGTCAATCGCTTCAAGCAGTTTATTTCGTAATGGTTTTAATGTTGGACGTTCTTTATAACGTAAACAAAAAGCGTACACCATGTTTCTTATGATGTTGTAATCAAAATCATCAAGCGGTAGACAGTGCCCCTTTTTTGATTTACTTTTCTAGAACTGAAGAATGAAGTTCATGGACCTTGTACATCTTTTTCACATAAAATCCTATTTAAGGTACTACGTGAAATTTCCGTGGCTTTAATCACTAGTTCCTGCACTTCATCAAAATATTTATCTTCATCGGAATTTTAAACTTTTTAGATTCTTCTAAAAATAGTAATGAACATTGTGCACAATCTCTCGAGCTTGAGACTTTATGGGTTTTCCTTGACTGAAATTTGAATTTGCCATAATAGATAACACAGTAATTTAAAACATTCATATTAAAATTACACACAAAAGTATTTTTATAAGTTAAAAAATTTAATAAACAAATACTTACCTATGAAAGTAACAGCTCTATATTATATATTTTCCAATTCGTGATAACACATCTATTATTTCTTATTTACAAATGCATACTGATCGTTCGATAGGTCACACAACATCGGCTCATCGCAACGACCGTTGTTTAAAACAGTGCTAATCTAAATTAATTGTTAAAGTATTTTCGTCCTTCCGTTTACTTTAGTAAGTATAGTGCATTTATAAAATTAGAAAGTAGCTCGGGAAGCCTTGGAGTTTTGTTTTCTGAAGACACCCGATGTGTCAAATGAGTTCTCGGGTACTGTATTTGCCTGCGAATCACTGACTGATGTGTGTTCGTAAATTTTCTAAGCTATTTTTCTCAGAAACGGTTACTTCAATGACAATGGTTTCTCAAGTAAAGTTATTCTAAAAAAGTAAATTACGAATATTTGCGAAAAGATCCTTAATCGATCCCGTAAGGTATAAAATCAGAAAATAACCAAAATTTTTTTAGTTATTTTATTCTGTATCACTTTTTTGTGTATTTCAGAAATGGAATTGTTATGTGTATTTTATTTTTCTTTGTTTTTAAAGTACATTATATTCTTTAAGAAGTATGAATAAAGTTAAGCTAAACCTTTTTTTAAGGATTATAAAAAATGTTGAGAAATATGTTTAACTTCTTTTTTTTTTGCCTGATGACGGGTTTCTATTACATGTTTAGCAAAGTGTATTCATACATAAATTCAATAACGGCCACAAATTTGATGTTTTACATGTTCCAAAACATTTAAAAGTAATCCCTACGTTTAAACGTTTTGGAATCTTTTGAAATTTTAAAATTTTAAGATAATAATAATATGCCCAATGACCAAATTAATATTAATAAATCGCCATTTTTTGGACGCTTGCCTGTAACTATTTGGGTTATGGTTGGTGATGGTTAGTCAGTGACATTTGATAGGCATGTTTATTGGTGATGGTTTGTGGCTGCTGGTATAGAAAGTTTTGTCACTTTTCGATGTATTGCCCAGTGCATGGTTGAAAATCGCATGAGGAGGTTGGAAGCGCATCTGTCGGTTGTTTTTTAACACTCCTTACGATCTGGTGGGTGTGACTGTCTACATTTGCCTGAGTATGTACCTAGTGGCATAAAAATTACGCAGAAATAACAATATTACTCTTAGCAGACCAAGATAAATAAACAAATTAACACTTGCTTAAATGTTCAATATCTTTCAATCCTCTTGATTCAATATTCAATTCTTTGGATGGGTATTGCTAGTAGTAGAACAGATTCGAGGGTCAGCAGTGGGCTATATAGTGCATTTTAATACATGTTACAGCCAATGGATTTCCACGAATTAACAATAGAACATGGAGTTAAGACTTTATAAGGTAAAATAATTTAGATGTAATCATACATTTCAGTCAACAAGTGATTCTATTAATTATTGCGTTTTTTATGAGGAAAGTTATAAAAGTAATATTTCAATATTTTTAAAACAATGAGCCAAAATTGAAAATTTTCTTGGGCTTTTCTAAATTTTAAAGCAAATTAAAATATCAAACCCTTAAGGTGTTTATGAAATACGAAAAAAAAATGTTAATAAAATAAATTTATGAATATCATTATTTTAAAAATAAGTCTACACCTAATTAATTATGATTTAATAACACATAATATTCGGTTATTTAAGTAATTAATCTTACTAATGCTCATTTCAAAACATGATACTCATATTTTAAAAAGTATTATTGACAGATTTTGTACACGTTTGTATATCTGAAAATTGCCGTAAGGTACCAAAGCATTTAAAATCTGTATTTAGTGAGTGTGAAAATACGTAAAGTCCAGTGCAATTTCGTAATAGAAATAGTTCAACCATCCTATGCTTAATTTGGCTGAAGCACGATAATGGGCCCGCTCGACCAGTAAGATACCACAGTTTCACAGAATACATTTATGCAGTAACAATTTTTTCGTTTCGTCCAATGAGGGATAGCTCCCGTGGCCCACATTTATAGTCACACTCCTCCTCCGTCGACTACTCATTCTCCTTTTCATCACCAGATTCTCCTCCATCTCTCTACCATGCCTTCGAGTAGCCTAGCAGCGCTGACCGAGAGGCTAAAAATGCTCTAGTGACTCCTCTGGAGTTGCAAGTGTCCATGAACTCCAAAAGAGTCACAAGTGGCCACCTGCTCTCTGGTGGCTGGCATGCTCGTTTGCCTTCTCTAATATGCTAAGAAAAAAAAAACAATAAAGAATAATCTGTTTAATTCAGTTAAATAAAAAGTGTCTTGAAAATGTTTTGTTTTTATCTTTCATATATTTTGTATAGTATACATGTTCGAATTTCTGGATGGTATTTAAAAAGTATTGTGTAACTGAAAAAGCCTATTATATATTACGTAATTACATCAATTTACAAATATCAGTAGCATAGAAAAATCTTTTGACAATTTCATTTTCAATTTTAAGTTACTACTATCTTCTATATTGATAAAAATTAAAAAATACGCCTTAAGATACTGCAAGGTAATGAAATGGTGCTGTAATTTTCTAAGGTCCATAAATAAGAAGTATTAAAAATTATTACGTGATTCTGTTTACTTTTAATCTAATAGAACAGTTTTTGTCAAAAATTTTAGGTTTCGTCAATTTTCTGATTCGCTTCATACAAAATCTATCTCTGTTCACTTAATATTTATAAATCAGTATTTTAAGAATTAGATTAGGAATAATTAAATAACAAATGCGTTATTCTAAGATAATGAAAAAAGGCTATAAATTTGACAATGCCTGAAAAGTAAAACCAACGATATTTGCTTCTTGTTTGCACTTACTTAGCACTACAATTTTTTGACAGTTTACATAAATGCTAACTCAATACTTTCAGCTATTATAACGCTAGATTTAATTTGTATTTTATATAATATAACGGCGATTTCTGATATCGTCGCGTAAGCCCGTACTTCGGATTGTCCTTCACAGGCTTCGGAGAACGGATTTCTTGCGGTGTTGTGGGCAAATGATGGACAGCGTTTTCAGGCGATGAAAACTTCTATATTTCAACCGAGCTTCATTTATAACGGTCGAAATACAACTATGACGGATGCACCAATCTAGCTGCATTTTATAGATGGTGCATCCACCTGCATATATGAGTTGCATACATTTTAATTGGGTAAGCGTGGCCATGCACTTTGCATTCTTTTCACGTTGACGTTTGTTCGCCGATCCTCCACACCCTGCTGCGGGTGCAAATGCGGGTATGAGCCTATGGCTCGAACTCGGGCATCATCTCAGGAGGGACACTGCCCTCTTGGGACATTCTTTTATGGCGACTATCGTCAGCCGGTGGGTGACTGTCAGCTCACACCTTTTCTTCGTTAGTAGATTTAGATAGCAGGTCTTGTCGGAGCTGATATCCTTTTGTCGGTCGGTGATATCCGGTCGGTCGTATTGTGGTGCTAGTTTCTTTTTGTAGTTCTCCCTGTACAAAAGGGGGGGAAGGAAGAGGAAAACTCATTATAGGCCGTCCGTGTGAGTACACGGGTGTGTCCGACTCTCACGGATTAAAAACCTCCTGAACTACTTATCACTGCAATGTAGAAAGGCAAAGGCTTTGACATAGGGATGCCGTCGGCGCATGACTGCCCTATGGGTGTCTTTTTAAGTAGACACCTCGGCATAGGAAATCACGTGAAGTTTGCAGTACGGACTGAAACTTCAGAGAGGAGTTCCGGCAGGTGCGGGGATCACACCGGAATGATGACCCTTAAAGGTCGTAATGATTGGAGAAGTTCCTACTCCTAGCCATCTTATTTAATTCTAAAAGTTTTTCACCTCGACTGTGAGATCGTTGGGCGGATCTATGAGAACATTCCATGGTCTTCTACAGAAATGATGTGGAGAAAGGACCTATCGTATTCCTAAACCCTATCGATTTATTGATGACACTGCACTACACTTTAAAATTACTATTAATAGCTTAAATGATTAAATAATTTCGAATTACAACGTAAACTAAAGTAATACATAATAACACGTGAATTACGGTTAATAACGGTTATAATTTTAGCGCGCGAAAACGCGAGAACGCGGGAAGACGCATGATCGGTTCACGGTGCGACGATAGCGCACCGTGAACCGATATACGCTCGCTTCCGATATACGTAATAATGATAGATCGTTAAGCGCAAACGCGTCACATACGCTCGGAACACCCATACGCGGCCGTACCGTAACGACCGCCGCGATTCTAGGCCTGTTTGGTCCTTCCCTCTAAGGCACAATTTCGTATGCAATTCATATGCACATTACATTCAATTCACATTTCTAATTACGTAATATATACAAGAAAATAAAACAAAGTAAATACACGAAAAAATAGGCAAAGTACAATTTCTTATAACTAATCTCTACCTGGGTAATAAAACAACGTAAACAAAATTCCTTAATAAAACACATACATATATGGTAAATCACAAAACAATTCTTAACCTAAGTCCGCATAAAACAATATTTTTAACATCCGATTTAACATTAAATGCGCGGCTGTCCGTAGCATATAATAATGTCAGTCTTAAAACTAATAATTCCAAATCAAGTCGAAGTTTTTTTATACCCACGAAACAAAGGAGATGTTTCGAAATTGACTCACGTTTTCCACTTTTATTTATAAGATCAAGGAAAACTAAAGAATAACAGAAAAATATAAAATTCTAACCTTTTTCTAGCGTTTTTTGTATGAAGTAACATTCATTTATAATAAAAATGAGTGTCAGATAAGTCACTAATGATCGTGCCTAAACCTTAGAGTAATAACAGCAAAAGAACCGCCTTAAAATAAATCCATGTAAACCTCTTGGACTTGTTTAGTATGGGGTTAAATTATAACGTTTGTTGTTGATATATGTAATTTAGTCGTATCTAAAAATATAGCAATAAAAAGTATTTTGTGCACGGTAGCGGTTATGGTTTTTATCAATTTTTAGAATTTTCTATGTTGTTTACGTTATACAGTAAACTATCAGGTGCCAAAAATATAAAGACGTTATGTTTCATGTCACTAACTACGCTGTTCGTATATTACAATTTCGTAATAATAGCTTCTCATGCCTCCCCGTCCTCTATTTCGATTTTAACCCTGCTTTCTACTCCCATGCTGGTCCTAATGCCGATCTTGATCCTTTTTAAGCATCGCTACGATTTTTCTGATTTAATGCTTTTTCGTACGTACAATCTTCTGTTTCGAATATCAGCAGATAATTTTCTTCTCTACAAAGGACGTAGTTAAGTTTCGACAATAAAGTAGTGGATATTTGTCACGTATAAAAATATTTAGATTGTTTTATATGACTACAATGTAAAGGACATTTCTGTTTCAGCTCTACTGTTATATTAAACACAGATGAAATCTAACGCTACAATAGCTTAATCTATCTAGTTAGCATTTAACACAATCTGTAAAATAAAAGTGGTAATGTCAATTAAAGACAAATTAACAAATATTATTGGTTTTACTGTTAAAACTATCATTATGTTTATATTCTTTTTTTATTGTTTTGGTGCAATACATTTATTTTTTTAATTATTCCCAATCGAATTCTCAAAATACTGGTAGACAAACACTAAGCAAACAGTGGCTGATTTGGTATTATTATAAAGTAAATCAGATAGTTGATAAAATATAATATTTTTAATTAAGAACTGTTTGTTCTATTAGACCAAAAGTAAACAGGATCACATAATATTAAATACTTCTCACTTGTAGAACTGATGAAAATTCCACCAGTTCATTTCTCCTTTCCACCATTTCATCCCTTTTTGTTTCATTACAGACTTCATAAGAAAAACAAATCTAAGAAGAAACGAATGTTTTGCTAATTTATCGCAACCTCTATCCTATATTTATTCTAAGAATAAAATTATAATAATGCATTAGCTAATATATTATCGTTCTGTGTACGCTTATTCTGTGCATTTTCTTCTTTTTTAATGTGTACTGAATTTTTATTGTTTCATAGAAAAGTATTGTTGACATACTATTTTTTTACGTTTTTCGAAGTACTTATATTATTTATCATGGACACAGGACGTAAAGAATTTGTTTCTGTAACTGCTGACTGAAAAAAATATCTATGATATATTGTGGGTCGTCCGTTGAAGAATAAATAGAAAAGAGGAAGTCTAAGCTGTGGGTAAAAGTTCAATAATCATTTTTGCTATAATTTCACGTCTAAAATGAAGTCTTTTGGTTATAACAACTTTATTCGTTCTTCAGAACACTCAGTCAGCAAAAATCAAAGCTATGATTTAAAGTTAAGTGGCGTTCAAGCACGAAAAAATTATTTGAAAGAATTCTCGAATATAAAATTGATCCAACCAAATTTGATAGAGGATAATGTAACAAAAAAAAATCATAAGAAAAGAACATTGGAAGATAATATTAATGACAAAGACATTTTTCAATCAGTACAAAATAATGATATAATTACATTATCAAGGGCACTGGAGCAATCGCCTGAGAAAGTAAACTTGCAAGATACTTATGATTGGTCCTTATTAATGATAGCTTGTCAAGCTAATTCAGTAGATGTTGTCAAAGAACTGCTTAAGCGAGGAGCTGACACGTCAATCAGAGATAGAGCAGGGAATTCTGCACAAAGTTTGATAATCAAAAATAAAAATATAAGACTTGCAGAGATATTCTTTGACAATGGCAGTCAATATACAAATTGCATATCTAATAAAAATAAAAAAGTAAAACCAATTAAAAAAGTTGAAAATTTTGTGTGTGATGTTTGTGATCGACAAACCTTCACAGATAGGGACAAACATTTATCATCCACAATACATAATCTAAATGTCAGTAAACATAACAAATATAAAACTTGGTATGCAATACCAGAGTCAAATATAGGATATCAGATTATGGTAAAAAGAGGTTGGAATCATTTGGACGGTTTAGGTCCAGATGGATCAGGAAAGAAATATCCTATTAAGACGATTCAGAAATTAGATAGAAAAGGTCTCGGTCATGAAACTAAAAAAGTTTATCAATCAGATCAAGAAATTAAGAACACAAAATATGTTAAACTGAAATTTCATGAAAGAGAACGGAATAATCAAAAAAAGATGGAAATAAACTTTAGAAGAGAGTTTTATTAAATAGACTTTTTTATTAAACAACTTGCTTTATGAACACTTTTATTTCATCAAGTATTTATATGTGATTATCGATTCTCCCTCTTCTCTGCTTTTTAAATGGTCAAATATTAAATAAATATTTATAACACTAAAGCCATAGTATAATTATTCACATATAGCAAATCCTTCTTTCCAGAATTAATTGTATTAGTATTTAGGCATATTTTTACCATATTAATGAGAATTCAATATGTAAAACTTGTGACTAAAAATCCACACAATTTAAATTGCCTTTTGAAACTATCCAACACATCTAAAATTTGCGAACAAGACGCAAACACATTTACGAGTCTACTAAAGTGAATGACAATTTATGTTTAACTACTTGATATTTGTTTTTTGGATTGCATTAAACAACCTTTACTTGATAATTATTGTAACTGTAAAATATCTTGACATGAAGGAGTAGTTTTTTACCAATAATTATATATTTTGCGAAGCATAAGACACCTGCAGAGCAGAGTGTAAGTGGAGGGACTAACTACTAACACTGGGAGCTAGCAGATGCATGCATCTCATTATTGGAGACTACACCATAAAGCTTATAGAATATTTACAAACATAATTAAAATTAAACAATACAATTCAAATGATAACTACTTTTGAAATTACCTCTTGGTTAATTAGTATGGCTAAATGTATCTATCTATACATAAATAACAATCAATACATTCTAGTGGGATTCATTGAATTTAATGTCATAAATCTCTTTGCAAAACAAAGTGTTTATGCAATTTGTACATCACAAATAAATATTAAAATACTATCAAAAATTAAATAGTCTATTAATATATACACATTTCTAGCTGAAAATAAACAAAAGCCTTTATGGGATATCATTTTAATATATTTCTTCAAAATATTTAAAGTAAAAGCCAATAATAGACTCAAAATAATATATTTAATTTAATACAAGGAAGGCACTATAATATTACAATGATTAATAAAAATTCTCATATAAATTGTCATGGTATTGTGTAGTTTCTTTTCCTCTCATCTTTAACCATTTTATGACTAAAGATGAGCCTCTATTTTTAATCATCAGTCAGATATTACAATAAAGGTCAAGAAATGCAAAATATTTAGTAAAAATTTCAATTTTATAAGATGTATACATTTAAACTTAATAATTACTTTTACACTGCAACAAATCTCTGGCAAGAATTAAGAAAATTTGCTTTTAAAAATATTTAGCTCATAAAAATACTATCTAAAAAAAACTCATAAGGTGTCATTGGAACACCCAGTTGGAACGAAGTGCCTTTAACTATATTTTATGAATTTAACAATATTGATAAAAATGTTTGAAAGCAATTAAATAATAGAAGTGAATAAATGATAAGAAATATTTGTACATGGTAATAAATATTTTTTTTATTAATTATTACAGTTCTATAAAAAGTAATGCAAAGAGGCAAAGAGATCAGGAAATATATACTAAGGAGCATTGGGTTTATGAGAAAGGGAGACAGAGATCGAGAAGTATACACTAAGCTTAGCATATACTACAGCAGTCAGCATTCTTCATAGCGGTTACATTTTTTTTTCCTGTAGCTCACATCCGCCGAGTGCCTGGTGTATAATGTGATGAGGAACTTCATTCCAATAATAATTAGTAATACTATAACATTTAACTGACATGTGAATAGAGCTGTTGGTAAAGAATTTATGATAAGTAACAATTTGAAATATAAGGTTTAGTAATTTTCTCACATTCAATGACATGAAACTGATTCACAAATGGCTGGATTATGTGCAAAACAATATATAAGAAGTAATTGTAATTGGTCAGCAATAATTAAGTCAAGAAGACAAAATATTTATACAAATCGATTTTTGTGATTCCACTAATTCTATAAACCATTATTTATTAAAAACATATTCCTAAAATTGTTCATGGTATAATTAAATAGACCATGCATTACAAATTATTTAAAGTTGTCATTCTGTAATCAAAAATAACATTCAGTATGAGAATTTATGAACACCAACTATGTATGTTTACAAGTTTTACATTTTTTTGTAAAAATATCTATAATCACTTTTATTCTTACTAACATTACTAGCAAATAAAGCTAACCTATGTCTAAAACTGAATATATATATATCACTATAGACTTATGTTATATAACATTAATCTTTTATTATTGAGCTAGTGTCATAGGTTCGGTGCAACATAGTCAAGGAATTTAACAGCCAATTCAAAACCTACAAAACAAGCAGCATTTGCTGGGAATGCCCTTATCATTACTGGTGTGACTCCTTTATATAATGCTGTAGGTCCTTCTTTTTCCATCAGTTGCTTAAAAACATCTCTCATTCCTTTGGGGTAAGTCCCTTCAGGTGCAGTCTGTAAACGACTTTTCAAAACATCAGCTGGCATACCCACTAGCCAATTAGCAATACCAGCACATCCTCCAGCTACTATAGTGGCTAACATTTTAAGTTGTGCGGTAGCATCTTCTGGTACAAGTATCTCTTTAACCCACTCATAAGTCATGAAATACATACCACTTGCAGGAACGTCTCTACAAATTGTTGCTACACTTCCTTTATAAATACTTCTAATACCGCCTTCAACATACAGCTGTTTAGCACAGTCAACCATACCCTTATACTTTTGTGGTGCATTTCCTCCTTGTTGAATTTGTAAAAGGCACTTGATTCTCTCACCTGGTGCCATTATAAAAGTTGTAAATATTCCTGAGAATGCACCAGCTAAAAATAGTTCAGGTTTGGTTAGTACTTGATCCTCATTACTTTTAATTAACTTTTTACCCAAACCAAATCCAAAAAAACTTATAGCAAAAATTGGCGCAACCCCAGTTAAAGGTGCAGACATTCCTTTATAAAGACCTCTAAAACCTTCTTTATGGACTGTTTTTTTGAAACAATCCCAAGTTCCAGTGTACAAGGCAGGTTCTCCGGGTATAGGTAAAGGCATAGTTTGTAGTCGAACTTTTATAGTGTCCATAGGATGGCCTGCGAGTACAGTACACACTCCTCCAAATCCACCACTGACAAAATATTTCACAGGGCTACTTTTTTCCGACATGATTTCTTTAGCTTAAACTACCGAGAAAGGAAACCGGTTACCTTCTCTATAAGTTATCTCTAAAATTGAATGGACTAAAGTTCGAAGTGGTATAGACCTTGAGATAATTTTTATCGTATGAAATTAAGCAGTGTCTAAACGTCAAAGTCCAAGGTAAAAGACATTCCTTCTCACAAAATACTGCATAATGGTTCATTCGAATAATCATCGATGTAAATCTAGATAGCATTTTCAGTTTATTCTATCCTGAATAGATAGTACTGATTGGAATTACTAATAAAAAATGTAGTTATCAAACTAAATTTTTTTATCTAACTATTCATACTACTCTATGTTAATAGCATTGTTGCCAACCAATATTCTACTCTATAAAACATCAATATATTTTCAACTCATTTCTTTCTGCTACCCATAGATAATATACGATGTTTATTACGAGTAGTACATAGAAAAGTACTCTATTTGTAACGCGTTTAGATTTATAATTACACAACAAAATTTTATTATTAAATGACGCCTTCATTAGTTTTTAAATAAGAATTCTTAAAAAATATGTATTCTACCATGGTCTATTTTAACACTAAACTTAAATATTGTATAATGTAGAATTATGCGGTGTCCATAATCTGACACTAAATTTACCAATAATCAAGTTGGTGGAACAGCTTAGGTGTTTTAATTATATGTACATTCTACTGTTTGTCCGTTATGCTTCATGTTTTATACGTTCACGATGTCATGCATTATCATTCTCTATTGATTTTTCTTTTTTATATGAAATCATTTTAAATATTGGACTTTTGAGTTAGCATTAAGTATTATTTGGTTTTTTTTCTAATAATTTAATTATATTTTATACTAAAAAACGTTTACACTTCTATTCCTATTACTTTAAAGTGTAAGCACATATCTCATACTATAGGAAGATTATGTCTAGAAGATACCGTTAAGTCTCATGGATACACTGATATTTTGATATTGAAAATGACTATTCTGTAATTTCTGTAGTGATGGTCTTTTTAGCGACAGTGCGACATGGCAGTAATCTTTTCAAGAGTTTTAAGATTATGGGGTTGCATGGGATGTCAAAACAACTAATATAATACAAAAAAAAATGTGTGCCGTTCGCAAGCGATAGAAGTGAAACCTTCAAAAAACTAAACTACAATAAAAAGAGACGAGTGCGAATCAGGGGTTGGAAAATTATCAGGTTTATTTATCAAGATATTGGTACCAAATTCAAAAGATATTTGGCATTTTATTATTCAGACTTCTAAGTTTTCAATTTCAACAAATAACAATACAAAGCGCACACAAGCAAGAATATTTCATTCTGTTGAATTTTATCATTATTCCCATTCCACCGCATTCTCATAAAGACATTTTATTTCATCGTACATTGTCTCATTCTTTCGAAGGCTAAATCCTATAAATGTATATTTTAAACTCTTTTTAGTGGCGCTTTGACGTTTTATTGATTTTCAAACTACAATGGATTTCAAGAAGTTTTTACTTTAAAAATTTAAAATAGTTTTAGACCAAAACCAAAGCTTCGTTCCCATAACGCTATAACATAACGTAATATAATATTATTTATTATAGCGTTATTGTAACATAACGTTACAATAACGCTATAATAAATAAAAAAGTACGTTGTCCGCTTTATTTTAAGCAACCCGATATTACTTTCGATAGTATTTATATACAGTTAATATATAGATATTTCAGTTCTTATCATGTAAAAGTCGATACAGCGGAGCTCCGCCTGGTGGCGAGCTACGTCAATATTATTTTCGAAATAGAAATTAATAAATTAATAAATTAATATAGTATATTTACTGAGGATAATAAAATTTGAGGAATAAATCTGCTTAAAAATACTTTTTTAAACAGATTTATTTTCGGTAGATAATTTTAAAATTATTGGCTACACTGTAAGTAGTTTTTAGTAACATTTTTCTCTGTGTTAGTAACATTGGTACGTTTGGCGCGAACAGGCAATTATTTGTGTTAGTTTATGTTTATTAAATAATTATTATTGTCTGTTTCGTAATGTTTTAGTTATTAATACGCAAATATATATCAAATCAAATAAAAATATCATTTCTTGTAGCTAAGAAAATCACATTTCAAATACCCTAGAACATCTAAGTTATAACTAACACTAGAATATTATAAATTAAAATGTCTAAAAAAAGAGGTTTAAGTGGCGAAGAAAAAAAAAGTAGAATGTTGGAAATATTTCATCAAAGTCGAGACTTCTTTCAATTAAAGGTAAAGTTGTTCTATTATTGAAGATATAATGAAATTGGATTTTTTTTACAGTATCTAATTTGAATGTGCATTTCATAAATGTATAACCAATCATTTTCTGTGAAGGAACTAGAGAAAATTGCACCAAAAGAGAAAGGGATTACAATGCAATCCGTAAAAGAAGTTATACAGGCGTTAGTGGATGACCATCTCATTGATTCTGAGAAAATTGGTACATCTATATATTTTTGGTCATTTCCAAGGTAAAGTAAATGGAAAATGAACACTTATTTAAAAAATATTTATTATGTTAATTGATTACCATCTTACAGTAAAGCGAAAAATGCTAAAAAGAGAAAACTAAATGATTTTCAAAATGAAATAGAAGAAAATTGTATAAAAATTAAAAAAACTGAAGAAGCACTCTCTTTGGAATCAGTTTAGTATATATGTGTCTATATATTTACTAATGCTTTAGGATGTTTTTAATTTATTAAATGCATTCTAAAATATTTTCAGAACGACAGGGAAATGAATGATGAACGGATGAAAATTTTGTCTGCTTTAGAAAATATGAAAGAAACTGAAAAATATTTACAAAAAGAGATACAAAAATACCGAGATTCAGATCCTGAGTATATTGCACAAGTACAAGTTGAAATAAATGTATTATTTTCCCTTTTGAATATAATGAACATACTGATAATATGAAAAACATTTGTAATAACATTACTTAAAAATTTCAGAACTTGAAAATAGCTATAAATAGATGGACAGAAAATATTTATATACTTAAATCATACTGCAAGAACACTTATGGTATAGAGAATGTTGTGATTGATCAGAATTTTGATATACCACAGGATATGGATTATATTGAAATATGAAGTATAACCATTTTGTTTTTCCTTATAATAACTCTCTAATAAAATAATTTAATATCTGTTCTTAATATGACTTTATTTTATACCAAAGAAATACTTGGGTTATAAAAACATTGTGCAAGATATTCAGTTTATTTAAATAGAACAATATTTGTAAGTAAAATTTAAAGACCAACATTTTTGAGCTGGTTCTTGCTCACATATTTATGTAGGTACATTTATTAAAAAAAGATTACTGGTGGAACACATACATTGTATAAATGCTACATATATGTTTATATTATTTATATATAAAGAAGGATGTGTATATTATGAAATCGATAGACTCAGAAACTATTTGACCGATCATTATGAAAATTGGTATGTATATGTATTTTTTACGGGGAAGGTTTTTATGCTATTCATATTGACGTAGCTCGCCACCAGGCGGAGCTCCGCTGTATCGACTTTTTCTTCCTTCAACCGATTATCATGAAAATGATTATGTATATATATTTTTTTACAGAGAAAACGATTATGCTATTCCATTTGACGTAACTCGCCGCCAGGTGGCACTGCAATGTACCGACTTCCGTATCGTTTAACTGATTGTTATGAAAATTAGTATGTACATGTTACCGCATCACACAAAAACGGCTAAATGGATTTTGATGAAAATTTTATAGTTTCGTAGTTTGGGATCCCACTTAACATCTAAGCTATGTATCATCTGATTTGGTTGTGTAGAACCAGATACACAGTTTAATCTCTAAATAATAGAGAGGTCATTTAAAATGATCGTGTGGAAAAAATATGAATAAACGCCACGAACGTTTCTAAAACGGTCTAAATATCATAGTCCACGCTGGCGTAGCTGCGGGCAAAAGCTAGTATTATTTATGCCAGTTATCTGAATCAGTCATCTAAGTTATTTTTCCAATATTTGTCATAATTATATCAGTCCAATAGAGCTTACATTTCAAAAAACCCTTGGGACATTTTCTTAATTTTTTATTTGATAAGTAATTCCATTGTATTATTTTAATGTATCTATGCAAGCTACTGCCTACTTAGTTAATTGCAATGAACACAACTGCATTGTTTTAACATTTATTACGCAACTATGGAGGATTTTAATTTTAACAGCCTATTTATGTATATTCCAACTAATAGTAATATGTTTTCTAAAGGTAAATAATGTAAGAAATAAAATTCTTATAGAAAGCATATTAACTTTATTAAGGATGGATCTAGGCACACATTGTAAGTAAATAAACCTTATAACTGCCATATTTTGTTATAAACTCATATACCGTTAAGTGGAGGCAATTGACAGCAAAGGGGAGGCTTTGGTTCTAAGAGATAACGTAGCGAAGGGCCTTGACAGGTTCTGGCACAAAGCATTTCTTTTGAAGCTCCCTTCATATGAGCTTTCCGAGAAATGCAATGATTAATTTGAATATAGTCGTCTTCAATATATTTTAGTCTATAAGATGGAGAGCTTTCCAACAGACAATTGATCAAATTTAGTGACATCATTATACAGGATGAAATCGATCATGCATATTTCCACAAATATTCGTAATCTCCTCCTTTTTTAGAACAAGTTAGCCAAAGTAACTATAACAAAAATATGTCACTGAAAATATGCTTATAAATAATATAATACAATTTTGTCACAACCTTAGGGTCCAACCATAAATTACTTCACATAAATTATAAGGATTTTGACCCCTGTCCTTGTCACAGGTGGTCACACGTAAATGAGAACAGCAGTTTTTATAATTTTTTTTTGTTCGAAATACTTTATATATTGGACAAAACAAAAGACATAAACTTTTTTTCGTTTTCGTATTTCGGATTTGACGTCCCCCCTAACGTGTGACATAATTTATGGATGGCCCCTTAGTTAATGTTTGACCACCCACCATGCCGAGCGTCATATCGGACGCCCCGCATTAATACGCCGGTGAGCTGCGAAGCGTGCCTCGGACACGTGACAACTCAAATTCTGCCCCACGCTCGGGTTATGCAATGTATTATTCTTAAAGAATTTATCTAGTCACTTACCTATAAATGACACTTGATATTGTCAGTGATGTAAAGGTCGCCTAAGGTATTATTACATTAGTTTTTGATTTTCCACGTTTTCCATTCGCCACTAAACAAATAACGCAAACTAAGGCAAATTATCGCGTAAACGATACTTCACGTAACTTATGGAAATGCAGGTAGCAATGTTACCTCTTCAAACTCCCCAACAATAAATCGTGTTTACATATTCAATAGCAGTGAAAGGTATTGTTATTAAATACTGCAATAATAATCACACATAATCTTAGTCTCAAAAAAATCAATATAATCAACGTAACATTTTATAACAAAATACCTTAAGTTTGTTGGAAGGTCAATGACAGTACGAATTAGCTAAAGAGACAACATTCATGCTCGATTGCCGGGGCGCGACTGAAGCATTCTATACTGAGGTGTGAACGCACTGGGGGGGGTCGCGATGTGTACACGTTCTTTAGTAAGGTCGCAAAGTTGGAAAATCGTACATCTTACAACAACAACAAGTTTTAGGATATTTTTCTCAAAAACGGCTACTTCAAAGACTATTGTTTCTTTGGCAAAGTTGATTTAAAAAAGAATGAGATTATGAATATTTACGGAAAGATGCATGATCGATTCCACATAGTATATAGAGGAGGGGGACGTTTATCCAGGGGAACGAGTGGATTTGCCGTTGCTTTACACGTACAATTGTGCGTATTTGCGATTAGCAGATCTAATAGACGGTTGTTTGAGTTGTTGATAGAATTAAGTTGATGGCCATTTACTATACATAAGAAGTTAATTAGATATTTACCTGAAGCACGACGATTTGGTGATTATGATTGAGGTGAGAGAAGTATATTCATTGTACTTCCACGTCAAATTGGTTAAATTTAAATTTCAAATATATAGTGATCTGTAATATCGTAAGACAATAGTATTCTGTAGTGTATTTAACATTACATTATATTCAGAATAGTGTTGTGCAGGCGGTATGTTATGGCGCATGTTTAGTAAAACTTACGTATTTTGTCAGAGGGTAGCTGTACTGGGCAATAATCGACGTCAGGTCGAATGTTTGTTTTCTCAATGAGTATGATAACAGTCAACTAATGTGTTCATATATAATGTATTAAGTTTAGTTCTTATACCCCTACAATTTTAACACCTAATAGATCGATATACGATCGGCCATTCTTGAATTCGTGCGTATATCATGTCAGTAAAGTTAATAAGTATCCACCAATCAAGTGCATGTATGAACTTTAAGCGAATTAACAGTTAAAAAATATCAAATGACGTCGAGTCTGTACAATTAGCAACAAGCATAATAATACTAATAATATACAATAAACAAAGCAACTTAGAATTTTGTAGGTTGATGGTGTAGGATATTTACTTTGATGTAGTTGTTTCAGACTAAAATAAAATAATAAATCATCAGCAACATCTAATAAAAATATGTCTGTGAAAATTCGGGTAGAAATAAATAATTTTATATGAATTCTATATCGATTGACCAGCACCTGATTATCAAAAACTGATTGATGATTAATGTAAATATTGTATATGAAGTACTATTATATGTTGATCCACAAAATTCTCAATTTTAGTACTAGTAATACTAAATATACTATTACAGAGCAGTCTATCAATTGATGTAACTGTTAGATGTTTTAATAAAGTAAAATTTGTATACGATAACAAAGTTAAGAGTATATGTGATTACACATTATTGTATGTGACTACAAATTATTATCTCATTATGTTTTAATTTTATTGATGTCTTCTATTGTGTGGGGTGTTAATTCGTGAAAATTCATAATAGACGCTTGCCTGCAACATGCATTAAAATGCAGCAATATGCAACCCACCGCTGACCCTCGAATATTCCCCCTCCACTATGAATCTCTATCCAAAGAATTGAATATTGAATCCAGAGGATTGACAGTTATCGAACACCTAAGCAATTTTTTAATAATACTTTAAGGTTTCTAAGCAATTTTTCTGATTACATGAATAATTTCGGTAATGATCGCTCCGAAAATTGCATAAATTGTGTGTACCTTCTTCTTTTTTTTTTAATTCTATGTCCAAAAACATGAAAAAATTACGAACGCTTTATGAATACTGTCAACAAAAATTACTTCGAACATAATCGGATATACTATTTTCGAATTATTTCCAAAAACTGTGCTTCTCAACTAAAGGAAGTAAGTGCCATGAAGATAGGTTCTTTTGTTGATGCCTTTTAGTTTACACTAGTTTAATAGGAATAGTCGACATACCTGCTTATATTTTTTAGTTACAAGCGACTAAAGTGCTTATAACTATTCTGTGCGGAAAACATGGAAAAAATGTAACAACGTACTCTTTTCATCTGTAATGCATTTCTTTGTAATTGAAAACCCTATAATGTAATAAGCATGGTCCAACATACTCCTGGCAAGTTTTTCTTAAGATAGTCAATGTTTAGAAATTGTTATTTATGATCACCTAGTATCAAAATTCGAATCACCTTTATAAAAATCCGTAAAAGTTATGATTTGCAAATGGATATGAACAAAAAGGTAATTGTTTGCTAAATACCGTCGTAACAGCCAACTTTGCCCAATACAAGCATAAATATATGAAAGACTTACTTTTTTATACAGCATTAAACACTGATTTTGTAAAAATACCATGTAATTATTTTAAAACTTTCTCCATTATTTTTCCATATCGCTAGATTTTGGCAATAAAAAAGTATTACACTCCTGGAGTGCCGGCAAAAGATAAAACTTTAGCATTAAAGTTGTGCATTTTCGAATATTTTGGAATGTTTAGAGAATAATTTCGCACGAATTGCTTTATTTATCAGTAAAAAAGTACTATCATTTATGTGGTAAAATACAATATTCATTTGTTGTGCTATCGTACACAAACATGACAATTTATATTACATTAAAAATTTAACACTTCAGAATTATTACAATTATTTTACATTAAAAAGTTTATCTTAGAAAGATCAACTTTCGTCCATAATTTCAACGACTCTTTCACCAATATCATCACCAGCATCATCATCGCCAATCTCTGAAACTGATACAATAGGTTTATGGTAACTGAAGTAAGAAACGAACAATTTTCATTCGAATTTTTAGAAGTTCTAGTTCGGCTCGACAAGGCTCTTTCTAAAGACATGCTCAACTCAACAACAACAACAGCATGTCGATATCGCTGGTGAAAGTCGAAGAATCTATATTACGGAATATCTTTCTCATGTATGTAAACAACTACACGCTGCTGCAAGAAAATACGCCAGGGAAAATAATTACAAATATGTTTGGGCTAAGTTTACTATTTGGAACATAAACGAATGTACTGCTCTTCAAAAAGATTTGGACGTGCTATTTGCGTGGTGCTCAACAAAGAAAATGATCCTTAATATTAGCAAGTGCTTTGTAATCTCTTTTACTCACAAAATCAAGAAAATAATTTACGAATACAAGCTTTCCGATTCTATGCTACAACGTAAATTTGTAGTCAAGAATCTTGGTATTCTTTCTGATGATAAGCTTACCTTCCGGCTACATTATGATTACATCGTCAAAAAGGCTAATATGCTGTTTGGATTCGTCGGAAGGTCTATAATAGAACTCAAGAATTATTACAGTTTTTTAAGTATGTATTATAGTCTTATTAAAAGTATCTTGGAATATGGTAGTTCGATATGGTCTCCTCACTACAATACTCATATTAAGCACACTGAAAGTGTACAAAGAAAGAGTGTCAAAATCTTGTCTTTTCGTCAGAATCTTGGCCGCTTCTTCACTGACTATTCTCAAAGACGCTCTGCATTTAAAATACAGACACTGGGAACACGTCGTTAGCAAATAAATCTAATTTGTCTAAACAAAATTGTACACTCTTCGATAGACTCGTCTACGTTATTGTCATTGCTGATTTTTAATACTCTACATAAATTTCGGAAATTCAAGACTTTTCATTGCAATCCCACAAAAACAATATGTCCTTTTACAATCCTATAACCAGAACGACCCGTCTGTACAACTACCTGTCGGCCGACGCTGGTGCGGGTGATGTCGATATGTTTGATTGCAGACCTACTGCTTTCAAATGCAGTATACACGATGTCTTATTTCGGTAATGTGGATAGCATATGCTTTATTTCATTTTTCATTCTTTTATAAATTTCTGTTCTCGCTTTTTTATTTAATTTATTTTGTTATGTATACTTTAGTTCTAAGCATTCTATGTACACATATTTGAGAATTATGGTCTAGATCAACTTGTATATTTATCATATCTTACCATACTATTTTATAATGATTGTAATCTGTTTTCTGTACTTTTAGATAAAAATAAAAAAATAACTGGTGATTGTTAACTTGGTACTTTGCAATATTGTCCATAACTAAAACAATTCCAATTTTGTACTTACGATACAAATCAAAATTGTACTCTAATTTACTAAAAGGCTATAACTTCATTATGCTATGGAATTTTAGATATTTCAGTGGGTAATGTTTATTGAGAAGCGCAGTTTTTCGGCAATAACTCAAAAACAATGTATTCGATCATGTTCAAAATAATTTTCTTTCAATGTACGCGTTACCTTTCTAATTTTTTTTTTAAATATTTTTTAAACATATGGTTTAGAAAATAGAAGGGGGGGGATACAATTTCTACTATTTCTACTATTAACTTGTTCCTAACTTCATCCCAGTGCTGCTTATGTTTTATTGAAATCCTAATTTTATTTTTCTTTCTTTTTGCTACAACTTGTAATTTTTCATCCAGCATAGTGGATCTTCAATTAATTGCTTGAGCAAAAATATTCTTGTATTGATTGACACTAGTTCATTTCTATAGTTCAACTATAAGTGTTGTGTATATATGTACAATAAAATTGTATATTAAAGCTTAGAAACTGACTTTGACAAAACAGAGTTTATAGAGGAACTTAAAAAACTTTTCAACAAAGACTATTATTTTTATGCTAAGAGATTCAAATAATATTGGCAATATTTCTATCCTTATTTTTGATGTTGAAAACAGTTCGAAACTGTCGCTTTAACAGAAATATGACATAAGGTTGAATAAGAATAGTCTTATCACGAAAAGTTTGAAGTTTGTTGCCAAGCAATGTTTATGAATATGAATTTGTTGTTAGAAAACATTTGAAGTCATTAAGTCGACATTATTATTTTGCTATTAGTTTTTTTTTTGTTTTGTGTTCAAATAGCGTTGTGTAGGCTTTGATTATTTGATCCAAATAGCATTATGTTTTGACTCTTGAACATCTCGAAACGATAGCAATGATTTAGCAAGTTTTTAGTGAAAACTTCCAGTTTTTAAAATCTGTGCTTGATATCTTTATCATCACAATGGATTGTACCAGTGAACAAATTGAACAAAAACGTTTGTCTGCTATCCAAAAGCTTCAAAATACTAATTCAAATAATTATAGATCGAAACGTTCTTCTAATTCGGAACGTAGTACAGCGAAGGGTTCTGCTAAAAGTGCCTCATTTAATGAGCATAAAACTTATCATCCATATGCTAACGCTGCTATTAGCCATGAAAAACATGGAACTTCTGTTATTAATAATAAAGTAGTTAGTGGAATTTTGTATCTAATATCGGAAAGTAGATTTGAAGTCAATCCATCTGAATTTAGCAACCCACTTATAAATATTTTTAAGACAATTCGCTCAAAATCCTATGGTAAACTATATCATATACTTAAATATATTTGTTAAGTAAATAAATTTATTTACATGAAAATAATGTACAATTTATTATTTTAGATATGAAGTCGAAATTATGGAGCTTCTCATTAAATGATTATGAAGAATTAATGTTTAAGATTGCACCATTAGCACCACATGTGGTTCTAGGAACATTGCCTAAATATGTATTAAAGGTTAACCTATTTTCTATCTTATGGTCTATGTGTAATTTCAGCATTCATGCACAAAGACGATAGTCTCATAAATAACAACCTCCATGATTAACCAACAATAAGTGGTATTGGTTTATATTTTGAAATCATTATATTATGAAAGAAAGGAGGAAACAGTTTAATAAAGTGTAGTATGATAGAGCCACACTGTGGCCAACTTGGCTGCAGCACAAAAATGGGCCTATTCAACCAGTAAAATGCCACATTCTAACAGAATACAGACATGAAGTAGCAGCTTTTGCTGTTGCATTTTGTATTGTGAGTGAGAGTTCCAGTGGCCTAATCCCCTTTCACCCCTTCCATGAACCCTATCGCTCTACATTAGATATCCTATTCCCTCACCAGGCATTGGCAAGAGGTGACTCATCTAAGGTTGCGAGTGTTCATATGCGGTGGTGACCATCTCCTCTGTTGGCTTGCCTGCTTTTTGTCTTTCGACTGTGCTATAAAAATAAGATTTCTCTACATCGATACCCAAAGAATCGTTTTATAGGAGTCTGAATAACCAACTGAAAAACAATTGAATATGAAAGTCACTGAATAATTATATTTTCTTCAGTGATTATTAAATTTAATAAACAAAGTGAATATTGAAAACCATTTAAACATTGATTTGGTTTAAAAATATTTATTTTTTGCTGATTGTCTTCCTTTTCTCCTTTTCTTTTTTCATGGTTAAAGTTAGTTGTCTCAATATGAACTCTCACAAACAGTTAAAAGAATTGCTACAATTGCTTTATACAGTTACTATTACATTTAAATTAATTAGGGTGGCTACAAATTTTGCAGTATGATTACTAAGACTTATTTATTTAATAGTGAACTACAAGTTGTCAGTAATAAACAGGGGCATGCATAGATATTCAGAGAGGGCATGCAAAGCTAAAAAAACTTACTAGTTTGAGCATTGTTTCGGTTGGTGACCCATCAACATGACAAAAGTATCTATATACCTGGCATAACTAAAACAATGCTGAAACTGGTTACTTTATTTGAAATTGCATAGCCTGTCTGAATCTCTGTGCATTCCCTTGATAACAAACTCTTTATTATTACATTTGACAAGGGTACCTATGGATTTTCAAATTGATCAAAAAAACACTGCATTGAAACAGAATTATGTTATACTAATGTTTTTTTTTTTTCTCATATTTAAAGGCAAATATAATTAAAAAATAAAAAAAAAACTCTCATTTAAATATTTTGGGAATGTTTTTTGATTGTATTTAAATGGTTTATGGTTTGTTGGGGCGTCCTAAGGGATGTGAGTGTTTTATTTGTGTAGTTAAATTTTTAAAGGGAATGACATGAAAAAATTTAATTTTCATTGGAAAGTCAGACACTTTGTTTTAGCAGAATAAAGGTCATTTTCCTACAATAATAATATAATTATTAAAAATGTTTTCTGCAAATTTTTCAACTCTGTTCAATGTTACAAATGTAAGAAGTTAATTTATACATAAAAATGTTGTATTTTTTAGTTGTTGAAGGAGCCATGCATAGATCCTGACAGTGTTGATTTATCACCTATTGAGCCAGCACTACGCTTCAAACTTATGCCTTTTCAAGAAAAAGGGGTGAGGTAAGAATTTTTATTACTATTAAATTTATACCTCTTTATTTGAAATTTATTTGTTACAAATTTTCTACATTCATTAATTTACTGTGACAGCCATTAAAAAATGGTATAAGGTTTGAAAATGTATGAATATATTAGAGGACAAAAATATCTATGGCCATAATCAGCTTAACTTAACTAGTTGTTTCTTTTCATTAATAATTTTATATTTGTTTATGGTAGCATGTTTGAAAAGAATTTTCTGCAAGTTTCTTATTTATTTTTAAAGAAAATTGAAAAGAAAAGGAAAGGAAACTACTTTGAATTAGTAGTAGTTTACTAAAATTAATGACGTATTAAAACTAGTATATGATAACCTTTAAAATCAAAATACAGTGAACTTAATTTAACATATATTTTGTACTTATTTTTTAGTATACCAATAGCATTCTATGGTAATAATTGTTTAATACGCAAACACAAAAGTTTGTTTCATATGTATGACACGAACTTTTCATTGAGTATTGAAATTGAAAAATAAGGCTTTTCTATTTTATATTTTTTTTTTTTAATTACAAACAGGTTGCCAGAATGATTGGCTTATACATGAGTTTCAAGTAAAAGGTGGTAAGAGTAGATAGATCTATAATCCCTATGAATTTGAAATCAGATTTTTAAACGATTTAAAATGAGAGGAAGCATTTTTTCAATACTCTACTCGTCCGATCTAATTATCTCAGATTTACCCCATTTTAAGCATTATAGTTTTTAACCAAATTTAAATAGGTTCACAGCCAATCAGTAAGGTATCCTCTAACATATTATTATGCATAAGATACAATAACGTCTATTGTCAATAATCCATTAGTTACTTCAATTTTACTTGATGAAAACTGCAAGTGTATGCCCTATTTCTAACATCAAAAATAATACAACTTCTTGTTCTACAGTTCTGGAGAATATCTTTTACAGTTAGGTCATCATGCGTTTAGGTAGGACATTGTGGGGCGATTTTAAATGAATGTAAATGACGACTGTGATTTAAACTGTTAAAATCAAAAAATAGTGATAGAATTTTTTTGCCTGCTTGATGAGCTGGCACTGACTCCAAAAACAATTAATGATTTAACTAATAGGTTTTGAAGAAGTTTCTTTTATAAATTGTATTCACTCTCAAATCGTTTTATTGTTAGTAATACAAGATTTTTTTTTATTAACTTCAAAATGTCTCAAGTGTATCCCTATTATGTAATTTCTGCATTAGAAGACTACCAAATTTTGGCATAAAACCTACATTACAGTTTTGTATATTTTATGTCTGGAAAACATTTTCAAACAAGGTTTCAAAGATTTGCATATACATCATATTTTGCAATAAAAATGGCAATTGTTGTTCTCGGTATTTGTAAGATAATATTATGAACATTTATTTACTTTAATGTGTATAAAGTTTATTAAAATATGATTATGTTCCTACTTAAGTCTGATTTTATCAAACTGAAAGCACCCATCATATCCTGTACTGTAATGTCTCATAATTTTTGGGAAATGTAGACGATATATAAGTTTTCATATGAGCAGCATGATACCATGCAACAGTATTCGTAATGCTTTTTTACCATTAAATGAACCTGATAAAGTAACTCTTGAATTGATATATTACTTTTCAGATTTGGTATAGCCAAATCAGGTCGGTGCATGATTGCTGATGACATGGGATTAGGCAAAACATTCCAGGCACTAGCCATTGCTAGTTACTACAGGGCAGATTGGCCAATGCTCATTGTAACTACATCTTCTATGAGGTATATAATGATTTAAATCCATGTCACTTATAATTTCACTATTTATTATATTTAGACATTAGTAATTTGGAGGGTGTAATCATATAAAGCTTCATCATATTTTTCTGTTGTTAGGTTTCAAAATATTACGAATGATAAAGATATTTGTTTTGAGTTCAAATTTACATGTGCTTGGATATAACTATAGAACAGTCTTAAAACTTTCATGCTTGCAACACATTCAATAAAAATAGAGAGACTTCCTGTTTTTATAATGGTATTTATTGTATATTTCTTTTTTTTTTGTACATTTTAATTATTTCAAGCTTTACAAATATTATTCATCAAAAGTATATTTATTTAAAAGATAACAAATATATCTTTATATACAGTATTTTTATTAAGATTTTGACAAAATATGCACTTCCTCAGAATTATTTTACTGATCATTTTCACAGGAAAATTTAACTTATGTACATAAATTTTGTACCGGATTCGGTGAACCTGGGTACTTCACTTAATATCCAGGTCTATAGCTGGTTTGGTTACTATTATTTTCTGCAGGAGCAGGTCCTTATCATATCTTTAACATCAAAATTAAGACTTCTGAGCAATTACTTGGTTTCTGTAGAAATTTGTTCTGAGATGCTATGTGTACTATTACTGCTAATGGTGTAAGTGCAAGCTCGATCAGAGTGCAGGGTGTATGTACACGCATTATTATAATATAATTTCTGCAATTTTTGGATATGTATAGGTTTCTGAATCTATTGAATATAGGTGCATGATGTTCCTCAGAAATGAAACTCATGCAATCTAATATTTTTATTGTAACATTCCTTATAAAATATACATAGTACTATAATTTATTTATATATTAAGACTATTTTCTCATGAAAAATGAATAATGTACATTTTAGCTATTATGATCAAAACATATGATTATGTAAACATTGTATATTCTCGCTATGTACAGAATGGGGTGAATAGAATTTTTTTATAGTGAAAAAATTTATGTAATTTAATCTTTAAACATTATTTGCAAGGAAAGTATAACATTACATAACTACCTTATACTTTTAAATATATGAAACCAGCTCAACCTCGAAAAGTGTATAGAAACGCCTTATTGCTATTAAGTTTTATGCAATATTTATATATAATTTAAATTAACCATAGCAATATTTCTATATTAGACTTTTGTATTGTAGAGAGACATGGCAGAACAAAATTCGAGAACTGTTGCCCTCTGTTCCTATGCTATCAGTGGTAACTGTGAGCGCAAATCGTGATACGCAGCTGGCTGCTGATAGACATACGAAGGTAGTTATCATAAGTTACAAAATGACAACGATACACACGCAACTTCTCAAGGACAGAAAATTTGGAGTCATAATCATAGTAAGTATTTTTTTTTCAATTTGAAAGATACTGGCCTGTGCTATTATTGGAAGGAATATTAAAATTGTTGAAAAATGTATTGGTAGCCTATCCAAGTTCTGTCAAATCAAGAAAAAGATGAAAGTTCAATGAGAAAGTATTAAGAAATCTTTTGAAAGTACCTAGATGATTCCTCTGCATTAAAATTTTGTACTCGGTTTTCAATCCAATTTATTTAATGATGTGATTATAAAATCCTTGGATTTCTAATTTAACCAAACATAAATAAAATTTGCAGTAAAATTAAACATTTTAGTGTTGCTCTGTGTATAAAATGTTCAAAGGTCAAATTTAAAGTTTTCAAAATCTGTTGCATAAAAAAATATTTATTGTTTATGGACACACTCGTTTTTGTCCATGGCTATGTCTGTGTGGACTTTAGAATAAAATTAATAATTATGAAAATTCCATAAAAATCCATTTAGTGGACTTTATGGAATGCCATAACAAATAGATAGACAGGTGTTAATCCATCCCTATTCGTTTTTCAGAAATATCGGATATTTTAACCACAGCTCCATTAGTTTTATAACAGCATAGATAAGATTTCAGCAAATGGGTATGGAACTTTCTGGTACACATCTTTTATTATTATTGATCACTTATAGAAGAAACATATCTGTAGGGTGCACAAAAATAGGAAGTGCTTCATGATTTTGGATATTTGATATATGCATAATATAATCATTGGTGCATTTTTTACTTATTGTATAACTTTTGAACAACTTGACTGAATGAGGACCTATTCAAACTATATATTATTTATTTTGTCGAGATGATGGCACATAGTTATGCTGGATTCCAATAGGTGGCACTGTAGACAAGTGTTATATTTAAGAACCTCATATTCACAATAAAAATTAGTTTAATGCTAAAAAAAGAGAATCATAAAATCTGGATCAGATAAGTAGCAATGTTGTCGAGTTATTAACAAAATTCTATATTTATGGAAAAAATGGAAATTAAATAGTGCTGTATTAGAGTTATTAATAAATACAATTTTTATAGATAAATTGTGTTTACATAATATGTTCTTGTAGTCAACAATAAAATTTAAAACTTTTACAAAACTTTGTGCAAAATATAGAAAATAAAATCAAAAATCTACACACCGCTTACAAGAAAGAGCAGAACAGTGTCTGCCCAATCAGCTAATTTTCATATATTTACAGAAATATTTTTTCATAACCCAAAACCTATAGCTATTATTATTACAAATTTCATTTAACTGTTTTTATGAACTGTAATATGCAAACTGAATTATATGAGATAACATTTAATCAAGAGAACCACAAATTGATAATCCATATTTATATCTGAGGAAATATTTTCTTCGAATATTTAAGATGGATCGAAGTAACAATTCAAGTAGTTGAAAAGATTTTTATTCATTCAACAGGACGAGTCACACTATCTGAAATCGCACAAGGCGCAGTGCACGGCCGCGCTCGCGGGCGTGTGCAAATCAGCGGCACGGTTGATCCTCCTCAGCGGGACACCCGCATTGAGCCGCCCTGCTGAGTTGTATACTCAACTTAATATCATTGCGCCCAATTTTTTCGGAGGATATATAGAGTATGGTATTGTCCTTTAAATCTATATTGCACCATTTGAGAAAATGTATCGTAGTATGCCTCGGACCCAATGAATTGTTTATTTTAATATAATAAATTGGATTACCTCATCTATTCCCATAGTGTTTGTAAAAGATGATAATTGCAATTATCGAAAAAACTTTGGTGTATGCGCTTGCCCAGGAGTGTACTTCTGTCTGTTTTTAGTAAAACATTAATTTTACACAGGCAAAAGGTACTGTGCGGGCAAGCTCACGAATTTTGGTTGGGACATGACAGGCTGTTCGAACTTGGCTGAACTTCAGATCATACTCCAAAAGAAATTTCTCATCAGACGCACTAAGGAGGAAGTACTTACAGACTTAGAGAATAAAACAAGGTAAAATGTTACTTGAACCATACATTAAAGTACAGATATGAATATATTCATTTTATTTATTATTTTTCCATTGTCTTTTACAATTTTTCAGAAAATTATTTCCTCAATTTACTACGTAGTTAATGTAAATAACTACTTTATTCTACAATACTGCTCTATAAACCATAGAAAATAGAATGTCATCCAAAAAGAAAACCAATACATAGGAGGGGCCTTGGATTTATTTTATCATATTCATTCGTACATGAAAGAGCCAATGAAGGCAGACATCAAAAGGAATTAGAGAAGGACTAGGATATTCGATAGTAAAAATTGATAATCATTAACGCCAATACAATTCTTTTCAGGGGGGTGCATATTAACAATAAACATTTTATTTTTTTATCTTTTTTGGATGTATTTTCTTCCAAAGCAGCGTGTGCGAGTGCTTACATCCTGTTCCCAGCATCCATGTTGATATAGTCTTATTTTAAGACAAGATACATCTATTCGCTTGGTAGCAAAATTTTATAACATTCTGTCGTTTCTAGATACAGCGCGACGTGTCATATGCCCTAGAAAAGACTGAATGTCACAACATATGTAAAATATGAATATATTGAGACTGAATATCTAATGGCTTAGATGTACATCAGATGATAGCATAACCCAGCACACAACCAGTGATGAAATGGAACAGCAAGAAGAATTTTTATATTGCACCATTCCTATTTCAAGACAACAATTTTTAACTTAATACTTCTGACGGTTTTTAATTAATAGTCAATGTTTTTGTATTACTAGAGTCATTGAATCGATATTTTTTAGATATAGACTGGAGGTGCACTATTTGCTAATAATAATATGTTTATTTTTTTTATATAAGATGGATTTTTTATGACAGAGAGTTTTTACATTTTTCCTTGATTTTTTATTTGGCCTCTACTTAATGATGTTTGATAATATTTTAGTTAGGGCGTTTTCTTTTACGTCTTGTATTAACGCACTTTGATTTCAGTGCATCTATTCTAAATTATATGTTTTGTGTTAACCAATCATAGAGAAAAAAATTTTTGCAAATGAGATATTGATATAGCAAACTGAACAAGTTTTATAAAACAATTTGTGTGTCCAAACAAATGAATGAAAATTAAATGGTAAATGAAAAAATGCATTTGAAATTTTGGACTTTATAAAATGTGTTCGAAAATGCATTTATAACAGCACCACCATTAATTAGATTTTCCATAAAAGTTATAAATATGTAATAAATACGTATCATATGGCGTTTTTCTATTGTTACAGAGAATCGGTGTTCCTGAATCAGTCTCTACTACAATTCAGCACAGAGGACCTGACCGGTCTCAGTCAGATGGCTGCACGATACACTAAGACAAAATCGTCTGAACGCCACGCTGCTTTGCTAACTTACTTTTCTGAATCAGCACGAGTCAAGATACCTGCAATATGGTATTTTTATTTTTACTCCTTTTCGAATGATAATAATTGTAACCATACACAATCTGTCTTTGAACACAATCAATTAACTAAATGAAAGAAACATTCAGTTTATTCACATTAAATAGAGAAAAAACTGGATTAAGTGATGATTAAGTTTTCTGAATAGTACAATTTTTTTATAATTTTCAGTATTGCTTATCAAAGTGAAACACTTATGGAAAGTCGAATTGCCAATAATATTAAAAATAATAATTTGTCTTTATAAGGTTGGCAACTTTTTTGTATATTATTAGCAGTTTTTCAAAAAAAATCTGATATAATAAGGAAGACAGAGTAAAATCATGAATTTTTGATGCATTTTATTGATAGTTCTCATCCAAATTCAATCGAAGCACATTTTAAATTTTCCAGCAAATACCTAAAGCAATTGGTCCGTGAAGAATCCTCAAAAGACAAGTTTTTAGTTTTTGCACATCACAAAAATATGATCGAAGCAGTTTGTAGCACACTGGACGAGTTGTGCGTGCATTATATATCCATAGTTGGTTCCACGCCTTCGATTACGCGAGCCGTTAGTATTTACCTTTCATGTTTAGATATAAGTATTTACAAATAATCTATAACTATTTTCAAACTCAACAAAACATATTGACATAAGTACAAATTTAAGGGTTTAAAATTTTATTTGTAATATATATGCGATATAAAGGTTCTTTTAAATTATGATAAGTATAATTTTTTGATTTATATGTTTTATTATTTTGGTAGTATTTTTATATTATATAAAACTTTGAACTTCCTACTTTTTTAGTCTTTTTGATCTCAGTAGTTTTAGTTTTATCTGGTATTAGTAGGTATGAGACTTAATGGTTAACAATTATTTTTTATTGCTTATTATTAACAAACAAAAGATTAGGAAAGTTTTTGACATTCTTTCAAAGCTTTGAATCATTTGAAAACCTTTTCTTGCAGGAGCTGGTGGACAAGTTTCAGTATTCGGAGTTGTGTCGCTGCGCCGTGCTGTCGATCACGGCGGCCAGCGCGGGCCTAACCCTCACCGCGGCCGATCTCGTCTTGTTCGCAGAACTCCACTGGAATCCAGGAGTTGGTTCAAATATTGTTTTTGTTTTGCGAGGCGAGCGTGATTGCGTGTTTGTTGGAAATGTGTTTGTGTCGGTGACGTTTTCACGGAAAATGTACGCCGCGGCCCTTGACTACGCCTTCTTTTGATGTGATTTTTGAAGTTATACTTTGGGGGCGTTTCGAAAAAATTATGACAATGAATTTTTATTGAAGTGACACGAAAACCATAGTATGAAGTTCCCGCAAGCGGTTTAGCAAGCAATTTCAGACCACTAATAACTGATGCGCTAATAAGGTTTGCCACTAGGTGACACTTATAGTTATAAGAAATTAATATTAATTTGCAAGTGCCTCATTGGCTGTTGCTTGGTATTATTTTGCATCCTTTTCAAAGTCTGTCCTTAAGTTACCATTTAGGTGCCTTCAAAATACTAACCCCTCTCTCGCTCATCTCTTTATAACTATTACTATAGCACCTTCAATACTATACCCCTATTTTATATTTATTTTCCTACATATATATATATTCCCTAGGTCACCAATTAAGTGACTTCTCTACTTTGAGGAATAATACTCTCTATTTATTTGTAAATATATTTCCCCCTGAATTACATCCTTTCTTTATTTTCTATTTCCCGTTTTTTTTAGTTTCCTATCACCAAGTAGGTGACCATACACCCCCAAGGGGTATACCCCCATCCCTAACCCTCTGACTTGTTTGTTTTCGTACCCTCTCTCGCTTCCCATCAGGGTCACCTCACCCCCTGCAACCTACCACAATAGTGGTGGTCCAAGAATTTCGAAATTGGAATTGGCATTAAAAGAGGAAAATTTTAGCCCTGACCGATTTTCCAAATTCAATGAGCTTTTAGATATAACATTAATAAATTATAATTTTTGACATAATAATTGTTATAATTTTAAATAAAAGGATGAAATCGATATTACATTTGATATTTTAAGAAAATAAATATTAATTTATTTCATTTTTTAAATTTAAATTATTTGCATATAATTAACAGATGATCATGGTAACCACCAGAGAGTACAGGATTACTGCTGCCCATAAATACATACTCGAAACCCCAGAGGAGTCACTAGTATATTGCTGGTCTTCTATGAACAAATAAGGTCTTTGATGGAGGGGGAATGTTCCATCGGAACTTTTAGGAAGGAATAGAATATTTGATAGAGAGGGGAACAAGCCACTGGTGGTTTTAGGAAGGAAATAAGATATCTGATCGAGGAAGGGGGTGGGCCAATGGAACACTCCTTCACTTAATGACACAACAGCGGAAGCTGCTATTTTACGTCTGTATTTTGGAAGAGTGCAGTATTTCACTGGTTGAATTGGCCCTTTTATTGTGATGTAGCCAAGTTGACTGCAGCATGGTCTACCATATAAAATTTCTCTCAAATTTTCTCAGTGTCTCGTTCGTGCATTAATATTTGTATGTTATTTTATGTTTGTTGTTCTGAGGTAGTAATAGAATCTTTGCATTTTTGTTGGACTATTATGTTTTCCAAACGTTTGATACTTGACAGCATTGTTATTCCGGGTAAATGCTCAGATTGTAGTGCTAATAATTGTTTGCTACTGAAAATTAGACATTCAATGTTATATTTTTATGCTAATTGTCATACACAGATCCTAATTCAAGCGGAAGCGCGCGCACATCGCATCGGGCGACGCGGAGGCGTATGCGTGCGTTACCTACTGGCTAAGGGTACTTCGGACGACTTCATGTGGCCCATGCTGCAGGACAAGCTTAATGTTAGTACAAATAACAACAATGTTATATTATCTATCCAAGAAAGGGTACATGAAGTAATTCAAACCTTTCAATTTTCTTTCAATCTGCTCCTCACTTTAAGTCTTCAAATAACACTGAAAACTCAAGACATTTTTAATTTACTCAACATTTTATATAATAATTTTAAGGAAAAAAATTTTTTACTCTTATCTTCTTGCTTATATGTGAAAATATAGTCTGTGATAGGACTATTACTTTTCTTATTGCTAAATTTCAATTTTAGCATCAAACAATCTTTCAAATATATGCTGTACTGTTACAGTTGATCTGTGATCAATGCAACAAATTCCAAGTTGTACAGAGTACTAAAAATACACATATAAAGAAATCAATATTTTTATGTATTTTTTTTGTACTAGACCTACCTTTAGAACTGTTAAAAATGCCTATCTATAGTAGTATATTATCATTAGATATATTTTTTATTCATACATTGCGATTTGATTATTATGAGGGTTTTTGTCTTTTTATACAATCGTCAGTACCTCACCTACAATCACTTGTGTGACTGAATGTCGATGAGACGTATTGAGGAAATATCAACATACCAAAGGGAGCATGATCCCTAACCATGCCTTCATAATGTCTTAATAATTTTTTCCTGATGTATTGAGATATTATCTATAATTATGTTTTTATTATACTAGTTCCTTTAACCATTGACTGAAGATAACAATTTCCTAGTCTTACAAAAATGTTAGTTAATTATTTAAAAAATCTATGTAATAATAAACAAAAAAATAATTCTTAATGTGTGTCATGGGCTTTAAATTTTTTTATTCTTTTTTATTTTATTTTTCTTCCAAAACATTCTATTATTATTTACTACCGATACCGGCATCGTCTATAGATATGTATGATGAATTCCTAAAGCATTTCATTTAAGGGAATTATTTTGTCATTCAATTATTTCCCTTATTAGGGTATTTTACAACAATATTAATTTAGTGTTATGAACATTTAAATTATTATTAACATAGTATTTTAATGAATTGGATTTGAAAATGTGTTTTATTATTTTCTTTTGAATTTTATTACAAAAGCATTCTGCACCTCATAAAAGAGTTAACCTTGTCAATCTGAATCTGGTAATTGTGAGCTTAAGTTTTCTTCGAATATTCATTTTTTAGCAATCTGCCGTTTTAAAGAAATGGCCATTATTTTTTATATACATAATTGTAATGTCGCAATATTACTGGTTTTTAACAAAACAATATTCTTTTGCATTAGGAACAAGAGGCATTAAAAATATTGTATTGCACTACATTGCTGTCTCTTCTGTTAAGAATACTGTTTCGTTAAAAGCGTTCTTTTAGAATATCTATGGGATTCTGCCTTACATATAGCTTGAATTAGGTACTCTTTTTATAGCCTTTACCCTAATACACAATACTGAATGACATCATATGTTTGATAGTTTTGTTTTTCAAGTTTATCTATATAGGTGTCTTCCCTGGAAAAAGATAAAAAGGCCAAACTTTGCTTTATTTAGCACCATTTCGTAATCATTCAATCACTTTGTTACCATGTTAGTTCACAACTAATAAAATACATAAATTTTACAATTATTATGTAGTTTTATATTATGTGATAAATATTTATTGTTGAAAATGAATATAAGCAACTTTTTCTTGGGTTGCTATCTTCTTCCTATTGTAAACTTGAATGTCACCGAGCAAAGTTTGGTTGCCTTGCCCAAGCGATAATGTTATTATAAAATATGTCAAGCTCCATTTTATTCATTTTAGGTGCTCAATGAAGTTGGACTGAGTAAAGATACCTTTGAAGACACGACGTTAAAAATGCAGGTAAACCTTATCATTTGAGCAAGTAAAAACAGCACAAAGTAAAAATAAACATAAAAGAAAATTGTTCATTTTTCCAGAGTGAACCAGACATTACATGCTATTTTAAAGAATCGCTGAACCACAAGAACGACTTTATACCTGGAACAAATATTAAACTGTCTTCAGAAAATGCAGCTAAGAATGAAATAAGCTGGGACCGTGACAATGAACGATTTTCAGATGTACAAAATTCCATAGATAAGTCATTGCTGGAAGATGAAGAAGGAGATGAACTATTACTACAAATAGATTTATAAGTTATATAGATTTTTTTTTTGTTTCTTCTACATGACCATTGGTAAAATAAATCTTACGTGAATACAGAGCTCGATTGATAGAATAATAGTTTTAAAAATATTAGACCAAATGAAGTGCTTTTTATGATTTTATAGAATATATTTTTGGAAATTTTTTGTCTTTTGCAAATATGAATGGTAACAGTATTATTAATGCGTCTATTTTTTTATCGAACTTTTCTACATACATTTATCAATGAAAAATAACATAGTTTAATGTTAAGAGACCAAAAAAATATATAATACTTTAATATCAACACTTACAATTGTCATTTCTTACTGTTTAGTTACACACTGAATATAGTGCAGAATTATGTAAATAAAATTGATAGTGTTATTATAAAATTTGTATTACTATAAATTATAACAGAATGGAAAATTACACACCCACTGCTCTAATTTTAAAATTTTTTTTGAATTTTTTTGAAAAATTTGAAGTTTTAACTTATTATAAATATATGAAAAAATGCATTGAAGGTGTTTTATGAGGCAATATCTAACACTGTACTGATAAATAATAAATTTGCTAATCCAGTTTTTTTTTGATTTAATATTTCTGAATATACAAAAAAATAATTTTGTTTATTGTTGTGTATTTATTTGTTGTATCATCACATTACTAATAATCTGTGCTATTTCAATTCGGTATGATTGTCTTTCCATGGTTTATGCTACCGCGTGCCACACAAGAAAAACATTGTCTGCCGCACACAGATATATTATGCAGGTGATGTGTATTGATAGTTCTTTCTTAAATATGGAGTAAGACAATGAAGTAAGGAGACCGACTCCGAGACATGACACGATAAGATTACGTATGTAACTTCTCAGCTCGATCTGATCGCCTAGCGTAGGCGCTCGTGCGCCTCTCTCGGAGAACAAGCGTAGAGAATAGGTACACATAAGCGACGGTGATTTTCCAGATAGATGAAAAAGATGGTTATTTTAATGTAAAGTTTACAACAAAATCTTGTCTAACGTGTCTTGTCTATACTATCGAAAAGCAAATCCCCTTGGACGGTATTTTATTAAGTTAGAGTCAATTTTATAAAAATATGATTTCTATCATAATATGCATACTGAGGTTATCCAGGCTGTCATTGTGGCAAAATACTCTAACTCGGCCATACCATTTACCTCTGAGAGATTCAGTGTGACCAGTTTATTTCATACAATAGAAAAAAGAAATAAACTGGGTATATTTGACATTTTTTTATTAATTTAAGGTTTAATCTGTTTCTTGTAATCTCGTTTGATTTTGTGTGATGAAAGTTATATGAAAAGAATTGCTAATGAATTTTTTCAATGAATTTGAAAATGAATTACTGCAACTTTGAAATCAAGTAAAGAATTCTTTGTTTGGACACTGTGTTGCAAATAAGTGGCGCCATTCAAGTCACACCTGAGACTGCAGAGTTTGTTGGAACCGGAGCCGATTGTATCGGTAGTACGTTTAAAATGCACCCGCCATCTCATATTGACGATCAGTTGCGCAGGGCCGCATTTAAACTTAATGTCGCCCCTGGGCATTGTATAAAATGGCGCCCCAACACTGAAATTTTACTTAAAGTTGATATCTTATTTTCATTATTAATTTTAATATTAAAAATAATTTTAACATTAATTAAATTATTTTGGTTATTAATCACTAAAAGTGCCAAAATAATTACAAAATTTCGATTTTACAAATGATGCATGAATTGAATTTCTGGAATATATTCATTAAACAAAAAATGACGAGATAAGAATTATATAATAATATTGAGCAATTTTGATACCGTTGAATTTTTTTTTCACTTTCTAAATTTTGCCTCTGGGCACTAGCTTCGACTGCTAGTGTAATTCCAGTGCTGGTCATGCAACGCGCAACTAGTGGCCTATATACGTCTGAGTGGTGAATTTAGAAACAAGCTAGTCGAGGCCGTTAGCAAAGCGTACCGGTGAAGGCGCAAGCGTCGCAGTTAGGAATTGCTTATTTAAATTCACAAAATCACCAGTCAAAATGGCCATCTGCAAGCCACAAGCCACAAGATTCCCGAATGGCAATCACGAATTATAGATCGCGGTGTGAGACATAGGTATGTGATCTGTCTACAATATGATACGTTTCTCTTAAGATATTTTTTATCGCTTTATACTCGTCTTCTGGCATTCTCGGAATAAAGATTTTCATTGGTAATGCATAGTAAATAATTTATCCTGTAGATAGTATTTGTATAAATCTTTTTTCACATGATCATTTGGCAGATAATATGAAATGTTGAAATACATAAAATTTTCAATTCTTAATCGAACTAAATAAAAATGAATAGAAATAAGTTGTGGGCCTCCTTGTTGAGCGGGTTTTTGAACTGGCCTCTGGAACCCGAGCGGCTTGTGATGAGCGTATGTATCTATTCTTCGTATGAATTGTTTGAATCAATTATTATGAATCAATTTTCTTCTAAAATCTGTCATATAAATTAATACATTATATACTATAATTTGGTTCATAAAATAAAACATAATATAGTATGATAAAGAAATCAAGCACCCTCTGTTGTCAATGCCATACGACTGCGCGCACTTTGACACCAATGCACAATTAAGCCGTTTGTATGCCGGTCACTTCTGATGTTAAATTACAACGAAAATGCAACGTAGGTGCAAGATTTATGTTATTTATAAGTGTAAAAACATATGTAAATACTCACCAGTATTAAATAAACACATCATTGAAGTTGCATCGCGAAATTTTATGGTGCGCATGCACCCCTCATATTAATTGCGCTCACATGGAAGGAAGCTTGTAAGGAAGTTAGCGGTGGAGAAAGTAGTGGCAACGGCGCACAAAGTGGAACAAATTATACAGGTTATTACAGTAATAATTTGAAAATTATATTTACTATTATGGTTATTGTTATTTTTATTATGTCCATTGAAATTATAAGATGATGCTTTTTAATGGTAAAAAGTCGTGCGGCGATCTTCATTTGTATGCTGTGCACAGAATGGAATCAATCTTAGGTACATATTTTAGTAAATATTCATAATCTCCACCTTTTTTAGAACAACTTTGCCAAAGTACCTACAACAAAAATATGTTATTGGAAATATAAATAATATAGACACTACCCTACTAAACGCTCAACCAGACTGCAAACACGAGCTCGGTCGTTTGATCACGTCGGGTCGGGGTGGAGCGATGTATTTTTAAAGAATTTAAATCTAGTTACTTGCCTACAAATAACACTTGATACTGTCAGTGATATGAAGATCGCCGAAGATATTACATTAATCTCTGCATTTCCACATGTTTTCCACTCACCTCTCAACAGATAAGGCAAATCATCGCGTAAACGATACTTCACGCAACTTATGGACTCACAGGCAGTAACATTACCTTTGCAAACTCGCCAACAATAAATTATATTTACATATTCGATAGCAGTGAAAGGCTTTGTTATTGAACACTTCGATTTTAATCACAAACAATCTTAGTTTCAAAAACATCAACATTGTAAACGTAACACTTGTTACAAAAAGTTCAACGAAGGCACGCGGGCGCGCTTGACGCGTAGCTACGGCGTCACGCACCAGAGCGAAACTGAACGCGCTTCGCGTTTAACTAAGGGGCGCGGTATGACATACAATCTTCAGCAAGGTCGCAAGGTTGGAACATCATAAATTTTTACAACACGTTCTAAGCTATTTGTCTCAGAAACGACCACTTCAATGATTATGGTTTCTTTGGCAAAATTGTTCTAAAAAAGAAGGAGATTATGAATATTTTCAGAAAGATCCATGATCGATTCCTTACGGTATATTTAGATGTTACAGCCCTAGAGTTCTAGAAATCTTTTTTTTTTGTATGAGAATCATGTCTTAAGGCGTTTTTCGATAATATTTACAAAAAGAACCTATAAACTTTTAATCTCGGAAATTAACAAGGTTCCCGTGAGGTAAATGATAAGAATAATAATAAGCAAAATTTCACAGATGAACGTAACATTAAATTTAATGCACACTAATTTTAGACAAATAGAAAAAAAATATCCCAAAAATCTATACAGGTAGGGTTCCTGTGGGACCCACCCGGGGTCCGAATCGGTGTTCACCGATTTGTCTTAAAATGTGGAAATATTGAAGCAGATAGTCCATCTTTTTTAAAATAGACCATAACTCTAAAAATCTCATAAAATGTCGCTAAATGAGAGCTCGAGATGAGAGATTGACTCCAGTATGGCGATCGAACAGCGGTAGCGGTACTTATGCCACATAAATAATAATTAATATACGTGAGTGAATGAGAGAATCGCGAATGTCAAATGAGAATTGAGAATGCTATTCCATGCGGACGAAACTGCGGGGCGTATAACCTATACGTAAAGAGCGTGATCGCGATCGTAAACTAGAAGAAGATCGGGATTGGAATTGTTAGGGAGAACAGAATAGGGAAGGTAGTTAGATAGAGAGAGAGAGATATGGAATTTAAGTTTAGAACAAGACCGGAACCAGCATCGTGATTGGATTGAATTAGGTACTTGTGCGCATCACGGCTAAAGTCGAACACGTTAAAATAACAAAATAAAAGATATCTCAAAAGCGATCAAAATGACTTGAAGTATCTACCATAAACGAACGAATCTGAAAGAGACATTGCTATCTGCAATTTCGACTTTGTAGATGAAAAGACCTTGAACGAGAACATGTTGAGGTTGATACTGGCGTGTTTAAAAATAGTTAATTACTGACCAGATTAAAATTTAAATCTCTGTTATTGACATTCCAGTTTCTACTATCAACTCTCTTAACACATCTATAGTATTTACTTAGAATATAAATATACGAATTCGGAGGAGTTTATCTAAGCGCTGAAGTCATGAAATATTAAAAAGACTGTTGATCTTCATGATCTCTCTGCTGTAATTGTAAGGGCCGTATTTGTTACATAGCACAACATTTCGCGTTTATTTTTAATTGCAGTCTATAAGGTGGTGTGTCTTCAATCTGATGAAAGATAGCAGTCATTCTTATTATATAAAGGCGGTAGTTTATGAAAACCCATCAACTTTAGGAATACATCTATCTTTGTAAAGGATATTGAGTGAAATTTGCGATGAATTGGTCTTAAATGAACTGTTACCATATTTTTGAAATGATATTGGATATCCAGAAAGCAGTTCGTTTTACCCGGGGTCGCTTAACAGATAGAATTTTTTGTCAAGGCATTGGATTGCGTAAAACTGAAAATCTAAAAGAAAAACTACTTTGCTATGGCAAGACAAGCCGAAGATTTGGCCTTCTGATTTTGTATTTGAGTATTTATACACAATTATTATTTCTTAAAATGTGCTATAGACGGACGGACACGCGCAAGCGGCGTTGGATTAATAATAGGGTCCCCTTGCTAGCCTCTAAGTATGAAACTCTTAAAACAGAACAAAAAATTCTTACAGTCAATTATTAAAAAAACTGCCATTCGACACGTAACGTCAACAATGTTGATACATTATTATACATTTAGAAATAAAACTAGACTCTTTACTGATCGCCTAATAAGTATTTCATTATTTCATAAAACTAGCTGTAAATATTGCGAACAAGTACAGTTATGAACAAAATAAATAATTTTCAAGTGGCTTCGTATTTACTGGTCACTTAATAAAAGTAGGTTGCAATCAATTGCATTAAGCAATGTCGTTCCAGTTTTTTTTATTCATTTTATATGTGTGCGACATTCAAAGACAAGTGATTGAATTTTCTATTTTTGTGATATGTGCTTAGAAAAATAACGAATACCCGCGAGGTATCGCTAACAAAAATCCGAAATGCATCAATGTAAACATTATGGAATGAGGATCACAATGTTAATTAATATAACAGTTATGAAACGCATTGATGAGTTAGTTAGTTAGGTTTTTAAATTAGTCAGTTAAGTATATAGTCCTACTTTTAATAAAAGATCATATGTAAGTATGTGATGTAAACAATATACCTATTGCTTTTTAGAGCTGATATTAATTTTAATGTCAACGAAGTTATTTTATTTCTACATTATTTATTTAAAAGACAAATTTTAAAATGCATATTCATCAGCAGCGCAATAGTTGGATTATTTGTGACGTCAAATTTCACGATAAAAAACAATTTTACATATTTTTTACAAAACTTATATATTTTTGGGGAATCAGAGTGCTCCTTCAGTCATTAAATTACTAATGCATTAATGGCAGTACCTAAAAAATTGGTTTTATCATGACAAAATTCGATATTTTCGAATTCATGCTACCTACTTCGTACAAAATTAGGGGTAGCGTCAATTGTTTTTGCATGTTGCGTAAAGGATGATGATGCGCTCTAAGTGACTCCTATTAGAAATATGGTACTGATAGTGCGAAACAGAAAAAAAATGAGTCTAATCATTTGATATTATTTCAAAATATCCTTCTATCGATTCTCCCGCTAAATTCGAACTTGGTACCTTCTGTTTTGAAGACAACGCTTATAACTTAACTGAGACCGTCAAAAGTTCGAATTCCTATTTACATAGTTTTCTAGAAAAAACTCTGTCAGCCGGGAAGTCAGACACGAAGCCGGGTACAATTTAAGGCTTCTATTTTTCCTTTAAGGATCGAAACCCTACAGAGAAAAGTACACACTAACGAAACAAGTAATAGTTAAAAAGTAATACTTGACCTTTGGTATTAATTATCATTATGCGTTTAACAAAATAATAATTTTCTAAAATTTGGAGGAAGGAATAAAAATGAAATCATATTCTTTTAAAAAAATTCTTACATATGACGCATAGATTAATGTTTACTTAATTGAAAATATTACGAAAATAAACAAAAAAAAAATGGTAAAATTAATAGGTATTTTTTTAATGAAACGATAATAATATCCTGTAAGGATAATAAATGTTCAGGAACACTCATTTAAATCTTCAACAAAATACTTTCGACTTTTAGAGTTTTACCGATAGACCGACTAGAACAACTAGACACTTTAATTTTGTTCGGCGGTAATTGTTTTTTTTTTTTGCGTTACATTATGCGAACCAATGATAAAGCGTTAGGTGTGCACATTTCATTGTTAACGATCGTACAACGACCAAACGGCCCATTTCCTCGAGTAACTTGATCTACAGGAAAAAAAAATCGATAAGAACAACGATGATTACAAAACGCACCCAAACACGCCATCCTTAAGATATCGTGTAATATAAAACGCGGAACGGCGCACGGAGAGGCGAGACGAGTTAACGGCGGCCGTTGGTGAAAGTACTGAGTCGCGCTCACGATGAAACTCACATACGGTTAGTACCTGACAGTAATGTATATATTTTTTAATGTGTCATTATTTAGAAACAAACTTTTATTTATTCATTTGTAATTATTAATACACACAAAATGGAGGAAATGCATCAATGTCCCTTACGTATTTATAGAGATCCAACATCTCGTTGGATCTCTATGATCAATAAAATTCTCAATTATCGATGGAATTTTAATGAAGGTATCAATCGCTTATGGCTGAAAGCCGAATGCAAACAAAAGCAGGAAAGTCGCTTCTACTTCAGAAATGGATAAACTGACAGACAAGACTATCTAATCGCAAGCTGGTGCAAGGTCGTCTAAAGTGCAAGTAAAACATTCAACTTTTAAACCCAGGCGATGGCTAACTGTAACTAATAAGTCCAACTATCTACGGGCAATATTCTCAGAAAAACTGCCTCCCAAATACAGACAGACGGACACCAAAACTAGTCCATGTTACGAAAATTAAAAAAAAAAAAATTACAATATGTTGTGTGATATTAAAAATATCTTTGTACCTGCTGTATAAAGATATACCAGAAATTTAAACGTACGTATATACAATAAGTTATTAATGAGAATAATTTTTAGTCTAATAAAATTTTACGCAATAGCTGCTGGATTAACTTATTGTTTGTTTGTTTAGTTTAAATATGATTATTCCTAAAAAAATAATTGCAAAGAATTTGCAACTAAATGGTTGCAAAATCCCAATTTCCCAATTATTTAATCAAAAAATTAAAATCCCAATATTTAGATCCGTCAATAAGTTAATGTTCTGAAGTTTATTTAAAGTTAATGAGAAATAAGTTAATGAGAACATTAATTTACTGACGGATCTAAATCTTGAAAAATTAGGGTTATGGGTTATTAAAACATAATCATATAAACCATCGAAATTATAGAGCCTATTACGAATTTATAAATAAAATAAAAAAATTCGAATATATCATGGGAGAGGGAAACATAACTGAGAAAAATTTACATGATCACAAACTTTTGCAAGATACACTGCAACGGAAAATTAACTTTTTTGTTTGCAACAGTTGCCATGTTGGTGCTCTTTTGACACGAATTTGTCATTTCTTTCAAAATGGAGAAATATATCCAATTTATTACTTTAAACTAACTGAGAATTAAAAAAAAATCAATAGTACCTATTTAACATCGATGCGGTTTTCAATATAATTTTCGAATAAAGTGTCGTCAAATGTTGCAGTTTTGAGGTCCTACATAGATGAATATTGGGTCCTACATAGAAAAATAATCCGAATCTAATACTTTAGAATTACATACATAATTCGAAAGGATTAATTGAATGAGAGTTCAAAGGCCCCTCAATTTAAAATAAAATTATTGTGGAAGGGCGAACCTCGAAATGGGCTAATTACAAATTGACAGAATATTCATATTTTATATCGGTTTAGTAAGATGAAGGTCGTAGTTTCAAGAACTGTAACAAAGTAGGTATCTATCAATTTTTAAGTTTGATGTGTTCTTAAGCCAAATGTATCGCGTCATTGATGCCAACCCATCAAAACGATTAATCATTCGCGAAAAGGTATTGTGAATAAATAGTTGTCTTACGTTTTATGTCAAATAACGTTTTAAATGAAAATATTTTAAACACGGGATAGGCTAATGTTAATAATATATAGGTACATTATTTTCTCAAAAATGGCAAGATGTTTCGAGGCTGGTCCAATGAGTCTCTCCTTCCCAGATTTTGTTTTACAGAAAAATCTAAGCGTATTTACTTTTAATTTTATATGTGAAGATACTTTAAACAACGTTACTTAAATAGATAGATACCTATATTAAAAATTACAAATTCCCCAGACAATATAACACCAGCAAAAAAACCAGCATATGCCCAGAAAATATTTCTGAAAAAACTGTTTGATTTATTCATTAGCACTATAAAAGGCCAAAGAACCGGACAGAAAATGGTAAAATGGTACCGATGATCTCGTCACTTTTGAGTGTTATTAGGGTCTCCGGATCTTCATAAATACCTCAATTTTCAAGCCTGTGGTTAGTCAGCGCGAATAATACGGCTACTTGTTCTGATATTTCATTGAAGCTTTCGTTTATTAGGTAGGTATTAAGTAGACATAAAAATGACTTTGCTGTTCATAAAACCCAACTCAGTAAAGTTAGCAAAACATTCAAGGAGCAACTTGTGCATTTTTGTATTGAGGTTCCAGCTGAAAATCAAAATTTGACATTTTTTTTTGCCATGTCTAAATGTGTGAATAAAACACATTATATTGAACTATTCAGTAATCAGGTCATTTCGTGTTATTTCTGAGTGTTGTACTATGGTTTTATTAATTATTCTGTATCTTTGAGCAAAAAAGAGGCAAACCTTTAGTTTCTTGCCCATTCTTCTGAGGACGAATTAGCATTTTGAATGGTTGGTAAAGTATATGTCAACACAATAGATACAATACATATTTGAAGATTAATTCTATTATCTACGAAATAAAAATATTTTTGATTTCTCTATATTTCATTATTATTAAAATAATAATTAGGCAGAACGAAATTTCGTTGCGCTTGCCATGCTCATACAAAAATAAACGCCTATAGCAACGTTTGGCAAAGGAATTGGCTTGCGACTGTAATTTTATTCATAGCCTAAGGTTAAATGTATGAAGAATATCATAATTAAAAAACCTAACCGTCTCTCCCGCTTTGTTGGGTATAAATAAGTTAAAATTTAGTAATAATTGTTTTACTTTATTATTTTCGTTCGCGGTTTCTAATTACCATTTTTCTGATTAACGTTTTTTTACACAAGAAACATCGTGCGTCATATTCCTGGGTATTAATAATCCAGTATAATCTAACTACCTTTATACAAAATTTGATTGCAATCCTTTCAGCGGCTCGAGAGTAAATGAAGGACCAACGTTTTCAAATTTTTGATATGTTATATACAAATATCTATTTATTCTATGCTTATTCTTCTACGTACACTTACATCGCATTGTCCTGAGGAAGTGTTATTCTGCAAGCATCATTCCTTTCTCATTCCACCGCTACGGAACTACTACATGTCGATGCAACAATACAGCAACAACAATCAATGCAGCTAGATCAAGATGCAATATACAGCTATATCGTAAGTCATATTTTGCGTTGGTGCAGACTTGGGAGTCGCCCATACATTTATCAATGCGGTAGTTCGCTCTGCAGCATTAGATCCAGACTTTTATCATTTAAAAATCTCTTTTTACGTTTCGTCCTATAAGCTATTCTTGTCTGTTTCAGTTCTGCTTTTGGTAGTGATGCTGTGTGCGGCGGCGGCGGCGTCGCCTGCGGCGTCCTGCGCCTGCGCGAAGATATACCGTCCGCTGTGCGCCAGCAACGGCCGCAGCTACAACAACGAGTGCGAGTTAGAGTGTCGCAACAAGCATTTACCGCAGCACGAACGTCTGCAAGTTTTGTTTCAGGGACGCTGCGACGGAAGCCCATAGAACGGGTATTTATTTCTATTACGATTATTGCAGTCTTTGTCATAAGCGCGTGCGGAACTTGGTTCTAAATGCTGTCGTCATTTAACTAGTACCAGAAGTTACACATTCCTATTTTTATTTGACTTCCTAAAAGAGCCTCAAACTCTATTCGCCTAAGATCACACTGTACCTAATAAAGACTACTAAGAACACAACAGAATTACAATCTGTGGCATTCAATAAATTCATTTTTTTTTAGCAAATTACAAACTTATTCACACATAGTAAGCAAATGTAACGTAAGTTTCCATTTTTTTCTATTGTGTAACGTCTCTTGCACATTACAAAATATTTAGTTTCTTTCATATGCATATTCAGCACATGAATATTTTTTATAATAATTATTATTTTTAATTTAGGTGCCAATCCAAAGGGCAGAGAAACTTGGAAGTTATAAATATATAGAATTTTTTATTATTAAGAATTTTCATCTTGGAGAAACTTCATTTTATGAAACCCTTTGAAAATTCTAGATTCTGGGCTCATAATTACTACCATATTTACATCAATTGAAAAATTCAATGCATACACTTACTTGTAGTTATCCAATTAATTGTATTTTTTCCTTTCACAGGTCTGGCCATGTGTTTTTTGCAACAGCTTAAATGGAATCTACATATCAACAATACTAAATTTATTAGATTATAATAACAAAAATTAAAATCACTGTCTTTAATTCAAAACATTTTCAATGTAATTAATTTTGAGCTGAATTAAAAACTCTATCCATTATGTTTAATTTTATTAGTAATTCATAGTTTTTCATTAGTTTAAAATTTTGGAGACTCAAAAACGACTAATTGGAATGGTTCGATTAATTTCATAGAACATTAAATTGAAGAAAACAACCATAATAAATATGTATTTATACACTGATTACAGAAGACACTAGTAATTTCATTCATATGTATTCTTTGTGCTCAACTCGACTGAACCCTAGAAGCAGTCAAAAAAGCAAGAAAGGAAATATACAATACCCATACAGAATAATATATTAACATAATTAATGCACATAACATTTCCATAAACCATAATTACAATATAAAGAAAAATAAATTTGTGACTATATTAATTATTATATACATACTTCAAACAAATTCTATAGCTAATTAAGCAATATAATTTCTTTATATTCTGTATAATAAATATTTTCATTTCAATGAGCATTATAAAATATATAAACAATATAAAATAAAAAGCAATTCCTGAAATTGATACAAATTAGGTTTGCTGCAGTACAAAATCACCTAAATGCAAATTTATTATAAGGAGTGAAGATGTACATGTGTATTATTTATGCATGTGTCATTTGTCATTCTCATTTGACAGAAAGCCCACCCTTCTTAGTCCATACTTATACCCTTAAAAATTTTAAGGTATTGGTGTGGATCTATTTATGGATAGCCATTTAATGATTTTAACTTAAAATCATACAAACGGTTATCTATAAACAAGTCGGACAACCATGATGAAGCTACACATACTTGTCTAACATTTCTATGGATATCAAACAAGTCACTATATGTACTGATCATTCAGATGGAGGCACTGATACCTCTGTATACATCGCAGTGCCCTTATGAATCCACTATTCACTTACATAAACCACACATGTCACTTATATAAACCACACATGGATAGGGTTTTCCATAGATCATTTCTTTTCATTTTTATCATAAGATTTTTTCAAATCTACAAAAAGACACACATTTTTTGGCACTTAACCAAAAAGTTTTCCATGATGAATCACAAGGGAAAAACTTGGTATAAAAATAAATTTACATATTTAAATCACAATTCACAATCCCAGTATCCATGTAGTCCACTTTATAATATTTTATTCCATATATCTAAATCCACCCTAGCTATTTTATAAAGTTTAATGGTAAAGTCTATAAACAACTATACTAGTGTGTTTATTTAGTCAAACCTTAACTCTAATCATTTCTTTCCCAGTACAGCTAGGAACTTGATCTTTTTTATAGATTACTTAGGCCAATGACCAGACAGCCCAGTAAAAAAAATAAAGGTTTGATCATTATCCTATAAGTTATAATTTCCAAAATCTTTTTTATTTTGATACTGACTGATTAATTAATCAAAACCAATAGAGTATTTACCGATGACCTAAAGCACTGAAATTAGTATTTAGGCAGATCTTACAGCTCAAATAAAGAGAAAAATCTGAAATGTACAAATCGATCTGAAAGTAATAAAACTATAATAATATAGAACTATCTCACATGCCAGATCATAGCCAAAGAATAAGGATTTCCATCAGTAACAATAGAGTGTGACAAAAAGTTTGCAAATACATATGCAATAAGTAGCGCTGCCAAACAGTATTTCTTCAGTTGGCATGCTAGACCATAAAACAGTAAAGAACAGGAACTAGGTTCTCTTAATACTGCTTATAACTTATTAAAAGAGATTAACGAAAAACAAAGTAATAAGCAAACCAGAGGTAAGTGTCGGTATAGAAACAGTCATGTAGTAATAGGTTTCTTCAGTTCAGGTACTGGTGGTTACATTGTATCCAAATATTATACCATATTATAGAAAACAGTATGGATATTCCATGAAAAATATAGATGTAAAAAATAGATCATATTCTCATGTGCTGCCAAAAGTAGTTTCCGGGAAAGTGCCATGTTAGGCACAAAATTAATCGACAATCAAACCAATTATTTCCAGTGAAGGCACTTTGAGTTGTGTTTGAAAAGGTGTCTTATTAGGCACTGGAATATTGATAATCAAAACAATTTACTGCCAATAAATGCATTTCATTGTTATTTTATAGCTACCTTTGTTAGCGAATAAAAATTTTGACCTATTTTAAACATTGCATCTTTAGTGGGATATATAATAACTCCTACAACAAGTTATATACCTTTTTTGTGTGCTAGTGACTGCATAATAATTACCCACCCTTACCATTAAATCTACTTTGTAATTTATTTAGAATTACAATACATATTTTCTAATTGGTAAATAAAAAATATGCTATACTACTTTAGTATTTGTTGCATGAATACATCATCTCATCACCATTTTCCTATTCAACTTACTCATCAAAAGACTTCAAGGCCTACAAGTCGATGCTAGAATAACTAGTGTAACCCTTTCCATTGTGAAATTATGAGTAACACTTTCATTGTATATAGTTAATTTTGAGGCACTTTTATAGCTCCCTTTCTAGTAATAACATAAGCACATAATTATGTTAATTCATTAATATAATTGCATGAAAAGGCACATGCATTTTAGAATATATCCATTAATTTGCACCATAATCCCTTAAGTCACTAGTTGTGTACAAATATTTAGCAACTACAAAGTGTTACATTATGCTGTAGAATTTCCAATGCCGTAATATTTAGTAATACTTACATTCGTACCAAATCAAAATATAATAATTCAACCAGTCTAAAATAACCTTGCAAAATTCATTTTTTGATTTCAGAAACACTTTTCGTTTTGATTCGTCACATATACCGATATAGTAAAGAAGACAGACATTTACAGTGGAGTTTCAATAACTGAAACCTCACTAAGTGGAAATGCTCAGGAAGTTGGAAAAAAAGTCATTCTCTTCCTTTGAACCACTAAATATGTGATATATCAAATTATTTAATCTTTGTAACCTAAACAAAATATATCTTACATTTGTACAATTTGCATTCTTGTTAAGCCAAAATTAAAATAACATTTTCTTTGAAATTCCAGTTATCAAGATTCCACTGTAACACTATACAATATGTAATATGCCTAATTTCATTAGTTTACTACAATCTAGACCGCTCTAAATCTTCTGTGTTAAATTTTCTCATCAAAAAACCTATTTTGTAAAAAGGATCTGGTAGAAGACTTTGCAAAAACAAATGTGTAATGATGGCAGTGATTCCCCATATTTTGTATTGTTTATAGATGTAAACAGGTATAGGATTATTTTTGAATTCCAAATGTCCATGATTTTCAGGATTACATAGTTCTCTTAAAGGGACTGTAAATATCTCTTCAACTTCCATATAATTTTGTTTAAGGTGTTTTTCGTGAAGTTCTTTTATTACACCCACTACTGGAACAATTAATAAGTTTTCATTTCTGCCTTGAACACCAGACATTTCACTCCAAATGTCAATATTGTCTCGATGAAGGCCTGTTTCTTCTTCAGTTTCTCTTAAGGCTGTTTCAGAAGGACTTTCTCCAGGGTCAGATTTTCCACCAGGGAATGATACTTGCCCACTGTGCGTTTTTAAATTTAGTGATCGTAACGTATATAAAAGGCAAACATCATTATTAACAATACAGAGTGGCACAAGTACGGCGGCAGTTTGCGTAAATTTCACATCTTCAGAAATTATAATTGGCGACTGTTTTAATTTGGATATACAACGATCTCGAGATGCCGGAGATATAAGGTCAAGTGAAAAATTACACATATTAATTTCTTGGTACAACACACTTTTTTTGGTAGACTATTTGAATCGTTTGAACTTTGAAATGATCCATTCGTATTAGACTAATCTTTTTTGATAGTCAACCATCAATCATGGCGCTGCCTTACCTTCTATACACTACCATATAGTGTATTAGGAACATTTTCAGTAATTTATTAATGACAAATCAACGTAAAACATCTCAAAAAATTATGTTGAACTATATTACACCCATTACGTTACTTCACTATCAATTAGATGTCGATATCTCATATTTAAGAACTCTTAACAAAACGGGTCAGCATTTCCACACCATGCGACTGAAACGCAAACAATTTAATTTTTCGCATAGAATTTGTATTGAGGTCTTATAGTTATTATACATTTATGGAGTCTAGATACAATTTGCTAACTTTTTAAGACGAACATTATTAGTAGGATATGTTTATTAAAAATATATCAAAAGTTGAATTCAGAAAACTATACTTTCCAAGCTTTTGCTAAATTGCAAATTAACAAAAGCACACTTTTGTTTGTACTTTATTTATTACTTAACAGGTATTATTATCAAATTAGTTGATTTACAATAATAATTAATAAAAACGGAGGCACTATACATTTCTAAGAAAAAGATTAAAAAAAGTCTCAAGGGATCTCAGATCAGGTAAATTTTTATTGTCGGACCCGTTTTTTTTTCCTTTTCTGTAGACATCTTCAAGTGATTTGCATTTTAAAAAGTAAATAGTAGAATACTAAGAAAGTATAATACGAAAAGAACCGTTTGACGAATGTATGGAGGTCCGGCCTGTACCTTGTCTATGTAACTAATTTGAAAACGCTATTAATGAATTAATAATGTTTTGACTGTCATTTTGGCATATGTTGGTTTAGTTTTTTCTACCAAGCTATTGAACACCTAATTACAAGCAATATTTAATTTAAAAATAAAAAATAAAGACGGCTTAAATGACGTAAAAAATACGTCAAGAAAGAATTTCAGTAATATAAAGAAAAAGAATGCACTGCTATCTTCTTTTTCGCTTCTTTGACTCAATCCCTCTATCCGTCGGACATGATCGCCCGTGAACACACACTTCATGTTGATTGTAGCATATTGGAGTTTCAAGAAACATTCGAAATCAAAACTATGAAACTCAACACACTTAACAAAACAAATAAAAAGATATATAAAAAAACTATGTTTATAAGTACTTGTATATTTTAACTTATAAACTACACTGAGATGATAAGGTTTTTAATGATGATTTTGTTATTACGTTATATCTTACGATACAGTTAATTTGTATTTGATACTTATCAACTTTCCGAACGAACATATTACTAAATAATACATATATACAAATAAGATACTTCAAAAATTGCAATTTTATTTTTTTTCCAATGATTTATAGATTTTTTGTAAGATATATGTAAAGTGTATGCCGAGTATAAAACATCTCCTCTATTTATATTTGAGCAAAAGAAGGAATTTTTAACAAAAATAATACGAACCCAAAACATTATTTACAATGGCCGAATGGCCAATCTGTTACGAATTATTGAAAAATACACAGGCTAACAATGCTTTCGAATCTCCAATACAAAAAGTAAAATACTAGATTTGTTCTTAAACTGGCTTCTATGACCATGAAAACCACATTAAAAAAAAACAAAATAATTCCACTTTTAAGCTAAACGGCCAAAGACACGGATCAGGCTCTGTCGGGATCAGAATACTGCTTCAGGACGTCAGTACGTCCTGAAGCAGAATTCTGACCCGATAAGAATGAGGGAGAAAACTGAGTACCAGAATCGTAAGGCTACTTAGTACCTTTTTTTTTGTTTCCCTCTTACGGCGAGGAGGAGGTAAAAAATGTCTATCCTGCACACCCTCGCGCCCGTACGCGTGGGTAGTGTGGGACTGAAACCCACTAAAAAATTCCTCCTGAAAGTGAAGTAATTGGGTTGGCTATGCTATTTAGGCGGTCGAGACGAGTCGGATGACAAGTCAGACGACTTTGATAGCTTCACCGAGTGCGGCCGGACGGCACATGCGAGTGCTGACAGCGCGTGACATGCGCTATGAACGACGCCTGGAGGAAGTCGTCTCGGCATAGAATGTCGCAGGAAACCGTCACGGGTCGGTTCCCTTCCCTCCTGCCCGGTCGGAGGCGGTTAGCGGCGGCCGGGTGGAGTAAGGGAGCTTACGTCGATGACCTGACTAACGGATAGACCTACTCTAAGTCAGTCATGCGTGCCGTTGACGTCATTAAGGCTTTCAACTGCCGCTGTAAGAGCGTCAGGTGGATCGGTAAGTACGTTCCGTGGCCTACGGATAAGGTGGGTGGGATGCGGCGGTTGATAGTCAACCGCCGCTCGAAAGAGCGCATTGGGATGTGATCCCGCGATGTAGAAGAATCGCTTCGATGCGTCCTTCATATATTTGGAAATAGTGGGGGAGTTCTAAGTCCCTATGGAGAATTGAATTACGAACACACCAATGTGCATCCGTTACGGCTCTTCAGAATTTATTCTGTATTACCTGTAGTCTATGTAGTGCTTTCGGAGCGGCGTGAGCGAAGACGGGAGACGCGTATGTCATCACCGTCCTAATGCACATTTTGTATATGGTACGTTTATTACGTCTAGATAGTTTACTTTTTCTACCGAGCATGGCCCCGAGCCTCGCGTTGTAGAAAAGTGCAGTATTTCTAACACGCTCGATATGATATCGGAAGTGTAGATTTTTATCGAGCGTGGCTCCTAAGTATTTGTAGTTCCGTTGCCACGGAATGTTCGCATCTAACATTTTAAGATTGGGAGTGTTTTTGTCGACAATGAGTCGACTTCTAATCTTACCATACTTGAATTGTATGGCTGCTGATTTGTCGGGGTTTACTTCTATCCTCCACTTCCGGAACCATTGACCTAGCTCGTCAATGGCCCTCTGGAGGGGGAGGAGGGTGAATCGGGTGCTCCTATTACTACTTCCGTAAAAGAGCGCGGTATCGTCCGCGAATAACGCGAGTTGGACGCCAGACGACGACGGTCGCGGTATATCGTTTATGTACGCGGAGTACAGCAGAGGAGAGAGGGTGGAGCCTTGAGGAACTCCTGCTCTGATAAGACGCCTTGTCGAGTGAGTGTTTCACACATGCCTAAATGTGAAATGTCTGTTTGCTAAATAATTTTGTATAGTGATTATGAGACGATCTGGTACTTGGAGAGAATATAACTTATAAATCAGACCTGCGTGCCATACCCTATCGAAGGCCTTGGCTACATCAAAGAAGACAGCTACGGTGCTACGTTCGGTTTCAAAGCCCTCCGAGACATACTCTACTAAGCGGAGGACTTGCTGTGGCCAGGAAGGGCTGGGCGAAAACCGAACTGTTCATCTATGATAAGGCCTTTCCCTAAGAGGTGATCGCTAAGGCGAGTTTTGAGAATTTTCTCGAAAAGTTTGCCCAGACCGCTCAGGAGGCTGATCGGTCTGTAGCTGGCAGGGAGGTCGCGTGGTTTCCCTGGCTTGTGGATGCCTTTAACCTCCGCCTCCTTCCAGGCGGGAGGAAAATAGCAATTTTTTATGCACGCGTTAAAAATCGCGACCAGTAAGCTTAACAACGGTATAGAAAAGCATTTGATTGCTTTATTACTAATACCATCGAGGCCCGGTGCCTTTCTGGTATTAAGTGATTTCACTAGCGTTTGGACTTCGCTGAGTGAGACGGGAGCCAGATCGTCTTTAGGTTCGAGGGAGGTTTTTTGGAGAACCTCTTCCTCGATGCGACTGATATGAGCGATGTCGTGCGGAGGGGAAGCGTGAGAGCATTGAGTCTCTATAGAGTCTGCAAGGCACTCTGCTATCTCCGCGTCGTCTATGGCCACTGAATTATCAGGTTTTTTGAGTGGGGGTATAGGGGTATATCCCTCGGTTTTGAGCGCTTTGGTAACTGCCCAAAACGCTTTGTGGGATGGTTTGATTTCCTCCATGAGGTCGCTCCAACTCATTTCGGAATTCCCGAACGCGAGCTTTCACTTCGCGTTGGAGAGCTCGCGCTCTGGATCTGTACTCGGGAGTGGGATATGCGCTCGCGCGGCGCAAAGCTGCGTTTTTTGCTCTTATCAATTCGAGAATATCGGGCGGAGCTACTTAGTACCTCAAAAGGACATCGTCACGCACAATATATTATGAACAGCGTTTCTCTGCTCTCTTTAAGCTAAATTTGACATATGTAATTGCATTCAATTTTATAATGTAATACGATTGCGAAATGTAGTTGGTTTATTTTATTGATTGTAGTGTCCTCAAATTAGACATCGTTTTCCGAAACAAAAAATCTTGCTTTGAAATCCCACTACATCTATTGAACTTTTAATTTTATAAAAATATGCTGAGATAAACACTAAAGAAGTATAAGATATATCTAAATTCCAAAAGTGTGTATTATGAGATATAAAAATATGCCAACTTTAGCATTAAATATAGTAAATTTCCATCACTAAAGTTTAAGATGTTTTTTTAGAAGTGTTGTTTATAGATTTGAACGTTCGGCACATAAAAAGAAGAATCACTTTAGGATCCGTCAATGCCTTATTGCTTGCTTTGTTCAAAGTATTTAAAAAAAAATGATCCCTGTATATTTTTTTCATAGGCGTATACTATCTTACCAATTTAATTTAATTTAAAATTATTCAAAAATATTTACATTAGTGATACAAAACAAGAAAAAAGCTATTCCACTTTTATTTTCGATATTACCCCTTTTTGGAGTGTTGTGCGAGTGGATGGGTTCCTTTATTTCTCTCTATCTGCAAAGAGGGAGGAAGACAAAATTTAATACTTTGCCCCATAAGCTGGTCAACTCCTTGCCGACTCCAGGTACTATAAAAACTTCGTTTAAAGATTATTAAATTCAAATGTAAATAACGATTTTTATTAACCATTTTGTCCTGTGTTTTCTTTCAGTTTGGTCTTTTTTTCCAGCCAAAGTTGGTACGATAGCAACACAAGTTTTATTTTCTTAAAATCTTTTGCTTTTCACTGAATATTATATTTTCTCCGTTTTCAAGATAACTGATAGTCATTTAGCCCGTCTACTTAAGCCGTCATTCTTTTAATCACTGATTTTTTTATGACAAATTGATTGACATCTGCGTGACGGTGTAACGATTGCTCTGTGTATACCTTTTGAAAAGTTATTTAGTTGTTGGCTTTGGTAGGCAGAGTATAATGGTAGACGTATGTCTCAGAGTAAAGATAGTATAGAGGGAATAAAATAGCAACGCTTTCCCTTCTACTTGGACTTGTTTATCTTATGATATCTGTAATGAAACAAAAACTGATAGTAATATAATTGACAATCACGCCACTGACAAAGGTCAAGTGCGTGGTTGCTGTCGTTGGAAAAGATGGAAAATACACATTTTCCACATTTATAAAATAGTTTAATGTTTTGCCTCACCAAATTTTTACACTTTGTTTTTACCGTAAATTCATATAAAAATTAATTTATTTTTTAGAATGTATTTCAAAAATCTAATAAAATTTATGTAAAGTCAATATTTGTTTGTGTATTCGGAATTAACTCCGAATCGGTGGAATAGATTTGTTAAAAGAACTTTGGCCTGCTCTCATATATTATTCACTTAAGCACCAAAAGTGACATCCATTCCAAATAATGATTATATACCCCTAAAATCCAGTTAGAGTAACGGACACTTTGATGATTTATTTATTATCGAAAAACTGTAAGATTTTTATGATTATAATAAAATTAATTCGGTTTTACAAAAATACTGGAAATTCATAAAAATAAATGTATGCCTAAATAGTCATGATATTAATAACACATAATATTCGCTTACGTAATCAATTAATCTTAACAGTGTTCATTTTAAACCATAATTATCGTGTTTTAAACGATAATTCTCAAATTTTCTACATTTACATACTTAAAGATTGCCGTACTCAATATATCTATTTTCTAAGAATGAGAATCCGTAAAGATGACTCCAGTGTAATTTCATGGTCAATGTGGTGCAGCCATGTTTTAGTTAACTTGGCTGCAGTACGAAAATAAGCCGGCTCGATCGGTCAGATACCACACTATCATAAAATACACATGTAAAATAACAATTTTCGCTTTTGCCCTTCATTCAATTAGCAAGAGTTCCGGTGAGTCACTCCTCCCTTCATAGCCCTAGTCCTCCTTCGTCGCCACAATCTCTCTATCACTATATTTGCCCTTTATAATGATACTTCCCCTCCATCACCACATTCCCTTTCCATCACCCCACTCGTCCCTCTAACAGATATCCTAATCCTACTCAAAAAATTAACAACGCATTGATGACTCATTTGGAATTGCGAGTGTCCATGAGTGGTGATGGCCATCTGCTCTCTGGTGGGTCGCATGCTCGTTTGTTCCTGTAAAATGCTAAGAAAAATATATATAGAACGCTCTGTTAAATTTAGCTAAATAAAAAGTTACGTGAAAATATTTTTATTTTTCATTTCATATATTTTCTATAGTAACACATGTTCAAATTTTGGATCGTAATATAATAACGTTGCATAAAGATTATATACACTAATTTACAAATATCAGTTGCACAGAAATATTTAAGCAATTTAGTAATTTAAAACAAAAATACAATTGCTATTTTGAATTTTAAATTACTGAATTGTTCAAATTGCTCACAGTTCGCTTTATATTCATCTACCAGTAATTCTAGAATTCAAATGGTAATAATTAAAATAATAAAAGGATCGTATCAATACAATAAAAAAGGATACAAAAATAATGATAATCTTTTGAACTGGAAAACACATGATATTTGTTTTTTGTTTACACTTCTTTTTTAACTTCCCGCTAAGAAAATTGAAAATTTTCGGGAAGTTATTGGTTTCACCTCATTTTGCAAAAATCGAGTTTTCATCAGATTTCAACGTTCTGAGGGTCTAGGAAGCTTCCCTGATCATTCCTGTGATGATGTCCGTATGTCTGTGTGGATGTGTGTGTGTATGTGTAGATGTATGTAAACCTCTTATAACTTTTAAACGGCTTGACCGAATCGAGCCCACTAGACGGCGTTCCAAAGAGTTTCACCAAACTTAGATTTCCTGAAAGTTTGGGTCGATTAGAATTGGTAGATTTTGAGAATTTTTTAAAAATCTAAGAAAAAAATTTTTAAAAGGGGTTTTTTCAAAATAACTTTAAAATGGCTTGACCAATCAATTCCAAAATCTAATTAGCTCTTAACCTATTAAAAACACGTCGATTGCCGCAAACCGAGTCAAAATCGGTTGATTCGTTTGTGAGAAATCGTTGTCGAAAGAAATCGAAACAAACTGTTTTTTTTTTGGAATAACTACGAAACGCTTTGGCCGATCGATTTCAAATTCTAACCAGCTCTTAACCCTGTAAAAACACGTCGATTGCCGCAAACCGGGTCAAAATCGGTTCATATGTTTGCGAGAAATCGTTGTCGAAAGAAATCGAAACAAAAAAAAACGTTTTTTTATTCAAAAAATCGCGTCAAATCCCGTATAGTTTCGAGTGTTTTGAACTCGAAAATAGCGGGAAGTTTCAGGGTTGGCCTACAAGGTTAACCTATTTTTTTATTTTACATATTATATTTAATGCTAACGCAGTTGTTTTAGCAATTTGAAGGATAAATTTAATCGGTGTTCAACATAACAGTAGCGTTAAAACAAAGTGATATTTGTATTTTATGCATATAAAAGAAGTTTGCACAGTTTTATATGTATCAAATGTGCACTGCGTCGTTGTCGATACTTAGCAATATCTGTTCCAGAGAAGTAGATTTTCTTCTGGAGTACAAAACAGAAGGATTTTTATACACAAAAAATGTGTAAGATCAGAAAAATAGCAGCGATGCCCAAGGGAGAATCAAGATAGCCATTGATACCTACATTAAAAAGAAAGCAGGGCCACACAATTGAAATAGAGAGTAGGATCTGGATCAGAAATAACATTACTAAATTATAATTTACGCAGTGTAGAGGGTGGATAAAGCGGCTCGTACAGGATAAATTTTGTTTATAAGTTGTAAAATCTATCGATATCGATAGATTTCATTAGAATTTTTCCCTTTAACAAGAAATTATAATTTTGTAAGAAACATTTAAATTTTGATTTTTTCTTTATGAAGATATGTCTACACATAATTGTAATATTTAAAAATAATCGTTATTATTGACATGTTGTTGACACAAAAAGTTACTCTTACATTCTGAAGGACATTTTTATATTTTCGAAAAATGTGTTCGATAACATTTTGTATACGTCCTGAATATCCTTGCGAAACTGACAATTTACTGTACATCGTTACTACCATGGAAAATACGGGAAATTGATAAAAACCAAAACCACTACTGTGCAGAAAATATTTTTGTTTGCTACATTTTACGTAAAATTAAATTAAATATAATGGTTGCATGCACTTAATATCACAATATAAACTTTTAATTTAACTGCATGCTAAACAAGTCCAATAGTTTCACTTAACATTTTAAGTTTGTGGGCTGATTTTCAAGTAAACAATATTTGTAAAACATGTTTGTGCAGATGCTAAAAAGAACCCTATGTATGACAACAGTTTCGAAAATTTTAGTCTGTCTCTATACTATTTTTACTCTGTCTTTGTTAAACATATGATTTGCTCTTGTCAATATTTTTTTTATTTGTTTAGTGTGTTTCTAGTACGAATCTATTTTAGGTAATCTGTGGTGTGTGATAACGACAAGAAAACATGCAGTTCCCTTGGACTTTTGGACTTTACTTCTGACATTTGTTGGCAAACTAAATATGTGTTAGGTACATGGATTAATTTGGCAATAATTCTCTTTGAGTTGTAATCATGTTAGAATTTATTAGATAGGCCAAATTATAGAAGTAATTTAAGTGTAATTTTTCAAATGTCTCCATTCGCACCTCAAAATGTTTTATCTGAGTCATCTCGGCAATGTTGTGTGAAAAATTTACAAACATTTTTTATACCAAAGTTAATAAAACCACCGTTGGCTAAAGCCGCAGTGTTAATTCCGATATGTATAATCAAAAATAAAGTTTCTTTATTATATACAATAAGATCTACAAAATTGAGAAGTCATAGTGGTCAAATAGCATTTCCTGGTGGAAAACAAGATAAAGGTGAAACACCTGTTGATACAGCTTTACGAGAAACTCATGAGGAAATTGGCATACCACAAAATAAAGTTGATATATGGGGTTCAGCTCCAAGTGTGCCTGGACGGAATAATTCAATTCTTATCACACCTGTAGTAGGGTCAATAACTGACTTTAAGGAAGAAGAACTTAAATTAAATTCAGAAGAGGTCACCGAGACGTTTAATGTGCCTATTGAAAACTTGTGTAACCCTGATGCTCAATTCCATAATAAATTTAGAAATGGATATGTATTGCCAGTATTCATATATAAAACATATAAAATATGGGGAGTTACAGCTTACATAACTCATATGTTTTTAAGTTCGTTATTAACACAAGATGTATATACTAGTGAATGGCTAAAGAAAGAAATAGAAGTGCCTAAAACAGATTAAAATACTATATAATTTTTATATTAAAATGAATGTTGCCTTGCACTATTAAGAAAAGAAACTATATTTAGCAATCTATAATGAAGGCCCCATTTTTATATAAGTTAATGAATCAACATGTAAATATGATCCCTTAGCAATATATGTGGAGTGTTCTTGAAAAATAGACAGTGGTGCTGTTGGAAAGATGAAGTGACTAAAAAATATGTTGGGGTCATTCAATTGTTTGGGAATTTTGAATTAGACTGACGAAAGAAATATAGAGTGAAGGAGTGTGATGGTATGGTGGGTACAAGTGTCTTACATATATTAATTTATTTTTCCTAATATTAAAAAAAGTGTATAGCAGGGAATACCTTAGTCTTAGTAGACCTAAAATCAGATGACATTCTAATGAAATGCCCAATTTTAAGCACCTGAAACCAATAATGTTTGAAGAGTCAGTGACGAGAGGAAGGTTGTAACAATCAGAGTGTCTAGATTTGTGTCACTTGTCTATCCATCTGGAAAACAATTGTTACCTTGTTTTCTGAATTGTGACAAGGTGTCTAAATTTGAACAAAAATCAATTTGTTTAAAGTAGTAGACACTAGAACAGTGCCATAATTTATTTTTCTTAAATATTTTATAATATAGTATTATTAAATAATATAAACACTATTCATTGTACTTGTAGTTTTATTTAGATTTTAAGGGTTTTTATTGTACTACAAAGAAAATGCAATCACCTTTTTAAAAATTTATTTCCAAAATGTACAAAATGCTATTAGTAGCATTAAACTTATAAGAAGGCACATCAAGCAGTAAAGCATGTAAGTGGAAATAGTCTACAATAATAAGCACAAAGAAAGTACTCAAAAATATCAAATATTATATCAATTTACAGTTAATATTAAATTCAAATACATTAAAAAAAAGTGCAAAAACTAAGGAGAAACAGAGGAAAAAATAAAACACAAATAAAAAAAAATTATCCAGGTTTATTCCTTATTACTTAAAAACAACCTAGAATTAATATTATTTATACAATGTCCAATAATTGACATGATTGTCAAATTTTTTTCATGTCTATGATCTGTACTATAGTTGACGGAAAAATTATTTATAATAGATGTACATTATTCTCTACAAGATTGAAAATATTAGAAGAAAAAAAACTGTTTAGTGATAACTCATTGAAAAATTAACCTGACTTGTTTTTTGGAGGTAATTTCAAAATTACTATGGACTAGATCATGGGATCGATATATGTATAAAATTAAATTTTGAAATATTCCATTTATGTAAAGAAAATATAACGATCATTCTACCTAAATTACATTCCAGATATCTGATATTTGTATGTTTCAACTATTTTAATAGGTGGTCCAACTTAAAGCCTCGCTAACTATGTTTCATGTTTGTTTTCTGGCATAAATAAAAGGAAATTACTTTTGCAAAATAAGTATGAGAATTAATTTACCTATAAATGGTAATTTTTGAATGGGTACTATTATCTAAGTAAATTGGTTTGACATGGAACACTAGAAAGACATAAAGTACAACATTGATAAATAAAAATCTTAATAATTATTTTCGACTATCCTAGTTCAAACAAAATAAAAATAAAAAAATATTGTAACCAATATTATCTTACAAAAATAATTTTTACATATACTGATTCGTTGTAAGACTTTTTTTGTTGAAGGTAAAGGAAAGGATTTGTGATGATTATAAAAGCTACATAAATTAAGTGAATGGCAACTTTCTTTGCAACAGTTGATGTATTTTAATTATAAAGAATTAGTGGATATTTATATTTTATTATTATGGCCCAGTTACTGGGTGAAAAATATTTTGGAGTGAAAATTCTCATATTGTAAAATAATATTTAGGAAATAACAAATGCAGGCACAAAGTATTGTTACAATCAGAAATCATTTTATGATAATATATATGCAAGTTATATATTATACAACAGTACTAGGAACAGCTGTGGAACTTTCAAGTAAAATCAAGTACTGAATCTGCCTTAGATACATAAAGCGAGACAAACATGCTTTTCCCACGAATTCAGATGATCTTGAAAAAGGTATGGATAGCAGATATTAAGCGCTTGCTACTGTTCGCCCACATTGTTCAGTTCGCTGACATCAATGGGAATGGTAGAGGTGAACGTGGGTGTTTCAAGTTCTTCGTGTTGTTTCATCTTCAATGCCTGAAATCATTTTATATACATATACATATGCGGATCCACTGTCCGCTTTAATCATAACCCAAGAAAACAATTTTGATTGTTTCCAAAAGTTTCGAGTATTTTTTACAAAACCACATAAGCAAAAAAAAAAACCATTAATATATTCCAATTAATTTGTGCTATGGGCCTAGCATGATTTTTACAGAAGTATATCTATAAGCCTATCCTTGCCAATATAATCAATGAAAAGGATAGTCCTATAGAGACTTCTCTATGGCGTCATGCTAGGTCTGCTGGAAGTTGAAAGGTCTTCCAAGTTGAAATTCCATCTATAAAACTTCTATAATGAGATCATATCCTGATTCCTTGTAAGATTTTTAGCCCGGACATGCATTCATTCTTTTAGATTACTAAATGGCCACACCAAATTTTATAGCTTAATACATGCTGGACTTGCGAACTAGTAATTTGACTATTAGTGTCATAATTTTTATCTTCTTTGCAAATGATATTTTGAATTCCAGAATAGAAAACCATTTGTCTGTCCCACATATGTTCATTATTTGTTATATTAGTGACAATTTTTTGAATTATCAATCTCATAAAATAGTCTAGGTTCATAAATAGATCCTTGCCTGCAACATGTGTTAATATACAGCATGCAATCCACCATTGATCCTTGGATCTGTTCTTCTACTACGAATCCCTATCCAATTAATTGAATATTGATTTGATAAGATTGATAGATGACCTAAATGATTGTTAATATTTATTTTACCTTAATCCTCTAAATACAGACATATATATGTTTGTTTATTAATTCTGAATGAAACATATGTCAAAATTACATTATAGCATTATATTCATCATTTCCACGTAATAATTTCAACTTGGAAACCTTGTCATAAGAAAACGAACATATTTTCAATTAATAACAAACATTAAAAACAAAAAGGGAAGAGTACCACAAAAATCCGAAAGGAAAAGCAAACAAAAGACAATTAGTTACATTTACAAACAAGAGAGGCGGCACTAAAACAACAAAAAGTGCAGTTAACTATAACTTGATGAACCCAATTCATGTACAACTACACAATCTGATTGCATCGTTCACCGTGTTTGTGAGGACTAGACATTGACAATATCAATTGCCAACATTTTATTCATTTTGTACCCATTATTAGTAAAATATATATGTATATAATATTTTTTAATAGTTTGAATTTAATAGTCATTCTAAACTGATATTGTACATATCTAATGATTATTTATATTTCTTTATATATATATACACAATATAATATAATGTTCATACATATTTTATTTAATATGATTATTCATACTGTTACAAATGAATACGAAAGATCAGTAAAGCCTTAGTTTCTTTCGCCACATCCCCACATTGAATTGATTTATTATAACGTTAAATTAACGATGTATGCCGTAAACCGGTCAGCGAATAAGCGTCGTAATCGCAAGTGTTAATGACGTCACAGGGTATTACGACTACGTCACGATAGTGACGCCATACCGCGGTGTCTTCCGCCCGCGCCCGGCCCATTGTTGGTGAAGTACCGAACTGCTTTGGCGCTAACTGTCCGATGGAGATACCATAGACACCACCATAGAGTGACAAACAGAAAGATTGGAAATAAAAATACAAAAATCATATATACACATACATAAGGAATGAATGATTTCATAATAATTTTTAATTTGTCAACTTAGAGCTATAAAATGAATTTATTGGCTATACATCGATTGATGATTTTGATTTTCTCTGTGTGTGTATATATACCCAAGCTTATTATACCAACATTGTCACAAATCTAATGTTTCGTTGGCTAAATTTTAAAATAAAAAACTTCAATTTTATAATCAAAATACAAAGATAATTATTATATAAATAGATTTTATACATTCAAACATATCAAATAAAAAAAATTGTTCTTGTTTTTCTTTACGACAATAGACTGCAATATAATTAATTTAAAATTAATAAGAATACTCTTTATGATTTCCTCCAAAATGATAGTTCATAAAAATCACTATAATCACTAAAAAATAAAACAGGAATGATAACAATTATTGGCAGGTTGCAAAAAAAAAGTGTAATATGTAAATACTAACAGTAAGATTTCACAGATTATCCATACATGTCAAATCGTATATTTAATTTGTCATTAGCATTTCCATTTTTTGGTGCCACTTCAAATATGCAAATAAACTGTGATGTTTATCCTCAGTAGCTTATAAATCAAATGCTAATTAAAGTTAGGATATTTTAATTTAGCATTTATCTTAGAATGTGAAAATGATAATTCATACAATATTACCTGTTGCAGTTTATAGTGATTGATGATGTCTTGGTCGGCGGGGCAGCTATTGATGAATGCTTCCAGTTGGTACATATGGTACATGTAGCGCCAGAGCGCACGCATACTTGTCTATGAAAAATTAATAAATCAACCACATAAGTGTATAATAAAGCTAACAAAGCCACTGTTAATGTTTATTCATGTAAAATCATAATTTTATTTTACATGGGAAAATATACAGATTAATGTTATATAAAAAATGTATTTTACATTGCCTTAATGATAGTTTTATAATTTATTTCTGAATACTAAAAAAGTTTTTTTTTAAACACCAGTTCATTTTTTACAATTAATACAACATTGCAATGCAGGGCCAAAAGAAGCAATTTCTGCAGAGGCGTAATATCATATATTGGAAACTCCATGTTTGTTTGAAAATTTTGATTGATCCATCGCCAGCTTGCGGGCTTAAGTCAATTGTTCAGGGCTGGTCATGAATGTATGCATCATTAGGTTATCACGTTTTCAGTAAGAAATACATACCGGTATTTCAAAATCGACGAAGTACTTGCCGGCGACGCGAATATGCTGCAGGCGCGGCATCAGCTCACAGTCAAAGCAACACATCGTGTCGCCTGTTAGGAATCTAAAATCATCAAATCTACTTAGTTAAGATTCATAATATATATTTTTTTTTATATTTCATAATTGATAATCTTTATGTTAACTGAAAAAAAATATTCCTCATTGAAATCATTAATGTAGTGCAAAAATAAATGCTCCAATTACTTCATCTTATGAAGACTACTATAAATATTTTAATTAATTACTTCACGGTTATGAAGATAATATTTATTTTTTTAGTAAGTATAAAATGCCTACTCTGATGATTATTTGGTAATTTTTGTTTTAAAATTACACTAATATTTTTTACATTAATTTAAATTATCTTGACTTTCCTCATTTTATATGAGTACACATTCTCTAACAGAGAGAGAGAGAGAGAGAGTATTAATAGTTATGTATCTAACATCAATCATTAACAAATCCTGGATCTTTTAGCACATGGTAATAGAAATTTTAGTAGATCTTTCATGTATATAAAAAAATATAGAATTTCTCTATGGCCGTAAAATTTAAAAATTATTTATGAACCAAAAATCATTTTATAAAAAGCTGATTATTATGTTTATCAGTGAGCAGCTGTACAATTTGAGTTCAAAGTAATTCTTAATATTACATATAATATAAATATTGAGCTATTGAACAGGAAAAAATTACAGACATTAATTTGATGAGACTTTCATTCATAGCCTTATCAAATTCCATTGTATACATTAATTATGGAACAATTTGGAAAGTTTAATGTAAATAAGATTAACCTGGTGCCTCTTTTCGCCAGGAGCCCATCGATGCGTCCGAGGTGCGACAGCAGCGCCGCCGACTTCTGCTCGTCTTTGCGCATCAGCACTAGCTTCAACTTCGAGTACAAATTTTCAATCAGCGATGCGACCTCTTTGTCCTAATAAAATAATGCAAATCTAAATACAAACTAGTCAATGGATGATTTCTTTGAAATTCGGTACACATTCGCAGATTTACTATAAATTGATTTAGCACGTTGCTGCATTGTTAATGCTTAGATTTCAATTATTTGCACTTTTTTGAGAGTCATTGAGGTTAATGACAATTTATGTCGTTAGGTGTATGATAACTGTGTGATAATCTTCATTTGTATAATCTGATTAGCACAAACAAATTAATATTAGAAAACAAAATGAAATAGAAAATTTACATTGGGTCAATTTTAGGTCAGTTGCTGACTCGAATCAAGTCAGTTGACCACTGACCAGTCTGCTGACCCGATACTGCCATTGTGTAAATTGATTTCAAGTCAGTACAGAGCTTTTGCGTCAGTGTCAATGCTGACACATTATTTCCAATTGAATATTTAAAAAAAAATCTTAGCAAATAATTCAACCATAATAAATTTTGTTAGTTTCGAGAATTTATTTTTTCCCACCGATTTCAATAATGTGCATACACTCTGAACAAATAACTACAACTATTGGCTGCATGTAAACTGTGTGACTAGTTCTCAGCAGCATTGATGCTTATTACTGACTCAATGTAAATCTGTCTTATGGATAACAGTGATAGAACAATTCTTGCTTGAACTACCTTTTAATATACATATATATATATTGTAAATTTAAATTCAAAATTCGATCCTGTTGGACTTAAAGTAATAAAATTATTTTCTTTAAAATATTTCTTTATAATCTATTCCAAACAGAATGATAATTAAATAGTTGTAGTAAAAACTTAGTAATTAGAATAGGAAAAGATATGATACTATGGGTTAACCATCCATATCCATCCAAAGCCAAGGATGAATGAAAATAGACTGGCGAAAGAAATATAGAGAGCGAATGTATGTAAACGCACAATTCAGAGGTTAAGAGTGTCGCCTTCGAACCTGGAGGTGCTGGTTTCAATCCTGATCACGGGCGAATTAACAAATGAGTTTTTAACTTCGGTTAAATTAAAAACACACGCTCCGTGAGTTAGAGAGCTCGTTAAGCCATCGGCCCCGGACATCGTCATCGCATTGATGATAACGGTCGTTAGCAGCCGCCAACCCACACCGGGCCGGTTGGAAGGTCTAAGGCCCAGTCTTCAATCTGAAATAAAAAGACTGTGGGTGGGACAAATAAACCCTGAGGCAAAATGTAATGGATGCTTTAGACAGTCTTATGTGGACCAAGTTGGTGGCATATTGAAGAAGAGACAAATTTTAAATATTGAAATCTGACAAGCGTGCAAAAAACATTCGATGGATGTAAGTATAATAAGAGGGGTGTGCAAACATCTATACCATATGTAGTTTCCTAGTGTGGTCTAGCCTTCTGTGAAATGAAGTAGGTTTATAAAAAAAAATTGTAATGTATGAATGTGATGAAAACTTGAATTATGATACACGGTATTAATAACACATTAAAGTTGTATTTTTAAATGTATATTAGTTATAAGTACTTTGTGTTTTCACCGTTTATTGATCCGAATAAATAAATAAAAATATAAATACAGTACTATGCCACCTATACAGATATACTTTATAATGATAAATTGGTGTATCTTAAATATTTAGCCAAGACAATCGACACAGGAAAGTGATAAGACCAAATAAGATAATGATAAAAGCAATACATATTTTTATATCAACATGACCGTGTTGAAGGCACTTTCTCACTTCATATTATGTAATGTACAAATTTATTGGAAAAAAAATACATATATTTTTTTCTTAATAAAACAAACAGCATTATATTTTAGATTATAATAGATACCGGAAAAACTACTGGTAATACCTAAAAACTGATTATGAATAGGTACATGATTAGCATAACAAAATTATTCTAAACAATTACAAATGTGACAGATGAAACATCTGTATTGGCTACTTAATAGTAGGTAATTCGAAATAGCAATTTCGAGGTTTGGCATATTGTTAATGTTTAGTTTCTAAAAAAATGTTCACAAAAAAAATGATTCAAACGAAAAATACCCTAAACAAGTGTAAATAGTCCTTTCACCCATCAAAAGTCTCGACAATTTTTGCATGTTTTCGATACTGACACTGCCGAGATATAAGTCCGGGAATTCTGAAACTTTTTTGTTTCAAATAATTTTTTTTGAAAACATTTTTTGAACATGTAAAATTTATGAAATCAGAAATGTTAATAGAGTGAAATTAAAATTGTCCCATACATCGATCTAGTTCACAATCTATACTCTAACTGCAAATATCAAATTGAAATCATAATTTTGTTTAATGATATACCATAAATTAACGTTTTTGAGGGTTTTTACTTTGTCTTTTGTTGAGTCCTTGCTTTTTACCAAATTTCATGGTTCTAGGATAATGAGAAGGAGCATATAATTTTAATTAATTTGTGTGTCAAAATATCTGACCATAATAGTCATATTTTTTCATTGCATTGACCTAAGTCAATTTTATTAACAGCTTCAAAAAACTTTAGACCTAAATATATGATATTAATTTCAATTTCATAGCTCCACGAATTTCTGAGAAAAATGTGCTTGACTGACAGAACAAACAACAAAGTGATCCTATCGTGTGAATTTCTTTTGAGGTACGGAAACCCTAAAAACAGATTTTGCCTACATTTTTTTTAATTTTGTAAGTTTACATATTAGCTTTTTTAATTACGATATTGACATCAGAATGTTGAAATTATTGAACATAAAATGTGTCATTACTTGTTCCATTGATATACAGGAAAACAGTTAATGTAACAAATTAATAAAGTATGGTATTATATTTATACACAATATAAACCTAAAGGAAAATGCTGTTTGTTGGCCTTGAATTGATACGTATCCATTACCATATAACATAGAACTAACGCGTGATCGACTAGAATCAAATACGCGTAATGTAATTCAATATCTGCAATAAATAAATATACATATCGATTATAATTAAGAATAATACTTGCAATAGATAAATAGACATATTATAATGTATACCTGCACGAAGAGGTTGTGTCCCCCCGGGACCGACTTCATGATGTGGCGCTCGATCTTCTCGTTCTCGAGGATGGCCAGCCCGTTGTCGATGAGGATGGGCGGGTGCGTCGCCTCGAAGTTGGTGCGGAAGTCGGGCGGCGGTTTCAGCATATTCACCGTCGTCACCTGAAAAATACATCGGTTTAAAGCAATCGTTACTCATATAGATCATGAAATCTGAAAGATGTCGGTTGTTAAACGAATTTTTCGTTTTTCTCAATAATTACTCTAATCACTTGACAAGTGAAGTAAAGAAGTGCTTTACCATATTCTAATGATATATAAATATTTTAATTTTATAATTGTAGAATTTGTCATGTTTATTGTTTATAACATCTAATACTACTTGTTTGAATTAATATTTTTGGGTATTTACTTAGACTACAATGTCTACAGTTGTTTGAATATGAGTATATTATGAAACATGAATAATACTAAATTGGATTTAATTTCTTTTTAAGTCATCAAAATATATTAGTAAACTAAAATTTCAATAACAGTGAAATTTAAAATAGTTATCCAAAAATACACAAACTAAGTAGGAAGATGGTACATAGCGAAAAATTTTTGAGTGACATGGTTTATACACATTAATACATAATACACATTATTTATTATTAGTATATTACTCTTCTGCAGGCGTGGCGACCCATTTTTGTGTATCTGAGGTATTGTTTGTCACTCCTGTTCTAATGAATTTTCTATAATTGTTTATTGTTATTCAACGTTTTGTGTTGTTATTGTTTTGTTAATTGATGTTGTATAAACATTAACTCTAGATAAAAAATATTCTTTGTACCTAAATGCAGAACCGGAAGTTTGTAATATGTTATAGCATAATTTATTATGATTTAATTTTGTAATAAATTATTAATCAAAAAGGTCTTATAGCATATTTATTGGTAAAATGAATTGACAGTTCTTTTTGATATTGTTACATTGTTTTACTTTTCCAAAATACTTGCTAAATCTAAATTATATACATTATACAAAAGGTATAGAAATCCTTTACACTGCCATTTATTACATCAGTCTTCAAATTTACGTGATGATGATATATTTACTACGTCTATTGAGATGTAATAAATATATGTTTATAATAAAGATCTATGCTAATCATTTAAATGCATTGAACGACCAATCAAGTTAGACACTACACATATGTGCTGAGCTGTCATTGACAATATAGCAGTAATTGATTTAGGCAAATTACTTGGATAATGTCAAACCATACCAACTTCATGGTGTGTTACATCGGCGCGCGCTCCTTTCATCGCGTGCCGAAAATACACTGATCTGTTTTTCGATTGAGTCAAAAGAAATGTTATTAAAAAGAAAAAAGAAAAAAAAATGAGTAACCCCATATGAAAATATATGTTTCTGATCTAATGTAAAAAATGTACAATGGCAGACATCTTTTTAAATATTATTTTTTCATATGAAATAGTTTTAGTTGTACTAATTTGAACTATCGTCACATCTCACCTTTAGGCTGATGGTTTTGAGCTCGGCTAACAAGAATAGGTCCATGAAGTACTCCTGGCAGAACAAGCATGCGCCTTTCCGTCGTCCGTCTATTGTTGAAGCCTGAAACGAAAGAAGTATGAACATTAGATTGAGGCTGTGCATCTATTTTCTTCTTTTTGTTAATAGTAAGTAGTAAGAAGCTTACAAAAAATAATTAAAACCTTAAACTTTACGGGAACGGGAACGGGAACGGGAAAAATATAATTAACAAGCTTTTCTCACGACTTCGTCTAGGTTGAATTAGAATTTACTGTATACATGTTAGTTCATAAATTTTTGATCCTACATCCGTGTCGATGTCGAGTCGTTCGTGTTGAAGTTTATGAACTATTTTTTTACTCGTTTATTATTGCTGAAAAGTAAACGAGATTGCTTTGTGCGACAGTCGGCGCGCGTTTGGCGTCGTTTGCATGAAGCTGAGCTTCTGTACCTACTTATTGTGTAGTCATTACTTCCCGAGAGGCAGCGCTGTGGCGAAAAATTAATTCGCATCTTTCCTATTCTTTCTTACTTTCAACCATTTTTTTTTCCACCGTCTTAGAAATTGTTCTTAATTTTCGGTTACGTAAATGTTTACCCTTTTTCAAGCCCTTAACTCATGAATTCAGAAGCCCCCGTACAAAGCGCAACCTCTCCTTTTGCCCCCTTTAAATTATACAATCAATAATTTCAAAAGACTTATTATCAGGTCGAAAATTCCCAACATCTCTTAGTAAAATCCGTATTCAAATCCATCGTTTTCACATATGCGCGTACAAATAAGCAAACAAAAGTTTCAATGGCTCCTGAACCGTGTTCTATCGACCCTAAGGATCCCCAATCATTGGGTCCCACGTGATAACGTCTTATAAATCGATGAACGCCGGCTGCACGCACGAAAAAGTATGTCTCATTGTCACGTTCCGCCTGAGTAGTGCGTACGAGCGAGAGCGTGGAACAAGCGATAGAGAGGCGTGATTGGCCTACGCAATCGGCTTGTGACGCATCTATCTCTCTTACACTCTATCGGCCGATGCGTCCGAGTAGAAGAGAGACAGCGGCCGCACACAACCTACACGTGAGCTGTTTTGTCAACTGTTTATAAAGTAAAGTGAAAAGTTAATGTGGCTTCCATTGTTTATTACAACAATTACAATTAACTCCTTCTTTGTATTATACAAAATAATGATAATTCAGTGATAATAATTTAATTCAATTCATAAAAGTATGCAATTTTTCATTAATGTTTTCCTATGACGTTATAACATAAAATTACCGTCCGTAAACCGACTTTACAGACAACCAATTTTTTGTTAATATTTTCAACGTACATACTTTTGACCCTCTACAACGTTATGGGATGTATAGCTACAATTAAATATAATCAATAGAAATTGAAATTCTGTACCTAAATAAAATATATCTTGCTGAAGTACAAAAATATATACATTATACGTTTCAAGTCGATTGAAGGAAAAGCTACTAGATTTTAAATTAAATTATTAAACTGTAATGGCGCATTGCGAATTGGATGGATGTCGATTGGATGCAACTTTGAAATTACCCCTAAAATTCGCAAAAATACGTTGCGATAATTAGAAACAAATCCGTTTCTTAAGGCAAAAAATCATATTAGTAATATTGACATTGACGAAAGACAAAAATCATTTTTATCTTTCGGTCGTAATAATTACGAAAATCCCATGGCAATGTAAAAAAAAAAAATGGAAAAAAGAAAAACCATACAAATCCTTTCAACCGATTAAAACGAACTAAAACCGTAGTCGCTTAAATAGTACACGATCAGCGTCGGAGCGATCGAGGTCGGCGAGCACAGAGCCCGTCCTTAGCCGGCCACGTGGCTCGCCTTCTTCGCGCCCCTCGCCGACGGGGGCCCTGGTTTGACTCGCGGCTGTCTCGTGACTCACCGTACGCTCGGAGGCGGCATTGTCGTCGGGATCGGGTCAGAGCCCCGTATTGAAGTCAATTAGCCGGCTAATAGGCGAAAGTTTTCCATATGCCCTCCACTAATTTGCACCAGCGTACGGAGAGCAAACGGATACATCATTCTAGAAACAGTTCATAGTTGAAAAGAAGAAAGGTGCGTTTCAGCTCTGACACGCGTCTGGAGTTTACTCCTAATGATATATTAAATAAATTCTTAAGGATATTATAATATATGAAATATGTAAACGCGAAGATGTGAAATATCTTAAAATAAATAGTATAGGCAGAGGGACGGTCCGTTAGTGACGTGAAACGGAGGGAGATAGTTTGGAACCACGAGCACATCGGACCATGCTCATTATAGGGTTCCGAAGCCATTATTACAAAGAAATGCAGTACAGATGGGAAAAAGTACGTTGTTACACTTTTTCCATGGTTCCCGCACAAAATAGTTATAAGCACTTCAGTCGCCTTTAATTAGAAAAAGAAGTATGTCGAGTATTATTATTAAACTAGTATAAACGAAAGCGTACCAGCAAAGGGGGTATTTTCATGGCACTTACGTCCTTTTATTAAGAAGCGCAGTTATTCGGAAATTACTCAAAAACAGTACATCCTACTATGTTCAAAATAATTTTTGTAGAAAATATTTATTAAGCGTTACATTGTAATTTTTTTCATAGGTTTTGGACATACGGTATAAAATACAGGGAGAGAAGGAATTTCTGCTACTATCCGAGTGATTACTTCCGAAAATATACATTTAATCAAAAAAAAAATGCTTAAAAACCTTAAAAGGTTTTTAAAGGAACTATCGAAGTATGTGCCACTAGTTGATGTACCCTGAATTTTTTTTTTTTTTGCATCCGGTAATAGACTAAAGGTCTGTATTGGGTGCGACGATGTCACAGACAACCAGACGGGCAAAGCTTTTAGCGTCGAGGATTAATAAAATTCACAAATCTATGTGCAGGAAAGACTAAACGGCTATCCGTTTAATGTTTCTAGTTCCGTAAGTTTTTCTATTCATATTCCTATGAATAGAAAAAAAAATTATGTCACGAGAATCAGGCAGCAATGAACAAGCCTATAGCGACAAAAAATGGGATCATTACATAACATATAGTTATAACCTTATAACGTATACAAACATATACCGTTTCGCAATGATTGAAATTCAAATACACTTAATACAGGTGGCATTCTTTTCATATTCGCATATTTGAAGTAGATAATAAATGTTTTTATTTATACACACGGCGCTAATTTGTGACACGTAAATAAGTATTAAAATATTCAAACGTATTACGTAAGAGAGAAAAAAAACTAACGGATTTATTGTAATTTATGTAAACTACGAACATTAAAAAGTGATATTTAATAGCAAACGAATAAAGAGCTACACGTAACAATAATAGTCCAAGAGCCAGTAACACCCGTTTCATGACGTGCTTGATGCACATTGAAATTTTTATATTGTATTTATATTGGATTGAGAGGTAGATTTACCTGTGTTTGCCTGGCCTATCCTGGGACACCAGGTACTGCGCATAAAGAACAGGTGTAAAAAAATTAATTCCGAAAAAAGTGTTTGATTCACAGGCCAACAAGTAAAAATTGAAAATTTGGACTATTTTAAAAATAAAATTAATTGATGCAGACACTTTCAAGGGGGTTGATATCGAATAAATCTACCCCAAAGTTGATTTTCTTTAAATTAAATTTGAAGTGTTTGATTCACGCTGCCATTTTTTTAGCGTTTTAATTAAATATAAAAAAAATTATATGCAAAAAGGCAGACACTTTTTCCGGGGTTTAATCACCGGAAAATGTGAAAAAAATTATAAAATACAATAGAAAGAGATAGGATGCGCGCGACTGTCAATATGAGTGAGAGCGCCGATCGCCTGTTCTTTATGCGCAGTACCTGGTGTCCCAGGATAGGCCAGGCAAACACAGGTAAATCTACCTCTCAATCCAATATAAATACAATATAAAAATTTCAATGTGCGTCAAGCACGTCATGAAACGGGTGTTACTGGCTCTCCGACTATAACAAAATTAGTAAGACGGGCCGGGCCACACTCGTAAACAGATAGTAACAGTCAGGGATGGCGCGCGGTCTGGTGTTTGCACAGAATATATCGCCGTTTTAAAGACTTCCTATTTAACTATTTTATTTTTGTTACAAAAGTTCTATAGATTGTGTTTTTAACATGAAACTTAGAGTTTTGCAATATTCCAAAAAAAAAAAAGAATTATTTCTGTTGTCAGGTTTAATTTATACATCGGTTTATGAAAATCATATAATATCGTAGATGTGTAATAAATAACTTGTAAAAGCTATAATTTCTAGAAAATGCCGCATGATTTTCAAACTCGTCCTACAAACGACAAGTTAAACAAATTAAATAAACAATTGTTTTCTTATCTCCTATTCGTGTTTGTATCACAAAAATATTTAAAAGCCTACCTATTTTCTCCACCAAAGTTATTATGTTATTTCATTGCATACATTCGAAATGTTACAATTGCACAATATATCAGAAGGTGGATAAACTAAAAATGGTAACCCTATCATGTTCATAACTGATGCGGCAGCATTAAAAATTCGGCAGCGGCGCGTGCGCACCGCAGGAAGTGGCACGATAACCGCTAGAGATATTAATTTACTACAATGTATATATCAAGTTACGTAATGTTATCTATTACGAACGACACGGAAGGAAATCATGGCGATGAAATAATTCTCCATGTTAAGGGAAATTTTAATTATTTATAACACAAATATTAGGGCTATTTTTATTGAATAACCAAAAAAAAAAATTGTCGGTTGAATTATTTTATTGAATTACTGCAGGTTTGGAAAATATAAATAATGTCATATGTGACGGTGAATATTAAGTCATTATACAATACAGACGTGTCAGGTGGGGGCACACTAGTAAAATACAAAACCACATTTCGTCTAGCCGGTACATATTCATCGTATCTTATAGAACGACAGGTGAAATGATTTAAAAGTTATGAATCAATAAAATAATAACTAGATATAGTAATAATGAGAAAATGATAAAATTAGAGCAACGCTTTAAAAATCCTTAAGTATGTCATAAGTACATTCAGAGGTTACTCTGAAGCGTTGGTCTTCCACACGGAATCTAGAAATATATGCAGGTCCAGATCGCTGCAAATATCCAATTGACGAGAAGGAGCATTTAAAATACGAGACCTTGCGGTGTTCTTAGTGTTACGACTTGCATACATTTCAATGCCAATAAGTTTGCTGTAAATGGATTAACTGATCAATCCTATATGCCTATATCTAAAGAAGGAATAGTTGGTGTTCACTCTAAAGCGATCTCATTAGTGATCCGTTTTAGGGTTCGGTGTCTGACAGGCGCTAATGGGCCCCCATTACTAAGACTCCGCTGTCGACCCGTCCGTCTGTCACAGGGCTGTATTTTTGAACCGTTATAATAGACAGATGACATCCTCAGTATAAATTACTACGACCGATAGACCTCGATGTAAAATACGATCGTAGGGGTGCGAGGTGGATCTGTTCAACTTTTGAACTTCTCCATTTGCTCCCTCTCAGAACACACTTCGATAATCGCTGCCGACCAGATAATCTAAACTGCAGATTAGTAAGTAAACTTGTATGGAATTGCATAGAATTTCACATTGCAATTTAATCTCCCAGTGTGGTGGTTGTTTATGTTTTTAAATGTTTTAAGCGTGCCGTACAATATAAATATTTTGTATAAATATGACAGGGTTTGCCTCGACATCAGAGAATCCAGAGACATGAGACATAAATAAAGGTAGTGAATCAAAATATTTTACGACAAGCAGCTTTTAACAAAGAAATACGGACTGGTCCTTACCGAGTTATCAAATTCGATTATTGAAGAGAAAAAATATGTATACGTTTAAATTCAAATTTCCCTACAGGTTTTTGAAAAGTATTATAATATAAATATAAATATTGTCTCACTGAAAAAGGTATCTGCTACGAAGATATAATCGCGCTATGAAATCGTACGAATTTAAATGTCACTAATACCTACCGCAACCATCATACGAAAGACTTCTAGCAGAGTTAATAAACTTATAAAATCTAAAGCGACTATTTACCGCGGCCGAGAAACTTTCGACAGAAGAAAGGTTTGTTACAGAAGAAAACCTACTGGCAGTGAAATTTGATTCAGGAGAACAGCACACGAAGGCGAATTACTCACGCAGAGATCCAGCAGGTACTGCAGACTGGCTCGAGAAGTGTGCATGAAGTTCTACAAGGGCATCTTCGTCTAAGAAGGATAATTTCGTGATAGCCGACGAATCATGGATTTATCAGTGTGATCTAGACAGAAAGTGGGAGGCGGCCGTGTAGCAGATTCAAAATGGGCCAGCGCGTTGTGAGCAGCAAGCGACTGAAATCCCGCCTCTGTGGGCTGCAGCTTCACGTCCACGTACTCGGCGCTCAAAATAAGGGAATTTCTGGACAGCACACCGGCTAAATTTATGGTTCACCCTTCTTATAAACCTGATGTATAGCAAGGTGTGCCTTTTTTTCGTCATCATCAGAATCAGCTAAATCAAACGTTAGCTGAGAGAATCTCAAGTGGAGACATAAGACAAGGAATGAATTAATCAATTTAAGGTAATTGTTCAATAATATCTCCTTGACTTTTTCTTCCTTTGAACTATTTTTTGAGTATTAGGTTGTTAACGCAAAAAAAAAAAGATTGATAAATATGCAAGTCAAAAAAAATTATACGAGTTGAACGAAAAAAAAGTCTGGTAATGCGCTAAGTATGATCGATAAAACTTAATTAATAAATAGCAAAAACTATTTATAATAGTTCCAACGAACTAAGCCGATATATGTAAGGTACTTAGCTAAGTAGTGTCTGCATTACAAGGCGTCTAAAGAAGTGGGTAAGAGTAACTTGAAAAATAAAGCCGGCCAAGAGCATGTCGGACCACGCTCAGTGTAGGGTTCCGAAGCCGTTGCTACAAAGAAATGCATTACAGATGAAAAAACTACGTTGTTCCACTTTTTTCCATGTTTCCCGCACAGAGCAGGTATAAGCACTTTAGTCGCCTATAACTAGAGAAACGAGTAGACATGTCAACTGTTACCTTTAAACTAGAGTAAACTAAGCAATAGAGCGGATTTTCATGGCACTTGCGCCCTTTTGTTGAGAAGCGCAGTTATGCGGCAATAATTCAAAAACTGTGTATCCAATCATGTTCAAAATAATTTTCGTTGAAAGTATTCATTAAGCGTTACCTTTGTAATTTTTTCAAATTTTTTGGAGATAGTATTGAAAAAATAAGGGGGGGGGACACTATTTCTGCTACTTTCGGAGCGATTATTTCCGAAACTACTGTATTAACCAAAAAAATTCACGTTATGAAGTGCCTTCGCACCCAATATTCATTTTTGTTATTTAACTACTAAACTAAGGAGCGGCTTACACAAAATACCTATTTTCTAAATTGACGAAACTATAAAGGTTCCATTTTTTTTTGCGATTTTCGCTCGAAACCCAAATAAAAGGTAATCGTCACTGTCGAGCTGTTTCTGTGGTATGAAATTTACAAATCAAACCGGGCGATCCCGATTTGGATCATTGTGTTTTGTTGAAATCACTGCTACTTCACTGAAACATTGCGTATAGAAAGGAGATAAGAGAATCACAAAAAATTGCATTTTGCGCTTCAACAAAGGCATATTTTTTGCCACGACGATACCTAGTTAGTTTTTGTGATCGATCTAAAAGCTAATTTCTTGCCGTAAGCAAAAACTGTTTAATAGAGGAATTGAAAAGTGCACTAACGTTTTTGAAAGTCAATAGACTGTTATATCGAGAAAGCTACTCCCATTCCAGCGGACCATTAAACTTTCTGTTTATCAAAAATTATAGTAGGTGTTGAAATTTATTTATTTAACGACATACTACAAAACTAAATTATTCCTAATTATACTCTAGTCGCACTGCATTTCTATACAAATCTGAAAAAAGGGCACAGGCTAGAGTATGAATTAAAGAAGTAAAGTTAAAAAAAAATTATTTATATTTAAGGAATACTATACATACATATACATATGTGTACTGAAAACTAGTGTACGCCATTGGAATATATGAGAGAACATCTAATATGGAACTGGACAGAATGTATGATGTTACCACTTTTGATTCAATGTTTGCAAAGGATTTAGCATCCTCTTCTTTTGGTTTTAGTCGAAATGAGATACACAGAGAAAAAATAAATGAACAATTACTCTATTGATCGTTTCCAGTTTTAACCTAGTAGTAGGTACGCCACGTTTTAATTTATATTCAAAAGCTGTAGTATTTCCGTTTTGCTATTAAAATCGAGAACGCACTGTTTTGAGCTGCTGCATTTTGCAAATGAAGATCATTATCGAAGTCATTAGAATCGTAGAATATTATATATGAAGCTGGAAAACGAAGCTGAATGCCAGAAAGTGCTGGCGGAGACAAAACTGAATATGCTTGTCCACGACGAATTTAATAAGCGATCATAGAAAAGGGACACATTTGACAGGTCACAATAAGTTTTGGGAGCAACCATACCCTATAAATAGTGTAAGCCGTGTAGCTTGTATGATCAATTTGATTTTTATTTATTTTTATTTTTTTGCAATAGAGTCCCAACCGGTTTCTAAAATGAAATAAACTATACAAAAACATAATAAAAAAGACGAGTAGCGGCCGAGTGGCCGTCGCGTTGCTTTGGATCAGAAGGTAACGTGTTTGAACCACATGCGAATTAACTATGGTATTTTTCCATTTAAATTAACCAAATACTCTGTGCTTCGAGGAGCACATTAAGCTGTTAATCCCACACGCTAATGCAACGGGCGTTAAAAGCTTACAATCCACATTCGGCTAGCGTAAAGGGCTCGAACCCATCAAAAAAAAATATATAGAAATATTAATGTCAAACAAATGTTAATAATACAATCAATGTATATAAATTATAGACAAATCAGTGATATTTAATTGTTGGAATCGATGTACATAAACAATATATGCACGATAAGTAAACTTTTATCATAAAATTAAATTTTGTTGCTTTTGTTTAAGTTTGCTTATTCACAACATAAAATACATGCATATAATTGAATTCAAAGCATCGACGTGAATGCTATTAGACACTGCTAAGTCATATTTCAAATTTTGAGCGACATGGTAGCTGCGAATTTCCTCAATAATAAAAAAAAACGAGCACGCAACACAATCGATGCGTACGAATTTACTGAAGCGCGAACCGCTACAAAAAAAAAATCGACTACACGTACACCTCGCGTCGGGGCCGAGAAACCGTCGACGTCGACGGAGCACGGCGGACGGCGTCGCGGTCCTAACGGGCGACGTCGGTGCGGCGGTCGGCGCCGGGCGGGCGCGGCGGCGAGCACCACGAGTCCATACCAGTCCCGAACGCGAACGACTCACTTTCGGTTTCGCGAAATTGAAAGCGGCGCACACGCGGCGGACGGCCCGTCGGATGTGTTATGAAGCTGAAAAAAAAAAACTGAAAATTCGCGGCCGTTTTGTCGGCGCAGGTACGCCGACGTTCCGCTCAGAACGCCGGGTGATTTATAGCGGCTCGTTGCGATTCCGTGTTCGGATTTCTACACGTTTGTTCCTATTATTCGTCTATTGTCTTTCTTCAATGTCGATCTATTAGGATAATAATAACGACCGAAAGGCACGATCGGCGGTTGAAATCGATTGGAGTTTTTGCACGCAAAATTTTGACGTCTTTTATTGTATATTTCGGCGGCCATTAATGAGTTTAGTGTTTCCGGAGGTCGATTAAGTGGTGAGCGGTTTCTACTGTAGTTATAAAATTTCAAGCAGAACGCATCAAGACTTTCAAAATATGGAAATTAAAACATATATCACTTTACATCTATGATGTCAACATTAGATTAGGTACCGAGTATAAAATAAATTCAGAATGGCGTCGCATTGATCATTATTGTAACGATATAGCGAAATCCGAAGCGTGTACATCGAATGCTTAATTTCTCTAACCCTAAAGGCATACCTTTCTAAAATAACAATACAAGTAAAAAACGATACTCCAACGTTCGCGATTGACAAACAATTTAATTCTACCGCATCAAACGAAAAGACGTGGTTGAAATCCGGCGGTAGAGCGCTTTTATTTTCTTACTAGATGAAAACCCAGCTTCGCTCGGGTGAAATGCGACTCATAATACACATGTTGACTCAAAATGTAGGTAGATATTTTTATAGTTTTCAGTTCTCAATGAATATTAAAGGCATAGATTCTTATAACATCGTTCATTGTGTTTAATAAATATAGTCAATTAAAACTGCAAAAGTTTTTACATAAATAATTTTAATTTTAAATTAACTTTCAAAATAAATTAACATAAATTAACAAAACAAATAGCTTTTAAGGGTTATTCTTTGTGAACCTCTCTGTTTTAAGCACTCAGTCTTTTTCTTTACTTTGGTGGGTAGGTAAGTACATACTACTTTTGAAAATAAAAAATGAAAATGTTATTCTTTATACAAATTGGCTAAATCAAAAATAATATTAATATTTTTTTTTATTTGCTCAATATTTACGGCAAGACGTTTCGTTTTACAGTCACATGAGTCACAGTTTTGTTTTTAAAATGAATAGCGCGACGTGCTGAGTGGCGAGGCGTATGCGCGCTTAATATCTCCCACATTTATTAATCTACTTAAGACGTCATTCGGTGTCAGTGACATTTCGCTAGAGTGGTCAATGTGGCGACTGCGATTTGTCTGTCAGCATCATTAGAATTTAACAAAATACTGACAATCCGAATTTTGCGGATATATGTTCTCGACTCGAAATCTTTATTTTTTTTATGTTTTATTATTCAGGTAAGGTTTCGATCGAGTCCACCGTACCCTTTGAGGAAATTATTAATATAAAAGATCACTTATTCCCGCAGTTAATTCTCTCACAATTACCACTAATTTATCTACCCTTGTATCGCGCACTGGTACTTATATAATTATTAACACGAGTCGTGCGACCTCTCGCTAAATCCGCGATGACGTCACCAAATTGTGACCAAGTTATATATTATTATATTAGGTACTTTGTTATCTTAATATTGACATTATTAAAAAATCAAGTATTCACACGGTAACGCTTAAATGTAGCCATTGCGATATGAATTTCCATGAATTGGCTGACGAAATGTAACGCCTAATCTGATTAATTGACATAATATATTGGTGATTGCGCAAAACGTATTTTTATCCAAATTATTCATATTATTATATACCGATGAGCTACACATAGCGATGGATAACTTTGAATAAAAATGGTATTTAACTATTTAAAAAATATAAGTAACCGGAACATAAAATTGTGTTATTGCCGATTTAAGTTTTTTCATTCCAGTGCAATGGTAGACGTCCGATTAAAATTTTTCTATTTTATATTGAAGACATTCGACCTTATGCCCAGGCTGGCTCATTAAGGGTTGAAGGCTGATGACGACTTTGTAACCAATGTGATGACAATAAGGCTCAGATCAAATTGACTTAAAAAAAAAACTCCCTGGTCAATTCACCCATTTTTAGAGTTCGTATCCGATTTAAAGGCAACGTGCCGCCCGCTCTCGTCCACCACCGCTCGACTCTTAAACAGTGGTGTGGCTATACTAAATTCAGTAAAAACACTAAATACACACGTGAATATATTCATACAACGGCCTACATAGACACTTAAAATTGCCCGGAACTGCTCGTAATTTCCTCGGATAGTATACGGTAGGCGCGTGTCTGCGATCCCAATGAAATCAGTGCGTTGTCACAGTCCATCAAAATTCCGACATGGATTTACACAGAACGGATACACGTATCCGTAGATGAAATTCTAACGTGGGTCTACGAGGGGCGGCTGATAGTCCGCGGCCCAAGGTACTTAGCGATGACTCATTATTTCACAACTATTACCACTAATTGCGACACTTCTTGTTACTATAAATATAGCTTCCTTTCGTTATTAAAGTCATTATCAAATTACCTGTCGAAGCACAAACGTCATCATGTCAGCCGAATCGTCAAATCTCAGTAATATTGAACATTGCGCCGTAATGAAGTACTTCGTAAAGAAAGGAAAAACGCCCAAAGAAATTTTTGAAGACATGGTATCAGTTCTTCAGGAATCTGCGCCTTCGTATACGATGGTCAAAAAATGGGCTCGCTTATTTCAACAAGGACGAGAGAGCTGTGAAGATGATCCTCGCCCAGGGCATCCTGTGACGGTAGTGACGGAGGAAAATGTTCGAAAAATCGAAAAATTAGTACTGGCCGACCGAAGAATAAAATTATGGCAGATAGCTGAAGAGTTGCAGATTAATAAAGAACGAGTTGGAGAAATTATACACGAGCATATGAATATGAGAAAAATCAGTGCGCGTTGGGTACCAAAAAATGCTAACGCTGTTTGACAAGCAGCGGCGACTTCAGACAAGTAAGGATTTTTTTGGAGTTAGTCGGGGATAATATAGACGAAATTTGCGACCGAATTGTATACGATATACGATTTCAATATACGAGGGGCGGCTGATAAGTCGCCCCTCGTATATTGAAAAATAAAAATACAATACTCGTACTTTTCTTTCATTTCATGCCTTAGGCCGCGGACTTATCAGCCGCCCCTCGTACCACAGTTCACAATCGTATAAATATAAAACTATGAGCTTTGAGATGTCACAAGGACGAACTGTTTTCTCTTAGCTCCCGACAAAACAAAAGTTTTGCTTTGGAAGAAAAAATCAAAGATTACCATGTCGATTCCCACAGCAGACCCATTTTTCTCCAAGATCACGTCTCCTATTCCAAGAGCTCTGTCGCGAAAACATCTCATTTTACCGACTGTATCTATACATAAAGACTTAATTGGTGGCTATTAGATTTTTTTTTTGAAAATAAAATTGTAATATATTCTCTTTTTGATAGGGAACTGTCATAGTTTAACAAACGCCATAAGCCAGCTTTCGTTCTCAGCAGTCGGTATGCAGAAGACCACGAGTAGTCCACGATTCATGTGCGTAATGAGATTTACCGCTGATGTCGACCGGCGACCGGCGGGCGAAAGACTGCATCCGGCCGAGCGGACGGCGGAGCGGGCGCGGAGGACCGGCCCGCGAGAGTGAAACGCGATGTGACGGGACCGGCCGCCGCGAAAGCAGTTTTATACACACCCGCGGTGCAACTGCATCTGCTGCAATGTCCGCCGAAGCGGTCGGTCCGTTCATTTTTCCCGGCCGAGGCGATAGGTACGCTGGCGGTCTAAATATCGTTGAACATCGAGTAACAGTTGCTTGTTCTGTACGTTGTAAGTTCGTGCGGATTTTTCGGTTTGTTTGTATATAGATGAAAGAACAAACGATGCACAAATCGAAAAAAAGGCATCATTTTTTCACAACTAAACAAATGTATTAGTTCTAGAACATGGTCGAATATCATTTATGACGCCTTCGAAAACAGACGAGTCTTCACAATCTCTTCATCGTGTAGTCAGTCAGTCGCGATGTAAACTCGATAACAATTGTCAACAGAAAACAGATCATAAAAGTAGAGCTTTGCTGAACATTTTATAGGTATTCGATATACATTATATTTTTAAATTATCCATACAGATGATAGAATATAACGTCTCCGTCTGTCTTTTGCGTGTTGTATGCTTATAATTTCAGAACAGTTGTTCCGATTTAGATGATCTTTCTTTAGTATGTAGATGGAAATAGGTTATCTGGCCAGGTTTATTAGCATACATTCGGTTTTCGATAGGGGTTACCCGATGTGTTACTGCTAATTCCCAAGCTTAGGGTATTAACAGGGGTAAATGCAGTGCATCATGTCGGAAGAAAAATTATGACAAGTTTTATGTGAAAAATTACATATTTTCCTATTATTCCTTTGCTTTGCTCGAAAAAGGAGAATGGTAGCTTGGCAATGGAGACGGGGCACAAAATGGCGAAAGAGAAAGGCGACAAGGAATGTGAAAGAGAGAGATAGAAAGCCTACCTGTTGCTTAATTATACCCTGTTTCTTGTATACCTTGTTCAGACAACATATGAACCTTTGTAAAGTATTTTTTTAATTTTTTTTTTATTAATAATAAAAAAGTAATTAACAAATAAAGTATAAAGATTATTCGATATTTCATTTACTTAAAACTCAAACACTATATCTAGCCCAAAAAAGTTCACATTGCGAGCTTTATGAGGTTTTCGAAATGACCGACTCAAATATTGAAACTGTGTCTTGCAATCATGTTAAATTGCGATTACATGCTCGTCGTTAATTCGAGCTGCATGGATTTTCTCTTTCCTATCAATTACATTACTGAATGGAACAGCATTTTTTCGTCTATCTGTAAATCGGCTGCATTATGCACGGATAATGCAGCGGTCGCGACCGCAGCAACCCGACCGCGGCGCGGAAACGGAAACGCGCGGCCGTCGGTTGTGCAACGGCGCCGCCGGCCGCGGCGAATCCAAGTTGCTATTGTCCGAGTCGTTTTGATAAAAAAAATTGCAAGTCGCGCACTGAAGGATCCATACCGAAATTGTCTATTTGTATACTTATCCTTTTTGTTGTCTAATTCTGAGGATTGCGACTATAGCGCGAGCTAATTTTTCCTGTAGCGCCATCCAGTGATGAACTAGTGAAGTTGAATTGTATTTAATGTTGTCATAGGATAATAAGGGTGATATCAAAGTATTTATTCGACATTTTTGCACGGTGTCTATGGTAAAATTGCTTGTATTATTGAATTTTGTCACTTACGAAAATTTTATAGACATTAAAGTGGACTTACAACAAAAAATTAGGGCATTGAAAAAAAAGTACTGGCAACTTTTTTCGAGATGTGTTAAAATACGTTTGACCGCTATAGTTTTATTACGAAGTGTGAGTAAAGCTACATTTACCTGATTTATTTCAATTTTTTTCGATCGCCAACTTCAAGATATTCAAGATAGAGTTATTGAATGCTTCAGTATTCGTATGGTGAAACATGATTATACAGAGTGATTAAAGGAAAGCACCGGTAAAATTGAAACTATGAACAGGTTGTAATCTTAACAAATTTTGCGTCAACGAAATTTACATCGCTAAATAAAAGTGAAAAGGTATGTGGAGTGAATAAAATCATGATTGTTAGTAAGTTAATCATCGATGGAATCCCGAAGCGAGGAATGTAGAGAATGAGAAGAATGTATAGGTTACTTTTGCTTTGCGGCAACATCAGAGTGCAACAAATGGGTAGTTTTGAATCTAAAAGAGGTTCGATTAGCTTAAAAAATCGTAATACGGGAACTAAAAAGTAGACGAAAAGAAGAAAAAAGGAAATAAAAAATGGCTACGTAAAGAGATGTTTGGATAATTTCAATTTGGATCAAAAACTTTTCTGGAATGTAGTATAAAAGGCTTACGATAAATAACCTAAAAGCTTAGTTTAATTTATCACGTGCATTGCATTAGTTTATTTCTTTTTTATAACGAATACCTACAACGTTAGGTTTGATTATAAATTTCCATGTAAATTTTATTGAAATCCAGTCAGCCGGCACGATGCTTCTGTTTGTATCATCTACTTGATAAAATCGCAGCAACTATTCATCACCAGGCAGTGGTATACAATACTTTGTGCTGTATGTGTACTGAGATGTATATTTTAAATGTATATTAGACCGGAATTGCATGTATATTCGGTTTGATTTCGTACAATCATTAACAGGTGCTGTATTAAGGGAATAAATATCTTTACGATATGTCCATAATGAAGGGTCAAAGACAGAAATAATGAAAATTAAATTCTACCTAAATGTAAACAAGGCCATACTAACACTCTCTGGGATATTCAATCAAAAGTCACAAATAATGAAAACAAATATGTCCACGCACATCGAAATAAACAAGAGGAGTTCTAATATGTTATTTGTTTAAGAGGAGAGTTATTCTGTTATCTTTTTTATTTGATTTATCAGCATAATTCACTATATTATTATATCAGCAATCGATAAAACACATCTGAACTAAGAGATAGAATAAGTGAAAACAAATTATTGAAAAAGTTTAAGGATAGCAAGGAGAAAAAAAAACATAAAATAAGCGCAGCGCTCGACAGCTCGCTCACCGCTGGTACACTGCCGACCCCCCCGCAAATTTATGATCAAGAGTACTCCCACCGCATGCAAATAAATAACAGTGAATAGATGCCTGGTAATTAATGAGGAGTATACACAGTTAAATATGGTAATGTCTCTTATTTTATCTTTTAAAAATTATATGCTCTATGCATTATATGTAAGGTTTGCTTATTTTTTAATTCATCAAAGCGTTTTTGTTGATATTCGAGTTGTAAATAGCTTTGATATTTTAAAATCTAATAATGTAGCATAACCTTTTAAATGAGAATTTCAAATGTTTTTGTAATTAACTCACTATGATAGATATTTCAAACGTGGACGGTCCAATAATTTTAGAAAACGTTAAACTTTTATAAATTACATTATTCTTTTGTATGAAACCGTATCTTTCCCCACAAATTTTGTTCGTGAGTAAAGGGTAGGTTTTTACATTTGTTCGCCATATTTCATAGTTCGAAACAGTTCAGACGACGCGGGATCAATTCTTGTGTAATGAAGATGTCCACGCGAAACATTCACTTGCAAATGCCCTTCTGCTAGACACTCTAGGACGCTATTTAATACCTGTTTCTACAAACATGGAAATATTTTTTAATAGCAGTTGCATTCCTCAAAGGGATCGACGGTAGACCGGCGAGATGCGCGAGCGCGGTTCACGTCACGTAGAGAAAGTTCCGTCCAATGCGGCATTCGCATACGGTTATACGGTAACTATGCAAGCGAGTACCTACGCCTGCCTACGCCCGTGGGCATGCCCATGGAAATTAGCCCGCGCGGACCGCTACCGCGCGCACGCGCGAAGGGCCGCGAACATTGCGCGCATAGACACGGCGTTACCACAGAACAATAGCTGTTCAACAATGGCGGAGAGACAACAACAGTTATAATTAAAACAGAAGAACTTCGAGTCATGTTTAGAGCTCCAAGGGTTTACGAATGCTCAATACGACACCTCTCGAGAGTTATGCCGCGGGAAGTATTTAAAGTGTGTACGACTACCTCGACACCTTCATATCGTAACGATTTATAGTTCGGTGGTGTCATTTTTTGTCGACAGCGTAGTATTTGTAGATGATAATATTATGTTTGATAACAATTTGTGGTGTGGGAAAAATATGTACTTCTACATTATCACCGTTTCGTGTCGCGATTGATTTCGATTTCGGGACGCGGAAAGCTTTAAAAATTGCTTTGGAAAGCATTCAATAAAATTCTCCATCGGTTGAAACGATCCAGCAAGGGCTTATACCTCTGGGGCGATAAAGTGCGGAAATCGCGTGATGTGCCGTTCTATAATAAATAATTTAGAAACGGGCACGAACATCGAAACGTATATAATTAATTTCTCGTAGGGTGCAGGGTCCGAAGGTCTCGCACGGGTCAAACTCGTTAATCATCCGGCGCTGTCGATGTGGTAATTCTTCCGAAGTCGCTATACGGCATTAGAAAGTCACCCGTGCGGCATACGGACAGAAAGGTGAACGGGTCACGTTCGATGCTCGGTCGGAGTCACGAGACGGGCGGCGGCGCTGACGACGCTTCGAGGTGACGTGAAACCCTTGAATGAAGCGAGATGTTTGACGGCGTTATAATTGAGAAGGACGTCCGTGTAACAGAATATAATAGACTGTGGTCACGAAACGGCTTGTTCTTCTGGGATATGTTCCAGTCCTGAAAATCTTTAAATATTCACAATTCAAGAAATCAATTCGCATCTTTACTTATTCAGGTTTACGAGATTATGAAATTAATACGTGAGCAAATGAGCCTGGCTCGGCGTCTATCAAATTTGTTGCGGCAATAAATATTTAAATAGATAATAAACACGTATTACGCCATCTGCTGATCATGATACGTAGTGCCATTTCTTATAGAGAACCGACAACATAGCAACAATGTAATCACTTCAAAATTCTACTAATGGCGTTAAATAAAACAACGCATACAAAAAAAAATTACTCGTTTTTCTAGTGAAGACATCCACATGGATAACTTTGCGAAGTTTACATTGAAAAGGTTAGGGCCGTTTCCGAAATAGCCATATGTAAATTTATAACACACACATATCCGTATACACCACACACATCAGCTATTGCCGGCTGTCGGATACGCGGGTCTCCTACAGTCCACGAGATAAGTTTCCTAGTTTAAGACCAGCGCAATTAGCGTGGCCGTTTAGAATGCAGCAGGTGGTTATTGCCAGGCCCTTGTAGGGACGATTCCGTAATGAGCGATGCCATTAACGAGTCAGCCATACGACTCGAGCGTTTTAAATTGCATGAAACGGAAAACCGGCGAGTGTTGTGCTTCTATAGGTCGTCGTGTCTCGAGCTACATTCTAATATCATTTGAAATGAGTATGATATACTAATGAAACGTAGACTTCTGGAAATTTTGCATTGTTCAATTCTACTAATTTTTTAGTGTTCCTTATATCGCATTGGAAAAGTGGATCTTTAATGGGACCAACTCCGCGTCCGATGGTCGGATCGGATTTTCCTCTTCCATGACCTCTTCCCTCCCTGGATCCAAGGACGGATCCAGGGAGGAAGAGGTCATGACCTTCCCTGGGCGGAGTGAGCCCGGCCTGACTGAACCTCGACTACGTGACTCCCCCCGACTCGAAGCCTGGATCCGCCCTTGCTAATGGCCGTCTGCCTTCCATACTTTGTTATCAGTGTCCACCTAATGTAAATGCGGAATGTTGGAATAGTCATATCTGACGATAAACAAAGTTTGTAACGCGTGAGATAAGAAAAAAAAAATGAAATTATTGGCGACTATAATAAGAAATTTGTTGAATATCAAACAAAAAAGAACGGACCAAACAATTAAAAGCTCGTGTAAGACGTACAAAAAAAAGTTCTATAAAATTTACAGATTATTTACAATAAATTTTAAATTATGATAAATAAAAATCGTAAAGATAGGACACTTCGGAAACATCAAAGGCAGACTTCATTTTATCAGGCATTTAAAGCTAGAAACTTTGAAGTTACATACAAATTAAAATTAAAATTTAAACTTGAAACGTAGAACACATATCCCGCACATGCATAATACATTTCTGTAGATGTGTGCGGTATTTAACATTCATATATATATATAGCTGAATATCTATACTAATATCATCATGAAAAAGGAGCGTCTGTTTTTTTATAGAATTATTTGTATAGAAATTAAACCTTAAAATAGACCAAATATGTCAACCCTATTAATTTAACTTTCTTAGACTATATATTAATTCCAACGTACAGACTGCAACCTATCGCAATATCGACCTATACCTATATAGGGATAGCAATTTAAATCGAGATCGGCCACAACTTAACTGTAACGTATGCGCGGGCGCAGTTGCGGGCGGACGCTAGAGTACTCGAACCACAGTCCGTGCGCCACGCGGCTCCTCATGAAAGTTTTAAATGAGACGTTTTATAGCGAGCCGAAGAAAAAGCTGTTATTTACATTTTATGGCTCGAGCCAGCGCCCGCCGGTACGTACGCATCGCCGATCCGCCTTCGTAATTACCCACAATTATCGAGCCACGGCATTGAAAAGTAAGGAATATGCAAATTGTACGGGCCGCTCGGGCCCATCGAGAGCCGCTATCGCGATGGAGGAGTTTTTAATGGTACGTGAAATTGTATATGAAATAATGCAATATTATTAAATAACAACCACTATTCCTTCCTCTAACCTTCAATTTATCCTTGTTAAAGATCTCTCGTACAAAACATTCCCCGTACACTGGTAATATACAAGAAAAAACATGCATTCTTGCAATATATCCATAATGTCAAGATTTAATAAGCATTTTTATGTACGAGTGTATCGGATTTATGATAAAAAAACTTAAAGCTCTCATGAAATTAAATAACTACAAATTCGACAAAATTAATTGGAGCATAACTCATGAAAAAATCTCATTAGTAGATATTAAACTCATAGCCTTTTAGGGTTTCGTAGTAAACAAGAAACTGGGGATGTTGCGGATGCAGATTTTTTAATATCCGTGGATGCGGATACGGATTTTTGAATGTTCACATCCGTGGATGCAGATGCGGATCTTAAGATGTTTTTAAGAAAATTCGAATAGGTGCAAAAAAAATATAAAAAGGAAATAGTATAATCTTTACATTTATATGTTTTATATAAATATAAAAGATTATACTATTTCCTATTCAAATATTTGTCAATATTTGTAAATAGTAAATACAAATATTTTATAATTAAAATTAAAAATGAGTGCATTATATTTAATAAAAAACCGGAGGAGTGCATGTCGGAACACTCGCAGTGTACGATTGTCTAAATGCCCGTCACAATATGCAGACTTGGAAAGTGGTTTTATTTAATTTTATGAACCTATTAATTGAGTTCACAGTTCATCGGCTAATAACGTGTAAAAATGGTCCTTCATAAGACGGATGTTAAGGATATTATAATTTTATATTTCGATCATTTTACAAGGTCCATAAACTTATTTTTACTACCTATTTTACACAACGAACAACGTCATCAAGTCATTTTAAAACGTTTCAGTGACATTTTTTTTTATTTCTTTATATATACTACTTACACTTTATTTTAGAATAACCATTTACCTGGTAGGGGAGGCAAACTTGAAAATAAACATTTTGTTAATAATTTCATAATAAACAATTAGCCTGATATTTCATAAACAGATCCTTAGCTCGAAAAATGATTTTCACAGACTTGCAATATTTTTGAATGAACTATTCAACGACATTCCGCACCACGGGATGGACGAGAGAAAAAATTATCCCCACTTTATATGTAAAAGGGATGATTTTATTCACGATAACACTCAAAAACTGCAATGTTCATACGATAAAAGCAACTAAACACATAGTGATTAATTTATGGGATAAAAATGACATACAATATGTCGAAACTTTTCATCGAAATTTACAGTATATTCTGATTAATCAGCACGTGCTCACGGCATGCACTACTCGCCAGCCACACTCAATTTCTTACTTGTCGCAATCTGATGTGGGTACATCTGCATCCGAATTAACATCCGCATTGAGTAATGCGGATACGGATGCCAATGCAATATCCAAATCCATGCGGAAGCTCCGCTATTACAGATGCGGATGCGAATGTCCGCAACGTCCCTACAAGGAACCCTTATACTTTCGCCACTCCTAGAAAGCTGTAATTCCGTATGGGTATACCTATATATATTAATCAAGCCGACAAAGTGATAGAACGAAATTGTGAAAAAAAAAATTTACGGTATCTCCCATATACGTAAAGTGGGACGATTTGGTGTCTGGTATCGTTGGATAGTTCATTCAAAACATTGCAGGTCCGAGAAAACTATTATTCGCCTAAGGGATCCCGTTTGAAAAATATTAAGCTCGGAAGTGTTAATTTTTGTTACGAGGCGAGTGACCCCCCCACACCCGATAAATGGTTATTATTGGATATGTGAAAAAACATAAACTTTTTCATATCCAATAATAACCAATTAAGGCGGTACACATAACGAAGTTAAAAGGGAAAACTATCACAGCTAAGTAGGCTTTACAAGTTAACGAGTAATAGTTGAAAAATATACTTAGGGAAGTACAAAGCAAAATTCCGTGCAAATTCCATTGAAAAAATGACAGATGAGGTCGTCGGTCGTGTAAAACAGATAGTAAATATAGATTTAAATACATACCATGTAAAACCATAGAAATATATAATCATAATATCCTTCGTATGTGGGCCCGTTTTAAGCGTTATTAGCCGTTGAGCCATGATCGGTCATTAAACCGTGAACTCAATCAATAGGTTTATTGTATCAAACGAAAAGCCCCCTTCTAAGTCCGTACACTGCGACGGCAACTACGGGACCCTACACCGCTCATGGCCCGACACGCGCTCGTCTGGTTTTTCTCCATGTATTACCAGACCGGTAGTAAATTCCTTTTAATTCTCAATGAGAATTATTAAAGATCTGGCGTAGCAGATTCGATTACTAAGGTTCACATCCTGACGCGCTAAATACAATTTCTCGGTAACAATTTTCATTCTATAAGCAATGGATATATTTTAATAGATTAATAGCAAACTGGTCAAATGGGAGAGACCGATTTGAATGAGATGAATTTTCACTGAAAATGATTGCGATAATTCACACACAGCACCGACTAGTAGGGCGATCTAAATGTCCAATGTGTCATAATGTAGTGTGCAGACGCATCAATAAACATTAATACGAGAATGTTCTATTCTTTCCCAGTTTTAGGGAACGAATTCAATGATGTATGGATCGCGGCCTTATGACGTGGTTATAGATCGGATAGTGCGCAGACAAAGCCGCGCCCACTGTGGAGTTCATCGACTGCTAACGATAGATATTGGGTCACTATTGCATTAGTATATGGATCAGAAAGTTGGTTAAAGTAGTCACCTGTTTTAATAATACTATTTGTCATGTTTAATTATAGTTTAGAATCGGTCTGGAAAGGCTTAGTCATTTATTTATTTATAATAGAGAAATACAATGACATTATAAACAGTGATGTATATACACAATAAATTATATCATAATGACGAACGAGCGAAGTGAGCGTTGACTGTGACTAATGGCGACACGGGGACGAACAATAGACTATTCTTTGTATTATGTTAGATCTAGACCTAGATCTCTGTTGTATTATCTATGCGTACGTTTAGTCGATGTTTCTATCCGTGTGTAGTCGGACTAGGCTGTCTATCTAGGACATAGTTGAGGCATCTGAGGCTTCATGCCGCCGTTAGGTGTTGGGATCGGTTACCGTAGTCCGTGCAAGTTTGACATTACTAACAATTTGATAATAATTGATATATAATTTGTTTATTATAACACGAGGCAACGTTCAATTAATAACTGTGTTCGAAGGTGGTGAGGACAAGGAAAAAACGCCAACGAGGTCGCAACATTTATTCCTAAATTTATGATTACCTTTATTTTATAGCATTGCCTAATGCCTTCAAGGTTTTTCTGTAATAATACAATTCTTGTGGACTTTTTTGTGTTCTCGGAAACAAAACTTACGTTTCATAAAAAGGAAACTACCTATTCATACGTTTTATTTCGTAATACAACGTATAGGTCTTATTAGGTTTTTGTTTGTCTGCGACTTCGGCCCACGTAGGTATAAAGTCTTTGATTTTGTTACATAGATCGACCTCGTTATCAATGTTGATCCCAATTTCGGTCGGGCCCTCTATTCCCATCCCGACTCTATCTCAAGTATGACACAATTCCAATTTTCGATTCTATTAGCGGTGTGCCTCAAACTCTCGTTTGAATTAATAAACTGTTAAAATTAACTCATTGAAAGCTAAACACGTGAAAATACGTTGTTTTCGCTTCGTATTTTGCAGATGACTTAGTATTTTCACTTCGTATTTTGCAGTAAACTGACATCTATGACATTAAATTAATGTTTAAAAATACCAATATCTCTATGATTATCGATATTTTGACATGTTCAGTTTTTAACTTTAACGGTTAGCAGTTAACTGTTGCACATGAGAGTTTAAAACACACCGCTGTATAACTTATGTTTCTGTTTCAGAATATAATTTAACGCTATTTAAAATTCCATCACAATTCGATCAGGCCTTTCGCTCTGAAAGAGAATTAAACACCTAAACGTACAAGTTGTTACATTCAAAATGTTAGCGGGATTTTGCTTAAAAGCCTTCGTCTAAGAGGAAATCTAACAGCCGAATTTTTAGTTTATTAAAAGGTACTTAACATGCCTTATAGTGTAAGGGAATCCCTACGCCCATTTTCAAACATTTTTTATATTTCTACAATATAAATCTGCAACTTATTCGCTTTTTCGGGAGTCTTACTATCTTCACATCTGAATATAAATTTGTTCTCCAAGTTACCTACATGACTGTATGTATTTTAAACTGTGCAATCTATGTGTGCACCCATAAAATTATCTCTTATACCGAATATGCAATGAAGTTGAAAGAAAAGCATGCAATGCCATTGAATTCATCTTTATTATCTGAGCTTTAATAGTATAAGCCCACGAGTGCAACCTACATCATTATGTCGAAGTTAAAAAATATACATATTATAAATAATACTCTTGTTATTCAGACCACGTGAACTTATTTCGAAAATACGCGTACTTTTATGAGATTGTTATTGAAAATATCGATTCAGAGCGATTTATCAATCGAGGTCTAAGCGAATATCTTTTTTATAAAAGCGAAAACAAGATATCTCGTAAACACACATATGACGACACGGAGCTAATAGAAGAGAATGGCAAAACCATAAACATTTTGAAAGCATACAGGTGACATTGATAGCGAGACCGTGAAAGATTGTTTACTACGATTTCACAATTCGAACACGCGTTTTCAAAAACAAGCGTTGTTGCACGTGCGCGGGCGCCGCCTATCGGCAGACAAGTTTCATAATATTATTACATTCATTTTAAGCCTGGTAGAAGAGTAAAAAAGTTAACTCACGCGTTACGAACTTTATATTAGAGAATAAGAAACTCGTAATTCAAAATTCAAAATACGTAGATCCAATAAAATTTATGTTTAAGTAACATTTTTCAATTATAAACAAACTTCATTCCATTCGGTTTCATCTTTTAAAAACATAAAAAATAATTTTTGAAAAGCTGAAACTGACTGGCCACAATTTATGTCATCGTATTATTTATCTAAGAGAAATAGATTAGTAGATATTTTTTTTACAATTTATCAAAAAAGTGGCGACGTAGATAACGTTAGTTACTTCCCCTAACAGATGTTGGGTGCTACGTTTCACTACTCTTAAACTTTCTCAACGCTTTATTATTATTTTATTTTCATAGCTTTTGCTATTTTCAAATTTTTTCCATTAATTTAAATTTTAATTCTGTTTTTTAATATGTTTTGCAAAGAAGTAAAAAACCCTTATCTTAACTTTTGCTATAAAAATTTACATTCGTTCACGGTTAAAATAATTTTAATTAAAAAACATCACAACCCATAATTAATTATAATACAATAAAAATAAATGACTATTTTGACGAAGTCGTAAAAAAATGATTAAGGGCCGATTGCAGACCCCAAAGGGTCTGCAATCGGCCCTGCAGGGGCGGGGGGGCATGACGTGCGACCGTCATTTGTCGCCAAATTTGGAAGATCGTAAATTTTTAGTACATGTTGGGAAAGTACGCAATCTTGAAATTTTGTTCTATACAAATTTAATTGTTTTTTAGCGATATAAAAGCAGTAACACAATTTTAATGCATTAAACTAATAGCATTTTCTTACCAAACAAACGTGCAAATTTATTTCACTGGTCGGTTGTCGTTGGCGTGACCGATGCCTATATTACCTACTTCGAGGTAATAAATAAACAATGAATGGAAAATACGTTTATGTCAAAATTGACATAGAATATATATACATACATACATACATATATATATATATATATATATATTGCCTTTCTTTTATTTTTGAACATTCTTAATATCATAGCAGTTTTACAGTTTAAAGACACACCATAGTGTTGTTTTCTACACGTCTATATTGTCTCGTAAATACCTAAGTATTTACGAAGCTCACCGACAGACGTGCATAGACGACATACAGATTCACGTTTAAGTTCCTGAACGTGGATACGCCACCTACCTTGCCCGGTCATTGTACAAAGCTTAACAATCGAACGGCGGCGGCGCGAGCGCTTTCCCGCGTCCGCCGCGCCCGATGGACCGTACACGCCGGCCGATTCAAACGTCGCAACGACAATACCGAATGGCGTGTCCGGCATGTGCATGCGGCGGAAATTGAAAAGGCTCAATTCGGGAACTACATTAGCTAGGGCTTTGATGGCTGTTACCGCGCCTCTGGCGGCGAATGGTATGTCGTGGTACCGCGTCGGCCGAACAGTTTTGACGTGAAAACGTCTTTTCGATCGTTAAGTATTAAGTACAGTGATGATACGGTGTTAGCCGGTCAGACTTTCTTGTGTTACAAAATAACGTCGGATTTCAATAGCTAGTTATTATGAGACTAATAGAGTGATAACGGTTGAGGTCACAATGGATAGAGCATATCTGTACGTATTTATCGTGTAGCGTTTGTTTTACCTGTGACGTAATCGGACTAGAGTAAACACCTGCGCGTGGTTGTTGTGAATTAGTGTTGTATAAAATTATAAATTAGTGTAGTGTGAGAACGCTTTTAGTTAAGACGTTTATTCGGACGTCATGGTAAAGAGCTTGAGTAAAACTCTAGGACTCAAAGAGAATCATTAAAAGTATTCGTCGAAATATAAGTAAAAAACGGTATTGATTTCAAAAAAATTAAAGATGTCTAATATGAATCGTAAATATACACAGAATTATAATAAAACGCTAATGAGAGGAAAGCTCGGAACAAAACAAATTTGAAAATGCTGAGTAAATGTCAGTGAAATTGTTATGATTTTATTCCGACATTTTCATGGAAAATCTTGACTAGAATAGGACCTTAACTAAGCCTTTCGATTTTTACAATCAATGTATGAAACTCATATTTTTGTGTAATCATCCCATTGTTGAGGTGCATCCTTCCACAATGTTCTTATTTCAGATTAAAGTACTTGGGACCTTAGCCCTACATGCTCGCTCAATGCGGGTCTCACTTAAGAAAATCATAACTGAGATTAATATCCTGAGATATTATCTACAGTTATACAGAAAAGATTTGAACAACGTCGAACTTAAATGCTGACTTACTACATTGCCTAGATTGTGTTTCGGTTTATATATATTAGAACTAGATAGATAGGTATACATTTAAATGCCAACAGTTCTAAGCATATAGTATATAATGGCATAATATGTACATAATTTTTAGCGGTGGCATTTTCAATGCACCGCTTTTAATGTCATCTCAGCTGCAAATTATGCCAGACAGAGTAATCTCAAATGCATTACTTGTGCGGTGTTCTTCCATCCCACGTCTGTGACGATGTTAACAACAGGGTACTAGGTATATTTATTTCGTGATACAAGACTTGAGTGATAAAAGAACTTAATAATGATATCAAAAAAATGAAATCGGACGACAAACATACCGCTTGGATGAATACAAATATTTTTTTACGATAGCGATGATAGTAACATATCTTTTATGGAAGTGTCGACGCTGTGAAATAGGAACCGGCCAAGCGCACGTAGAAATCGCACACCAAGGGTTCCATCCCACTACACAATGTATAATCCATATACAAAAAAAAAATGTTTTCTTTCATTTAGTTTAGCTTTGTCAGAGCGACCTAGGTTCACATTTGTAAAATTACGAGTCATAAAAACACCTCACATTTGAAGTGTTTTTACAATCCGTTGTCTAAATGTAGATTTCGTAGTATCATCACAAACATCACGTTTCTTGTGTGGGGATTCTATTATTTTTTTTATTTATCCATCATGATATTACCTATTATGTGAACATTTCAATTGTAATAAAAAAAAAACCCTTTAAAGATAGGGTAGACGAATGAACGGGCATGGCGTGGGCCCAGTCACAGGATGCCATTGCCGCCCTTTGCTGATGTTGATGTCATGAACAAACAAGTTATTTTTTAACTATTAGCTTCCTGTGCGTTTTTTTACTATCCGAAAGCGACTGAGTGACCTCGATGAATATAAATGATTTATTTATAATCGCTTAGATACACACATACATCACCTGCCCTAGGACACGACGAATCAAACAGAACTAAAAAAGAGCCCAAAAAGTATTTGGAGATTGAATTAATCGTAACAAGCGGCATGAACGCCTCTCGACCGCCGAATACGAAAGAAAAAAGTGTATTTTGTCCTTTTCGTCCAGCAAACGGTAAAGAAGCAAAAAAAAAAAATGAATAAATAAAAATTAGTCTGTCGATGAAGAAAACATCGACAGCCGCGGCGACCTCGGCCGAGACTCGCCGATCGCCGCCTCTAACGCCGCGTAAGCCTATCTTTAGCCGTGACAACGCTTATTGCCTACATGCGAGCGCCGCCCCCGAGCACGACTCATCGAAGATTAGATTAATCCGCTAACGGAGGTTAATTTACACGGCGCGGATTAGCGAACGCATAGAGAGACTACCTTTCGAGACATCCGAGTCGAGGTGAATATTTTCTGTCAATACAGCCTTAGGACGCCTCGTAGGTAGGCCGCGTTGCTATGTGAACAGAGTCTTGTGTCACACTAAAGAAAATGTGAGTCGGCGCAGCCGTGAACTCGGTATGTACGACAAGGTCCCGTCTCCATAGTATGGCGTCGACTTTATAATCTTATAATACGTGTTCCTACTTAATTTCTTAAACGTTCTTGATGCTATGTTATGTACGTATAGGAAATCATACATCCATATAGAAAATACTGTTTGCTTTGGTTTGAATTATTAATGGTTTGATTGTTTCAATCCAAAATATACAAATAAAATTTTAATAAAAAATAATATTACTATTACGATTTGAAAGAGCTGATTATTTTTAGATCCTATAACTTTCAGATCTTTTGTTTCCATTAATTCGAGCAAAGCTAATGAACATAGAATATTTATAAGAAGTAAAAAAATAAAAGCAAGTGTGTATCAACAAAATGAACACTAGAAACAGCTCAAAAAAAGGAAAATTTAAAAAATGAGGAACTAAAGCCATGCGGGAGGAACCTAATAACGTAGAACAATAAAATAACATTTTTGCATACGCGGTCAACGCAAAGGGACACATATTGAAAACTTTAAGGAAAACACGTTCAATTTCCATGCATCGACGTCGGCGAAATAGCTAACGCAAATAACATGACACACGGTACGTTAGCGTTCCACGTGGCCTTGAAACGAAACAAACGTAATATTTACCAAAAAGCAAATACATACATCCCTGCGGTACGACTCGGACGACGTTTCGGCAAACATTTAGTCGGTCCGTCGCATTTCTTTCGACAAGCGTGTATCGTATTAAAGTTTCTGTGTCGGATCGTTTCGTGTTCATGAGGTCGATTATAATTATAGTATATTCGGTCTGTGATCGTAGTCAGAATCGCTAAGTTAAAACAAATCAAATCAGACTGCTTGTTTCGCGCCTAGAAGAGCACTTCGACCCGCTGGACTGGCGCAGACGGCTTAATGTCCGATGGACCCGATACGAGAATGTTACAGCTGAAATGTTGTATTCCCGAAGTCGTAACAGCTCGGACCTTGAGCCTTTCACGCTGACTCATTGCAAGTTGCAGAGCGTTATCATTATCATCGATGCATTGCTAACGTCAAAGTCCGTTCGGACTCCCGGCGGGCAAACACGGAGCAAGCTGTTTTATCTGTGAGGAAGGTCGGCGATCGGAACCCGACATCTCGTGACTCATAGTCGACGTGCTGACCGATGTACAGACATATCTCTAACATGATTTAACTACACCTAGTTGGAACCGAGGAGATCCTTTTACGATTTACGATTACACGTTAAACACACAATGATCCGAGTTGAAATGATTATGTAGAATATCCACATACAGTTACCTGCGGTAACGGTCGTCGTGTGGTAGAAAAGGAAAGTTCAGAACTTTCGCCCCACTTATTACCGCAGGTCGCGTCCGTACCGTTCGGGCGATATATACAGTCAACGTGCGCGTTGCTTTTCTCGAGCGTCTCATAGTTGGCAACCGATCGGCGGCCGGCGCGAGACCGGAGACACATCACCGCGCACGGCGGTAAACAAATATGTCCACTGCAAGGGGATGACGTCAGCCCGCCGAGGCCGAACATCACTACACGTAGTTGCAAACACACACACACACACACATACATACACGAACACATGAGCGCACGCATGTACGACAGTAGCATGAAGGATTTACCGAACACGCGACGTTCTCAGGAACGTGATGTAACCGGTGATAATATCTCACTCACAAACCATTGTGTCGTCGCTGTCACAAGGATATTTTATAATAAACAAAACGACAGCCGTACACGTTCAATATATGTGCCTGTTCAGGGATATTTTTTTTTTGGTTCAACATAATAATATTTATTATGCAAAATAATTTGGTGAGGTAGAAAAAAAGTCGGTCCATTGAGCTTCGATCTTGAGAGAACGTCAGAAACCGGTACGGACGGCCAACAAAAATAGCTTTGAAAAACATGTTCCGAAACGAAGTTCTGCGTTAGCGTCGAGTTTAATTTCGTGCTTATTAAAAAAAAAGAAAGAAAAAAAGCATTCACGACAGAATCTTCATCAGATGTTATGGACAATAAGAATGTTTTAAGAATCTCGAAATATGGCAGTTCCCTTTGGTAAAGGTTTGATGGAAGATGAAACATCCTACGCGATCGCTATTCTCCCTGGTCACGGTCGAGGCATGTGAAGTCGCGAATGCACTGCCCTCTAAGCTAAATCTATCACATAAACTGTTCTACTATAGTATAGTTAAATTAATATCTATAACTGCTGTTCTCCCACTATCGCTTTTGAAACTTTTACAGAATCATTGTTCTTGCAAAGCTATCACGTTGCTAAGGAAAAGTACAGGATGTATATTATGCTCGATTTTCACATATTAATATATTTGGGATAGAAATAGTAATGCCATAACAAGGACATTCGTTTGAGACTAATTACCCCATCAGTTTAGATAGTGAACTTAGTAACAATTTGAATGAGACAAAAATATAAATTGATAGGAGTGCGAGTAGTTCATGCTGCGAGAAAATCTCACACTGCAAATGTTATCACAATAATGTAAATACAGTAGACATTATGATACAGATGTATTGAAGTGATTTTATTGATTTTTAACATTTTCTAAAAGCGATTTTATTGAAGTGACAAATCGGACTTATAGCCCTCACAGTGAATGCGTAATTTTGAACAAACGTGTTTAAAAACGCAGAATGATTGTCCGTCGAATAAGTAGGTGCATCGATTAAAGCATCCCTTTTTACTAATCGAAAATACAAACGCAACCCTATGCGTCTATGTGAAAATGAACATTTATATCCATAATACATGGAAAATATTCGTGGATCTGTAGATATTTATCGAAAAAATCATACTATCATGTATTTTTCTTCAATAATACTGAATAATTCATTAAATAAATTATATCTTTAATTTATTTAATGAAATAGAATCGAAAAATATATATTTTTATAAAGATAATAATTAATTATAATTTAAATTTTTTTTAGATAGCTTTCTATTGAAGTGTCCACAGTATATGTCGTCCGGACATCTATTGAGACTAAACTGTAACTAACAAAAACTGTTTTTATTCAATGCCAAATAAAATTAAGTTTTTTTTTTTTTTTAGAAAAAAATATGGAAACCCGAACGTATTTAAAACACTAAAAGTTTCTGGCATTTTCATGGCTTGTTTCTACAAAATATTAGTCTAATACAATGATTCACCGTGTCTAGAAATTATAATGTCAATGATTTAATATTGCTGTATTTGGACCCACTTCCTTTTTTAAGCTCACGAATGTGTTTTGTATAAGCATAACTTAATAACTGAGCCGTAACGATTTTGTCAGAACATATCTCATATCGTTATATGACTTCGCAACCACCTTAAATATACAAATATGAATAACGTATTATTTCTACGTGAAAAAGCTTTTATTTCCCTCGTAGATACAAAGTGCGTACGTGGCATTTCAATATCCAAACTGTAACGAAGTCCTCAAAGACAACATAACACGCAACGCACACGACACGAGACGTGAGGAATCGAGCGTTCAAGTGTTCAAACAGTACAGAGATTCGCCTTCGCTCGCACAGAGGCAATCAAAGTAGGCAGGCGGGGGTCGACGATCCGGGGCGAGCGAGACGACGGAAAATCGGAGCCAAAACGACGACGACGACGACGGCGACGGGCGACCGCCGCAAACGTAACGACAAATTACGACCGCGATCTCTGCGGTCGGTCACGGCGGCCGCGGACGAGGGGACCGAGCGAAACGCTTCGCGACGTCCGCGACCCGCGGCCGTATGAAACGCGAGCGACCGTTTCTCTGATGTATTTGAATTTACAAAAAAAAATATTGCAGCCGTCGAGATAAAAGAGATCTCGCAACGAGCCGACGGCGGCGGCGCGGGCTTTCACCCGAAGTGAGGCCGACGGCGGCGGCGGCTGTAACTGTAAGATACGTCGCACGAAACTTTGCCGCTCCGAATTGCTCGCGAACGACGTGATGCGCAGGTTTCACCTACGCTCCCCGACCCTTCCTATTTCTCCCGCGCGCACCTACTTTACGCCATTGCGACGCTTCCGTGACTAACTTCACAGCGGCAGAGTTTCGTGCGTTGTACTACACCTACCGGGATAATGTAATTTGAGAGGTCGGCAGGCGCGCGAAATGAGACGTAAGAAAGCTCGGATTTGAATCGGTAGCGATTCGAGTCGCCGTGAATCCCATAAGGTAGGTGTACGACGTAACGCGCGAGAGACGTGCCAAACGAGCGAGCACGCGAACCACGTGACCGTCCCGACCGCGCTCGTGCGAGTTGTTACACGACTCATGTGTGAATACGCTTCGAGTGCATGGAGAGTGTCACATTTTAAGCAACAAGGGGTAGAAAGCTTGTTTGAGTTTGCATCATAGACTTTTATCAGTTTAATCGAATGAAATGCATTTACGATATTTGAGTTAAATAAAATAAGTTTTAGTAAATTAACAAGTATTCGAGGAAAAACGTCAGCCGAATGTTTCGTATGCGGTAATAGTACAACGAACGAACGAGAAAAGATGCAATTTCGTTATAAGATAGAATATTCAATAATTGAAAGGAATCGGGGAACACTACTTAACTAGGCACGTGAACACCCGACACGTAGAAAGCTCTCGGTATAAGTGAAAGCTCACAATGTGTAGACTGGTCAGAACTGCCGCCGTAAGCGGCCGTAACCTCTGCGACACGAAATAGTGTGCACGTAAAAAAAAAACATTCTGGGACTGCAAGCGGCGGACATGCGGACGGCGAACAAAAGGCTTGCGCCAGACACAATCGTGGCCGCGGGCGGATCGAATGTGGCGACACCGACGATTTGATATTTAGCGAGGCACGCGCCGGCGCCGCTCGCCTGCGCCTGCGCCGACGCGAAACACCACGACAAACGCGCTCTCTGAATTTAAAACACATTATTAAAATGTACAAGTAGACGTCGTGTACTGTTAATTGACACGTGACCGTTGTTATTGTTTCTGTCTTGTAAGGAGACTTCATTACGATATAATAACGCTTATAGACTTGGAAGTTGATCATTAAATTTAGCCCACAAAAGTTAATAAAAATCAAAAAGCGTGTAGTCTCTCTCCAAGTTAAAAACAAAATGTCAGTCACTCGTAAGTAATAATCGCAATTTTTCGACTCCCTTGCTTCAAAACATCATAAAATTTGTCGGAAGATTGCACAGAAATATAACGATATTAAAAGTTACTTTTAGTATCGTTATATCTCTACGGATTATTGACAACTATAAATATATTTGATTGCACATTTTGATACAAGTACTTAGTACATTCTGTTTACTTCCAGTCAATCAATCACGTTTTGGTGCGGACATTGATTTTATGTTATATTTATTTACGCGTGTTGAAGTTAAAAACAGTTAGTAAACAGAAAAAAAACCGGTCAAGCGCTAGGAGGACTCGCGTACCGAGGTTTCCGTACTAAAACATAATGAAAACTGTTGTCCCCATACATCGACTTAGGTCGCGGTTAGTTTACGAACTGCAAATAAGTTTATAATTGCATTTTTTTGTGATGTAACTACAAATTTACGGTTTTCGGATTTTGTCCTTCACTTGTGCTACACGACATTACTTCTTGCCTAATTTTATGATTTAAAGTTTTAATTCCCTTGGGAGCGTCAAAATATGCGGCATGAAGAGCCGTATCTTTTCATTGCGTTGACAAGGGATTGTATACTTGAGTATTTTATTAGTAAAGTATATTGTAGAGTATTAATTTTAGCTCGATACCTCCATGCGTTCCTAAAAAAGGGTCTTGACCGACAGAAGGATCTTTCTTAATGCATTTTTAGCTTTTACCTTTCTATGAAGAATTTAATAAAAGTGCGATGCTCTAATTTCGGGAAATTCGTAAAATTTATGTTGAAAAACAAGTTATTTTTTTCCCCTTTTTAACTACTATATATGGTCAATATTTAAGTACCTATATGAAATCTAAACGGTACAAAAAGAGGTCGAGGTACAAGTCTATACCGAAAATTTATTAAAGCCTCTCCATACAGGGCATAGGATTATCATCAAGTAATCAATATTTATATTAATTTAATAACTCGCGCTGAAGAACTCGAAATAGCTTTGCGAACAACAAAACTATAAAAAAAAACCAAAAACAAAACACTCGTCATTAACAAACAACCATAAATAAAAGGAATCGAGTCGACTGCACAAGGAATATTTCCAAAACCGGGACCACCTTAAGATCTCGCAAGTGACCAATAGAACAGCGGGTGTTCCCACCCGCCCCGCCGCGAACGTGGCATTGCCGTCGGGCACGTAATCGCGAAACAAACGCGCGGCCTGTTGCAAACGTCCGCGGCTAGATGTCTATCTAATCGCGCCGCGGCCGCTATCGCGTTTGCGTTATCTATCCGACGTACCTACGCCACCTATACCTGCATCTACCTACCTATTTACCTACCTACCTACCCGATAGAACTGTAGGCTATACCGATCCGAGATGTATTTTGATGCGAATGGCATGTAAAGTCCAATGCGATCCGAGTATTTTATTGTGTCGTTCGCGGATTACAAGGCGTGTGATCCGACCGCATCGAGGCGTTGTCGCTATTCAATACGTTTAACAGTTTCCTAATCTTATTATATCATCGGCCCAATTATCGCTAATTAGATAGGCTTCATTGCCGAATCGTGTTCCGAATTGATCAACTGCATAAGGTTATTTCGTGACAAATAGACAATATTAGAATAGCTTACAAATTTTGTAACGAGTCAATGAGAATTCTTAAATAGTGTATACAGATTTATGTTTTTGATGCGATGGAATAACTCATAAAACAAATGGCAGACTCGCTTCCGATGCTCGTTGAACGTGACATCAATTCGAAATGTTTGGTAAAAATCAAACTTTAAAACATTGTATTTCAACCAATGGCCTTATCAACATCAAATTCGCGTTCTAATGGATTTATTTAAAGAAAATCTAAAATAACTTTAAACAAATATATAACAATAGTCCTGTAATCTATTTAAACGAATATTTATTGTTCTGAAAATAATTGGCCACTGCGATTTTTTCCTTTTAAATGCATTTTATATAAAAGATATTGTCGGGCTTCCTAATCAAGAAATTGTAACTAATGCGCGACATGGGATGTGAATGCAATAAATACTGCATCGAATTAAACGCTGCAATTTCGCACGCGCCGATATCTTATCGACGAGAGGTCGATAAAAACGAAGTTCACACACGAGCCGTGCCGTTTACCATATCGATAACAATAAAACAACTTTTGAAATGTACCACATACATGTCTCGTTCGGTATGATGTCATCGCACAGAACAAAGCTAGACACGTACACACACGCGACGCCCACGTTTATATATCGGTAATGGAAATGAATGCGAGCGCGTCTGCCGCGTGCTGCTGTGGTCGTCGCGTTCACTGCATTATATGTATTTGGAAAACTTCCTCGCTGTACTTCGTTTTATTTCTAGAACCTAACCATTTACTTGTACGTAATCGCGTGTGTCCCTCGTCCGTCAACAGCTCGCCCCGGCATTGACCCTTTCATCGGACAGCGACACCGGGTAAAGGTATCCTCGACGAATGTGCAACACTTCCCTAGTCTGCGCTGTCAAAGATTGCATATATGATCGAGTTCTAGCAGAAACTATACGATACGGTTACACGTTTCTGCGCGTAGCGCGAACTCGGTCTATTGTGTTGTGTCTAAGTAATTACTGGTTGAAAAGGATTTTTAGGGTTCCGCAGCATACGGCAGGAAGAGGGCCTTGGGAAGAACAAAAACAAGCAACGCTCTTCTGTTTTAACGAGACACAGTTACCTAGGACTTATACACGATTGACGCTCGCTCCCACTGATGTAGTTGTCTAGCACCTGGCAGACCAATTCTATAAACAAAAAACTATTCAGTTGATCTCATTACGACAATGTAAGACACAATTTTGACATTTACAATTTGTCACATAATGTCACATTAGTGATGTTATGTGACTTAAATTTTGTAAGGTACGATGTCATAAGTATACCCATTGAATAGTTATAAATTTACAGAATTGGTCTGCTGATGCTCCTCTCGCGTTTGCGTCGATAGTTGCATAGATCTAATATTAGGTTGACCTCGATTATAGTAAGTAAATATCGTAAAACGAAATATTAACATGATGTGTTACTATAGGGCAATTATTAACGTTAAAGTTTAATTTAATTAATATTAAATTGATTAGTTTGATTGGTGATAAATTTATGGTCCCCATGCCGTCATGACACGATTAATTGTGTTAGCAATTCTGGTTGTATGTTTTACAAAAAACGACTAGAAATCTTGATGAATGTAACAACTTCAAATTTAAAAACCACGGCTTTTGTTAAGATTTAACAAGTTTACGGTACACTTTCCATGGATGCACTAGTCCTGAACAAAAATGCAAGTGCCAGTTGTCACCAAGAACACTATTATTGTCGATTTCACAAAACAAATATTAAGACGGAACTAAACTCACACGAAAGATTTTTACATCGATACCCTGACTAGATCAAATGCTATTGATTTCATACACAGAATACAGGCGGATTGGCGCTATACATTTCTAGACTCCCGCATGACAGAAACGCCGTGATTTTTTCAAAGACGACGCCGGACTAATCAACGCGTAAACAACGTCCACGCGAACCGCATCCATAGCCTTACATGATAATATTAAAAAAAAAATAAACCTCGTATTGAAACACACAAATGGCCTCCCAGCCAGACGTCCGTACGGCCGGGCAGACCAGTCGGGCGGCTTACGGCAGATGGTGGGCCCGCGCGGCCGGCGGGGATCCGGTTCGCGGTGACTCAGCGGCCGACCTCAGCGCGACCTCGCGGCGTCAATGTTTTTTCTTTTTATGTGTACATAGAGAAAAAAAAATCGATTCTTCCACAGAATTCAATACATCCGATGTTCGTCTCGACTATAATTATTAAGTTATCTAACCGGTATTCCTGTATTCTACATCCAGCGTGTATAGTTCGGTGCCAAAACAGAATGCAAACCGTTATAATGTATAAATACTGTCATATTACTTTAAGTAAGAAATTCTTGCATAAATCTATATAAATTTTTAGTTCGGTATCTAAAAAACGGTCCTAACGATCTCGATGCTAATTTGTAATTTGATACACTTTTGCTTCATAAGTTTATTTATGAAGGTGTCTTCCCTTGAAAAATTAAAAAAAAATCTGTACCTTACTTTATTTAGCAGATTTCGTATAATTTTGAGGTAATTACGTTGTTGCTATGTTATTGATTCTTAACAACAAATGGCACTAGATGCCATAAACTACAGACGGGACTAAATAAATAAAATACGTAGAGTAAACTTTGCAATTATGCAGTATGGTATTATCTACCAAAATACTTATCACTGAAAAGGAGCATAAACAACTTTTCCCGCGAAAAGTTATCATATTCCCACGGCAAACTCGAAAGGCGTGGAGGCGAAACCCGGTCGCGCGGGTACTAAAACTAAACTGAAGTAAGAAATACACGACCATAGATAAAGATCGGAGACGAGAGTCGACGAACGAATTTAAGCACAAGTAAAAGTACACTAGACGATCACGATTTGTAATAAACTGCCGAGAAAAAGTATAAAAACGTAATTGCAATTTAATGGTTCATTAACCTCGGAACGAAAGTAGCGTCTTTTTAAGGTGCCGCGTTATTAGGACCTGAACTAGAACTCGACCGCCATCTTATCCCTTTAAAGTTTCAGATACCAATATAATATATTATTGAAGATTTGATATGCGATGATAATTTATGAAATCGGTTGTTCAAATCAGGGCCATTAAAATCTAGATATAAGCGCAAAGCTCATTAGCGGATCGGCTTCGCTCTCTTTTCTTTTTTCATGTGGAAATCCTCATGGATATCCGAGACCCGGGTATGGCCAACCAAGTTGTGTCGGACTCCTACCGACCAAAACCTCATGGCATCTTTCTCGTAGCCTTGCGTCGGGGCCTCGGGTGCGCTTGCCCGTTCGCCCGCTGCCCCGGGGGCGTTGGCTCCTTCCACACTGAGAAGCCCTTCGCGCTGCGGCCGTGCACCGCCCTCACGGCTATAGAGACAACGTAGCGAGTAAATTTTCCCCAATCCACCGCTCTCCAGCACGGGTACCATCTTTCCTTTAAGGACCTTTATCTTTATTATCAAGTACTTCATCGAGTAAAAGTCGTAAGTAAAAATCGTAAAGTCATCTCCTTGTCAAATTTTCACCAGCTTCGATATGGTACCTTTCCAGTTTTCTATTTATCAGGTAATAAAGACAGTCCTAATGGTATTATAATGTACTCGTATCATTTTGTATGTTTGTTAATCATTCGCGCTTTAACGGCTAAACAGAATTAGATGACAGTAATATAATTGTACATTAGAATAACATTGCTATGCTATGATTTATGAAGATACTAACGTTTGCTTGCGATTTCGATTGCTTGATGTAGAACTAATTCGTTAATTACGCCGACTCGTTATTGGTAACACCAATGTTCGAGAGAGGTTCAAGTTTTACAATAAAATAATACCGGAATTACGTGCGTTTTCGGTGAAAGAATATGAGTTCTTCTTGTATGGAATCGAGGACGAGAACGAAATCTGAATTAACGGTTGATATCGTTTATCGATCGATATAAAAGATGAAAGAGTTAATACGTAGTCCACGTGGGTGGAGCCGCGGGCAGAAGCTAGTATTCGGGAAATAAACTGAAATTGCCCATGAAAGTATCTGAATTAATTAATGAATTAATATTGTTAAACATGTTAGGTATTTTTTGAAATTTTAAACTTCAACGTACTTCGTCTACTAACGGATGGTGAACGACAGCTGCGCGCGCGTCGGCCGCACCGGACATTAAAACTTCCCCCTGGCGTGGTTATGTTTAATTAAATTGATATCTGTAAGCTTAGGGGGTAGAATATATCTGGCATACTTCAAATTATTAGAATCCAATAAAACCATCGGTATTTATTTATGAACTAACGTAAAAAGTTATATTTCTTTGGCGTAAATAAAAAATAATTGTTCTCTTGTTAAATTAAAAATTAACTATGCAAAATCAAAAGTTTATCTTATATATGCTGTTTTCCGTCATAAAAAAATGTGATTTTAGTGATTGTTAAAACATTAAATAAACATAACTCCGAATATTGATACATAATTTCCACAATAAAAATTAACATACAATAGAAGTACAGTTTTATTAATGTGAGAACATTCACGGGTTAAAATATTAGTCTACAGTTATTGATGTATATATATATATATATATATATATATATATATATATATATATATATATAATTCTTGCAACTCAATATTTGTCACGTTCACAACACAGGCATGATAACTTAGTTACATCGGACGACTGAGTGATACGTCATTCGTTAACACTTAATCGGAATTATGTGTTAGATGGTCGCGTCAGACGCTTAAAATACACTCTGATAGAACGTTCGTAATGCGCCAAAAGAAACATAAATTCAATAAATGACCTAAGTAGTTTTTTCTTGCAAATATATGACATCGAGAATACATATAATAAAACTGTAACTGACCGATTACTGGGAATATATTCGTAGAAGCATTATATGGGAAATTTTAAGAAGTGTAATAGAAGCTAAATTTTGCATAATTTTTACAATTTTCCCTATCTGTATGTTTGTTTGTTCGTGCAGTAGGCGACTATCACTGCATGGAATTAAAGGCGGTTTTTGCGGGTGTTGGATGGAGGTCTAGTTTAAAAAAATACGGCATGTTTGATATTGATATGCAGCCGACGAATTGGGAAATGCAACTTAATACTTCATATATTCATTTATCAGTTTATTATTATTTTTAAGAATTACGAATATGTATAGTTTAAATTCACGTTATATTCTCTTATTAAATATTACACCTTTATAGATTAAGAAGGGATCAGAACGAGGACCGAGACCGTGGTGGATACAATGTCGATATAAAATTTGTAAGATTTCATTTTATGTGCACGCGGGCGGAGTTGCGAGCGACAGCTAGTATTCCTTATACGATTAATTGCTTTGGCGTGTTTTTGTATCACATCACACAAATTTGTTAATTAACTTATATAATGATAATAAATAAAAATAACACTGTATTTGGGACGGTTAACAAACCTATATGCTGGATATTTAACAAAAAAATGTTTCAGCTTATTCGACACATTGTTTTATTTTTAACTTTATTTTATTACAAGGGATATTTTCATATGTTCATACGTGTTATCATTCGACGTTTCTCAATCTTGTTACTACAACTAGCTATTTTTATAGAAAACTATTAGGATCGTACTATTTTTAAGAATTTTCACGTATTACCTTGCACATTTTCAATGAAATCACAAACGTAAAACTCTATTATAACTAGCTAGTTTTTTGTATATACATTTTTTACAACGATAACATAAAAACAAAATGGATTTGGTGATATCAAAATAAATCAAAACCTCAAATGATACAAAATATAAAGCTAATAATACCGCCTCCAAGAGCACTGACGATTAACCTCTCATATTTTTGTATACCTGTCGAAAGTTTTTCATCTTTTTTAAATACATGAACGGGTAAAAAAAAATGGGAAAAAAAAGAATAATTATTACCTAGTTACCAGAGTTACTTAACGGTAATAGGGTAGACAAATGAACTGCTCCCAGCGAGTTACCCTTCCCTTCTCGCACGAGCCACTATTAAGTATAATACACCTGCCGGAGAAACAAAACAAAAAGTCGGTCAAGCGCGACTTCTATTCCACTAGGGTCCAGTAGGAGCGAATGTATTATTAGCACAGCTCCATCGTCCATTTTCAGTTTTCAATGACAATCGACATACCTATGTATTAATATTTTTTTTTGTGAGCAGCATGTTAAAAAAAAACGAACTTCTATGAATTATGAAACCTAAAATCCTCTTCACGATTTTATTACAAAATATATGAAAACCTACGATTAAGCCAGTTCGTGATAAAAACCTTTTGATATAAACATACCGCAACTATACCGATTTTATAAGGCGCGAAACTTTAATAACAACTAAACTGATTATAAAAGAAGCCTACTCTGCCAGCGATTAAGAATTTAATGCTGAAACTTTAAATACAAAAAATAGGCAGCTAATGTTGGCTCTTTTCTTTTAATCTTCAAACCAAGACAGCCGGAACAGCGTAATTGGACAAGTATGTCAGTAGAGCACGTCATTGTCCCGCCGCTAAAGCGACACTCCAATGTTTAAGCGACAACGACACAACATCGCCGGCGACCGTTAACTTGAGGCGACCAGTGCGGCTGACGTTTTGACATTTACTCTGTGGGTAGTCAGCGTTAAGGCAATAGATAGATCTACGTATTTTTTTTTAACTTCACGGCAAAATTCTCAATACGGGGCATCCAGAGAGTTAGTTATACACGTCCACGTGTTTCATCGCGAGAACTGTGATGTTCATCTACCCTCAAAAAATGGGTTTTCTCTTGACGTTTTTATTCGCTGTTAGGAGTTTGTAGTTAAATTTTAGAAAAACTGATTGGTCCTTTCCCAGATATTCCGGGTCGAACGACGATTTTCGTATTACGAATGTAATGTCTCAAGAATTTTATTTCGTTGTTATTTATTATATTTCAAATCAATTCGATAGAAAACACCCGTTAATGGCAAAATTTATTTTATAAGTTAGCTTAATCGTAAAAAAATTAAAGTTGCTTACCGTGTGAAGACGGTTTTGGATTAGAAATATGTATTGAAAAATATGATAATTACACGTCTCGTGATTACTCATTCGGTGAATCATGTAGCCAGGCGCGAGGACCGAGAGGGGACGGGACAAGTCCCGATACACCCAAGGAGGCGTAAATACGCTAGTGGAGTGAAGGTTTCAGTCTGGATTGTACGTAACCAAGTATTACCAGCCAGCACTCGTGCGACCTTCAGCCGGTAACCGGAGTCGGAATGGGCGACGGACGCTACCACGTGTCAAAAGTACGTCGCTTAAAGATATATCGAGATGTCGCTATTAGATCCGAATGAAGTCGATCGATTCCCACGATGCGTCTCCACGAAGCGCAGTCGGGTGTGCGACCTGCGCAAACGGCCAATTTGTGACGAAATATTTGGCTGGTTGCGAGAACGTCTCCGGCGGCGCTGCCGTCGCGGCCGTGAACATCGATCGGTTCGTCTGCGGCCTCTTTTGTCGCTTCCTCTCACTTTCCTTTGCTGCGCGTCTGAAGGAATGATTTACTAGCAATTTTATGTTTCGTTATGACTTTTATTACGATTTATTCGCTTTGTGACCAGTTTTTTGCATAACTTTATGGACCATTACAGTAAGAAATATAATGATAAACTAAACTAATTTAATTCTGAATTTATGATAAATCACTTACATATATATCACATCTCTTACATTCACCACGACATCTATACATATACAGAGTTACTGGGACCGATAGAAATTTATATGTGATAGAGGAAGTAATTTGATACTAACATTATATAAGAAAAATATTACTATTTTCATAATATCGAGCATTTTTGTTCTGATATTGTAATGATACCATGATATAAGATTTATGATCTCGCTTCAATAAAACTAACATAAAATATTATTATAGGCATTTAATTATTCATTATTTATATTTTCGGAATCCTGAATGGATGCCTTATTAAAATCATGAATAGTTTAAATTTTATATGGTGATTTAAAGTTTATTAATTATGGATTTAAAGTCTTAAATTTATTTTCTAAATATCTATAACATAGCAAAATTATTTCTTCATCATATATTTATAACTTTCTATCGGTCTCTCAATATATATGACTATAATTTAATAAACCGTGGATTGTGAAATATTGGAACAAATCGTCCACTTCAAAACGATGGTATAACTCAGAAACCCGGTTCTAAGGCTTAGCTCGGAGGTTCTATCCTTCGGGTAGGGCCTCTGACGTGTTGTAGGTGCAGCAACTCTCCGCTGTCGGCGAAAGCCTTCAGCCGGACGAGCGAGAGCTGCGGCGCAGATGGTGGTAACGGTACAAATTACGGCAAACTTGAAACTGGCCCGGCGGGGTGGGCGCAAAGCGACTCGCCCACTTTTTTCAAAACCGAAACGAAGCCAACTGAAGCGTGGCGCATGTACGCCGTCGTTTATGTATAATGGCCGGATTAGATATTCGGTGACGTAAAAAAAAATACGATTACCGGCAAAATGGAGGCTTTGACTATCCAGAGACTAAAATTTTATCTCTAATATAATAAATCATGCAAGCGATAAAGTTCGCAGCGCGAATTACTATATAGCTAGCTCATTTAATAACAACTATGAAATATGGAATAATGATACTTATATGAATACAATTCAAAATTTCCAACAATAACTGTTCCCATCATTAATCGAATGTTATTTCATGTTAATATCAAAGTCAAAAAATGCACCTGAAACATCATTCAAATCATTTGTCAATAACTTTCCTAAGCCGTTACACTAAAAAATAGCATGTTAAAATTTTTAACTATTTTTTATCGAATTAATTTCTGCCTTTCTTGAATGCAGAGATTGATTGTCTTTCAACTTCTCCGTCATCTTCCTTCGGACTTGACGTCAACTGTCTCATTTCCTTTTTAGCCGATTGTTCTCATTCAAAGACCCACTCGTTTCTAACGTCATAAAGATTTGATGGGGGATTGAAAATCGTCTTGAATATACTTTTTATAATCTCAAAACCTTTAATTGCTTAAATGACAAAGGATTGTCAAAATTTTGTCACTTATGCATCGAATTCAAAAAGTTGTCACTAAATTATTTTTGGTTAGTACTTATGTCTTCCGTTATTCCAATTCGCAGCGGGTTTACATTTCCTCCACGCAATTTGGTATTTCAGCATTAAGGTTTTCGGCATAAGCTTCTTTACTTTCACGACATAGTCTTTGTCGCCGCAGCAAAAAAAAAAAAGGTTACCACTTAAATTGATTTAGAAAGTATTCTTAGAAATTCTCTCATTCTATTCACTTCAAATCGTTACGCATCGCTGGTCGATTTTACGTCATAATTTTTAGTACAAAACGATGTCGCAAAGCGTGAGACCGCGCTCGCGCCGCAACCTTATGACAGGAGTTGGCAAACCGGCGAGTTATGCGCGTGCGCCGCTTGTAGGGTATCGCACACTTTTCTCGTCGGCTTACGTAACCGAAACAGGTTCAGAACGCGTATGCCAACTTTATTTTATCGACTCGATCTATTATGTGTTGACGCGAGAAAGCATACCGGCCACCCGTGAAAGTAAATAGGCATATAGTAGAGTTAGCGCCTACAGTTGTTTCCACCTTTTTCTAGAACATCGTCCGTATGTTTTCGTTAACGGACTCTATAACCTTTTAACAGGCGGTGAAATTCGATCCGATAAAATTGTAGGTGAAAAATTGGAAACACTTTTCATGTCGCTCTTTCTATTTCCGATTCGGGAGTACCGAAAAGTATGGAATCAAACACCAATTTAATTATGAATCGAAACTCAGGTTGGTCAACGAGGACGATTATTATCCAAAAACAATGTTTACATTTCGTAAGCAATTATGAATGAAGGATTTTTTTTTAATAATTACACTCGCAATAACTTCGCCGATTCCGACCCGGCTTCTCGGAGTCAAGGATTTATGTAAAAATAAAAAGATAACTTACGATTATATCGTAACCTTTAAAGACAATGACTGGTAGGTGATCATGAAGACACGAGCCCGCAAGGCCAATAATAACCTACGACTGAGAATTCAGTATATCCAATACCATGTATTATAATAGAATAGTATTTGTTAACAAAAGAGATGAGACTCTTGAAGTTAATATCAAACGAAATAACATCAAGTGAAATGGAACCGAGGCTGGTCATCAGCTCTCCCCTGGGGTGAGTTTTCGTCTCATTACAGTGACCGAATCGAGGCCTGTCCTGACTGGATCACTAATATGTGACCCTTCAACTCGAAGGCTTGACCCGCTCTCGAATGGAACGTCGTGTGTAAATGACGTGATCCGCCTGTATTATACAATGAAATTACATATCGTGATTGCCGATTTTAACCATGCCAGTTAATTTGTTTGGATTATCTTACAGCAGCGCCTCCAACGGTCGCTACGAAGAACCAAATGTTTACATACCGAATGATTTAATATAGTCGTTAGCGAACACTGTTTTCGGCGCACCCACAGATGCCGGCTCTATTATAACGATTTGTTTTCAGTCCTAGAATATGCGTGAATAATTTTATGTGGGTATGACGAAAAAAAAAAAGGTCATGTTTTCATCGTATTCTTCTGTGTCACTGTGTAACATTGGGGTGTATAACGCTAATGGTTCTATTGTTTTTTTTTGACAGAATCTACAATTGCATTATCTGCATTTCATTACATCACAAATGGTCAAAAGCCTGTTTCAATTTTGATACTAATTTGACAATTAATATTACGATTCTGTAAATTTGTGTTATATAGGTATGTATACACAATTTATAAAATTCTATTTATAAAAAAAGCCCAATTACAAAATCATACCAGATTTATTGTTTCAATCTGAGTGTCAATTAGATTTCAATGTCACGTATTTCTTATCAGACATTTGCAGACGGATTTCAATCAATCGCAAAAACGCAACAATAGATTTAGATTCTTTTTTTTTTCAGCTCGAAACTAGCTCAATAATTATAATCTTTCTCGACACGACACGATCGAATCGTAAATGCATCGCAGCGCGACGCGTCAACTTTCTACAGGACCGATTACTCTTTCAACTGCCCAGCAGTGGACGGCGAACGCATTACGGACACGAAGACGATATTATGAAGATAAGATTCGTCTCTCGCGGCCGGCTCGTAATTGGTGTGCGTCACGAACGCGCGCCGAAATCACGTAACCGATCACAATTACAGTAACATTTACAAAACACACCGCCGTAATTGACCTACGAATCTCGCACACTCTTAATAATGCTACATCTCCTGTACAAAAACCTGAATAAAAGTTCCCCGCCGTCTCGCGCCGTGTTGTTATACCCGCATTGCGGTCGTTACATTGCTGCACGTTAACGTACCAGCCCGAATACGTATACAGAGATGCGTGGAGATGTATGTCGTACAATAGTTGTACGCTGTTAAACTACACGAAGGCGGTACAAGCTTAGGTCTCTTTAACGTTTGAATGATATACATTACTCGGTCATATGTAAGAGAAAATATCACGGAATACAACGCTTATCAAAGACTAAGCGGAGACTTAATGAATTGCTTTTTTTTTTAATTAATGAGCAACTTTTTTTTTTGTATGCAATTAACCAGTTAGATTAACAATGTTTACACGCTAGCAGTGACGGTGGTGGTTGATTAATCGAATATGAAAACGCGACGGCGTTCGCGACACGGTCTTTCGTTACCATTGCATTATTATACGCAATAATACGAACGAATAAATAGGGCGGGGAACGTGCATTATTACGAAAGATTAGAAAAATATATATTTTCCCACTTCGTGAGATGTGGATGGACCTCCTACACCACATGGGGTTTTCCCCACACACTTTTTAAATAGTGAAATTTATTGAATATGTAAATATTACGGAACATGTTCGGTTATATTTTCTAAATTCCGAGATTGTTGAAATTTTTATATGACCCCCCTTTCAAAATGGATTTGCGATATTTTTGCAACCTCCCCCCTTCCTATTTTGAGGTCACGTAATTTATGAATGACCCCAAGGTACGTGCACTGAATATTTTATAAATGGCGTAGAGTCAATTCCAGTGTTATAGACGTCCAAATGATGAAATTTATCAGCAAGCTTTTTAACTTTAATAAATTCCGTACACTTTGCTCGACTTAGGCCCTTCCCCATTATCTCCTTTTAAACTGATATTTAAGAAAGTCACTTTTAAAATGAATTCCATGTCTTCTTTTTAACGGTTGTTAGGGCTAAAACCCTTTTTTAAAAGGAAGGCATGGAACCCAAAATTAATTTTAAAAGTGACTTTTTGTTAAAATTCAGTTAAAAAATGGTGTGAAATAAACCCTGAAAAGCATATATGTATATAGAAATAGAACGACTTGACGATGGATTGATGAAACATTGAAAAAAAGACAATCATCAAGCTTATCACGAAGTCATCCTGTATAGTGTTAGTCATGCACAACGGCCCTTTCGCAAGTAGTAGTTTATTAGGGTGAATAACTTTGTCAACATGGCCGTATAAACGACATGCGCGTGCGACGGCCCGTTATCGTGCGTCGTAACACGTTTATCTAGGGCGAGCAGGAGCTGACGTTCCATGAACCGGCCGACGAAATGTACATGGCGATGAAACAAACTGGTGATGCATCAAGATGAATCAGAATCTTAGGTTTATGAGCTGCGTGGTCCGAGTTCACCATCTTCGTTTTGCTGATGCCGAATATTTCTTACATGTGGTTAATGCGGACTTTTTGGAACGAGGTTGCTTAACGCGGCTCGCGGGAGTTGCGAGTTGGTGGAAATCGTTACGAAACGAAAAAACGTTATTCTCCTCCATTCGACTGTCAGTGATTTTCAGCCTATGCTAGTTAATCGAGCAAAGTAGGAACGGCACCCGGGTGCCGTACAGCGTTAAGAATTTTTTTATTGAATATTTTTTTTATAATTGATATTTCACTCTTATATCTATTTTTTATTAAATTAATATTTTTCATAAAATATTCAATGAACCTTTTTGATTTGATTTCTTAACTTACATTACTAGCATTAAAAAAAATAGAATAAAAAAAAGTGTGTGTGTATTAGTGTACACACGTAAGAAGTGAAACTTCTTTATGACATCTTTTTTCGATAAATGATTTACTATTTACAACTTCACAGAAATTGGTTGAATAAAGTTAAATTAGATAAAGTTTATGCAAAAGTCTTTTATTATCATAAACATGGATACAAAAATAATACAATTATTTCACCTTTCTGCTACTAAGATTATAGCATTTCATTAATTATAATAGAATTATTACTATTATTGTTATCGTTATTATATATTTTTGTAATTAATGGCTTAACTCACTGACATTTACAATCAAAACTAAGGTTAACCTGAAATAACCTTAAAAAAATGTAACTACTCAAAACGGGCCGCAAAATACATTGGAGACATTTACCAATCCCTACTCCGCTGGAGAAAGTATACTTCGAATCACGCGTGGTAGGGATAAGAAAAAGATGGCGCGTAACGGAAAAATGTGACGCGTAACGAAAAAATGTTACACTAAATTTTTTTCCAACCCCGATAAAAAAGTTTCACTTCAAAAATATATACATTATATAAAATATACAGAATTTTATTTTGCATTACATTCGGAATTGACGGAAAAGCGTAAGAAATTTCATCCTTGACTAGGGTCTCCCGACCGCACGCGCACGTTTTTAATTTGTGTATTGATTCTTGGGATGTAAGCAATCATATGGGCCACTAAGTTGACGGTCATCGCCACTCATGGACTCCCACGATTACAGAAGAGACACTAATACGTTGCCGCCGCTCTTTTAGAAAGGAACTGGCTTTTTTTTTCTATTGGTTTATTAAATATTTTTTTATCCACACACGGACTTTTCCACGAGCCCTGTTTTCGAATAACGTCTAAACAGATTTTACAGCTTCATTGTTTATTTAAAAAAAAAAGGAAGACTGATTATTTCCTATGCGATAAAATGATTGACATCAAATTGAAATTGCAATAACTTCACTTATGTGCAACGAATAGAGCGCCGCTTTCGCTCATAAGTCGAATCAATCGCTCGCTCCGAGTCTGTGAGAGCACGTTAAGTCGTTGGTGTCAGACTTCGACACCTCGACAAGATTCTTTAACAGCTCCCAGTTCGCAACGGATCAGCGTAGTGGACTTGGGTTCAAACTCTTCAATCGTTGGGGAATCTGAAATAACATCGAGGAAGAGTGGGGGGGTCACCTGCAGCGAGACGACGATAACTCGACGCCGGCTATTCAGAATTTCATAACTTACTCAGAAAATTAAATTTTTATTCGATTGGCGACCCCAATGAAAGTTTAATCGAGTATCTAACAAGAAATGATAAAATAACGTGAAATTCATAGGCGAGAATAAGCACTGTACTGAGAATTTGTGGTTTTTTGTAATATAAAAAAACTATTATTAACGGCCAATATGCATAGGAATTTATGGGTTATGTAACCAAGAAAATGCAGAACAATTTAATTCTGATGAAATCTTAAAGTATTTCAACATTTGAGGCACACTGATTATCAACAATACGCAAACCAATCATCATACAATAAATAAAATATTCAAATTCTAATTATAATGAAGTGAAAAAAGCAATGGTAAATAATAAAGGGTATACATAATAAATTGTAGGTGTGTGGTTGTATCTAAATCGATTTCAAATCAAATATAATCCGCAAAAATTATTATAACCTAAATGTAAGCTAGTGAAAATAATATACATACGGAAAATATTTGTTTTAAGGTGACCACGATATAAAATAAATAATGGAAGAAACACATGCTGATATGTTCGCAATATGTTTCTATTTGATATGTTTCTCTCAGACTTTCCGAGGACGAGGCATTCTTTTATAGGCGACCGTTTACATTTATACACTGATATTTCTATGAAAATAATAGAGTTAACAATAATTAATTTAATAAATAATTATTATTATTAAGTCTCACCTAATGAAAATACTTATTATAGTGTTAATGCAAGTAGTATCTAGTCCAGTTCTGTATTTGTCAATAGGCCGTGTAGGCCGCGGCCTAGGGGCGGCAGCGTCCTAGGGGCGGCAAATTTCAGAAAATTATTAATTTAGAAAGGTACATAGGGCGGCGGAAATAAAGTGGCCTACACTCATAAAAAATATAAATACGCCACTGATCTAGTCCACATTGCAAATCGTAAATACAGCCATTGCAGCTATGCCGTGTTGATTGAGGATTTTACTGTTAATTAATTCCACATAATAACTTAATTAAAAAATTATACTTCAGCTTTGAGCAGAACTATAGAACTTTAAAAAGTATATTTCGCCCGTAACAAAATAGACATATACCTGGCTGTGTTCTTATTACTACTGTTTTCAATAATATTGCACGACTCACAACGCGCAGAGAGTGCTCTACCTTCAATATGTCGGTATATTTCAGTCTCGCTACATAAAATCGTTTTTATACTTTAAACTAGAGTTAAATTTATTTTAATTTTTATATTGAATATTTTGTTTTCTAATTTGATATTTTATTAAAAATAATAATAACACACATTTAAATTGCTCACCAGACACAAATGATACCACAAAAAACACTAATGTCAGAAGTATAATACGTGGAACTGTTCACGTCGCAAAATTTGCGAGAAAAAAAGCTAAAAATTTATGATGGCCCACATTTCTTTTATTATTTAACAGATTTCAATATTGGTTTCAATTTATCAATCAACAACATCAACAATTATATTACAAATAATGACAGGCGGTGGCGGTCGATTAGAGGCTTTCACTTACGAATCAAAATTACCACCTCCGAATCCTGACATGGGGCAAATCGTCCGACGAGATCTTAACTTCAGGAAAATGAACCCACTCGTTACGTGTCCGGGATAGAACGTAGACCACAGTTACCAGCTGCCAACCCGCAACGGGTCGGCGCGGTGGGCTCGGGAAGTAAGTCTCTAAACGTGTAAAGGATTGAGGGAGGGTACGCTGTAGCTGTGGGGTATGATAAAAACCTGACATAACGATATAAACCAAACCAACTTTCAGCCCGCGTGGAATTCCGCCCAATCACCTCAGTCAATCAATCACTCCACTCCGCTCAATCAATCACCTCCCTCATTCACCAGTTTTTCTGCCTCTCCAATCCCTCCTTACAACTTGCCTATATTTGAACAAGTCGAACGCCTCACAATCAGAAGATAAAGTGTACATTCTGTTTTTTTTATTTTTTATTTTATTGAACGTTATTGTTCGTTCGTATTGTGATGTCTATATGCTTTAGACAATAGCAATTATTTGCCTCGTAACTTCTCAGGCTAGATCTTTAAAGGAGGATAACCTTTTGTCCTGACGTCCGATTTAAATAAAATATATATTATATTCTTTTCCACGACTAGCTCTATCTACTCATAAAAATTGCATTAAAGTTCGTTCAGTAATTTCAGAGATAAGCGCGAACAGACAGACAGGGAGACAAAAAAAATTTATATTCATTGTTTTCTCTCATTCTAAAAGCACACCGATTTTTACTGTTTTATTGTATTTATAGATTTCATAGAATTATTAATTTCATCAAAAAATATATTCATAAACGAATCATTTAGTTCCCCGGACTACACCGTAACCTTCAACTATGCGAGGACACATCAAACATACCTAAATTAGACAGTTAACAAGAATTGCATCATAACCAATTACAGTCATACCGTCCATCTAATAGAAATCTCGGCGTTTGTTCACGTTGCCAATTAACAAGTTAATTTGATGCTTATTACGAAAATAGAGGTCGAGTTGTGTAAACGTAAACGAGTCTATCATTTTGCAAATAAAATGGCTAATTATGCTTGTTAGTAAACGAATAAACGGAATGGTAGTAACAGAGTAAATGATACGGAGTGAAATAAAGTGTATGAGGAATGCGATAACGTAGATAGATGTGTAAATGTTCTCGTAGATTGTGCATTTTTCTACACTATCTGCGAGAACAACGTGTTTATGTGTTTCTCGACAATGTGTAGACTATAAATTGTATAAAAGAAATCGTTTGTGTGTAAGTTCATGTCATATCATGCGAAGCCTACTGAAATTACTAAACTTAATTGTTTTTATACAACATGATTGAATAAAAACAATTATTAAATTTGTTTTGTATCGTATCGTATTGGTTGTATAAAAAAAAATAATCTATGTTTTTGAAGAAAAACGTTGTCTGTATTGTCTCTTCATTTTTTTTTTCTACAGTTCAAACGACTAGACTTTTTTAAAAAGAATTTATACACATTAAAATTATTCGAAATATAGCAATATTTAAAGCTGAACTTTGTCCATTTTTTTTCTTAAACGTGAAACTACTGGACTAATTTACTGTGTAATATTCATACTACTATTATAAATACGGAAGGGTCTCTATCTGTCTGTTTTCACGATAACAGCGCTATACCGATTTTGATGAAATTTGGCATGGAGATAATTTGACACCGAGAAACGGACATGATTTAATTTTGCTTGCTTGTCTGTCTGTTCGTTTGTACGTTTTATCACAGCACAACAACAGTTAAACTGATTTCGATAACCTTCAATTTACTAATAGGGCACACCATTTTGTAATATCTAAGCTACTATCTATATTTCTGTTTGTTTGTTGGTATGTCTATTTATAACTTGACCAACTTTGATGACATTTAGAATACCGATAGAACGCATAGTCATATATAGCGTTGCCAGGCGTCCAGATAAAGCCGAACAAGGCTTTTTGATTGCGTGTCCGGCCAAAATAAATGTGTCCGGTTTATCCGACATTTTACATTTCGCAAACGAGCGAAATGTAAAAAGCTGGGTAATAATACTGAGACACAAAATCTTCAATAGTGTAGGGTGTCCGGCCTTTTTACCCAAATGTCCGGCCAAACTGGCTGGTCTGTCCGGTTATTAGGTTTGGCGACCTAACAACCCTAGTCATATAAAATATAGGGTTTCTATTTTTTTTTTTTTTATATTTATCGGAATAACTCCATACAATTATAAGATTTAAAAGTCATTAATTCTATTTTATTTTGTAGGCCATCCTTATTTTTTAATTTGTTTAGAAAAATGATAGACCGGGCCAGAAGGATTAAGGGGGCAGATATGGTACGAGAGGGTGAAGTACAGCAAAAGCAAAAGCAAGAGCGAGTGCCAACAATTCGATTGCAAATATATAATTAATAGCAACGGTTTGACAACAAGAAAAAAGTCATAGTAAATTAGAACGAACGGCAGCCTTTTCACACTGCGTCTTTCGTCGGCGGGCAGAGCGGGGCTAAAGTCCAGCGAGTGCGAAGTGCCCACACTTGACACGGTATAGGACCGTTCTAGAAAGAAACTGTCTACGCGATTTTGAAACGGCGTAAGGGATGAGGACGCCGCGAACAACCGGCCATCGCCTAAATGTTCTTACGCGCAACACACGACTGTTCGAAGCTTTTGGCTCCTAAAAGTGATGAAAACGTTCCTTCTCGTTTCTTTCATAGATCGGATATAATAGTAAAAAAAAAGTGGCAAAGTAAGTTCTTATTTCGATGCTTTGTGTCTGTGAATAACGTGAGGCAATAAAATTTTCTTGCGGTTAACCATTTTTGATTGTAAAAATCACTGTACATGGATATTGGACAAAAAGTCCAGCGGATGGCAAGATAGACGTTCTGAAAACAATGAGTTAGAGAAAGGATAAGAGAAGATTACAATAAGAAAAACTAGGTAAACTAAAGAGAATAAAAGAAGAGTGACCAAGAAAGAGCATGTCGGCCCATGCTCATTATGGGGTTCCGAAGTCATTATTATAAAGAAATGCATTACAGATGAAAAGAGTACGTTCTTATACTTTTTCCATGTTTCCCGCACAGAATAGTTATAAGCACTTTAGTCGCTTATAACTAGAAAAATAAGCAGTTATGTTGACTATTACTATTAAACTAGTGTAAAGTGCATCAGCAAAAGAACGTAACTTCATGGCACTTACTCCCTTTTGTTAAGAAGCTCAGTTTTTCCAAAATAACTCAAAAACGGTATATACGATCATGTTCAAAATAATTTTTGTTGAAAGTATTTATTAAGCCTTACCTCCCATGTCTATACGTTTAGTAGTTTTTACGTGATTGGCGAACAAAGACAACCTATCTTCATTATATATGTATAGATCTACACACTAAATATCTGTGACTTACGGATAGACGGACATGACGAAACTATTAGTAAGGGTTCTGTTTTTGCTATTTTGGCTCGAAACCAAATGACACCGAAGAAGAAAATTTTCAAAGCAAAGGCCCGTTCACTTTTCTGTGATGAAGTGTTTATTATAGTATGTTGCATATCTTATTTAGAAAGCAAGTGCAAAGAGTAGTAGATTCAATATTTTTTATAAGATTTTAGAAAGGCAATCGATCATGCGCGCTATCGGAGTATGACGTGGTTCCCGCCGCTCATGGACGCTCGCAACTCCAAAAAAGCCACCAGTTCGTGGTCGACCTCTTGAATAGGAGTAAGATATCTGATGAAGCGGGAGTGGAGTGAAAGAGAGGGGAGCGGGATGATGGAGGAGAAAGTGTGGCCCACTCCTTCTCCATTAGGAGAGGGAGTGGACCACGAAAACTTTCACTCACTGAACGAAATGCACAGCAGAAGCTATTACTTCACGTCTGCATTCTGTGCGAGAGTCGTGTCTCACTGCTCGAGCCGGGCCATTTTTGTGCTGCAGCCAAGTTAACCACAGCATGGCTCTACGATGTCTTCATCCTCATTTGACCATAAATACCTGATTAGTTAACAACTTGAATAGATGGACTTTTTACCCCGTGAGGGGGGCCAAAAATACAGAATCCCATTTTGCATGTGACACTAAATTGTCCTCATATTAAATTAATAATCACACTTTTAATTGTCAAATCAATGAGCTGATTTATGTAAAGATTTTCAGTCATTTATGTTGACAGTGAGTACTCGATTTTGGGATTCACAGGCTTTAAAGTTGAAATGTGATGGTCCTCCTATGTGGCGATGTTTGGTTGTTTGTAACTCAACTACGCACGAGCGGCGGGACGGATTTAGATAAATTTATCACATGTAAAACATTTTCTGGATTACACGCATTGATATTTCTTATCTATCTCCGACTAATACATAATTGTGCAATATTATTCAAAAAAACGGAATCGATGGCAATAGCACGATTGAAAAAAAGAAGGACGCAGAATTGGAATAGAGAACGTGATCAAATCGAAACTGACTGCGTAACCAGAACTTGAATTAAAAACAAAATCGAGATAGGTATCAATATCAATATTCTTCTACACAGAAAATAAGAAATTAATGTCGATGCGGGGGGAGATACGAGCAAAAGCTAGTAACATTATAAAACTGAACACGTGTCGATATTAAAATCAAGATTGAAAGTAAAATCGAAAACAGGTTGAGGACTGAGCTTGGTCGGGATCAACACCAAGTGCGCACCTGGAATCATAACTTCAATTTGAGAACGACAAGGAAATCAGATCCAAAACAAGCACCAGCACTGATAGTGGGAGATTGGGAGCGAAAATAAGAGCGAAATTGAGATCACAATCGAAAGCAAAATCGAGCAACAGCCGAAATTGGAAGAACAGAGATCAGGTTTGGGACTAGAATCGAGGTAAAAACCAGAATCGATATCTAATAAAGTGGGGATCAGGATTAAGAATTAATTTGGAAACGAAATTGAAATAGAATCAATATAAAAAGTAAAATAATCTATAGCTAATACGTGGACGACAAAGCTGCGGACGAAAACTAATATAGGTAAAAGGAAAAAATTATAACATGAGTGGTATCTCTTTGTAATACTTTATTAATCAATATGACGGCATGTGCATATCTGTACAAGCGTTTGTCAGTCAGTCTAAACAACAGATAATATAGACACACCTGTTTTTTGACTCATTATTTCGGCAAAAATGTTCTAAAGCAAAAGTGGGATATAATGAAATTAATATGTTAATATTTGCAAGGTACGACTGTGATATATGTATATACACATTATTTTATTTAACTATTGAAAAAGAAGTACATTTAAAGACAATTTAAAGCTAAAGAATGAGAAATATTTGTTTTTAAACTATTTTTAACGTGTTTCTAACGCTGAAGACATTAGATTTGACTTTAAAAAACGTGGTTGGCACAGTAAAGTTTTTGCATGAAAAACTTTTATGAAATACAAATTTCGTTCATAAATCTATTATTGTAGTTAAAATCATCAGTTGTTTTTGGGGGCGAAGCCAACTAAAATATAAACATCAGACGCGGTCGAGTCTCGGCTTTCATAATTTGACATCCTTCTGACTCAATATTTTAGGTCTTGTTTTCATATTTCTACCCTCGTTAATTGTGCGCGTTTGCCTCGCTTTAGCTGGGCGCCGTCTCCAAAAATAATTAATCATTTGTAATAATAGGTTTTTGAAGGTCTTACTACGATTATCATTATTATTCTTTGTGAGGAAAATATTATATTTGACATTATCAATGGTTAGACGATTAAACCTGATAACTCATCTAGCTTTTACTCGCGGCTTTAAAACAATAGTAAATATCTATAACTTACTATTGGCTACATAGGCAGTCACTTTTAGTTTTGTACGGGTAAAGTGGAAAACAAATTTGGTCTCTAATTTTCCAAACACCGCTGCTGTTCGCTCCAGGGTCTCCACGTTTTTAGTTGGACTCCCCCCACCCCGCACTACCCCGTGACTCGCAATTTCGCCAGGCCGATTTCGCCGATTAAATAGATGGGCTACAAAATCATAAAATTTTCTTAATTTTCTCCAATTTTAACAAAAAATTAGAAAAACATAAGCGATAGTGTAATCTGCATTACTATGTAACTACGAAAGTACTGGATTGATTGCGATAAAAAAAAAACGTAAATATGCGCTGTGAATATAACGCAATTTTTTTTAAAAAAAAAACCTAAATCATCTATCACTTATTTTTAGAAGTAACCTGAAATCTTGTGAAAAGCCATACATCGTACGTCGACGACAATTTTAGACAGATGTTTTTTTTTGCGATTTTCTGGATTTTTCTATGACGGGAAACATAACCAAATGTTTTACGTCATATAAAAATGTACGGAGCCTCTTCGAGATCTATCTTAATCGATGCCTAACAGTTTAAATCATTAAATCGATTAAGCAGTTTCTTCCGAGAAATCGATGAACATACGTAGAAAAATATATACGCGTCAAATATAGAACCTCCTCCTTTTGTGGAATTCGGTATCAGTTTACTTTTATATTTATACAAGTTTCGAACAATGGTTCGGGTATTTTTTGGGAAAAATTTGGGATCAGCTGGATAACTTCTTTGATTGAAAACAACCAACAAGCCTTTCGATATCATGAAAGTATAGCGCGTGTTTTCGGCCAGAAAACGGCCACTCTGTGAGTAAAATTTATGGTTGGCGGGTGCAGTAGCTCAAACAAAAAAACATGTACAATGCAATATATGAGTAATATCCCGGATCTAAAATACAAATATATTGATATTGATATTTCAATATATACAATAGATTAACAGCAATCAACAGCATTACAATCAACCCAAGCTGTTTGGTATTGTCAATGTTTTAATGCTTCCAATTCAGGTAACATTTGTCGTTGCCCGTTCATGCATTAAACAGTCCATCATAGAATAGTGGCCCGGGTTGCGTGCGCCTGCACAGTGTCACTTTCCCTGGCGCTAGTTTCTGTTTTGACGGGCGCTCTCTCGCGCGGAATGCTCTATTGTACCCAATACTACAGTCAAATATACTATCCTGAGAAAACACAGAAGGGGTATATAAGAGGATTATACCAGAAGACCTATAGTGCCCGAGTATAGTCGTTGTCTGTATATAAGATATGGACTTATATGTATGTCAACTTTTGGACACTTGTAACCGATACAATTTTATGACGTATTTTAGGTTATTTTTGTTCAAAAATAATGGTAAGTATGATAGAGATATTGAAAGGAGAATAAATACAGGATATAAAGTGAATGGGACCTTGCTTGTCGTTATGAATAGTGAAAGTGTTTCGCAGTAAACGCATTTACTATACAAAAAGGCGTTTTATTTTTACATTTGCGTATGTCAGCGAAAGTTGGATGTAGCGCAAGAAACATGAAAATAGAATCAAAGCAATGATTGCATTCCTGTCCAATATGGGTGTGTGTCTTCCAAAAATAGTGTCATAATAATGGTGATGCAATTCAATATTTTATAGAATAAACTATTACACTAGTCTACAATGTATCTGCTGCCGGAAAATTTTTAACTGTTGTTGGCTATACATGACTTGCTGAATTCAAGTATATAAGCGGAATTTTTCGCTCTAGTATTTGTGTTTCAGATATCTAGGATCAGAAAAAATAGATAAATTTACTGAGAAAAATTTTCTTAAAAATTACATACATCAAACATATGTAGCATAAACGATTTCGATCGTCTACACCACTTTTTCTCACAAGTACTCATGTTGCAGAAATTTTAGAAATTAATCTCATCAAAATGAAACACACACGCTATCAACAAACAAAAACACTTAAATGATGAAAATTAACAATGAAGTCATTTGAGCTGCACAAAAACTTCTAAGGATAGATTTGAAAATAAAGCATCACAAGTGAATAAAAATCATAATAAAGTTTGCGGCAACAGACAAAAATTAAATTTTATAAACTAGTGTTATCAATATAAAATATTTAAGATAAGATCCTATTACACGAGGACAGCAAAGACTAAAGATTTAACAACACATAATTTTTGTTTCTTTAAAGACTTTTAATTTTTGTATTGCTTTCTTGATTTTAATATTTCATATATGTAAAACATAATAAATTTAGATCATTCATTTATCCTTTTGTGTTTTTCCATAGAAACAAAATGTAACACAAGACATATATGTATGTAACAGAATATGTCTGACGTTAAACAACGGATATATTGAATTTGCTGCAGAATAATAACTTTTCACCTCATCAAATATTAACATTTTGAAATTGGAAATTGCAATCTAAACCTCAATATACATTTTAGACTGATTATTTAATTAAAGTGAAGGGCTATGAATAGAGCTTGGGGAGGAATAATGTGCCTATACTCATGCTTCGTTTTAATGAGTATTTTTATATACAAATAAGTAGCAAATTAAACATTCTTTAATAAATTATAATAAAAATATATAACTATTCTGAATTAGCCACTGAAAAATTGACATATTTGATTAAATTTCACTTGAAGTAAAATATTTATAAAAACCTTTAGTTTTTATGTAAATTACATATTATCCATAAAGAAGATGCAGAATTGTCATGGGTATGCTTTAATTGCACATGCAGCAAAATACATACACATGGAAAAATTGTCAATGCCTAATTTTTCCAAGGCCTAAATTTTATAAAATCATCCAGTTAGTTAAATCAAGTAAAATATTTACTCGATTTAACTAAAATATTAAAATTATTTCAACCGTGAAAAGTGATGTGTGAATTAAAATATATAGTCTGGGTGATGGTTCTTTCAGAACAACTTGCATCACAAAACTTTCTTATAATATTGTTTATTTCATTTTGAAAGAGAAAATGGTACTGGGGCAGAACAATAAGCAGACAAATATCAAGGGGATCTCAAAGACCGTTCTTCAATTTACAACCAGATTGGAAAATTAAAAGTAATGAGAGAAGTATCAAAAATTATTTACAGGGTTCGAACCCTGTCAATTGAATCGATTAAAGAGTTTTTAACTCGAGCCAAACCACTTTATCCATGTCTCAAAGAGCATGTAGTGATTTTAAACTTCACCACTTCATGATTGGCAGCGAAGTGATCATACGATCAAAACCCTTTAATCTGGGCTACTACAGCCATGAAGAAAGAAAAAAGTATACAAACAATGTGCGTAAAAGACAAATGTTAAGCAGACAAAATTAATGAACTATTAAAGCCAGGTCAAATCATCCCTTTAAATCAACAAGCTTATACAATACAACAGAAGTGATGAATGTAAGTGAAACAATATGTATGGAGAGATATTACCAGAAGAATCTGTGGTCTGTGCCTATCTCTCTAAGAAATAAATGTGACTAGATATTTTATGATGAAAGCCCAATTTCTTTTATTGACGTCTTTTAACAGAAGAACATGCAAATGCAGCAAATCATAAAAAGCCTACTATGATATTACAAGTTTTAGTATTTTGATCTATTATAATCTACAAAACTTTACAAATTACACAAAGATTTAAAAAATCATTTCAAGAAACTTGAACCTTATCATTTAAATTAAGGAAATTTAAAATTAATATTTCAAAGAGATTTCACTGAAAATAACACATTCCAATCAATATTTGATAGCATAAAGAAATAACAGTGATAGTTAAGTTCCAACTGCATCTAAAATAAGATTTTTTTTTTAACTGCTGCACCATATTAATTCTTTGTGTAAAAGCAATTATGGCTTAGTAATTAAGAATGTTGTCTACAAAGTAGCAGGTACAAGATTTGAATTGACAAATGAGTTTTCAACCCCTGTTAAATTAAATCATTCACTTGATACCTATTAGGGCATTAAGCCGTCAGTTCTAGATACTGCCATCGAATTGGTGACAATGATCTTCAGCAACCCCCAACTCACACAGCCCGCATGCAAGGCAAAAGGTCTAAACGCCTCGATCTAAAATGAAAAGATTGTGGGCGGGTATCCCTCTAGTAGTGGTGCAATTCAAATTGACACAACTGTATTAAGTTACAACCAATTACAATATCTACTGAGGTGAATAAATCAAATATTATTTGAAAGCAATTTGATGATATGAACAAAAGTTAAATATAAAATTTTAAAATAGAAATTTCTAATTTTTACATTAATATTCATGAAGATACATATGAATCATCACGATAATACAATTACCAATCACGTTCGTTATAGGGTCACATATGTAATCAAACAATTACATCTAGCTTTTTATCGTTTTATCAATGTGTTTATGTTCATGATATACTTTTTTTTTTAAATTACTTACTGTAGCTGTTTAAATTTTTACATATATCATATTGGAAATAGATTGCAATGCATACTTCAATTCTCCTTCTATTTGATTATACCTAGTCATTGTTTACTGTTACTATAAAAAAAAAACGAGATGTATTTGTGAATCTTGTAAATAGATAGCCAAATATTTTCTGAAATGTTTACATACATGATCATCATCACAATGATATAATAAATTGGAAAAAAAAATAAATACAGTAGTTTGGCATAATAAATAGTTATTATATATACTTTCCTTATTATACTAGCGGTTTTGATGAATATCAAATATAACAACCAAATATTTTTATTTTTTATCACGGCCAGGGCATTTATACATATAAATTAATTGATAACAAAATAAATTAAAAATATGTTTGAACTATGTCTGAAATTTGAATGTGCTTATATAATGATTTTTTGCCCTATTGATGTGACTTTGTGACTGTTATGTCTTGACAATGTGAGATTAAAAATGACATACCATGCTACATACAAAGTCAAGTTAGTATAGTAATTCATATAAATAATTATTTGCTTTCAAAAATGAGACTCATTTTAAATTATGTTTAGAGTTTAATACAATTTATAATGATAACGACCGAAATAATCTACTAGCATAAGTTTTAAAATTAAAAACAATATAACATTTTATTTTATTCAAAGTCAAGGCTAAGATTTTACTCAATCTTTTATAATAACAACAAAATTAGACTATTTATCACTGTCCAGCCTTATGACAATCTTGTAACATATTGTATTCTCAGTTAAGTATAAGACAATCGGTGAACACTTATCATGCTACCTCGCGCATGACACAATGGTCATTTCCTGTATAAAAATAACCTTCAGAATTTGTCAATGTTTGAAATGTTCAAAATGTAATTACTTTTAAAATTTTAATGAAAATATTTATTTTTTTAATAAACAAAAACTTATCCATAGTTTCAATTGTCAATATTACATAAGTTAACTTTCTTAGCTTTTCCACAACTAGGATATTTGAAATAGTTTTATACTTAATTTGATAATTTAAAAATTAGGTGGCCATGTATAAAAAGGAAAAGATCGAAAATGTATTTAGGATGTTCTTATCTATAAACCAAAAATGTATAAAGTATCAATGTTTTAAATTGTTTTATCAGCAGGTCATTATTGTATGGATTATCATTTCATAGAATTAAGAATGGAATTTAATATTAGATAACATATTCAACCGAGACAGTAATTGAAAAAAGTTCAGGATTAACTTTTTTATTATAAGGACATTTGTTAGTTTGTCAAATAAGTTTAATATAATCTATCTAATACTCATTACATGTACATACTTGTGAAATTTAAGGGTATTTTAAAAAATCAGTGTTAATCACTTCCAGTTCACTTTTTTCAAACAATCAATGAAAAGCTAACTAATATTTAAGCCTATAACTTTTTCTAAGTATCCATAATGAATAAATATTTTATAATCTGCTGAATAGTGCAGATATACAAAGAATCATAAAACAATTAAGCTACTTTTTGATTGATAATAAAAACTTTGAATAATATCACAAATTAAATATAAATTAATGATCCAGGATTACAAAATTTTCGCTATTTTAATGAATAAAAGGAAGTATTACCCGCCAAATGCTGTAGGAAAACAAAACAAACTGCAGGCGACCTACATAGTGCGCTTTACGACTTCACTAATAATATACTTTCCTGTTGCATAGCGTAACACTTGTATGCGACTTTTCCCATGTTATCGGATCGATGACAATTTTTTAGTTCTCAAAAATCAAGCGATTTTCCGCAATAAATGGAAATATTGACAAAAAAAGGTCGCTTGCCAACTCTTCTATAATATGTTCCTGTGAAGGCCGAATCGCGTGTGACTGCCGCAAAAATTAATATACAAACTGTACCTTAATGATGAGTTCGATCTCCGGTACGACTCCATTAGCTGTTCCGTTTTCCGCAATTTCGTCCGACATCATGAATTTCAGAAAAACACAATCTAACAAAAAAAAAAAGTTATTTTCTTCAACACAAGTATGAACCAACACTACGAGAATATAACAGTGACTGACGTGTATACTTTATCTATAGCCTGAGGACTGACTGAAGCAATAGCTGTGAATTGTGAATGAATCACAGAATACTAATATAAACCGTAATGTTGCTAGTATAACTTACTAAGGAAAACACACCAAAAAAAAAAAATGTTTTTTTTCATAACAAACACAGTTTTCACAAAACACAGAAAATGTACTTACAAGTATTCTAACAATGTTTGTTGACAAATAAATAATAACATATTTAAGTTTGATCAACCATTGCCCAACATTTTGCTCCAGTTTTGATTTTTTCCTATAAAGAATGAGCAAAATAAAAAAAAAAAAAACGAAAATAAAATAATAGACGCACTTTTGTTAATAATATTATCCAAGAATTTTATAAAATATTTTATTATTTATAGGCATATACTTTTTAAAGAGTTGTAATGTTGAAAGTGATTTGTTTATTAAAAATTTTAAATCAATATATCTTGAAAGCATTGATGACAATGGTACCTCTATTGGCTTCCTCAAATACAGCAATTGTGCCAACGCTTCATTTTTGACGTGACAACGTCTTATAAATTGGTTTGCCGGGTGACACTTCAAGAAACTGCGTTACGCTCCGCTCACGTTATGCGCTCACAATGAGAGCGACGAGTGAGAGGCACGCGTCCCTTCCACTCGGGCATGGTTAGCCCGCCTAAGAGCGAGAGAGACAGACATAAAAAGTGAAAGGCACGCGTCCCTTCCACTCAGATAGGAACAAGTTAAGTTGTAGTAAACGCTGTTTCATTGTACGCAAATGTATTGCAAGTTATTGTATGTATATTTGTATATAAATACGTATGTATGTGTAAAGGTAAAAATAAAATTTTGTTAATATGAAATTCAGTGCGAGATTCTTTGTATAAATTAATGTTTTAAATATAATTCTTTGTATAAATAAATGTTTTAAATTGTTACTATTATTTCATCCTTCTTCCTACTATACGAATGAATATTCACATTAAAATGATTTTACCACTCAAAGTCGTTGTCACGTAAAACTTTCGCCCGTATACCGACTTTACAGGCAACCAATTTTTTTCTTTCCTTTTTTTAGAATTAGACACATATTTGGCAATATATTAGCTAAGCATAGATTCATCGATAAAGAGAGCGTTATAGAATTTAGCGGATCGAGTAAACGGATAAAGGGAATTCGAGTAATGCAATAACAGCATTAAATTTTTGATCAAGCGGTGCCATCTAGCAATCAGTAACGCCAAATTTTATGAAGTTTCTGATTTCTTCAGGTTCAGTCATACCTTTATAAACATTCATTGTTTTATCGTATTACATATCATTACGCTAGAAAAACAAGGGTTCACAAGAGAAAAAAATTTTTGTATTGCACAAATCTAGTTATGGAGAACGAGGCGAAGTCACTCTTTATAACTGAGCAAAAATTGTATATCTAAATTGAGCAATCTCAGAGATCCTGACATAAATCTCATATCTTTGGAAATGAAAAACATTGTAATGAGAACAAGTGTATTAATTTAAACAAGTAATTTGAATTAAACAAGTCAAGAGTATATTGTACTAAATGATTATAAAAAGAATTAGCACGGGCGATTATATAGGTGAAGTAGCCTGATTTAAATGCGATCATGAGCATTAATGTCAGTTACGAAGCAATGGTGTGAGCGATTTGACAAGAGAGCACCCCAAATTAAGTGCGTCAGCACTTATAATGGAGAAAATTGAGACAGTCTTGACCCTCTAAAGGTTAAGAAATAACAATATCGTTGGCCACAAACTGTCACCATGGTAAGCGTTTAGAGGATACGAGTTGTTCCATTGATGTCCGCTAATCAATGAAGAGGGGGTCGGGATCGTCAGGCGGTGATTGGCTGGTCAAACAACTAAAATATCTTGATAACTTATATATAATTAAACTGTATAATATAAAATAATTTACACCTTTACATAATTTATAGCAAAATGCAAAGAGAAAATACCTGTAATAAATATTATTACAGGAGTCAAGAGATATATTGAGTGATGTCAGGTAAGCCATCAGGAATTATTGTTTAGTATCACATTTTCACATACGTATATGCAATAAGTTACATATAACACTATTACAACCAACAGCAGTGAAGAAAGTAACTGTATGACTACTGTCTATATCGATTTTTAGCCATAATGACTATAGTTCGCTGAAAACTATATTCCGGCATTTACTAGCGCTCAGTACCCACATCCGGACGTGATACATTAATCACATTGTTTTTTTCGTCACTCCACATTGTTTTGTCAGACGCCATATTCTTGATTTCGAAATTGAGATTTTTTGGTCTCGCTGTATTTTTAAATGTTTTCGTTGCCAATTATGCAAAATATGAAGGAAAATCCAAGCTTTTGAAAAACCTGATATCGGCTGATTTTTCGAAAGGTTAAACGGAAATATTAGAAAAAAGTAGTCCCTATGAGTAGGAATGTGAGATTTCTACTGGTAGGCAGAAAGTTATTATCAATAACAATTTCCAGCCAAATTGTTGCTTCATTTTGTTAAGAATAAACAAAATTGGCTATTAAGTTAGCAACAACTATGGATTGTTTTGTATTATTATCTACGTATATTTGCATTTTTTTTCTGATATGTTTGAACAATATGTTTGCGTGGATATGTGCACGGTTAAGTTAAGCTAATGGAATTATATTCTAGTTTGACAGAACTATGTCCACCGCGCATCGCGCTTTCTAGCATGGTATTGCTCTAGTGTGAAACATACACTCATATTCTTTTCAACGCGCATGGCCAACTGCACTATAGATATATTTTGCCTGCCATTTTAGCTCTGAAAAAAATGCAGTTCACTTTTCCCACTGTCATGAGAGCAGGAGAGGAAATAGACTAACAACGGGCTGCATCAAAAGTAAAAACGTAATTCGTTAACGTAATTCATAAGATTTGACTGCTTGCCCATGCATTAATGTCAAATATTATAAATTATGTTTACGAATTATGTTTTTACTTTTGATGCCACCCGCCACAAAAGTAAACATTTTGTCCTTATTATCATTTCAAAACGGTGTTATATTTCTCTGTCTCTTTCTATAAAAATATGCACATACAATTTTTTGAAGTAGAAAAAAATCTAGCCGAGATTCTATAAATAATTCTAGAAAGAACAAAAGTAATTTTTTTTGCCATCCCCGACTTCCAGTAATTATTTCTGTTAAAAAATACATTTATTCAAACTTCTTTTTATTCCTTTTTTTTTTTTGCATATTCTTACATTTATTTAATGTTAGTTTTGAGATAATTATTTGTTATGAAATCGTACAACCAATAACTATAATAAGTGAAAGTAATTACATCGTATAATTTAAAGTTATTATTGGGTAAGAAAAATTTAATATATTTAATTTTTCATAGATTACGGACATATTTAGAAGATTAAGGTGTTATAAATGTGGTTACATTGTCATTCATTATAAAAAGTCATTTATCTTAATGATTACTCTTATTTTTATGATAATTAAAATTTACATTTACTTAAATGTAACTACTACAATATTTATCCTATTATCCTCTTAATACTATAAATGTGAAAGTTTGTATGTTTGGATGTTTGTTGCTCATTTACGCTTAGGGGATGAATATAATTATCTGAAACTGCACAATAATATAGTTTTGTACATTAAATTATATAAAGGCTATACTTTATAAATATGTACCTTTTGCTCGCGGTTTCGATTGCATAATCGTAGAATTGAGTCGTTATTATTCCGGTTGATTATTACTGATGACAATGTTCAAGAGAGATTCAAGTTCAACATCGATTAGGATCGACATCGGGAACTTAAGTGAGAGCGTTTCATAACAAAAATATTTGGGGCATTACATGTGTTTTCGGTGGAGGAAATTGAGTCTTTTTTTTGATGTGGCATTGAGAACGAAATTAAATCGGGATCATGGTGGATAACGTCATCAACCGATATAAAAGATGAAAGGATTCGTTGCAGATCCACGTGGCGGGAGCCGTTGGTGAATTAAGTATATTTTGAAAAGAAACGGAATCTAAATCGAGACCAGAACTGGAATTAATAGTGGAGCCAAGACCGAAATAGAAAGCCGAAATAATATCCAGATCATACATAACAGTGATCGGTTGACATATGATGAAAGATTTTAATATCCACGGAGGTCAAACTGCTTAAAAAAGCTAGTTACCGATGTAAGATACGGCAAATACTTGTTATTTTTCGTCAAATAATAAACAATAGTTTAAAATTATTAAGAAAAGTCCAAATGCTTATAGTCGATTTTTTAACTCACTTTTTACAAAGTTTCTAAATATTAAAAAACAAATTGAGAACAAACGGCAAACAATCGAATTGTTGATTTAGAATAATCCTATCTTTGGTTCCCTTCATTAACTTAAAATGAGAATAAACAGCGAGCATTCTACTATGTAAGTATTACTCTCTACTGAATTATAGATTTTATGTTTTAGTTATAATAAACAATAGGGATTTTGTGGACAAAATACTTAGTTGTATATTACTGTATGGCTTTGTAATAGTCAGAGTATACATTATACTGTTGTTCTGTGGTCAGAGTAATCTATTACAATGTAATTATCATAGTCTGTGTTTTAGATTAAAGTAAAACAGATAAACTTATAAACGCGTATTTCATAGAAAAGAATGTATAGTGCGTATTTGCCCACATTTTAGGCTTATTATAGATATATAAAAGAGATTTTCTAGAAAAACGACTTTAGTATTAATACCATAAATATATAGACATGAGCACGATAGAAGAGACGCAAAAATCTCCTGACTCCAAAGTGATGACTTTTGCGGAGAAACAAGCCGAGAGGATGAAAAGATTAAGATCTCTCCATACAGCTAGAAACGAAGCACGTTCACATAATCATCAAGAAGTTGTAGCTGAGGAAGCGAGGAATAAATTACCAGCTAATTATGAGGCGAAACGACGTCAAGCGGAATGGATTTTGGGAGATCAGAAAAATAGAGAAGAAGCGCAAAAAGAAGGCAAGGATTACGACAGAATCAAATTGATGAATATATCGGCAATAGAAGCAGAGCGATTAGAACGTAAAAGAAAGAAAAAAAATTCAGATCAAGGCTTCTCAACTTACGAACAAGCCACGGTGAGACAATACAATAGGCTTGTCAAAAACATGCCAACCCCTGATATGGAAAAATATGAAAAGCAAAAGCAAAAGTATGGTGATGCCTTCTATGGCGGTCCAAATGTAATTATTCATGGAATGCATGATGATAAAAAGGAAGCGATAGATAAAATGGTCAATGACTTAGAAGGCCAGATTGCGAAGCGCAGTAAATACTCGAGAAGGAGAACTCACAATGATGATGCTGATATTGATTATATTAATGAAAGGAATGCTAAATTTAATAAAAAACTTGAGAGGTTTTATGGAGAGCATACAGCTGAAATCAAACAGAATTTAGAGCGTGGCACTGCTATATGAATATGTTTAAGGAAAATGTTCAGATCCCGGTTGGAGTGTACAGTTTTAATAAATGTGATGGATGTGTATATTACATTTATTGTAATAATAAAATAATCTCTTTACTTAATGTGTGTTAATGAATGTCAGTATGTAGGGATTCATTTTTTAAACTAAAATGAAATCTTTGTTATTTAGACTTGAATATCAGAATAAACAGTTTTAGTACTCATAAGAAAATTGAAATTTAATCACACAAAAAATTAAATCTGCTCTAAAACCAACTTGATTCGAAACGAATGAAGATTATTGTATTCGAATAGTTAATAACTTCATATAAGTTGACCTTTAAGTATTATTTTTTTGTCTGTGTTACAAAACAGACTAAGTACAGTACAATGCATGAAACTTTACTATTCTGAATGATGTCATGTACACAATTAATGCTCCCCAACTGTTCTCCTGCTTTCCTATTTTATGCCATTGTGATGCTTTCGTGATTAACTTCACAGCGGCAGAGTTTTATGTGTTGTACTGTACATCAAGGAAGTAACTCTTAGAAGACCTCTAGTTACGTTAATATACGTAAATATTAAATAATGAAGCTCTTTGCTTATTACTGAAATTAAGACAAGTATTTAAACCTATTGATACAAATACCTAAAAGTTTGAATTTAACTACAATCCTGAAGTTATTGATATCTCGAAAATATTACAAATCGATTACTCACAATGAACCATTTTAGTGTTTGTTCTTCATCATCTAAAATTTGATAAAGCTTTTAGTACTTTTTTGTTCAGTTATCAATTTCGACATCGACTTAATAAGTAGATGATAGATTTTATTATTCAGTATTTATTTTTTATTTGTCCAAACTTTTATTATCCAATAAAAGTTTGTATTTTCCAATATTTCCAAATTTTGTATTATCCAATAAAAGTTTGGACAGTGAAAATTATTACTGTCAATTCTCAAGCTATACTTTCAATTCTATAAAAAAAAACAAGAATATTTAGAATATCCATAATTTTCATTAATAATTATAAACACTAAAATTTTTAGTGTTTACACAATTATGTTTGAATATACAATTAGTATATATGAATTTAGAATATTTCTTTGAAAAACTTACATAACATTTTTATTCAGTAATTGGTTCTTGTTTACTGTTCTATTTTAGTCAAGGACCCATATTATGGATTAAACTTCATAAGTGCACAATTGTATGATTATTTATCGACTTCATTAAATATTAAATGAATGTCATGCAGTTATCAACAATAATTGATATCCAACGGTTTGCATTGTAATAAATATGTAATAAAACAAGATTGTAAACAAATTTTGTAACAAGTTTATTTTCATATATATGCACAATTATATCGATATACATATACAGTACATGTGCATAAAAAAAATCCTGTCATTATAAAGCATTTCAGGTTCTCAAATAGAAGATATGTATGTACATAGTACTTATCTAAATCCATGTTGTATGCTTGCTTTATAAAACGTTGGTTTTCTATCACATACCAATTTCCAGTTGCCTAATTTCTCTTGAATTATTTCCTGTTATTTTAATAATTTCTTTGTTCATAAAGATATGGAGTTTCATTATTCAAACAGGTAATATTTTTTAAGAATCACATGCGAGTAAATTCAGAAAAAACGGAAATATGATCCCCCTTTTTATATAGAAATTATAACAATATTGTCCTAGCAGATTGTGCATACTCATCACATTGGTATTTATGTTCCTTTTGGGTCTTACTACCCATTTTCCAAAAAAAAAAAACAGAAAACATAGTTTGTTAACTGCAATGCAACTAAACTGTTTAATTACTTTTTTTTTATTCTCATAGAGTAACCCAGCACCAAATGTAATACATGACGAATATTGTTTATGTATGATTTTAGTGAAGTATTTTATTAAAGTTTCATAAACAAAATCTTTATTATTCATTGTATATTTTTGATAGGCAAAACTAAGTATTAACTTAATGCAAAGTAGATGCAAAGTATTTTATCATTAATATTGTGCTAGCTAAATCATCAATAGGTTCCATAGATTTTGCTATATCATTAAGATCGGAAGTTTTTTATCATATAATCATTTGATATGCAAACCATAGAAATGAAGCAAGTAGACCATTTTATTATGTACAGATAAAATAAGCATAATTCTATATATTTTTATAATTCTTACAGTTTATAAAATATATTTAGCGTTAAATTAGAATCTGTATGAATTACTAATCACCATACCTATAAGTCATAGAAGAATTTTAGGGTTTTTTTTGTAATTAATGCATTTATACATTTTTTTTTTAATTGTAAAGAACATTGCCAATTTTTTTATATGAATCAATTCACATTTAACATATATAACAAATTCTCAGCAAATTTTATGCCTTATGGTCAAGTTAATAGGATTTTTCAATATAAATTTTCACTAACAAATATGTAATCTTTATATGATATGAAATACTAAAGCAATTGCTTTGGGTTTTAAGGTGATTGGTGCTATTCAACAATTCAATTGCAATAACATGCGATGCATATTATTATTAAAATAATGAAATATTTACATACATATGTGTATTTTAGATATCCATATAATTGATATAATAATTTTATTTTTGCATTGCTTAATCGATGATATTTTTAACTGTATTTGTTATTAGAATAGTGTAACAATAACGTTTGGACAATAGTTTGTAATGAATAAGATTTTCATTGACTAATTCCAGTTTTTTTTCAAAAATAAAACCTTTGTCAGAAATGCCTGTTGTTTTAATTGGGTTGCAGTAAGTATTGATAGGTTCCAGAGTTATACAATAATAGTTTGAAATATAAAAAGCAATTTACCATTAATATTGAAAATTAGGCAATTATGTAGATGATAAGCAATGTTTTTTGTGTATAATATGAAATATAAAAATACGTCATTTGTTACATATTTGGGATTGACATAAGTGCACATGTAAAATTGATTCAAAGAAATTAAAATCATTTTGCTAATCACTTTTTAAAAATGGATTTGCAATATTAAATTATGATATGCATTGTAAAACATTTAGATATAGATTTGTATTTTAACAGAATGTGTTTTCTTATTTCCACCATATTTTTTATAATGTCGTCCAGTGAACACATTTCATTCAATTGAAATAACGCACTTTTAATTATGTAGTTGAATGTAATCTTTTGCCCATTATTGTTTCATCACAGGCTAGTTTAGGCAAATCAGATCTGTATTCGATTATAAATTATAAATCAATGCATTTACAAATGATAAAATTACATAACAATGAATTTACAAATGATAAAAAATATTATTTTATTGTGGCATGGGCGATAGTTAAAACATGCAAATTTTATCTTTTTTTTGATATTTGTGATAGATTTTGCCTATGGCACTTTAAACATTAGAAGCTTTATAATCTTGTAAATTTTGCATATTTAAAGGCAATTTGCGAATAATGAAAGAATTTTAAGTTCCATATAACTACCTAGTCAAGATTATACATATAGAGTAAATCGGCATAATGGAAAAATTATTAAAATTATAATACATATTAAAAATTTTCAAATGGAATTATTTTTCAATAAGTTAATATTTGTTGCGGAGTCTTGAAAATTGATATGTGAACATACATGAAAATTTATCTAACCAGTGATACAAAGATGATCATATTGCAATTGCAATACATTTACATGTAAATATTAATATGGCATTGAATATATATCCTCTGACATTAATATCATAATTTGTGGCTAACAAGAATCGGTGCAAAGTAAAAGCAATGCGTCTATAGTTATATTTAATTATGATGTTTAACATAAATTAATAGAATACATGGGAAAAATATATAAATACATTTTTATTCATGATAATAATTGCTATGTATACTATAGAATGATTTCATAAAGCAGAAAATGGACAGACGATAAATTCTCTATACATTTTTTAACTAAAACAAATTAACTCGTAAGGCACTTGTGAAAATGTTTCAGTTGTAAATATAATTCATTTGAAAACTTCGATTCGATATGTCCTAAAACAGCCATCTTATTCACAGATAATGAAGTATTTTTTTTTATAAACCATGAAAACTGAGTAAGTACATATTTTAGAAGGAGAACTCTCGAAAATGTACAACTTAAATGTAACGAAATAGTAAAGCATTTAATGTTGACAATTTTATTGATCAACGCCCTGTGTGGGTTGAATGAATTACAACAGCAATTTATCTCCACCTTAAGTGCAGCAGTTTTTGCGCTTTCAAAATAACGAAAGTTATTCGCATTTGGCATCGGCTGGCACTTAGTGGAGATTGTCTGTCTGTTTTGATGTAAACAAATTAGATATTATAGGGATCTGTTTCTGCACTGTTTTACTCCCAAAATAAAATGACATATTTTAATAAATGATTATTCGTAGATTTCATATTTTCATTGCCTTAACAAAAAATTATACGAAATATAAAAGTTGCATAACAGTCCCATCAGTCTGTGCACGTTTGGAATGTCTATGAATAAAATCACTATGAAATATAAAAAGTTGTATATCTTACAAAATAATGTCTAAAAAAACCAAATGCGAACATCACAGTTTCGTTTCGTGACAGGATCGCCTTGTTGGGCGAAACATTAAGTCACAATTTAATTTTCATAAGCTCTATAACCACTGCACTTAAGAGAGATTTAAAATCAATAGTAAAAATAATTTTCGATGACAACCTATTGCATCTCATAACACCCAGGAGTGGACAACTTCTGTAACAGAAAAAAATATTGAATTAACAAACATGAGAATTCATAAAAAAAAAATATCTGCTTAAAAGTCAATGAAATTAAGAATTGTGAGAAATCCCAGTATCTAACTGTTTCTTTGTATTATTGAAAGTTATTTAAATTAAAATTCAATATGTTCATGTAGCCTTTTTTTCTATCTATTCTATTGTAGTTCAGAGCATTCAAGTACAGTACAATGCACGAAATTGTCTTGTGAAGTTAGTTACGAAAACGTTGAATTGGCGTAAAATAGGAACGCGGGGGAGAAGGAAGGGTCGGGGAGTATTGAACCTGCGTAGTGCATCATTCGCAGGCATTCAAAATGGCAGAGTTTCGTATGTTGTAGTGTACTCATTACATAAACAAATGTTTTAGATTTTAAATCCCACCTCCCCTATATAAGCGAAAATAAAAAAAAATGTGAATCCTCTGCTCTAAATAGTAAGGCCCAAGAATTTTTCTAATTTTTTATGTGAAATATCTATTGGCGCGCCTCGGTAGTAAAACGGACTCGAATGCCGGACAGCAACCGGCATTACGCTGTCGCTCTCCACAACTTTGTGTGCGCGCGCGTACACTTTTATTCTGACTCCACCTTATTATACATTTAATTAAGCTAATATTTAAATCAAAAAATTGTCTTTCAATTATTTACTATTTCCATTAATTAATTCCTCAATAATAATTTATTGATAAAAAAATGGAAATATTATAATAGAATTATTATTACTTTGTATTATTATTATACTTTGAATTTGTTCTCCCCAAAATAAAGTTTGCCAATAATTCCTTACTTCATTTATTTGAAGATTAATAAAATGGACTTGAAATTATTTATTTGTATTTCTAATTAATTGACAGAATTCCTAAAATAATTCAAATCCCTGATATATTATTAAATCAAAATATATTTCTTGTTTATGATATAATTATTATTATATTTAAAATAGTAAGAAAAATATATTGATTTTATTAACAAACTTTATCTCTTTTATTATTTTACTATATATTTTCTTTATTAGTATTTATGAATTCTAATATTAAATGTTTCACATCTACTGGACATCCTGTAATGGCCTAAAGTTTTTTTGTAAATATATTCTTACGCCTATTTTCCAAAAGAGTAGGCAGGTATTACAGATTTCCACATGGTACAATCTTTGCATACCTCTTTTGCTTTACTGCAATCCATTAATCCTTTTAAGCAAGGTCTTCGGTTTCGGTTGCATATTATTAATATATCAATTCGGTTGGCATAAATGGTACCAATATACTTTTATTCATTCTTGGCAGATGATCAAACTACCGCAACACATCTTTTACTAATCTCGTCACCGCATCTTTCAAACCACACCATTCTCTAACATCATTGTTGCTACAACCGTCCTTCAAAAACGCTCCACATATAGTAGCAGGAATCAAATTGTATCGATTCTGCTCTCATTTTCTGATCGAATCTCGTCGCCTATACATAGTTCTCATTCCTTGATAGGAAAATTTGTGGTAAGTTAAGTAGTTCTAATATAACCTCGTATGATTACTCACTGCGTCGGCCGGGCATGAGGCGCACCGTGATGCCATCGCTCGCCCGAACTGTCACATTAACATTAAAAAATAGATTTGACACTATTTTTCTTTTGGACATATGCAAAAAAAAAAAATTGTATACACATTAAAAAAAGAAAAGTAACTTTTATTCTATATAATGTATGTTCTGTATGTAGGTGTGTTCATTGTGAAAAAAGGTGATTTTTTATTGTATTAATTTCTAAAGAAAAACGCAACAATAAGATGTTAAAATGCAAAAGTACTTACTTATCCGACATCGAAACACACAGATAAAAAATCTGAATTTTAATAATAATTGTAAAGAAAACCAACGCATGCAAAATCGTGGCCAAACTGAAGAATGGTTATTTTAAGGTTCGACACAGAAACGCACAGGCTCATTCATAACAAAACTTTAATTTTCAATATACACAAATATAATTGAACTCAATCAATCACAATGTAAATAATTCCTTAAACTATGACAAGATGGATAATGAGTTAGGGACCAGTTTGAAATAGGTAGTTTTTGATTAAATTACAGGATTTGAAAATTCAGATTGTATATGCTTTTGAATGATTGGATCAATACATGACAATAGTTTCAATGGTATGTATATATATTACACAAAAACACTGTTCAAATAAAAATAAATTAACTATTCTCAAATCTTATATAAGATTTGTTTAATAGTCCATTTTTATTCATAATGATTAATATTTTGAATAAATTTCTCATTGTAGTTTTAATTTTTTTAGCTATTTCAAACTGACCACTCAACAAGTTTTTAAGTCTATCCAGCACAATAATGCCGTATCACTTAATAAAATCAATGAATGTAATAAAAATGCGTCAGGTAGTTTCTTAAACCTAAAACTATACAGATATGAAATTTAATAATTTATTTTTTTAACATTTTATTAAAATTCTGAATTCAGAAACTTAAATATTGTTCAGCACTATAAAATTAGTTTTAATAACTATATAAATGAATTAGTGATGTTTTGAATGTTTCCAAATAAATAGCAGATTATCATATTTCTGTCACAATAGTGTAAAATAATTTTTGTGGCAGTCTTATTATTTTCTGTCCGAAATAAAATAAAATTTATCATCTAAAGCAGTCTAATCGATTCCTGTTTAAGCTCATTTCATTGATGAATTAAAAAAAAAACAAAATTTATGATTAGTGCATCAATAACAATAGAAAATTATTTTTGATAATAAGAATGTTTGATCTATCACAGGTAAAATTATAATCTCTATGGAATCTACTAAGTCACATTATTAAGATTTTATAATTGACTAAAGTATTGGAATGTTAAGATATGTTCAAAAAGGAACAGTTCATCAATTTGAGCTCATTTTTAGTACTCTAATAAACAGTGTCTCAGTCAGCTTCAGATACAAGATATTTTGCAGAAAATAAAATTAACAAAAAATACCCCTCATTCAATACTACATTGCAATATTATGCAAAAACCATGAAAATTGCAAAAGTGAGAGCTGAAGCCCCTATATAAACCATATGTATTTATATATTATTAGTGAATATAAAAGTATTTGTAATTCTATTTAAACAGTTTATATTATGATTTCTAATTTTATTCCAAAAAATTTCCATATTCATTTGTAAATAAACAATGTCAAATTTTATACACATACTGTGAAGTAATTCAAGAGATAAGAACATTCGGAAATTTATAAATATAGTATTCTTAATACTATAGATCCCAAAACCAGAATCAATACTATGAATGGGCCCATCAGAGAGTTTGTGAACAGTTACGATATCATGAACCTATGATATCAATTTTTCATCACCTTTTCTTTCTTCAAGTATGACTTGTAGTATTATAGAATGCAACCTGACATTTTATGTATAGACAAATGAATTTTAAAAATATTAAAAGCTACGTTCCACGTTCACTCTTCACTGAAATAGTGTCAGAGTAATTAAATTTGCCTTTATCAATGTATATAAATACAACTCTATAGTAGGTACTATATTAAATCTATCTGACTGAATTTAATTTTTATGCCTCAAATAGATGAAAACAGTGATCGGAAGCATATGTTTTTATGTAATAACGTAATATTTTGAGAAAAAAAGGACAGAGGATGATTAAGGCCTACATGCTTTTACAGGTTAATGTTTTATCGCTTTTCAAAATTTGATCAGAATCATTACATTAAATTTGCGAAATGCCAAATGTTTATATGGTGTTATATGAGAAGAATAGAGACAAAAAAAATGTCACATTGTTATGGACGACCTTCATGAATTGGTGCAACAAAAGCGACATGGTCCATATCATTAAACTGCACAGAATAATATTCTCAATACTTAAATCAACCGCTAAGTTGACCTGTTAATCAAGTTTGGGTGATTTATACATTTGACTGTAATAGCAATTTATAATTCAGCGATAAAAACTAAAAGTAATATGCAGCAAACGATAAAAACACAAATCATAAAATAAATGTAAGATTTGACAGGTAATGTATACAAAAAGTATCAAATCTTACAACTTAGATTTATGGGGGTTGTGTTCTTAATTTTGGTGCAACTCAACATATTTCTCATTAAAACAAAAACAAATTGAAATTTACAATATTTGTTTTCTGTATAATATGGTTTAAATATTTTACTTTCTTATTGAATATCATATATGGCAAGTTGTACCAAAAGGTAAAAATGCTAATTGATACATTAATTCTAAAATTTGACAGATTTGTAGATAATCTGTTAAATGTTATGGTTAGTGTTTAAGAATTGCATTTTTTCTTTTGGTGCAACCTGCTGATACTCTTAGTACAATTATGAGTTACTATAATGTAATGAATTTCTTTTATAAACTTAATTTGATAAAATTCATGAATAAGTTAACATGTTTGAGCAAATTATTCATTAATGAAAATTGTATATGTGTTAGATATGACACACACAATAATTTTATTTGTATGGACTACGTTCAAAGAACGAGACCACATGTGCCAAACCACTAAAAGCCATATGGTTTCAGAGTCAAGCCAGTTCAGAACATTATCGAATCGTCCAATTTCTTGTGGCTCCGCGCATATGGTCGCGCCACTTGGTTGCAGTACATTCAAATGGTGTGATCATGTGTGGGGGTGTTTAAAATTTGGATACATTAAAATCATAAATTAATATTTTTGGCAAGGCAGCTAGTTTACTTGAGATCTTAACATTTTTTTTTTTCAATAGTTTTTTATTTACAATTTGTAGTTACAAAATGTTTAAATAATTCATAAAAAGATTTGTTGGAAAAGCTAAACTTTTCTTTGTTAATTCAAAAGTATAATAGACTATTTATACATTTTAAGCTTAAGCAATGCTGACAGACTTTGCCTCATCTCAAACACTTGTATTTTATATTATGAAAAAAATATATCACCATATATACACCTACTTATGTTTTTAAAAGTTAATACATTTAAATAATAAAACGCATGCTATACAAGATCCATTTTAAAATTATTCAATAAATAACTATAAAAATTATTAAATACAAATAATTTTATTTCTTAAATTATAATATTTCATATACATAATTCAATATTAATAGTATATTTCAAAATGGATCATCATTACAAAAAATACACTGGGATATACATGCTCAATTATATGCTGCATGCGGGTTAGGCCCTTATTGAAATTAAGCAAATACATTGTCCATTTTGGATTCAATATATAACAAATTTAGCCTCAACAATTTCAGGACTTAAAAACACATTCTGGACAATATATCTATTAGTAAAAACACAAAGTAGATTGAAAACAAATTCCACACTCTTAACACTTTAGTTCTATAGATAGGCACTTTCATGAAGTCACTAATAGACCCTGTACATTTTTCTAATATGTGATGTAAACATCCTGTTTGATCGAATGCCTGGCTGATTGAGTGTCTTCTATTGAGTATCAGTAGCGTGATCAACAGGCATTCAATCATTCCTTTGTTGAAAGTTTAATCTATAATTATATTGATCAATGTATTGTCAAACAACATCAATGGCGGAGGGTGGCGGCGCGGTGGACGTACCTACGAATATGCGGGGCATGTCGCATTGCTCGCAGTTGGTGAGTTCCGGGTAGTTTCTAAATGTGCATACATGGCATTGCCATGGTGCATCGGCAGGCGGTGCCTGCGGCGGCGGCGGGGGCGGTGCAGGACGGGCGGGCCGCCGTGCCTCGCCCCCCGCCGGCCGCCCTACGTTTGAAGGTCGTTGACCCGTATAGATGTTGCTATAGAAGTCCGCATTATCTGTATCTGTAAAATTAAACAATTTATTAATTACATAAAAATTCTATTTTTTTTTAATTATTTTATTTATTTCTAAATTATATTTTTAGTTTCTGTTAACAATGGCCACGACTGTTATAAGCATTGGCATTTAATATTAATTATTTGCGTTGGACGCAAAAAAACCAACAACATACCATGAATACAATAATATTTTGACTTAAAAAACACTTTAAACACATTTAGTAGCTTTTGAGGACACTATAAACAGCAAAAATGAATTATCCATTTGATTGTCTCAACTATATTTCAAAATGAATATCAGTAAATATAAAAAAAAATTCTAAGAAAAACTAGACAGACAATTATTAGCATTATTTTTATTATATTGCTAAATTATTAGCAATATTTATAAGCATGAAATATGTTGACTATAAAAAAAAGTTATACACATTTTATTCTAACTTTAAGCTTTTTAATTTACACATAATTTCGATTTCATCATAATTATAGTGGCTATTTACAGTTAATTATTTCACTAACTCTATAAACTAAGTTTTTCTATATCCTCTTTTAAGTTCTAAGTAGAATTAACTACAGGGAAATACAACTTTAAAATAACATATTAAAGATTGTGTGAACATTAAGAATTTCTTTAACAAAACAATTTCTTTTAATCTTCCAACCTTATAAGTTGGCTTATTGTCTGTCATAATATGGTTTGCCTTTAACTTTAGAAAAAAAATTGCGTCGTTGAATTGGTTAAACTCAATCTTTTCACCAAATCCAAACTTGCACCTCATAATTTACAATCAGTATAAGTTTTCTTTGTGAAGTATATTATGAAAGCATGTTTTGTAAATAATAATTATTATATTACAACAGACTAACCATGAGATACATCAATATTGTATATCATATCATATGTAATATTGATTTAATTAAAAGTCTATGATTCACAAAATGTTTTAAGCATTCAATAAATTTCCATAAAATATAGCAAAATGACTTTATAATAGAAGAGTCAGAGCCTAAAGAGAGTAGTGAGATCTGCCACATTTCTCTACTTGTACTTAACCTATAATACTTCCCATTTGCAATTTTTAAAAAGACAATTTTGTTGCCTGTTGTTGCGGGTGAGTATAAATGTTTTACATACCTGGTGCGCTACTAGATATTTCAAAATGTTTAGCAAGCGTTGCACATGCTTCTCTCAGTTGATGAACTTCTTCGCGCAGTTTCCGAGTGGTCGAGGGATGTGGCGGCGGCGCCTCCAGCACAGCCGTCTCTCTTACTAGTTGTGCGAGCCGAGTCCTTTCAGCTGCTACAGCGTCTTGTAACAATTTTAGTCGAGCGCGCTGCCGCTCAATCAATGACGGTTCTGTGAAGTTTTGTAACAACAACAATATGTTTTCTAAGTTTCATTCCAAAAGGGCGCAAAATACTAGATTATCTAGCTCCATAGCAAAAAATAATAATTAAATAAAAGTTAAAGCTAATAAGTTCCATACATAAAAAATATATTTATATTTGCTCAGAACATTAATTATTGATATTCAAAAAAAAAGGTGTTTAGACTCTGTAAAAGAAACATAAAATCTATACAATTTATTCACAAATATTGTAATGACTTTCAATTTTACACATACGCAACACAGACATATATATTCTATAGCCGCAAACTAGAAAAAAAATTAAATGTCTATGTATACCATACAATGCAGTAGTGATTGTATATTTAGAATATTGTTTTTGAAACAGAGTACAGTGGTGAGGGATTGTACTGGTTTCAAATGAAATCCCAGATCATAGCCAAATTTACTAATATGAGTTTAAATTTAAGTGAAATTAAACACATGCGCCATTTCTAGAACAAGTAAAGCTACAATGTTAAACAACGGAAACAGTTCATTAAAACCCAAGCTCCTCAACCTTGAAATACGATCAGGAAAGATATGGTGCACATAAAACGGAGTGATAAAATTATGTTATGTATGCTATTATTTTATTGATTTCTTATGTAATACAACATATGGTTAAAAGAATACTTGGAATACTACACAGAATAATTCTATAATTTTTTTATCTAGGAGATAAAAACAATAAAACATTTCAAAAGTTTACAGGTCAAAATTAATTTCACAATTTACAAGATTTGGCTAATTCTTCTGAATAGGAAATGGCTTTTGTATTCACTTTCATCATGAAATTACAGAACATACACATCAAAAACTAGGTAACCAAGGTAACCAGCAATTTTATGACTTAATGACATTAAAATCTTTAACATTGTTGAAAATCAAACGTTGAAATAAAAAAAAATAAGTATAAGTTTTTTATTTATTTATTTGAAGAGTTTAAGTTCATTGTAATAAACATTTTAGTTTCTATGTTTTATTGTAGAAAAAGAAATATTTGTATTATATCTTTATTACTTTTGCTGGGATGTCAACTTTTTTGACAGTTTCTTTTTTGCATTTTCTCATTAATTTAACATCAATTAACATTCCCAGCTAAGAGTTGAACTCTTAACAGTTTTTTATGAAAGCTATTTCAATGCCTTAGCTTCTTTAGTCCAATTTTCTTCTTCCTATCTAATTTTTATAGCAATTTTTTTTAAAAGTTCTAAGTCCGTTTTGTAACTAATAATTTAATCTAACCCTCATATCCCACTCTCATTCATTGAGGTTTTGTCATTTGCCAAGATTGATATATCAATTTTCAACAGATTTCCGTGGAAAACAGCAAGAGCTCCTTTTACAATCTTTCCCACATTATAAAACCTTTACATCCCCAAACACCTTCAACATAAAAATACTACTTATTGCCAGTACTCTTTAAGGAAAATGATTTGCTTAAAAATTAAAATAAATCTGAAACAACCACCAGACAAAAGATCCGCAATATTAACCTCAAATGGGAGAACAGGTATTACACATTTTCAAGTATATTTCCTTCTGTATCCAAAACCATAACAGGTGAACTAAACTTGCAATGCACTTGCATTCGTTCTCCCAAGTGGAAATATGAAACTTTTTCCTACTTCTAAATTTGCAACTCATTTGATATTTGCTCACTCTGTAGCTGCAACCAAAAATGCACTAATAGCTTTTTCGTATATTTGTAATTCAGTTTGAGCAAAAGTTCTCCCCTTATTCATACATCACTATACTTTTGGTTCGCCAAAACAAAAATGTTTTAGCTCGAGGAACTCAGCCCTTTCAATAACAAACAGCACTTTCATAGAAACAAGTTCATTCTATATTTGAACTATTACTTTATAGTATTTTTTTATGTATACTTCTAGATTTAAATAATCTAAGAACAAAATTTTAAGGTCGTTGGCTTTTCATGATCATCCACTGAGGTTCGATAAAATGATGACCTGCAATATTAACTTTATTTGGAGAGCAGAATAATTTTTCCAAAGACTGGCACCTATGAAATAATAATAAACGGACAGTATAAGATTTAAAACATAATATCCTATTTCTTTGAATTCTGTCAGAAATACATTGTGTACTTTCTGTAGGCTGGAGTACCCATATTTTTAAACCTTTCCTCATTCAATAAAATCTTCATTTGTGAGTCTTCATATAACTGATCATAATATATTTTTGAAAAGAAGGTTTATAGATTTAGCTAATCCCAAGACAAATGTTTGGAAAATCTACAATCTTGAGATTATCACTAGAGATAGATAATGAACGGATATCTAAAGATTTCTTTGTTTTATACATTGGTAATCATATTGTAGCAAATAGATTAATATGAATATTGAGCTATATTTACAATTTTGTCATAAAATTAAGGCCTTGAATGTCTCCATAATAAGATACAGCAGGCCCGTTAGTATTTCAATTCGTGTCAAATCTATCAGCCCCCATAATACATGTCTATAACAATACATACAAAGCACATTTATTACAGCAAATCTACAAAAAACGCACACTTAAACATGGATGACAAGCAGTGGTGACTTGGTTGCGACATCTTGACTTTTGCTTGATGCATATTTTTGTAAATGGTATAACGTTAATGATTTTACTTTTTTAATAAACCCTATGTTAAATCCATTGTGATGTTTAATTCATTAAGTCACATATTAAGTAGTATGTGTAGATTGATCTCAACATTTATGTATGTATGTGATTTGTTGATAATTACAAGGTAATTAAAAAAAAAAATTCAAAATACGCTTAATAAATATTAATAATGAATTAAAATGATAAGTTCATAATTTAATTAAGACGAAAAGTTTGTATTAAAGCAATAGTTATTTTTACTGTTGTTGTATTTATATTACATGAGATTTCAATCAATGCGAATACCTCGAGTTTGTTCCGTGCTGGGTCTAGCTTGATGTGTTTCAAGTGGTGAGGGTTGTGGTGGCGGTGGTTGTGGCGGCATAGGTGCGCGGCGCCGTGGTGGTCTCGTCGTGCTAGGGCTCACAGTAACCAGAACATGCCCCTCAAACGAATCCTCCTCCCTACCTTCACGATCCTCCCTTATTGGACTAGCCATGCTTGATGTGGGAGTGCAAACTGTGAGGTTCACTGAAGTTATTGTATGTGGGCTATCGAAATCTTCTAACCATGGATCAGAGTAACCTCTCCCCAAGTCCATATGACAATTCACTTTGACAGATAGATTTACAGGGTAACCTCGTTCCGGCCAGTATCCACTGCTGGGCACATCTTTACTATGCTGTGCCTCTTCTTTATGTGCAGATAAACTGGGTGAAACTGTTCTACAAGGTTCTGATTCAGATAAATTCGGGTGCTGTTTAAATGCAACGTCTGGGTTTGGTTTCATGAATTCGAGAGTACATGGTCGCTTAGGTTTCTCTTGTAATGGCTGATTAGAACTAGTCTCGTTTTTCTTACTGATAGTTTTCTTTTCTTTAGGTTTTTCGAGTCGTTCGTTTAGATTACTTTTTATTTTACTACTTTTTAATATCTGATAGTTTGTGCTTTCCGTTTGTTGACGTTCAGATTTTATTTCTGTTTCAGTCTCAGGACCTGTTTTTAAAGGTTCATCCTTTGTACCATCATTGGTTAGTTCATGATCACTAGATGATTCAGAATTATATTTTGCCACACAATTATCAATATTTATTGTTACTGGGGATGAAGCATTCCCACAACTTGTTTGTGTCTCTTGAAATCTAGATATATTAACACTGTTTTTGGCTTCAACTAAATTATTGTGTGGACTATTTTTGTTAGATTCAATTTGAGTTTTATCTGATTTTGTAGTGATTGTGGCCACTTGCGGAACTTGGCAAGTGATAGCTGTAACAGCTGTTGGCCTGGATATTTCGTGTTTAACAATGGGCTGATTTTTACATCTTAGCGGTGCATCAACTTTTAATTCGTTGAGTTGACGTGCGGCAGCTGACGAAGATGCGTGATAAGCGTGTGTAAGAGACGCCTTTGCTTCGCTATGTAGATGTGTTTCACAAGCTTGTTTATCGTGACAATATAGTTCAATTGTATTTGAGACAACATGATCGGGAACGCCTGGAAATTTCTGTTTTAATTCATGGAACAGTTGCATAAGAGAGATGTTAGTGCATGCGCACGGTGAGGGGCTCGCAGCGCCTTCGGAGGGGGCAGACATCGCCGCCCATCCTCGCGAGAGGCCCTCCCTCGCCCACGAAATCCTCGCCGTACGTAGCAAACGCAGGGTGGTTCTTCAATTTACCGGTACATAATAACAAAGATCTTCTTGTGTGTGACATGAACTGTAAATACTATCGCGAAAGTGACGTCACAACAATGTCCAAAAATTCACAATTTAGTGTGTTATGTACACTGTTATCACCACGTAAGATACATAAAAGATTAAAGCAGTCAGAAACAGCTACCAAAGACCGACGAAATATCATACATTATTGGAAATCACTGAACTTTTATTCCTTTTGTTATCATTATTCGTGTTATTTATCAAAAAAACTGATACACAATTTATTAATTAATACTTAAATAGGTAAAGTAAAAAGACTCTCGCACAGTATTACGTTACACTTTTTTTGATATATTGTCATGATATGATATTGAATAGAAAGCACAATGGAAATATTTTTAATTAAGACCAAAAATAAATTGCGAATGGCATACTTGTCAACTCAAATCTGCCATTTTGTTGCGCATAGGTAATAAAAACTTTACAATTAAAATGTTTAATAATTAGAAAAATTGCTTCAACCAAAACTATTGTTAAAGTTTTGCTACTTACAGAATAAAATACTCAAAACAATATGTCCGATATATATTTTTTGATGCTTTTAAAGCGATTTCATGATCAAAATTGTAATGTAAAAATAACAAAGACAGATTCAAAGAATGGTAACCCTGATTCTGATGTCAAACTGACAAGTTCTGTAGGGTGACACAATTGACATATGGTTGTGTCAATGTTTAATGTGCGACAGTTTAGGTATTGTAAATTACATATTTTTTTCTAAGGTATTAGATTGTCTCACCAGATATGTAGAGAAACAATTCTGTCGTGGTCTGCAATTATCCATACTTTAGGATTTTTTTTCCATTTTGACTTCTTATTTTTTAGTCTGCTTATTGCTGGTATTTGTCAGTAATTCACCAGCAATTAGTGTTTCTTTAACACCACTTTCTTTGTGTTAAACAATATAATTAGATTAGTTTTTAGTTGATGATAAAACACCAATATACAAAAGTTTAAAATGAGTGAAGATTTGCGACGTTACTTGAACCAGCTACTAGAAAAGTAATTATTTGTTTTTTTTTACTTGCTTTCAGTTATGACTTTGGAATCTTATTTATTTTGCCCTGTTTTAGAGTAAACGGTCTACACTGTATATTGATAACTGATCGTGATGGTGTTCCACTCGTGCGAGCAGTGACAGAAAGAGCTCCTCAACTAGCCCTTCGACCAAATTTTATATCAACCTTTGGAATGGCTACTGAACAAGCTAGCAAATTAGGGCTAGGTCGAAATAAAACCATAATTTGCATGTATTCAAGTTACCAGGTTAGTTTCCGCTTCATTATTGAAAAAACTAAATTACATTTTTGAACAATGGTATTATGGAAAATTATTTAACACGAGACTGCAAAAGTTTATAGTATATTTTTTATTTTAATTTGTTTCAGGTTATACAATTAAACAAATTACCATTAGTTATTACATTTATTGGAAGTGATAATTGTAATACAGGGCATATATTGTCTTTAGAGAATTTGATTGAACCATTTTTAAAGGATTTGGCAAGTGTGGTGACTGAGGCTCCCTGAGGAATAAAAATGTAATGGGATATCAAGTAAAGTAAATCATATGTTATTGTGTGCATAAATTTTATATAAAGTTAAATATGCATTAACATTTTGTATAATTATCTAATGTTATTAAAATATCTTTAAGGACATTTAATACACAAAATAGTGAAAAACTGGTTTTTAATTTTAAAATTCTATGGCATTTTAATTCAAAGACTAATATGTTTAAGGACTGCTCAGTTTTAATTGAATATGGTATGTTCAAGAATGAATTTAAATAAATAGAACTAATTTTAAATTGTTTTATACATTTATTAATATATTATTCATTTACAATTAAAGAAGTGGTTTTTTATGATTGAAATTTCACTCAACTTGGATAGCAGGGTATAATGGATGTATAAATAAGGAAAAGTATAAATAAAGATACATAATGACACTAATTAATGCTTCATTTTGTAAATTGTCACTCTTACATTGTAACTTACAGTTTTGACTGTTTGAATTGACAGCACTATATAGCAAATATCTTTAATGCTCTTATTTAAATCATATTTTTTCTATTTAAGTACTGATATCCATATAATATTTTTTTTTATGTAGAAATAGGATACTATGACTACATAAAATGGGAATTGAATTTGTAAAAATCATGGCAATACTGGAGTGAGAAGCGGTTCTCCATTTAGGGCTTTGATAACATTCCTGGCAGCTAATTCTGCCATATCTCGTCGTGTACGCACTGTTGCACTTCCGATATGAGGCAGGACAACTAAAACACAAAAATTATAAATAAAACTATATGTTATGTATTATGACACAATAGACGATTACGATACAGCACAATTTAATGTTGTATAATAAATGTTTCTTATAGATAAAATTACTGAATTTAAAAAATACTTTCCGTTTATGTGTCATTAATAATTAGAATTTTGGGTAGTTTTTAATTTAATTATATTAATTTTTTATTTTAAAAACGTACTTGTAGACTTTAGAAATTGAGATGTTATCGATAAAAAAGTATAATATAAATTATTTACATTGAAAAATCTATTTGTGCTTTAAGTTTTTGCCTTAAATGACGTTAGTCACTTACAAATATTAGATAGAGTAAGCAATGGATGATCTCTAGGTAAGGGTTCTGGAGTAGTCACATCAAGTCCAGCTGCACCAATTGTTCCATTTGACAGTGCCTCATATAAAGCCTCTTGGTCTACTAGATCTGATGCATTAAATTTGTAAAATTACATTAATTATATAACAAGTAATTTCATTATGAGTGTTGAAGGGTTAGTCTGTTTTATATTTAAATAATATAGATATTGTATATGTATAATATACAATTTTCATGATCTTAAGTTGGGATTTTTTAATTCTAGGACTGTAAATAATTCAAAAAGAAGCTAAATCAAACTCGAGTAATTGAAATGTTATTGACATAATTTAGTTTGCTAAATAAAATGAAAGAATATATGTATTTTCTTTACCTCCACGACCAATGTTTATGAGTATTCCTGATTTCTTCATTTTAGCCAGTGTTTGTCTATTGATCATGTGTCTTGTTTCATTGTTTAGAGGTACAGCCAGCACGACAAAGTCGCTTTGGGACAACAAAGTATCCAACGAAACAAACTGAGCACCTAGATCCTTACCTAGGCATTCATATGAAACATGTTAAATAAATGATAATAATTATAAAAAATTCTATACATTCTATTTATTTTTTTTTATTCAAGAGAAATTCAGTTTCAGAATTACAATATAGCTCCAAGTTAGATTTTGGTCACTGTTTTGAATGTATAGTGGCAAGATTATGCACCAAATACTGTAGTTTTTTATCGCATCAGGCACTCATCATTAAGCACCAAATAATATTGAGTAGCCATGTTGCATGCATAAACGACAGGTTGTCCAAAGCAGTTCTAGTCGTAACTTGTCATGTGGAAGTTGTGAATGTAAAAACCATTTATGATGCAAAGATGTTCTGAAATGCCATCTCACTGCATTCAATATTCCTCTTGATTGGTCTGAGTAGTTTGCCTTATGAGGATCAGAGTGGCATTTTAATATTAGTAGTTAGACTTCAAAAAGGAGCATCTAGAAGATCTCTATGCGAAATCAGATAAAAAACAGCCTTTTCATGACATATTAAGATTATTTCGATGAGTGTATTATTATGAATTTGCTAGTAGTTTTTATTCGATATCCAAATCCATTGACAGTAACAATTTTAAGATATTTTTATGATTATTTGCATATATTTTCTACATAAGTATATAGTTTCAGTTGTCAAAAATTGAAGTTGCCCCATAAATAATTTAATTATATACTATCCCACCATTCATAGCTTTGCCGATGTAAATCAATATTTGATTTTAAATCAGTGGAGAGTTTAATGGTTTTAACTTTATTTAAAATTAGTTATGGGTCTTGATTTATAAGCAAAAAATCATGCTTATAGCCTTGATAATGCTTTTAAAGAATAATTTAAAAATACATAAAAGTACCAAAATGTCTAATTAATAGTATTTGTTCGACAGAATAAAAATTGTATTATATTTGCTAAAGACTTAATGAAATTTCAACCTCTATACATATAATAAAACAATAGAATCGGGCGTGTTTGTACATTGAAGGTATATATGAAAAATGAAGAGGGGACGATAAGAGAAATGTAAAAAAGGCAATTATTTTTAATTTTCTTTGTCTGTCTGCACACGCATATCTTTGAAATTATTGAACAGATTTTAAGGAGGTTTTCACTGGTAGATAGAGCATGGCTTGGAGCAAAATATAGGATTTATTTCATTTAAATTCAATGTTGGGGGGAAAAAATTAACTTCATCTTTAGTGGGGTTGCATAAGGTATAAAAATTCTTTTATGCTTAAAAATGTACACTATCCCAGAATAATACTCCATATTTTATCTTTATACTAGAGTTTGTTTTGCCTTCATAGAAATTGGAATCGTTAGTGCTATTGGAAATGAAAGCAGACCGGGATCAAAATCGAGTGTCGCATCGGAATTAGAATCAAAAACATGATCGGGAACAAGATTTGAATTGACAACAAGGTCTTTCTATTTGTGCAACATAAAAGTGTAAGTATCTATTCAATGGATAATACCTTCAGGCTTTTCCCTGTGTCCAGTGTAAAGGAACCTTGCTACTTCCCAACCATTCAGCTTTCTTACAATGGTTTGTCCGATACCACCAAGACCTATTATTCCCACAGTACTGCCACGGATTTCGGTGCCTAGAACTTTCTGGAAGCCTATTTCCCACTCACCCCTGAAAATAGTTTGTATTATATTGGTATGCTAAATATGTCTACACAGCCAATGTTTTATAGGGTTACATGAAAATAAAAGAAAAAACGAATATTATTTACCAATGATAGTATAAAGATAAAACTTATAATATTCTTTAATTATTGAAGTAATGCAAAACTTTAAACATTAGAATTTTCATACTCATTCCCGAACAAGTAGTATGCGTTTGTATTATATTCATAACTCGCTGATCCCGGTATGATGCTAAAGTTCGTTATTTGTTATCAAATAAATGAGTCTTAATTATTATTTACTGCAGCTATGAATTATCCTACATATATGTCAAATACGTTGATTGTTACACAAATTTTATATTATTAAGTATCTGAAGGCTATTCATAAGGCTGCAAAAAGTGAAAATGTAATCTGCAAAATTTGACAGGTAATCCATACATTATCTGTCAAATCTTACGGACTTTTACGAATACGTTTTTACTTTCGGTGCAATTCGACGTTAGAGAAAATAAACCTTTTAGATTCATCAGAAACATAATTATCTATTCACTATGAAAATATTATGAACACAAATTAAAAAATAATAAAATATATAGTTGGATTATAATAATAAAGGGTAGGTATCCGATATATTTTCAGATAGTTGAATGTTTTTAGATACAGTTGATTTGTTACAGAATGTTTTTGGTTTATCTAAATCCATATCATAAAGCTAAATACCAGCTTCAGTGTTTACCTACTTGCATTTCGTTATACACTGATAGGTAGTGTATATTTTTTTATAGGATTCATAAGGAGCAAATAAGCATGTGGACTATCTGATAATACATGGTCACTGCCGCCCATGGATAAGTACCCACAAAGCCAGAGGTCATATACTGCTTTATAAAAGAAATTGTCAAAAAATCTTAGCCCCAAATATTTACATTTAATAATGTTACTTTTATATTTGTCTGTGTAACATTTTGTTTTTAATTGAAGTGACATATTGAATAATGCACTAGGTATCAAAATATATGGAAAAGACTTGAATTTAATGTAAAAATATAAAAGGTAATGTTCTGAAAATGGAAGGGGTGGGATTTAGAGTGGGAGGAATTTTTTTTCGGAATATTTTTTTATAATTCTTATTGTTTCTGAATTGCATTCCTTTTACATTTTTATTCAAAGCACTCGTAAAAGACCAATTTATCATTTTGTACAAATTTTTGTTTTTCCCCGTTTTGTTAAATGGTCTTATTAAAAGATTTAACCTTGTCTTTAAAAGTCAATTTTATACTAAATGATACATGAAATCTGTACATTACAGATTAAAAAAAAAATTGATATGGAGGGTCTTTATTAGAGCAACAGAAGCCAAAACGACAGTTTTTAGAATTTTTGTTTGTCTATCTGTATGTTTGTTACTGCATAACGCAAAAGCTGCTAAACGGATTTTGAATGATATTTTCGCAGTTTATTATTTTGGGGTCTAACTTAACATCTAAGCCATGTTTCATCTAATTCGGTTGGGTAGAACCAGGGTAGAACAGCTTGACTTCTCCGTAGTACTGCCTTTCATACTTTAGGGAGGTCATCTAAAATGGTCTAAATATTGTACTCCACGTGGTCGAAATTGCGTGCCAAAGGTAATATATAAATAAAAAGTAACCTTTTCACTTGATCCAAGTTTTCTGTGAACCTTCTAGCTGTACCCAGCATAAGAGCAACAGTCAATTCAGCCACTGCAGTGCTGAGCACGTTAGGAGTGTTGCTTAATTTTATAAATCGAGCGCGAAGCTCCTCAACGTTGCAGTGGTTATACCCTGCAGATACAGTGCTCACAATTTTTAGTTGAGTACCTAAAACCAAATAAATGTATTCCTGTATTCGATTTTTTCTTATTGTTTTCAATCTATTTGGCGTTAAATATGTATGTATATAGAAAAAACTTTTAATTAATAAGTATATAAAAAATAAAATTTTAGGAGAATCTTGGTTAAATGTATTAAATAGTTACATAAATGATTAAATCGTAGAAAATATGTACCTATTAATTCTCATAAGTATTCTATGTAAGTAGATCTTACAATTACAATTACAAGTTTAAGAAAACTATATAGACAAAATTAATTTATGGTTATTTAAGAGATTAGATTGTGACTTAATTGGCGACAAGTCAGAGCAACAATTTGAAATGTGGCATGTTTTTGAAAATGTTAAAAAATTCAAAAAACATTTGAAATTTTGACGGAAAATAAATGTTCTCTAATATCTAGTATATAATTTACGACGAAAATTATAAACATTATAAAAAATTACCAGCCCTGTCTAAAAGCTCGTTTGTCACAGGGTGATGTGACTGCCACACCAGCGCTGAACAGCCCGGTATCAGTGTTAGAAGTTCAGGGTACGCCTTCTCTAAACCTTCTGGTCCAAAATTGCAATACTTTGTTTGGACAACTGTAAAACTGAAAATTGAAATTGGATCATATTCTTTATTAGTTTAAAACCAAATGTTCTAAATGAAAGAAAGATTAATATTCTCACTTGTCTTGTAGTAACTTCAATGCACTCTCGGGGTAGTCATTGCTGGATACTAAAACTTTGTGAGTTTTAGACATTTTGTTTTAATTATGAAACACTGCTAGTTCGGCAAGGTGCTCGAGCGCACTGGAGAAAATACAAATAAAGCAAATTATATAATGCTACTGTACATATCTGTAAACCGCCATGATATACGTTATCAACTAGCGGTTTGTGATAGCATTATCTGCGGCAAACCTCTTGAACTAGGAAGAGTGAAAAAATATGTCGTACGCTGATCGTATAACGACTCATGATCACGTTTTGTCTGAACATCATAGACAAATATCTAGTTATATTATGTACGAGGAATTCAATAATTATTGATTTGAAGTAAAATCATTATAATTTGTGCTGAATTGAAATGACTCGTGGTATCTCTGATATTCACGAATTAAAATGAAAAAATTGTAGTTTTATAACATTGTTTAGTAGGTACAGTTCAAAACTATATGTATTATAATTATGAATACACAAAATTGGAACTTTGACAACTTGATTTTTCGTTTATGAAGGATTTGTTAACTTTAGAATGAATTTAGATGACTATACGTTAGGAGTGATTTTAATAAATAATTAAAACATAACATTATTTAAAAGAAAAGCAAATGAGCTATAATTATTCATAACCTTTGATGATTATCAAGAAAACTAGTTTTTGTCTACAGATCTACCCTCACGAGACAGAATGAATTCCTTCTCCTTTTATATAAAACGATCTTTCTTACATTCGTGTTTCTGCTCCCCGTTCTGTTTTCAACAAACCCCGTTTTGTTCTCGATTCTGATTTCGCTTTCTCTCTCTCCCTCTTCTCTTTCGCAATTCTTATATCGTTCTCGATCCTGATAATTTATTTAGTATCTAATTATAGTTCTTATGTTTATATATCTTATATCTGATGTATAAAGGTATTACATTGTTTTATTTAGACTGTAAAACTCAACGCCTCTCTTATCTAATTTACATGTTCTTTTTTTTTTAATTCATAGCTATGTTGTCTGGTCAGGTTATAGAATATAGATATTTTGTTAGATAAAGTAATACACGAAATAAACAGGGACGACAACGGTGAAATAAGTCGAAAAAAAGACGCTTTTAGAGGGCTTAAATGATTTACGCTGAGTAAATTTATAAGATATATATCGAACTAACATACTACATAATTGTAGAGCTTAAAAAGAACTACAAAAAGAAAAGTCCGTGATATATCTATCTTCTAAGGATGGCCCATAATGAGCATTTATATCTTTAAAACAATACTCTGCTATCGACAGTGGGCTACCGAATTGAGACCCTTAAAAAGGAGAAATTTTGTATATAAATAAAATAAATGTTTTCACATTAAAAAACAAAAAAAAAGCACCAAATACCTAAAATATTTAAAAGTATGCTTAAATTTATAATATTTGACCTGTTCTTATTTGTAATTCATAATTAATATACGCACGTAAGCAAAAATTTATTTTATTTGTAAAGAAATTTAGGGCTTAGTTAGTGATTTATTATACGGAATTCATACTTGGGACTCCCGTTATACGCGTCCGCTTATGATGGTGGCTCAAAGGAAACTCACTGAAAAAGCTCGAAAGGGCCATTCCTTTATTACAGTGTAACGCACAAAACTTTGCCGCTGTGAAGTTCGCCACGAAAGCGTTGCAATGGCCTAAAATAGGAACGCACGGAGAAGAAGGAAGGGTCGGCAAGCGTAACACCTGCGCAGTATATCATTCGCAGCCAATTCAGAGCGGCAAAGTTCTTAGGCGATTTTTCGTCCCCCCCCTCCCCCCCCTCGGCGAGATTTGGCTTGAGCCATCGCCTCCATTCCTTAATCTCACGTAATATTTTTAAATACGTATTTTTAGTATAAATACGTGAATCTGTGCTTGAATTGGTTTTATTTAAGAAAATATATTTTTAGCTTAATTTTTATTAATCAGTGACTATTGGAACATGTCCAAGTGATTTTTACGAAAATCATGCGCTTCTTCAGCCTAGCTGATTTAGCCACTTTAAGCCGTTGTCGTTGCACACAGGAACTCAGTGATTCGACAATTATTATTGTGTAGGACTTGGCCACATTTTAATAGAAAAACATGTTTAATTTAACCCACTTTTCTTGCAATTTCGCACTGTTTCTCGTGGAAAGAAAATACGTGGTATTTGACGAAATCTTCCTCACCACCATAAAATATTGGGTAAGATTTGGCTCGACGTAAGCGCCTCATGTAATTAATGGACGCAAAACCTAAAATTTCTCTATAAAACAGGAAGTTTTGGGGCTGGTCTACAAGATGAATCGTTTTTTAAACGACCCAAGACCGTGTACAAAATGTTTGTATTTTATGATATTATTGTACTTATTTAATTTCTATTTTATTAATGTAAGTTGTATTATTTTCAATTATGGTTTCAAAAATATTGATAGTAAGTAAATGAAAGTGAGCATATAAACAGCGTATTTAAAGTATAAACATAGTTCTTGAAGCCCTAGTTATAGTCTGGTCTATAAGTAATATTTGTGTATAGATAAATAAATTAGTAGTTTCTCCATGTGGCAGGGCCATGCTGTGGTCAACTTAAATTGGCTGCAGCACCAAAATGCACGAGCTGTGCAATACCACACTCTTACACAATAAAGATGTGAAGTAACTGCTTTCGCTGTTGAATTTCGTTCAGTGAGTGAGAGTTACGGTGACTTCCATCAACCCACTCTCTCCAGATCGGCAGTGCCACCACACCACACATCGACAGTTGCGACTGTCAATGTGTGGTGGTGACCACTTACTCTCTGTTGGCTCGCATATGCTTTTCTGCTCTTCTACAATTCTACTGTAGTAAGTTTTATATGAAACGTTTATGAGATTAAAACCATAGAGTACATGGTTAATAATTACCAATCAATTCAAGTCGTTTTTTATTTGTAAAGTATATTTTTATACCTATAATTATATGAAAATAATATGAAAATTTCAATTGTAAATTATATTAAAAGGTGAGTTAAATTATCAGTGTTCTGTAAAAAGCACAAATATGTGTCTCCACAATATGTGTGGAGAAATCCAGAGATTTTTAGCCGCTTCCGAGTACAGTACAACGCAGGAAACTCTGCCGCTCTGAATTGCCTGTGAACAATGCAATGTACAGGTTCAATGCTCCTCGACCCTTCCATTTTCTCCCCCGTGCCATTGCGACACTTTTATGACTAACTTCACAGCGGCAGAGTTTTATGCATTGTACTGTACGCGCAATTAATTTAAAATATTACCGTTCGAAAAATAACTTTACGTAGAAAAAAACTTCAGATTAAACATTCTCAAAAACATAGGGAAGGGTCATTTTCATATACATATTAATACACGAAAGGTTTTCATGTATAAAATCTAAAGGATAACCTCCTGAATCGGTCAACGAAGCGACGTATTATAAGAAATAACTAATTTCACTTTGCTACTAAAATATAAAAATGAATGAGGAGGTCTTTCTCTCAAAAACTGTAAACTTTTTTAAATAAAAATAAAAAGCTTTAAACAGTGCTTAGAGTAATAAAAAAAAATAATGCCAATCAATTACTCCGCGTTAATTAATTAATGCGTTTACCTATATGAGCTTACTTACATTGTCGGATTAATAATAAAACCTTAAATTTTATTATGAGGTATTTATTTAAACTACCATAGACAAATTAAAACCACAAAATGGATAATGATTATCTATTTTGTGTTATAACTGTGTGGATACATCTCTTTAATACAAACATCTCTTCAATTCGTGCAATTTTTAAACTTGACATTGCATGGGTTCTCCTTGTAGCCCCAAAAGTACGTTGTTAGCCGCAATAGTTGCCATTAAGTCACGTGTGCGAACAGTTGAGCTGCCCAAATGGGGTATAACGACTGAAAAAAAGAAAAGGTAAAAATCAGTTTTATTGTCGTCTTTGTCATAGATAGGTAATATATGCCAAGATGCGGTTGTTCACAACAATTTGCCATTTACTTTGGCACCTAGATATAAGTACTAAAATTAGTTAACAGGAGTCGATTTTTTATTAAATGAAAAAAAAAAATTGGAAAACGGTTGACCCTAAAGGCCATCCCTGTAACTTCCCGCTAATTTTAACCGCAAAGCTATAGTAACGTAGTTTTTGTGACGTTTTTGAGCTCTTCAAGCTCAAAAAATACGGTTTATATGTTATTTTGAGCTGTTCGAGCTCAAAAGTCTGGTATACATTAAACAAAGTATTTTTTTACATAAATTGTTCGAGTTTAATTTGTTTTATGGCATTTAACGTTGTTTTTTTAGCTCTCTTAGGCGAAAGTTATTTTAAAAAACTTATTTAACGAAATTTGAAAATGATTTGACAATAATTTTTCTCAAACAAATTAACCGTGTCTGATTTGTTTATTAGTGATTGATTTAATCGTTTGAGGTTTTAAGTAAATGAATTATTGAAATTTTTAAAATGCTATAACATTGGAACGCGTTGTTCGATTTCAATGTCCAAACGGCATTCGACGTCATTTTTTTAGGTTAAGAGCTGATTAGGTTTGGTTGTAATTGATCGGTGCAATAGCCAAAAAGTTATTCTCAAAAAACTACATTTTCAAATTTCATTTCCGATTTTTTTGAAATTTCTCGAAATATACTGAGCACGGAAAAGGCCATTTCTAGATTCACAATACAAACTGTAATCAATATAATTAAAATTCATTTAGAGATAAATAAGGTAAGGTATAATTTGTGAGGGCTTTGCATTCTTTCTTTATCATGTATCTAGTGTAGAAGAGAGGTGACTTTGTGGTTAAGAGTGTTGTCTTTGAAACAAAGGGTGCGGGATGTGTGCTCAACCATTTGTTCCCTGCCGAGCCCGTTAAGGCATCGGCGCTGGACTTTACCATCACACTCGTTTTTGTCTCATCGTTTGTAGTTCATTGGGCCATAGTGAAGAAGCTAAGGTACAAACTCCCAATCTAGAATAAAAAGTTTATGGGGAGAGTGCCTCAGGAAAGCAAATGAAATTATGAGACTATCTCGAGACTCAACCCTTTTCTGTCTCTCCATATCTCCGATTTCCTTTCAACTATTTTTTTTTGAGCACTCTAAAAGTTCGCCATATACAAATCAAATTTTGCGTATCACCCAGCTAATCACCTGTAGTTTTTATAGCATTATAATATGTCAGTAAAATGTAACAAAAGATGTTCTGCAATCACAAATAGTTTATCTTTCTGCATTGCTTTAATCTAAATCAGAGAGGAAAGACTGTATGAGACTAGTCCATAGTCATAAGTTATTTGTGTGGTTAATCACAAGGGCGGATCCAACTTTCGAGTCAGGAGATCACGTAGTGGAATTCTAGTCACGACAGCCTCTAATTCGATTATGCAATAATGAGAGGGCGCGGAAAAATCCAGCCCGAGGGGGGTCATGACCCCAATGAACCCAGTAGATCCGCCCGGTCGATTCACTCGCATCCGGTAACACACTTTCTGAAATCTGAAAAGTATTAACGCGGCTCTTTTAACCCTCCATTTGACTAAAACATATTTTCAGGATACGTACCGCCCGTGTCATTCGTACTAGCTGTAAAACAGTGCAATGAAATTAGAAAACAACAATCAAGTCAAAATGTTTAACCCTTACTTACAACAGTTAGGAAGAGCTAACAGAGGATGATCCCTGGACAGGGGTTCCGGCGTCGTCACGTCTAAACCCGCGGAAAATATCCAGTCTTCTTTCAGCGCCTTTATGAGGGCGTTTTGATCGATCAAATCTGAAATTATATATTTCATAACAATACTAGAAATTCGATTTTCGGACTAAAGCACTAAGATGCAGTTATGGATATGAATTCTGCAGTTGTGTCAATGATAAGATTTTTTGGAAGTTTTTATTAGCCTAGCCGATGTATGTAGTATGTTTGCATCAAATATGCCTTCTAGGTAATTAACCTTATAAAGGATGCAAAAATTTTCATACTTAATTTATTCGGTGACAATGCGATAATATTCAGGAATTCGAACCGGCTAGAATAGTTGACATGTTGACATTATATAATTCTTTAAAGGTAAAGATTTCATATCACTGACGGTACTGTGATAACATAATCTTGTTCCAAGTATTGAAGAGTAATCTTGAATGCAATATCAAGATATTGCATTTAAGATTTACCTACTCTTCAACCAAAAAAAAATTAACCTTGTTTGTTATTTGACGTGTAAGCTGCAGTTAGCACATGATAAATATAAATGAAAGACGTGATATTTGTAATTGTGTTTATTTAAGTGGATTTCTTGTATAAATTAAATTTATGTGACTACGCTTCTGAATCAATTGAAAAAACAAAACATAAGAACTAGAAAAAAATCATCGATTCCTAAAAACATGAATGAAACTACTCACGGTGAGATTATATTTCTTAATATTAATTTCAACAATCAATATTTATGATAAGGCTTGTTCCGAGCTTTTAACTTCAGATTTACGTAGGCATTTTTTTTCCTTACATCAAATTTTTATAATGCGTAAATGTTTACACGTGCCGGTTGCCGAATGGTCAGTTCGTTGTTCTCAAAACGGAAGCTACTGAGTTCCAGCCCTGACTACAGGCAAGTTATTGATCAATGAGTTATTAATTTAAAGTCAATTGCAAATCACTTGCTCCGTGCCTAGTAAGTTAGATTAAGTCATCGAACTTCGGCATGTTGTCGCTGCATAACGCTCAACGTTCATTAGCATAGCCCAACGGGCCAGCAATGAGGGCCAAGGCACGAGTCTCTCGATTTGAAATAATAAGATTGTGGGAGCGTATTCAACACATCTGATTTTTGTGGATCAATCTGAGTTGGTCATCGCCGCCTATAGACACCCGCAACTGTAGAGGCTCTACCAGTGAATTGCCGGATTTTTGAGTTAGAACAGGATATCTGACGGACGGGGATCGATGGAGAGGGAGCGGGCGTTGAAGAGAGGCTCGGTCCACCAAAACTTTCGCTCAATGGACGAAACGCAACAGCGGAAGCTGTTAGCTTCACGCCTGTATTCTGTGAGAGTGTGGTATCTTATCGGTCTAACAGGTCGATTGTCATGCTGCAGTCAAGTTGACAAAGCACGACTCTACCACCCGTACTACTTCACACAACCAATGCGCTCGTACGTAGATAACATCACTCACCTCCTCGGGCGACATTTATTAATACGGCGTTCTTTTTCATCATACGCAAAGTGTTCTCATTGATCATGTGCTTCGTTTCGGCCGTAAGCGGGCAAACTAGGATTACGTGGTCACTTTCTCGCAGTAGTTGATGGAAGTCGACATATTCCGCCTTCAACTCCTTAGCTGTCAAAAAAGAATTTAGTCAAACAAATGTTATTTTTTAATGGAAACAATTAAAGTAATCGGTATAAAGGCTAATATCGAGCCAGTGTGTAAATATTACATCAATGATATTAGATAAGCGAATGCGACGGGACGTTATAAACAATCTATCAATTTTTTTCTTTAATTCTTCATTTATTCTACAATAAAAGTTTGATTATTGAATCGTTCACTATTCGAGTTTTCTCCGATAATTATAGCATTAATTAAAAAGAAATAATAAAGAAAAATAAATCTTATTTGGGTCTGTGCTTACGTATTAAATAAAATTTAAATGAGTGAGACTCTCGTGCGATAGACATAAAACTTACTAGGTTCTAGAATTTATTGACTATTTTATTATTACAGGACTGGGAAAGAATGATAAGGTACATGATTGAAGAAAATCTCTCATTAATCATCAATAACTGTCGAGTTTCATTAATTCATACTCCGAGAAAGAAATTACGTGATAGCTGAAGTATGTTATAAATAAATATTATAACGTATTCAACTAAGGTATTACGTAAACGTCTTCTGGTTCCCTATGTTGCATATTACATACAGCGCATGCGCGTATACTGCTTATGCCATTTTCAACGCAGAGAGTTAAATGAATCTTCTTCTCTTTCCTCTTAACCGCCCGATGGAGTCGGAAAAGGACGGCATCACTCCTCGTCTCGATCGGGTCAATTCGTATTAACATCGCCAGAAAAAATGTTACTGCACATGCGTGTATAGTGCATATGATGCATTTGAAGAGAGTAACAATGATTCTCATTTTCGTTTAACCGTCGCTGTCAGATAAGGGGGTTTTATTTTTTTATCTTCTTTAATCCCGCGGCTAATTCGCCCTACCACGCCCAAAAAAGTTTCATATCAATAATTCGTATAAACATTGTAATTGAACTGCACAGAAATATTTTAATAAACGACGTCTTCAAAATCCCACTACATCACCTTCCGGTTTCTGGGTACGGCCGGAGTATAGAAATCTCGCGACTCCGAATCCGTGTAGACGCCGCACTATGGACTGCCCAATGCCGCCCAGGCCGACCACGCCCACCGTGGTGCCTGCTATATCTTGGCCTAAAGTCCAGTTGACGCCGATTTTCCATTCGTTACTGAAATAGAACAATTTAACAATAGAATCAGTTTATTTCTCACATACGTTTGGTTATTTATATATCTATTGTGTTAACCGTTTTAAATTGTTAATTTAAAACAGTCAACACAATTAATTTTAATTTTAATTACAAGATAAAGGAATTCATTTTATATCTACACGGACAGAGCCGCGGGCAAAAGCTACTATATATATACATACACACATATACCCTACTAGTAGTAATTAACAGTTATAAGAGTAGTAATTATCTGTAATAATATTATGTTTGATTGATTCAAAATTGATATATCAAACAAAATTATATTGAAATATTTTGTATTAATTAATTTGTAAAACAAATAATTAATATATTCGCACTTTTCTATGTCGGCGATGCCTTCTTTAAACCGGCGAGCAGCGGCCACAAGGAGACCCAGGGCGATGTCAGCCACGGCGTCGTCAAGCACCCTCAGGGTGTTACCCAGAGGGATGTTGCGTTTCTTTACTTCGTCTACTTCGACCTGGTCGGTGCCAGAAGACATGGTAGAAATTGCGCATAATTTTGGACCTAAAAATAGTCTTAATGGTAACAGTTAATTTTAAATTTTATTACCTCATATATATAAATATATAATTAGCTAGGTTTTAAATTATTGCTACGGGACCTACCTAAAATTATAAATAAAGACACGAAATTTTATATGTAGTAGAAGTCGGAGGTATGCAACCTGAGTTGTCTGTTATTTTCGAATGAAATATGAAGTCGAATCGTTGTCAGTTTCGTATCAGTTGTGATTTATGGCGACGTCCCCGGCGGCCTTATTATCTAAAAGAAATCGATTTCTAATTTCGCATAATTTTAAATTATTTTAGTAATTCCCAAGTTGATATTTCGAAATGCTAATTGTCTTTCTATAAACAGTATTGACTCTACAATGAAATCACTAAATTATCATAATGAAATTTAATCGCATATTTGAATTCAAAAACCGTTAAGGATCGCGATTTCGCAATTATTCGAAAATTACGCTCTCAAACCGAAAACTGGTCTATAGTGATTCTCAAGCGATTTAAAATCGATTTTCCGTCATTAGTATTTCATATAAAGGGAGAATTTTTTTTTGTGTAAGTCGTTAGATTAAATAAAATCTTTGCACATTAATCGAGGACCTAATCATATGGTATTATTGAACTAATCTGATGATGGAGCCAGAAGGTAGGTAGGAACAGGAATTCCATAACGGAATAACATATTCTAGTCGTGTTTAAGCTTGTCAGAGTTGTCTTAACATGTACTCTCACCATGAGTGATTTTCAGGGTCTGATGATGGAGCCGGAAGGTAAACACTAGCACTCCATAATAGAACAACGCAGCCTGGCCTTATTTGGGTTTAATGGATTTTTTTTAAATGCACTTAAAAAACTAGGATAGGTTACATTATTCCGTTATAGAGTTCCTGTGCCTACCTTCTGCCTCCATCATCAAATCAGTTCAATTATACCATATTATTGTATAGTTATCGGTCCTCGATAAGTGCGCAAAGTTTTAATTTAATCTAACGCTTTAAAGGCGCTCCAAATTGCTTATAAGAATAACATTTTTTTACACCCAACAATCTCGACTCGCAAATCGACTCCGGAATCGCAATTGATTTCTACTTTTACGTAATAAGGCCCCCGGAGATTCGACTGATCGTCGGCTCGAATCTTGTCCAATTCACATTGTCCTCGCGTTTTAAATTAACAAATACTTTACGAACAATTATTATAAAAACCGTTTTGATGTAATTTTGAACATATGCACAAATAGATGTATTAATCGATTTCCCGAATGTCTTAACGACGTAGTAGATTATGACATCCATTCTACTATCTTCTGTGGCTTCTACCGGGTCACGATTTTAGCGGTTCTTGCTGGTATTTGGACTAAGTGACGGTTTCTATTCTCATAAGGATTCTCTCTTATAATTTTACACTGCGAGAGCCCAAAAATAGTCTAAGCTTTATTATATTGTGTGAGGTGTAATTCGCGGAAATCCATACTAGACGCTCGCCTGCAACATGCATTAACATGCAGCATGCAACCCACCGCTGACCCTCGAATAAGATAATTATAAAAATAAATAACACTTGCTTAGGTGTTCGATATCTGTCAATCCTCTGGAATCAATATTCAATCATTTGGATAGAGATTCGTAGTGGAGAGGCAGATTCGAGGGTCGGCGGTGGGTTGCATGCTGCATGTTAATGCATGTTGCAGGCAAGCGTCTAAGCTTTACAAAAACGGTGAGTCTGTATTTGTCCTCTAAGCCAGTGCCCAAGCCATGAGTATAAGAAAATGTACACTGTGGCTCAACTTTCGCGAGCGCAATCGTTCTTACGCCCGTGTGACATGTGACATACGACGATGGTGAGCTTGCATGAAGTGTCCTGCTAAGAAACTTCAAGTTAGGAACTTCGTTGTCGCGAAAAATATATTAATTACTTGTTATTATTTTCGCTTTGAATTTTTATGTGTTTTATTAAGTTGAAAAGTGTAAAAATAATAAAAAAAAGTGTGTCAGCTCCGACGCACGAATGGAGTTTACTGTTTTAAGATGATATCGTACATATAGATTAGTATAATTGTAATTGAAAGCATCTATTATATTATTCAAAGCATAATACACAATTCATTTATTTATGTTAATAGTAAAATAATTAATTCGTCATTTAAGAAAATATTGAAAATAATTATGTTATACAATAAAATTTTTAGTAAGATTGATTTTCTCTATCATTGACGTTATCTTGCGTAATGTTTATCACAGGAACAATAGCGGTATCATTAAACACTGAAACAATTGGTTTATGGTAACTAAAATATGATACACGAATGTCGGAAGATACATGTGTGATAAATCGTGAAAACATCGCATCAATAGTTGTACCATATCTAGTTGTCCCTAGTGTTCTGTCAGAAATTAAATCTAAGTTCAGTTCATCTTTCAGAAATCGTATTAAACGGAAACCATCTTCTTTATTAAAACCAATATTAAAATCTCCACCAAGTATAAGTGGAAGTTCATGGTAACGTTTCTTCAATAGTTTTGAACCCCCTTCTGTATACACTAACAATGATTCGTGGAGAAAATCTATTATATTTGTCACATTCTGATTGATTGAAATGTAAACAGTAGCCATGACGATTTATTTATTTCAGTAACCATGACGATAGCGTAACGTCATTTATTTAACACTTGATTTTACTCCCATAAAATTCCATACCTCGGGCCTAAATATGAAATCGATTCTTAAGGAGTCAACTCCAAAAAAAACCACAGCTTAGATGGCCAATATACTGTAGCTATTCCTCTACTCCACTAGACGATGAATTTATGGCCGAGAAATTTCTTACAAAACATCTTGTCATATACAGGCTACATTAACCTATTGTGAAAAAATATGTTACCAGCTAAATCTAGTAATTCTCCAGTCAATTTATGTTTCGTGTTCCAAATTAGGCCATCGTAGCCGTTGCCCAAATTCTTTTTAATATGAGGAAGGCATTCTGGATCATAATCGTTATAAGGCAGTACAGTTGTTTCGACCCTGAAACGCAAGCGTGTACGTTAAGCGAGAGAACTATTGCATTACTAACTGTGAGTAATCGAAAACCTTTGGAAATTAGGCTTTGGGTGAGATCTAACTGCGCTTAGCGGCAAGTTTCTGTGTGTACATTATGAACCTAAAATTAAAAAAAAAATGCATTTAACTTAGCGATGAAATGTATTCCGAACGCATACAAATAAATCCGTAGAATGTCGCGTTTCGTATCTAATTCACCGGCGAGTTCCGAATTAATTTTAAAGAAAAGTCTATTAAATCGATTACAAGAAACAATTAAATGATATCGATGTACAATACTTATTAATATGTAAATAAAATGTACTCACTTCTTCTTCAAAATATTTACACCGGCCGTTGGAAAAGTTTTGTTCACGATGAGCACTCTCTTCATGAACATCTTCACATTTCACGCTTTAAAACGACAAAAAGAAGTCAAAGTTGGGCAAGGGTGGAGGTGTCTGAATGTTATTAAATTGTGAATGCGTGGATGGGACCGTCATTCAATATTATATAAAGTCAGATAAAGCTGATAAGAAGTGAGATAATGATGTCATATTTAACTGTTTCCTGTCTAAAATTATACCTATGAAAAAATTTAAATTGACACTATTGGTTATAAAAATGGTTTTGTTCGTTTTGATTATGGGATTTCAGTTATCTTTGACGTCGGTATAGTTAGTTCCTTTGCGGACTTATCATATTCCAAATCCGTACGAGTAAAAGGAAACTTTCGATGATATACTGTTGTTAATTGTTGCCTAGTCTACGATATAGAGTAGAGGTAGCTGTTGAAGTTGTATGCAAATGAATAGGGTTGAACAATCAAATTAGTGTCAAAAAATCACACAAATATAAGTGAGAATGAATGAGGTTATTTTTAAAAAGTAACAAATTCCACATAAAGGATACAAATCTTGCCATTGTCTTCTTAAGATTTTTTTTTAATGGTATATGTGGATTAATCGTATAATTTCAAGGGCGCTAATGTTAAACCAATACGAATGGATCGGTTTACGCAGAGCATGGTCGTAAATTAAAATATGACAATATTGAAAAAAAAATGTTAGTGAAAGTAATAAATTGCTAAATTCATGTGACTTTAAAGAGATTAAAACCATTTAACCTTTGTTTTGTAGAATTTATTATTTATTAATTTTTGCGTATAAAATATAGATGTATTTTAGACAGAATTTCCATTCCATGATGTTTTAACAATGCATAAAAACGTGCATATTAGAATCGTTTCTTTTTCCCATTATTAACCGGAGCGTGAGTTAACGGAGAGTAAGGTGATCACCACACCCATGGTTTACCGCTATCCAAAGAGACTCGTGGTGCGTTGTTGACCTTCAAGAAAGGAATGGGTTTTTTTTTAACTCCCCTTGTAGTTGGGTTGGCTATGCCCAAACCTTTGCTCAGATATTTTAGAACGCCCAGATATTTCGAAAGACCTGCCATCAGCGGTAGTCCGCTGCTAAGCATTCCTACATTACTGTAAGTGTAAAACAGAAAGAACTTCGTACGTAATTTTTAAAAATAGTCTCATATTTATAGTTTTCACCGTCTCGCACTTATTATTTTACAATTTTGCGCTATCTCTTTCTTCTTAGCAGAAGGTGTTGGCGACAGACGGAGTATAAGAATGAGGACGCATCAACAAGCTCTAATTTTTTTTCTGTAATTTCATTATACACCTGTATGACGATGCTCAAAAGACATATCTTTAGTGCACACTTTCATCAGGATTAATGAGAAAATGACGAAGTTTTAAGGTTGTGACATACGGGCGGACAGAAAGATATACAGACTCTGGTAACTTAATAAAACATAATTGCTCTTGAACGAGAGTGTACATTTAACATAACTTTCACTTCTAGCTCTGTTCTATTTTAAAAAGGTGATCTAGACTGACATCAAAAAAGATCCTATTTAGTATTGCATATAAAAATACCGACAAATATTAAGCTGATATGATAAGAATGGTAAATTCAAACATACGTAGTAACATACAAACATTACGTAGTAGATAAAATAGTCACGTCATTTACACTATCAAAATTGTTGCGTAAATTGATAGCTCATTCATATTACTCAATCTTGAGTAATAATTATTGATTATTGAAGTCAGATGGTCGTTTATAAAATTTTATGAACATCCTTTCATAGAATATTTATTTAAAAATGTTGTTAAATAAGGAAAATTAAAAAAAAGATTAATAATGTATTTAGAATTTTATGTTGATGTAACGCGTATAATTGTGCTTTAAAATCCCATTTGCAATTATATTAAAAAACGTTTTAACTTTTCCATTTAATTTTTAAATGTTATATATAATATTTCTTAATATTACTATTAATTTAAGGATATAAAGTAGGTACTGTTATTTAAATAAAAACGGAGAATTTGAAAGATTTTTATATTTGAAATGAAAGGAAAAGGATGATGATTTCAAAATTATCACTGTTCATATTTTGAAAATCAAAAAAGCCGTTTGTTACATTACTTTTCTTTGATATTAATAATAATAATATAAATCATGCCTAATTCCCAAAAGGGTAGGCAGAGACTAGATTTTCCATGTGGTACGGTCTTTGCATATCTCTTCTGCCTCATTGACATCCATCAATCTTTGATATTATGTGTAAATGTATAGGCTATGGAGTTATAACATGTTTTTTTACCTTTCATTTATTTTATGTTATCATAATTCTTTTTCTTTTTCATAAACGTAATAAAAACTTGAATCGATGAACAAATTAATAAAGCGTTACCCATAGAATGTACGAAATTCTCATATAATAAATGTAACTAAATAAATAACTAAAAAATAAATAAATAATCTTAAAAATCAAAAGGAGTATTCATGGATGTCTATTGTTGGTTTCAACAACCAATACAATTATAGGTCAATTTCACAGGATTAACGAAAGAAATACTAGTCAAATTTTAATTATTTAAATATGGCACGATAAATTTGATCTTCTGTTTAGAAATATTATAAAATGACTAACCTAAAATGACCACAGCCTATAAAAATATTGAATAATACTTCTACTAATGGTGGAGTTATACGTTTTTTACTTAATGGTGTCTACACTCTACAAATAACACTGAATGAACAGATATTCGATATGACCTTGGCGCACTGAGTTCTGTCAAGAGCACGGAAACCAAGAACAACTGCATTAATTTTGCTTCTTGCTAGTAGATGTCACTAATTCATTTATTAATTTAATAATGAATTAACCTATTTGCTTGTATAAAATGCAATATAATTTTCGAATTTCTTAACCAGAAATTCTTAGACTTTTTAAAAAACAATTTGAAATATGTGATTTTATTATTTCCACGAGTTCCAAAAATGGAAGACAATTTCGTGTTTTTTGTTTACAAACTGACGAATTGTTAATGGAGATCATAGTTTGTTTGTAACACTGGTTTGCAATTACAATAAAATTGCCCCCAACTTCTTAATATCCATAAAACAATGATTTTTTTTCAGTTTTATTCAAATAAAAACCTATATTAAATAGGTTATATAGTGCAAAGTTGCTTAAGAAAGATATAAATTAAACAAAATGCGTTGAATTTGAACTTTGATCCTTCTTTTTATAAGCAATAGTTACCTAGTTACATTACCTCAAAATACTTTTGCAACTTTGCAAGTTTTGCAACTTTTGACTAATTTTACAAAATTTAAAATTTTGCATTCATAAATAGATACATAAACGTAAGTTCTATTATATATTTATCACAATACAATAATTAAAATGAGTCGTTATGAACCACAGAGTTGTGTGATACTTAAATAAGTACATATTTTTTTTACTATTATAAACTCACGTCTATTTCTCAGAAACTAAAGATTTACACGTGATACGATCTTTGCATATCTTTCTTGCTTCACTGGCATCCCTCAATCTTTTTATGAGACCGATTTGGTTTGCATAGGTTTTGGATGAGGACTTCATTATGGATAGCCAAACGCGCTCGTCTTGAGACATTTTTACTATTCATAATATCAAGCAAGGTCCCAATCACTTTATTTTCTGCATTCAAAGGATTACTTGGTCGTTGAGGTACAGAAAGCATTTGACAGACAAGTTATTCATTCTTTGTTCACAGTCGTACGCCTTCAAATCATACAAATGTCTATCCATGGATAGGTTGGATAGCAGTGGTGAGGCTACACATCCCTGTCTGACACTTGCGGATGTCAAACCCCTCAATGTATGCCCAATTTCTTCTGACACTGATAGAACGCAGATATTGCAGTATCGGCATCAATCTGTTACTCACAGTATGCATGGATAGAATTCTCCATAAATCATTCTTTTGGCTTTATCCAGATATAACCTTTAACCAGATATTTAGACTTAAATACTTAAACATCACTTCAAAATATTCCTTGCCACCAAGCCAGTGGCTGGCACACAGTAAGTATTTTACTAAATTCTAAAGCCTCAGTCACTTTTACACCTACTATACATGAGATAGGAACTCATTAGGCCCGGCGGCTATAAAGGAATTTAATATACATTTAATATTTATTCAAGCAAATTATTATTTAAATATTATATTCTTAATACATGAACGTTACTTATTTATTTTCTGCTATAAACTTTGAAGACATTTTAAGAGTGGTAATGGATCAATGATAAAACAACATAGATGCAAAAGAGAACATACACAGTTCATTACCATTTTAACTTTAAAAAGCTGCTTAAAGCGTACATGGCATCTCTGTCTCACATTTTACAATAATATTTTACCGTACCAAAGGAAAATAATGAAAGAAATATTTATTTACTATTTGACGTTGCAATCGAAAGATCATAAGAAATAAATTCATTTTTAAATACAAATAGTACAAGAAACAATATTTTGTTACTGGAACAAAATAACACATAAACAACTTTAACAATTTGCACCTGTTGTTCTAAAGAAATATGTCGGAAGAGCGGTTTAATATTGTTATAATTTTTTATTATTGTTTTTTGTATGAACAGAATCAGATACTTTTCCTTAAAGTAGAACTTCATGTGATAATAATATGAGATTATATTTAATATAACATTTTAATATTACAATGTTGATTGAAATACACATTAAAGAACTTGACAATTTTTAAGGTGGGTAAAGTAATACAAATGTTTCTTATTATTTATGTCATAAAACGAGGTGATGATTCATTAAACGTTAAAATGTGTTTTGATAAATAACAATACACTGTACGCAAACTGTTAAAAAACAAATTGAAATATAAATCATATGAATTTCTTGGAAATAGGTTTAACTTATTGTATAATTAATTGTCTTTGAGATGTAATTTTATAATTAAAAAAAAATTAAGAAAGGCGGTTCCATTAATATAAAAACAGAGTCTGCATCGGTAAGCAAACGTATATTGTGGCAACACAGAAAAGTTAATTCGGTGTATATATCATCATCTTTTGATGGTCCTTTAAAAGAAAAAATATATGAAATACTATCTCAAATCCTCATTATAATACACGATTGAGCACTTACCATAAATAAATTTTGTTTATCCAAAATAAGAAATATCAGTTTTTCAAAGCTTTAATGTTTTATTTACTTCAATTCTTTCTAACTTAACCATAAACCACTGCACGAGAGTGAGTAAGCAAACAGGGGAATCTCTGTACATGCTTTTTACTTTCGAGTATAGACAAGTAGATTTGTCATGAGTTAAAATCAGGATATACTAAATTTGGCAGAAAAATCACGTACTTGAGGTAAATAAATTTCGCTGACGTAATCACCATCCAGACCTGCCCGTCCCTCGTGTCATCAAAAACAAGCAAAGCAAAGACCCCTCCCAAGCCCTATGGTATTTATATAATAATTTAATGGCCTTCTCTAAGATGTGCCATTATTGTTACTGAAAAACAACAATAGCGTATGATCGTCGCGGTTGTAAGGTCATGGAGTGCACTTTTAAAAGTGCCGAAAAATATGAAACTACAAATGTTTTTAACAAATCTCAAATAGTTGCATGATGTTTATTGTATTGTTATAAACAAATATTTGTCTCGCCAGATGTTTTGTTCCGTAATAATATCCTGGCAGACAGCGAAACTGTACGACGCGAGGATATGTGTGTATCGTAGATCCATTTAATCTGTATACAACTGAATATATAATTATGCATATAAAAACTGATATAATTATAGGAATAAATACATTTGCTGAAGTTAGATGTGTCATGGATGATGAGAAAAATGGGCCAATTTATAGGACAATAATAAATATTAGAGTAAAATGGTCATACAGAGAATATAATCGACATTTTCATTTGTATTCTCTATTCGCTCAAGGCAAAATACGAATTTGATGAATTAACATAATTGTTTATGTAATTAGAATATAAGGTGTATTTTTGTGTCCATATTGATTATTATTTTGTTTTATTCTTCGTCCTCATCTTCTAAATCATTTTCATTTTGATTTTCATTATCCACTGAATCGGTTTCTGTAAAAAAGACATTCATATATTTCTAAACAAACTAATAAAATTTTGATTTTTAAAACAGAATGTATTATAATAAAATTATCTGAAAGATCTTCGATTAAACCGCTTACAGATCATGGAAATTGATTTCCCTAAAGCCATTTAAATAAATACAAATGACCTTTCTTGCTCTATCTCGTCGTCGTCTTATCCCAACGACCTCAGATTGGTGGGATCTTTTCGGAAAGACCATCCTACCTTTCGCCTTGTAGCAAGTACTATTATATCCTGAATTATAAATTTCCCAAGATAGAGCGACATCCGTACATTTAAGTTTATAAAATTGTCGTAAGCGTAAAATACTTCGACATTTCTTTATCGTTTCTTCTGATAATAAATATACTTTTTCCGTTTTTTCTACATGAAATAATACATAATTCAACATTATGTCAAAGCAGTTGACGTAATATTAAATTAACGACAAACAATACTAAAATCAATAAAATAAAATGAACTTCACAATATTATGTATTTTATTATACTCACCGTATAGGACATTATATCGATAATTCGGTATAATGCTCAGAATTTCGATGTTAACGTTCAGAAATACATTAAAAATATTTGACGAAAAATCGTTACAACGGATAACCATTGTGATAACACTTATCAAATATACACCCTAGTTTTAAAAAATGACTGAAAGGATCATAAAAAAAAATCGCAGATCTCTTGTAGACTCAAGAGATTTGAGAAAGTTTTTGCTTTACCTTCGAGTACTTTGAAAATAACCTCTATGAGTAAAGAAATAAAGTAAAAGAAACAGAAACAAAAATCGACGCAAACAAAAATATTTGTTAACTAGATATACATAAATAATTCCTAATTTAAAATTTACATTTTTTTTTCAAATAACTCAAAAATTGTTAATACGTAAAAATTAACGCTTGTAGGCTATTGCAAACTAACAGTACTCCCGTTCATATACAACGCAAGTCGTAAGTCTTGAAACGACCCGTTTAAAATACATAAATCATGATTCCCGAAAATTTTCATCGCTTTTAAAAAATTAAAAAGGCGCTCCATGTATTGAACCAATATTAAATATAAAAATTAAAAACTTAAAAAAAGACATATCTAATAGGTTTAAAAGTGCCACTTAGAAACCTCCTAAAACATTAATTTTTAGTTTTTTTTTATTTAGTTTAGAGTTTTGCATTTCCTCAAAAGACATCGAACCTTATCAATTTTTTTTTTTTTACTATCGTATAATCCTTGTCCATAAGCATCTTTGACACCTCAACGATTTACCAAATTTAGAGCTTAGGGGCCATCCATAAATCACGTCACATAAATTATAAGGTTTTCGACCCACTTCCCCCGTCTTCGTCACAGGTGGTCACACCGTAAATGAAAACAGCAATTTTTACAATTTTTTTTTTGTTCAAAATACTTTAAATATTGGACAAAACAAAACACATAAACCTTTTTTCGTTTTCGTATTTCGGATTTGACGTCACTAAGCTTTTGACCTGCTCCTTGTCGTGCATTGTCACATTTCGATGACCCCCCCAACGTGTGACGTAATTTATAGATAGTCCCTTATGGAACTAAAGTGAATTCAGTTTTTCACTGAAAATGGATCGCCTACTGAAGCGATCGAAAAAACGTTTTCAATATTAATAACATTGGGTTAAAGTGAATACAATGGCTTATACTATTATAATATACATTATTATTTACGGGGAGAATTGAGATGACTATATATGCTTTTTATACACAAGTTTGGCCCGGCTGTAAGGTTTCGTGGTCTGTTGGGTTGTTATCACCGGAGAAAATGTCTGTCGTGATAAATATAGATTTAAAAAATTGTAATAAACAACACATAATTATTTTAGATTTGTTAAAAAATCATTTGTTTCGGCACTTTTAAATGACCTTACAACCGCGTCGGTCGTCTGCTATTTTTGTTTTTCAGCAACAATAACGGCATATTTTGATATATCCAAATGGCAGCTCTGCAAATATACTTAGGAAGTTGGCCTGATTTGTATACCGGTTGCGCCTGTGACTCCGTAACTTACCCCCCTAGGGCTTAGTGAGTCCTCTATCTCGTGTATAGTAGGCACGAGTGAGAATGAGCAAAAATTTAGAGTTTAGTAAAACTCTTGCTGTCTGTCGCTCTCAGACTACACCACGTCAAGAAAACAGTAAAAGTCTACGCCATAAATCGTGGTCGAAAGTTTACCAATGCTATATTGAAAAAGCAATTTGCGAAAACGACACTAGATTAGCGCCAGTGGTATTGCAATACATAACTTCTAAAACAATCAAAATTTTGTCGATTTTTCACTCTCCATAAAATAAATCCTAAAATTAAAAGTTTTAATGAAAGGAAAAAGAGTAAAGGTCCTTACGATTTATTGGTTGGATACTTTTTTATGTTTGTCTAAAAGTTAGATATTGTTGCCAACTCCATCATAGAGTAAAACTGTAGATATGCTTGAAAAAAACTGTAGAAAACTGTAAATATAAAAAAAAACAGTAAATCTACATCTTTTTGTTATTTTGTAGTATTTAATGATAGTAATGTGATATTGTATTGTGTGAGGTGTTAATTCGTGGAAATCCATAGTAGACGCTTGCCTGCAACATGCAGCATGCAACCCACCGCTGACCTTCGAATCTGCCTCTCTACTATGAATCTCTCCAAAGAATTGAATATTGATTCGAGAGGATTAGAAGAACACCTAAGCAAGTGTTAATTTTTTTTAATTATTATTATTAAACAGACATCGACCGAATGATTTAATTAATATGTCATCCACCACTAACACCATTTATTAAATCAATTGACAATTACTTCTGGTCCGATAGTAGTAGATTTTACTGGAGCAGACTTAGTGTACGGACTACGTAGCAAATAAAATAGATGACTCCAGCATCTTAATAAAAAACTGTAGATTTCGAAGCCTAAAGACTGAGTGAATTTCCAAAAAACTGTAGATCTACAGTTAAAACTGTAGGGTTGGCATAAACTTATCATTTATTTAAGGTTCATTAAATAAACTCTGAGCTGTGAATTATATAGCAGATTTGTTTGTTACGTATATAGACAAGGTAAATATGCCACAATTTCAAAGTTGAATTATTTTTATGTAGGTAATAGTTTAAAATGTATGACGTCTCAATATTTTTGTCAATTTAAAACAAATTCTCAGTAATATCGAAGGATTCTCAATTATAACGAAATAAACTCTAAACTACGGCTTCTACTACAAATTCGTTATTGCATCTACGAAGAATTTACGTAAATTTACCACAATTCTAGACTGACTTATCTTTGTCTATGTTATGGTATTAAAGATAAGACTATATGTGAAAGATTAGCACTGGCATTTACTGGAAATTAAGAAAAATAATTTAAAAAAAAAATCAACATTTTTGTTTTAATGTAAGAATTGGGTTTCACAGGTGGGTACATATCTAAATTGTATTCATAAACTTAGTACTTCTTGGCATATGTATTTATTATTTCCAATGGATTTATTGAATTAATTGTAAGACAAAAATAGAATGTGGTTGACATCACAAAAAAAAACAAACTGATAAAATAGAAAATATGTTATAATTTCCATACTCGGAAAACGATAATGTAAAAGAATGGGGATTACTGCGAACCAATTCAAAGTTCGCAGTGAAAGAGGTAGTTATTTGTTCAAGTAGTTATTTCACGTTATTGACGATAACACCAAGAAATATTTTTTAATGCAAAACGAAATTGATGACGTCATATTTTATGAAGCTACTTTCAAATTACCCATATACATATATATATATGTATATATATATATATATATATATATATATATATATACATACATATATATATATATATTTTATGATAAATTATATAGAAGATAATATATAAATCTACAGAGGTTTTTTTGGTTGTTCCGTTATAACTATTGACCTACACATCTGATCAAAATGAAATTTTGTACACTTGTAAAGGATACACCGACTTTGTCGATAGGCTAATTTTACTTTAGTGTTGGACTTCCAAAAAGCATTGCGGGGGCGTTAATAATTCAAAAATAACTAAATTTTGAATTATTACTCTTATCGACTTAAATTTTAGAATTCTTTTTTTTTTTGAGACACCAATTAACACCCAACGAAGTAGGCAGTTATGGCTAGTTATATATAAGATAGTAGATAAAAAAAATGTTTACGTAAATATTATTTATCTATTACAATCACTTTATGTATTTAAATTAGTTGCGCCCATCGCTATTCCCGACGAAAATATCAGCTTAGATTACGATTAAGAATAATAAATCGAAAGTAGAAATGAAACTATTACAATAACGAAAACTGAATTTTATTTTAATGTAGACATTGTAATAATCATAGTTAAGTACTAAGCGAAAATTAATTTTTATGATGCTTTTATTATTTTTTATAGTTTTTTACCTTTATATTAGTTTAGCTTTTCAATAACAGATAACTTATAAAACTTTGTGTTTAGTGCTCTCTATTGCTGAAAAGCAGCTTTAAATCGTTCATAGAGAGCTCAACAGGGAGCGCTAGGTTGAAAGAATTTGATGGACCGTTTTTTTTTCGTGGCACGCATTTAAGGATCATTTATTAAATTCTACTATTTTTGCCCCTTGAAGCCTTCCGCATGGAAATAGACTATACTTAATTTTCCTTCTCTATTTTTTTATCATAATAGCATATAACTATTAGGTACGTTTAAAATAGCCGGATACAGGAAACCGGTGCAGGATAAAAGTATAGGTATACCATGATATAAATTTTTTCAAGGTTTAATTACAATATATCAATAATATGTCTTATTGCGTATACATAATAAACAGAAACAGACATATAATCAACTTTTTTTTTTCACGCAGTATTTTATGTTTTTTAATACTTTATTTATATACAGACTCGACTTTGATAAAGTTTTATTTTATAAATTAATTATTGATAGATATGCTGTAAAATAACCTTTAGGCAGCTTTTATACTTATATTAATTTTATTATGTTATTTATGTTGCTCTTGTACTATGCAACTTGATCCGAAATAATGAGAAGCTACGAACGAGAAATCGCTTTTTTACCGACTATAAATTGCGAAATCGGTCACGTATGGAACGTGAATTTCTTAAATTGGTGTAATTAGGAGCATGTGTGGACAAGAGGCATGCGTTCCCGCAGGTGGCCTTAATTTTATAAGCAAATAAAACCTAAAGCAATAAATACGTCAGACGGATGTCAAAATGAACTCAACTTTTTTTTTGTAAGCAATGTGTATGATATTTCGTTGTTCATTTTAAATGAAATTTGCCCTAATATTAGCATGGTAGCATAGATATTTGAGTTTGTAAAGTTGATATAAATGCGAATCAGAACCATAGCTGTAGTTATTCACGATGCGGTAGACTCTACATGATATGTAAAAAAAATGGAAAATTTAGAAACGGAAAGCCAATGGATTTTATGATTTTATTGTCCGGCGATCACTCATAGCTGAATTTTTTAAAAACAATAACCGATCCTTCTTTTGTGAACGCATATGTTCCCCAATTCAATACTCCAGTAACACAATAAAACAATGAAATACTTCTGTGATTGAACTGGATTTAGAAATCAAAGCCGTAATACGTTCAACACGGCAGCTTGTTCCACATCCAGCCCATCTCGCTGCTCGAGGAAAAGGGATGCGATGGCGAAACATCGTGAATATCTACACCGTCTAATCAGTTGAGCGTAAGTGACCGGCGAACTGTCATTGTGTTCGGTTTTATGTAGACAAGCTAATCGATTAGAATCAGAAATATCGTTTGAAATGTAATATTCTTTCAAAGTCTATATTGAGACTGGAGCTACTGGGCCGACTCTGCCGTAGCACCTTCAAAGGTGAATACGTGTCGTTGTCCTCGCTGAAATAATGGTCATTATTTCGTAATTTCATATTTATTATGAAAAAAATGGACAAAGTAGCACCACTGTCTGATGACTTGAGAATTCTTCTATGAGTCTTATGCTTTATTCACTAGTCCAATTTGTGTTTTATGTTTGAGTTTTCTATGTATATTTCGAAGGTCTATATTCATATAGAGCTTCAGCCCTACCGCCAGAATTCGAATTTCCTCTAAGGATATTTGGGATTTATTCAAACTTGGATCACTTTTCGAATTCTTGACATGTAAATAAAAGGTAGCGAATGTAACCTTATTCCATGTATCACAATTTTCCTTACTACGTAATGTTGATTACTGGATTCTTGTACTTGTACTGTTGCTAGTTTCGATTCAACATCGTCTTAGAACATTAGAATCGCGACATATGCGATATACACAATTTCGATTTTATAGGTATTGCTCCGACCTTACTCAGTTTCATCAAGATAATCGAAGGGCATACAACAAGTCTGTTTGATGAGTATTAATCATCAAAATAGGCGATTTATCTTCACACCCTTAATCAAACAATAGAAAAATATAACGAGTCCAATTTTTCGCTTTGTCTGGTATCACGAGATTATCCAAAAAAAGTCGTTAGTTTAAATTGTAGCTCCATACTTAATGCGCTTCAAAATCATGAAACGAAAACCTACTAATATTAATTCCGTTGATCATAGTGGGACTCGTTTTTACACCAAACACGGCGATGACCAAATAAGAATGCATTCTTCTTTGACATCAAAAAGGGAGGTAAGCAAAACAAGTTTCTGCTTAAATTGCTAAATATATGTTTAAAATTAATATTTAGCTGTTTGTCTCTACGCTGGTAAGATAGACATATTACCACCGACAAGTGGAGTCTCTCATATAGTCCTTTCACCATAGTCCTGCTTCTACGCATTGACCTGTTCTCCCAAACGTTAATTGACAGTTCTGTAGTCAGTGTAGTCAGTCGATGAGGTCAGTGTTGACTTCAACAAATACCAGATGACGCAAAGTAGAGCATCAAAACGGCTGAGAAACGAGATCGATTCCTTTAATAACTTTAACAGAAATAGGCTTAAGCGTTGTGCTTTCCCAAATTTTGGGTTGTTGCTGGATTGACGATGTTACTTTGCATGTGTTTCAGATGTCTTTGTAAACTGAGTTGCGCGTCATGTGATTGCGAACTCGGTGGTATACGAACATATACTACTTTTTTTGCTTTTATTATTTACTAGCTATCCCGCCCGCTTCGCTGGGTAATTTTTATTTATAAATAAAATGACTAAGGATTTACGGAATTCGAAAAACGAGTAGCCTAGAACCATTTACAAATCATTCCGCATCGAATGGTCCCAGTCCCATGTCTATACGTTTAGTAGTTTTTACGTGATTGGCGAACAAAGACAACCTATTTTCATTATATATATATATATATATATATATATATATATATATATATATATATATATATATATATATATATATAAGATAGATAGATAGATTTGTTCTTCGATTTCACAACATGATTTGATTATTTATTTGAAATCAAGAGAAAATGACTTTTTTTTTTGAAGAAAATTTTATATTTAAATGCTAACTGGAACTATTAACATAATTTTAATATTCTAGGAAGTTGTAGGGTCATAGTTTGGAATGCAGAAAGTAACTTTCCATGATTATTGATTGTTGCTTCGCAATTAGATCGTTTTGATTTTCCGGTAATCTTCAGAAAGGACACTTAAAAATAATGAACCTATCGTTATTGTCATGACCGATCTCGGTGTTTTGTGCTATGTCATCAAGTAAATTAAAAAAAAAAAGTAAATAACGGATAAAAATTATAATATTATTGCCGTAAAAAAATTAAAAATAAACGAACGCACGCGTCGCCGCCGGTGGCCCGGTGCGCACACACCTTTCCCGTTACCGACTTCAGTCGTACACGATGAATTTTTTTGAAAGAGCAAATTCTTTATAGAAGGACAATCCACCGAATCCATTTGGATTCATCTGTTCAGCTGTTCTGCCATATCGGGATAATAATCATCTTTCATCAAGGGGACGACAAACTTTACAATTTGTTAAGTAAACATAGCGACGCTTATGAGTTTTTTGTTGGCATTTATAGAGCTCTTTAAATATTTTTTTTCGGATCGGTTTAGCAACTGAAATGAACCATTAAGCGCAGATAGAGTTGTGAGTAACGAATAATTAAACAGTGTCCTATTTTATTGTATTACTTGCCGTCTCTCATTTAAAATAAAACTGGTACTTTATTCTCCAATTACCTATACGGTTTTGGCTATTTCATTAAAAAGATGTAGCATGGATGAAATAGGTCTCAATTAATTAATCTTCTTCTTTAAATTATCGATAAATATCTTTTAAATATTCAACATAATGTATTGTAGTTGTGAGCTGAAATTCTATTTGGTATTATTTAAAATTTATACAGCCTAAAAAAAATTCTAAATTAAAAGTTTTGATATATGTAGGCATTATATTACACATTTTCCAGAATAAATATTTATTAACACTCATACGGATGATTGAATTCAAATCTTTACGTATAATTGTAAAACATAAAATGGTCAAACTCGCAATGTATTTGCATGCAACACATTTAGCAAATAGACACTTGCCTGCAACATGCATTAACATGCAGCATGCAACCCACCGCCGACCCTCGAATCTGCCTCTCAACTACGAATCTCTCTCCAAAGGATTGAATATTGATTCCAGAGGATTGACAGATATCGAACACCTAACCAAGTTTTATTTATTTCTATAATTATCTTAATCCGCTAACTGTTAAACTGTCAATTCTACGTACGTTTCATGCCAACCAGGTACATCCTGAGGAAATTGCCGACAGTCACGTCCACCAGGGTGCAAGGAGGGTTAAAACAACCAATACATCCTCGTTAAGCGGGCCGGTGTCATGCAATGGTCAAAGAGCGACGAAAACATTCTTAAGGCAGCCACAGACCACCACCGATAGACATGTCTGTCAAATGTCAGACATGTCTGTCAAATGTCAGACATGTCTGTCAAATGTCACAGACTAACCATCACCAACATTACCCAAATAGTTACAGGCAAGCGTCCAATAATGGCGATTTATAAACGTCAATTTGGTCGTTGAGCATATTATTATTATCTTTATGTTTTAAAATTTCGAAGGATTCGAGGGTCAGCGGTGGGTTACATGCTGCATGTTAATGCATGTTGCAGGCAAGCGTCTACTATGGATTTCCGCGAATTAACACCTCACACAATACAACATTTAACAAATGTTTAACACAACAATATTTATCCACATTTTCGGAAATTACACAAAAAACTAACAAATTTTATCTCTTTATAATATATTTAGTAATAAATCCATTGACTTTTATTTTTATATTTTTCCTTTTAAGGTTTATGAGTTGAAAAAGAGAGACAGAGAGAGAGAGAGAGAGAAAGTGACGTATGGGAGCGTATATAAATTATTCCTTACAAAATGAAACAATTATAACTATATGAATTTTCCAAATATTTCACTGCAGAGAAAGTGTTGAATCGGATGTTAAACTTTCATAGTGCCGAAATATAATACATGTAAATTTCCGGTTTGCACAGATTGAAAAAAAAATAGCTAAATAATTTTTGAGGATTTAGAATTTATCCTATGTCAATGTTATTTTTGCTTTTTAGTAATCATGTTTTTTAGTTACTGTTATATTTTATCATAAAAAAAAAACAAATATTTTCAGTACCGGTCGACAGCCCTATTTAGACATTTGAACGCATGCAGAGTTGTAGGAACGATCTAAGCTATTGATGTGTACCCGGTCGTGTTCACAAAAAACCAAAAATGCAATATTAAACAACGTCCTTTAACGTCAACCTCACATGGCCAATAACAATAATACGCGACGACGTCCCGCCACCTGTAGCGGCGCGTCCGCCGCCGCGTACTACAGGTGCTACGAAATTAGGGGCTCGCGAAATGCATTAGTACACTCGGAATGAATAAAAAGTGCCTAATTCGAAATACACGAACTAAACTTCGAGTATTTCATAATATGTGTTTCTGTTCTATATGATAAATATAATAAACGAAGTTTATTACTTCCTATAATCTATTTATCGATCGCCACTTTGTGTTTACATATGATAAGGCGAATATTGTTTATTTGGTCACGATTAGTCAGTCTTTTTTATATGAATTGTTGAGTAGATTTTCGTCTATTTAATTTTAGTTATCTTGTATTTATTTATATGGACTAATTGAGAGGAATTATATTATAAAACGTAGAGTAATAAAAAAAATATAGTAATAATAACAATTTCCGTTTGATGTAAAAATATATTATATTGAGCGCTAGACTACATAACTAAATACATATGGCATAGTGCTTATTGATCGCCAGATGCAATTGACACATTTCGTAAGAAGTGATAGAATTACTGGTTCGATGAAGTTAAAATATCTCTGTTTAGTTTTCATTGTTGGACTCGCATTAATTATGATTGCATAGTTTTACGTTTGACGACAATGAAGTGAAATATAAAATATTTCTACAAGGCTAAGGTATATGTAATTTGTGCTGCAAATTAATTATTTAAATTAAAGTATCAACGGGCCACTAATTTAACAAATATAAAATTATAATTATAATATTGTCTATATAATTATAGGAATAAGGAGTATTTTGTCTTCAACATATCTATACGATAATAGAAGTTTTAGTAGTTAAATTTAGTATCACTGGGAAGGTTTTGGCATGAATTTATGCGTTTTCGTAATTTCAGACGTTTCTTCGCGATAGTTAATTTGTTATATTCAGTTTTAAACTAGTTCTATTTGGTTAAAAAACAAAAAAAAAAGGCCATCACATAAATTAAACTAAATACATAGTTTGTTTAATTTTTATTTTAATTCTCAATGGTTATATAGTACCCACAGCGCTAGTAATAATAATTAAATACACCAAACGCGTCTGAGTGTACTTGTGTTCTAATTCGACAGGTGAAGATCAAGATGTAAGGCGGCACGCGCCCCTTATCGCGTTCTTGCGGTGTTTTTAATTCGATTTATATTGTTACACATTGCATCCACATGTACGTCTGTGTCGTTGGTAAATTACCATTTAGATAAATAATTTAGTTACTTTATTTAATGCGTCCACGCTTTCAGTCGTGTTTATTCATGCATCCTTAATACTAAATCGATAATAAAATTTAAAATGCGGTTCGATTATCCATATGTACGTAGTACGTACATTCGATTAAATTTTTTTTTTAATTTATGACTCATCCTGAAACGACGATCTTGCATTAAACAATGGACATCGTGAAATAAACAAAAGCTTATGAGTTTTATAGTTTCCTTTTTTTTTAAATATGAATTATTTCAACGACCCAATTTGTATAATTTAAACGTTTCAAAGGTTCTTTCAATCTATATTTAATTTATATCACTGACGATTTCATACAATATATTGTTATATTCTTTATGATATATTATATTAAGAATGAAACGATATTTCGTACAGAATTACAATTTATTTTGCTACTGATTTAGAAGACAACAAGCCATATATGGATATTAATATATTTCGTGAGAAACGCAACTAGTACGAGAACATATGACTTGCAACGGTTTCCTTTAATGACATTGAAACTTGAAAATTCGTTAATATTTAAGTAGCGACACTAATTCAACGTCAGATTTAGTCTACCTTAGAAGGGAAAGGAGGTTCCTTTGTTTACGCACGGCTGTCCCAAATTTAAAAAATTGTATATTTTCAATCCAACGGTGTAAGATATCCTGTATTTCAAGCATTGTGTAATATTCACGAATATTAATAAACAGTGTAATATAAAATTATAAGTTTCAATATTCCCCGTGACACCTAATGTTGCCATTAGTCGCGGTTGGCATGAGAAGATTACTATCATCTTGACAAAGTGCATGACCTATCAATATCAGACATTAATTTTCATCTCTCTAGATATAGTTGAATTACTATTTGTGATCGCGAGGAAAAATTAAAAACTTAAAAATCAACGTAAAGGATTTTTACATGTGAATACTAGTGATAGCTCTGTCAAAGCTGATTCTCACATTTTATCGATAGTTGAAAGATTAATTAATTATCCATTTGAAGCTACTGACATTTTCGAAACGTACATATCATTTAATCCTGTCCTAAATATATATTTTGCTAAATAAGCAAAAAATTACTATTTTTTTGTATCTGATATTTAGGTATGATAAAAATATTAGAATTCTGCGATATCGCTTACCTTCTGTAATATACGGAATTTCAATACATTGAACGTATTCTTATTTCTTAATAGCCCAAATTGAATAAAATATTAATTAAACTTGCGAGACAAAATGGAGGATACAAAAATTAAACGCAAACGCAAAACACAGTATCGCGTCCATTTGTCAAATTTAAAAAATGCAGTCATCGAAACTAACAAAAATATATTATAATTAAATAATTAGAAACATGCATTTCTGACAACAAAAAAACTGATGTTCCGATTAATAGCGTTCATGCTGACGTTTTAAATTATATTTATTCAACACGGTAAAGAAAATAAGGATCACGGGTCACGCTTCTTCATAATGATTTTCTTATTTGATATTTTTATGGAAAAATGAAAAAAACATTGACAATCTTGTGTTTATCAGGGGGCACGGCAGTGCCCCCGCCAAGTCGAGCGCGAAGCAAACACTGCCGTACCATCCTTTACTGGAACCGTTTCGCCGCATTTTCAGGCCCCTATTTGAGAACCTCTGGATAAGACCAGAACGCATAAATCACAGTAAGGACCCTTAGACTTGACACGACTTTGTCTAGATTTCATTACTTTTTAGAAATAAACAAGCAGCTCCATCGAGACTTGGGTAGTTTTTTTACAGAATGTTTTTGGTGGGATTATAATATAACAGACACGTATAAATATATGTCTTTTACCTTTAATTAAGAAAAGTGTTAAAATAATTAGTACATAACAAACAGAACTATATAATCGCTGTGCGCGTAAGGCTCTATTTTCCCTCCTTATGTATATAGTACAACGCACGCAACTCTGCAGCTCTAAATTACTTGTGAGTAATACGCAAGTTCAACGCTCTACAACCCTTTCCTCTTCTCCCCCGCGTTCCTATTTTGCGCCATTGCGACGCTTTCGCGACCCAATTCACAGCGGCAGAGTTTCGGGCGTTGTGCTGTATACTCTGTGTGCAGTATGGAATTTGTGATTGAAGTTAGCCGAGTTAAATTTCTTTAATTCCTGATACACCTCCATTAAAATTTTGCTGAAACTAGGCATGCATTTTTTAAAATACTGAAATTTCAATAATCTTTTTCTTCTAATAAGTCTAAAGCAATATGATTTCAAATATAAAATCTAAATTTTGTTTATGCAGTTTTAACACCGTGTACTATATATTTTTCCGATTTTTTTCTTTAGTGAAAGGTAAAGGACTTTTTGTTTTCCATCTATATCTGTTTTTGATTTTCATCGTATTTGGAAAGTAAAAATTTCATAAAAGGAAATATATTATATTTAAGGATTTATTTAATAAACAAAGATTATAATTATAAATTAAACGTGTGGCATTCGGGGACTGCCGCGGTAAGGCTATTGCATAGCATTTTTTATCAATTTATGCAATTATAATTATTTATTTATTTATGCAGTATTTTTTTTCTTTCATATTAATTCAAGTTTTTCATCATTTTGTTCATTAATAAATGCACTTTGTTTATTCATATTTAAAACACTTTATACACAAATTTTACGCACATAGCTATTCACCAGCAACTGCTGTTCACTGTTGTACATAGGTACACCTGTGTATACATATATACCTACATGTATACTTACGAGGCACATGCGGTGAGTGTGGCGTTATAAAGATATGATAGATACCTATACACCTATATACTTTCTCACAAACAGCTGCTTACGTATTCGTCCGATTTCAGAGCAGCTCGTCTCGATCCGTGCGAGCTTCGTACAGTCGTACCATATACATAAACGTTAAGCGAACGCTCGGCCGAGCTACATGGTAGGCGGAGTGGGGAGTGTTAGGCTTTATTTTCGTTACGGATTTTTTTGATTCGGTCGCCGCACTCAAAGCCCGTTATAAAAGCTATGCAATAACTTAATAAAATTTATTCAATATTAAGATCTCAAAAGAAATAAAGCCAAAAACTACTCCCTGTCAGCATAAAATTTTGTAGCTATGGAACGTACTAGATAAAATATTTAGATATCAGAATGCATCATGTAACAAACCTGTAGCGCGATAGAGGCAGTATCGAAACGATAATAAACAGGCGTTATTTATATTCACTAAAGAGGATTAATTTTCATCGATCAGTTCGCTATTTAATATCTATAAATATACATATGTATCGATCTTTGCGATCATATTATTTTCAGATTAAAAATTCTGATAAAATATCGAAGAGCATGTATCACTAATATAAGGAACCATGTAAATAAACGCTTTCATATTTTGTCGTTACGTAGTAGGTGCGCGGCGGGCTATCGACCGCCGATGGCGCCGCGCATGCGGCGCTGGCGGGAACGCATTTGTGGACCGATTTGATACTGTAACAGAATGGTATTATCAAGTGCTGTAGAAAACAGCGTGTGGCGTGGACTTTATACTTATATTGCAACGGTCTGTTTCGGCATTTCTTTTGATGTGTTAGCGGATAGCAGGTTATAAGGATGATATATTTTGGTTCTTTGGTGGCATTAGATCTGCTTTCTTGGAGATCTAATGGAATAAAATGTCTAGATGCAATAAATGAATTTAGTTTTTTATTTGCTTTTGTCACCGAATAACGTGTAGGTATTTCAGTGGTTGTCACTCACAACCATGTTTACTCGATTGCAATGGACGAAAATAACGGTTAGACGATATTAGTCTTTGTTTAATATGTCTATGTTCCACAATAGCACAGCCACGTTTGTATGCATAATCGTCTAAATACTGGCTGGAAATTATATGAAAAAATAGATGTGGAACAAAGGGAATACGTTAAAAAGTTTCACTCCAAACCGCTTGTGTGGATTATTTAATAATAGATATAAGAAATATGTAATGTAGAAACAGTCATCCATGTTAACGTATAATTAAGCTTCGATCTCAATTCCGATATCAATTGTAGTTTTTGTTCTAATAAATTGTTATTTTATAGTAATTTAATACGATCTTCAATTATATTAATGCGTATTGACGCATTAATATAATTGAAGATCGTATTAAATTACTATTAAATGAAATTTAATACGGGAAGTCTTAATATATTTATTTTATTTATTTGAGCCACGTAGGCGACAAGTATCCAAAAACAGAAAATACAGCGGTTGTCTAGACTTGATAAAAAAATGTGATAACTGGAAAAATGTAGACGTTTCTAAAGTTTAATGAGCGCCTTGCTAATTTGATAAGCAATAATTATAACCACTGATTAGAATAAAAATATTTATTTTAACATAATCTCTAATAAAACCTTTTTAAGTTTTTAAGTTAAGTCCGTAATTTGTATTTGATAAATCTTCGATTATGTTGTAAGTAAGTTTCCTATATTTATTAGTAAATAAACCAGAAAAAGACTTTACTCTTTCGTACACGCGATATCACATCACACATACTAAGGTGTTACTTGTAGTTTTTATTGTAATTAAGCGTTAAAATTTGCGGAAGGAGTTGCCGCTAAAAGCTTGCTAATATAATAAACTTTGTGGTCGCACAACAACGAATGCGTGGAGCTAAAACATGTTTTCTTTTCTTCGCCCAATTTCGCTTGCGTCACAAATGGCTGCAGCACCTTGGGCTTTTAAGTTAATATTTATAGTATGTAGTAAAAATAAAATAGTGTTTTGTATTATGTACTGTAATACCCGAAGAAGGATCCAATATTTCCAGAATTTGAAAATATTTGCGTCATACCTACTTTTTTATGCACACAAAAATCATCGACGTTTTTAGTCTATATTGTGACACAAGGAGTGAATCAAGTTTGTTTAATATACTACTAAAACAAAATTGTATAACATTTTTGTATAAGTATGTACCTATTTGATTAAGAAAAGAAATATTTTGGTTTAGACCTCAATTGAATACATCTTATTTATATATGCGCTGTATATTACAACATATGGGGATTTAACTTAAGGTCAAAAACGAAATTCAGGCTGGATTTCAGATCGAATTCGAATAGCGATAATCGAAACCGTTATTTAAGTTGACATATGGAGATAAATAATATATGGAATACAATTATTAATGAATCTGTATATGCATATATATATGTATGGACGAAACTACGCGATATCAGCTTTTATTGAATACGCATAAATAAATAATCGATACTAAAGACGAGTAACTATTGTTCTAACTCCGTTTTTAAACTTGAAAGACAAGAAGGAAAATGCTAAAAGTGCGACTTTAGCCGTGAAGATAAACGGCCGAGATGGTCACGAGAGAATAAAAAAGCAATTAATCAGCTGTCTAAATATACAATGAGCCACCTGCTCTAACAATACTCCGACGGCAGGTCTCGCCTGTCGTTGTCTCTGGACACCTAGACGGTATTAGCTATGACAGCGTCTCGCTTGTTGCATTGCTTTTGCTACACCCATAGACATACTACATGACATACGTAGGTTGATTAAATAACGAGAAATATCGATTGAACATATTCTCGGTTGTCATAGAGAATAGAATAATATTGATTTTTGGTCACATTGCGAGGTAAATATTAAAAAATGATATCCGAAAAATCAAGTGGTTTTTAGAAATATTGCGAATTAAAAAATAGGCTAAACTGTGTTTGTCTTTACATGGCCGTAGATGGTTTTGCATGACGACATCTACGAGTGATGTATGGGGCAGTCAAATTATTTGTTATGAGCACGGAACTGGACCCTCCTTGTAATTCGGGGATCAATTGAAATAGCTGAACATATAAAGTAACATCACAAGAGGTTATTCATAGAGATAGAAATGAGTACCAAAAAAGGAAATCAAGTTCAATATAAAATTGATTGTTTTTGGAACATGTGTTAGCTTAAAACGAGCCATACGCCGTTGTCTCGTTTTCATATCCGACTTATTACTTTACCTTTGTATTCATATTTATGAAGTTAGATGTTGAATTTGGCCATTTTTTACTATATTTTATCTTCGGTTTACTCATTTTTTGCTTTGTTTTAGCTGAAACCTACCACAAAAACAACTTAATTTTTTCAACTTACAGATTTTAAACGCAATTTTCATTTTTAATTTAAGTAAAAATTTTTATATTAAAAAGTATTTAACATCTTTTAAGAGCTTGGTTAGATAATTAAACTTTATAATTCATCTGTCTTTTGATTGTGGCGCATTAAACTCGTATCGATTCCCAATTTTCGATTGGCGATCGTAATTATTCGTAACATTTCTAGTTGCAGCGTAAGCACTGTTAGACACTTGGTTTCGCCACACCGTTGATTAGTTCGTTCGTTTCCTATATCACCGATTTTAAACTTTAAAAAAAAATGTGTAAAATTGGAGAATGGTAACTTAAAAAGTTTGTACGCGGTAAACATAAACAGACATATCTTCGTTTTCATTATAGCCTATGTGTTAACCGTACACAGAGTTAGATACGGTATATGCAATTCGGTTTATTAGTTCTAACGTGAAATAAAAACCAAAAACACTCGATTTTTTTTGGTTTTAAGATATTAATCAGGATTATAATTTCACTTAAGAGATGTGCATTCTCAAAAAGGAATTGAATTTACATTAGATGTGAGAGATCTATAGTAAGGTTAATAATTATTTTTATACAATAGGAAGATAAAGAAATTCATTGGCGCCAATATAACATACACCGGTAATACCATTTGAACATTTCTTATCTGTACTACTTAGTATGCACGATAGTATTAAAAATGTCTTTTAAAATTATAAACATGTTTTAACTAGGTACATAAAAAAGAAAACAAAAAAATAACTTATTATTTTACACTCTGTGCCCACGCTATGACAAATTATTTTGACGTGATAACGTCTTATAAATCAATGAACGCTGACTGCACGCACGAAAAAGCATGACTCATTTTCGCGTTCCGCTTGAGTCGAGCGTGCGAGCGAGAGAGCTCTCTTCCACTCCATCGGCCGATGCGTCCGAGTAGAAGAGAGATAGTGGCCGCACACAACCTACACGTGAGCTGTTTATAAAGTGAAGTGAAAAGTTAATGTGGTTTCCATTGTTCACTACAACAACAATTGCGGCAAGTTATAATAATTAAATTCAATTCATAAAAATATGCAATTTCTCATCAATGTTTTCTTATGACGTTATCACGTAAAATTATCGCTCGTAAACCGATATTTAACAGACAACCAATTTTTTTAATTTAAATCGTGTGTCGAAATTAATAGCTACCTAATTATTTACGGTTATTTATGATTACTCACACTGGGCAAATATTTAGTATAGTGCGATAGCTAGCCTATGCCGCAAGAGCCGAGTAGGTATATATCATAATATGGCAGTGTTTTGGCGCGCTCGTCGCACCGCGGCCGCAGCTGGCGTCCTGTCTGTCTAGCCAAACAACAGACAGACTGGCATCTGGCATTTGTTATCACCGACTCCATCGTTAAATTCATTGTCTTATAAAATATCTTTTATTACTAGCGTATTGGATTATCTACGCTCGGGATGTTTTCTAGGCGAAAGCTTATATACTTACTTATTTAGCGGAATGATGAATATGTTGTTTAAATAAAGTCATGAACTAAACGGTGTCTATGGCACAGAAACTAATGAATTGAGTTATTACACAGTATGCGGTTCCATACACCTTTTGGCGAACGTTAAATAAGTGCTATGCTAGGTATTCCCGTTCTGTCCGAAATAAAATGATTGCGGGTGGGCACGTTTTTAATGCCATAACATTGTACGTGTAAATTTAAATCAAGACATATATATCACATAACACGTAAAATACGTTATTACATTTTATGAGACTGCAATTTTTACAGAAGAATTCAACTCAATTTTCTCTCGAGAAGAATAAACAACAAACTTAAGAGCGTGGATCCAGCCCTCAAAAAAGGGTGTGTTTGCAGTCACCCGAAAATCGGCCAAGTACGACTCGGAGTATGAACTCTCTGATGATTAATATAGTGCACTCCTAAAAAGATTTTACAAAATATAAGACGTGCTGACAAGATTTTGTGCAGTGTATAGTTCCACGTGGGCAAAGCCGTGGGGCCAAAACTAGCAAATGAATAAACCTGTTTAAATGTTAGTTTATTCGCTCACGAATATTACAAAATTAAATGTGTGTTTGCTTGCATATCACAATGTCACAATGAATTCTAAACTACTGAACCGATTTTGATGAAATTTTTACAACTTCAAAGGATATCAAGCTAAATTAAAAGCTATATACATCTTACATTAATTAATTTTATTTAGGTATGTACTTACTTAAATTAAAGATTCGAGCTTATGTTTCTTTCTCGCTAAAACGTTGATAATTTCATCGATATGTAGTTTCAATTTTTTTGTGTATATTTAGTAGAGCTAGCCCGGGTAATCTATTCTGTGCCATTGAGTCACTTAAGCTATATTTTACTCCGTGAAGGTAGAAAAAGATCTTTCTGCTGTAGCTACGCTGACAGTAAGATATGCTAGTATTTGTAAGGAAATTTTTATTTTAGGGTACAAATTTTGGTCGCACGGTTCAATGAGATGAGCTACCGTCTCCAGTATGGCTGAATTGTTTTCACATTCTTTTTTCCATTTGCCCATTCGGAGTCGGTATTCATTGATAACTGTCGATTCGCTATCGATTATGAATAGCCAGTATATTGGAACCACTTTGATCACTGTCTCGATGTAGATATCCCAGTCCCTGACACTTACTGGTTTAAGTAGAAAATTCCCAACTGAAATAGGTTGCGTACCTCCGGAGATACTCTCTGCCCCAAATCATTATAATGGAATCTGATAGAGGTATGTAAAATTATTTCGGAAAGTACTCTTCTGTCTACTACGCCTGATAATTATATAACATTATGTCAAAAAACAATCAACGCAATTTACCCTGACTGACAATAACAAAAAACTTTATAAAGATTGCTACTTGCTCAAAAAATCTATTGAGATCGGTATCGATAAGAGATCTATTGAGATTGAGATCGGTATCGATAAGAGATCTATTGAGATTGAGATCGGTATCGATAAGAGATCTATTGACATTGAGATCGGTATCGATAAGAGATCTATTGAGATTGAGATCGGTATCGATAAGAAATCTATTGAGATTGAGATCGGTATCGATAAGAGATCTATTCAGATTGAGATCGGTATCGATAAGAGATCTATTGAGATTGGTATCGATAAGAGATCTATTGAGATTGAGATCGGTATCGATAAGAGATCTATTGAGATTGAGATCGGTATCGATAAGAGATCTATTGAGATTGAGATCAGTATCGATAAGAGATCTATTGGGATTGAGATCAGTATTGGTAAGAGATTATATCCAATGCCCACACTTTCACGGTTAAAGTGTGACGTCACAAGGTTATTAATTAGCGTTATGGGCGTCCCCATCGTGCCCACAACGGCGGATCCGCGCATGATTACAAACTTGATGCTAACTTTTACCAAATATTAATTTTGCAAAATCACGATCATATACAAAACGATTGTAGAAAGAATCGACCCACTACAAAGTTGAACTGGTTATATTTGTGCTCGAAATAATAGGAACTTTGATTACATTTTTTTTCTAAGTGTATGTTTAATAACTTTGTTAATGTTAAGTATATGTTTAATGACTTCAAAATTTATATGAAGGGAAATTTTGTGTACCTACAAGGACCTTAGTTAACATGCGCACATGTTGCTCTTTATCGTCTAGGATCTTTGTTGTAGTTTGAACCACACTCTCACGGTTGCCTGTGTAGTAGGTACACAGTAGGTAAACTGTGTAGTAGGTAAACTACAACATTTCTTTCACGACAGGCGGTTGGCTCGTACATGATTCATCGTCCAAGCTGGAGTTTTCTGTGGAAGATCGTTCAAAAAAAGTAAAATCGCCCTTAGGGCCTCTTCCACCGCCTTCTTATAAACTGATATTTAACAAAAGGTCACTTTAAAAATAAAATTTGCGTCCCACGTTCTCCTTTTAACAGTTGTTCGAGCTAAAATCCATTAAAACGAAGACATGGAACGCAAATTTTATTTTAAGATTACCTTTTTGTTAAATATCAGTTTAAATGGAGTAATGTAGTAGGCAATGAAGCAATTATTTCTTGTGCAACATTTTTTCAGTTAAGTTAAGGTGACCAATTATTTTTTGCTCAAAAAGAGTACACTTTGCAAGTATTTCATAGGTGAAAAAAAAGAAGAAAAAACGATAAAAACTTTATTTTCTTTTAAAAATATATTTTTCTTCGGAGTGGATTTTTTTGCTAAATGAGGATGTTCGTCTAATAATGTAGCCACACCTGAACAACTTTCATTTTGCATATTAAATTTGACTGTTAAGACGGCAGATACGATCTCTCAATTGTGCCGGAAACGAAAGCCATATGTGCGCGCGAAATTGAAATCACCGGCAAACTCGTGTCCGGTGTTTGTCCTGTCCTCTGACGTGCCGGAACGGCGAGCAATATGCGCGCGTGAAATTCAAATCACTGTCAAAATAATTTTAAATATTTATATATAAAATTGAAATAAAATAATCTAAAAAAATGTTTTAGAAATACAAATGAGTGTAAAGTTATACAAATGAGTACTTTCAGAGTACAGAATTTGAAAAGAGTCTGGTTTGCGAAAAAAGAGCACAAAACTCAGCAAATGAGTACAGTTGGTCACCTTAGTTAAGTATTATAATAATAGATCAGTAAAAATGTTTTCTGACGAACAATGCCTTTAATTCTTATTGTTACGGACAGCCGTGCTCTTAGCGATAATTTATAAATAAATGTATTATTGCTTTAAAAAACGGACTAGGTTAAGAATTCTTTTGGTTTTGTATTGTATTGTGTGTGTTAATTAAATAATCCGAATAGTTGTGTTTTTATTACCCGGGTAGGGATTAGTTGTAAGGAATTATATGTATTGTTTATTTTTGTATATTTATCATGTTTTTTATAATATTTCTTGTTTTACTTTTACTTTATCGTATTTTCATTGTAAATGCGAAATCATTGTGATGCCAATATGAATCGCCATACAAAATTGTGCTTTGGCAGGGGGACCGATCAGAGGCCGAGAATCGCGGCAGTCGTTACGGTACGACCGCGCATGGGTGTACCGAGCGGATATGGCGCTCATGCGTTCCTGTCGGCCCCGATACCGTCGCTGCCGGGAGACTATTATGTGTCTCCGACGGAAACAGCTCGGGCAATCTTCCGCCTACCCAAGCGAAAGGCGCCGGGACCCGATGGGATTCCCACCATAGCCATCAAGCAGCTGCCTCGAAAGCCATGGTAGCGATGACCAGGCTCTTTAACGGGATACTGAGGACGGGTCACTTTCCGGCATGCTGGAAGACGGGACGCGTCATCGCCATCCCGAAAGCGGGCAAAGACTAGCGTCAAGCCAACGCCCGATCACGCTGCTGTCCCACATCGCCAAACTGTTTGAGCGCGTCCTGCTGCGACGCTTGCTCCGTCACCTGACTCCTAGACAGGAGCAGTTCGGGTTTCGCAGCGGACACTCTACAACGCTCCAGTTGGCGCGTGTACTGCACCATATGGCCGTTGAGCACAACCGGGGGCGCCGCACCGTTGGAGTCTTTCTCGACATCGAGAAGGCGTTCGACCGAGTGTGGCACTCCGGATTGCTGTACAAACTTATTGAGAACCGGATCCCGCCTGCGCTGGTGCGGACAGTAGCGTCGTTCCTGAAGGACCGCGACTTTTACGTAACAGTCGCGACCTCGGACCCGCGTCCCATCAGAGCCGGGGTACCACAAGGCAGCTGCCTATCGCCGTGCTTATACGCGGTGTACACTGATGATATTCCTACGCTCACGGACCAACTCCAACATTGGGAGGAGGACGTCATGCTGGCGCTATATGCAGACGACAGCGCGTATCTCGCATCATCTCGTCGGGCAGACCTCACTGCGGCTAAACTCCAGAGGATCCTCGACCTATTGCCGAACTGGCTGGACAGATGGCGTGTCGCCGTGAATGTCACGAAGACGGCCGCCCTTCTGACCGGCCAACAGCGTGCCATGCCAGCAAAACTGAGACTCCGGGGACAGGAGGTGGAATGGCAAATTAGGGTGCGATACCTGGGCGTACAAATAAATCGCTCCATGCGCATGGCCGCTCAGGTGGAACATGTTATCCATCAGAGCAGAGCCGCGCGGAGCATGTTGCGCCCAGTGCTTCGATCGCACCTGCCGCTCCGAGCCAAAGTCGCCTTATATAAAGGCTACATCCGTTCCCGGCTCACGTACGCAGCTCCAGCATGGTACGCACTTTGTTCAAGTTCACAAAAGAAGAGGATCCAAGCCCAGCAGAACATGACCCTACGGATGATCGCGGGAGCGGGGCGGTATGTCTTAAATGACGTAATCGCTCGCGATCTCTGCATCGAAATCGTAGAGGAATTCATCCAGCGCATTGCTCGCCGGATGTTTGACATCGCTGACCAGGGCCCCTATGAATTCCTCCGGAACATCGCACCGATGCAAGAGAGGTCGCCGAGCGGCCGACCCCTCCCGAGAGAATTGATCCGAACACCTTCTCCCAAACCCTAGTACCGGACTGATCAAGTTGGACTGGACACATATGTCACGGACCCCCCGTAAGGGGACCACCACTAGATCCGTCGGGGTCGTATCCCCGACGAGAAGACACCCGGGCTTGAGGCAAAAAAATAAGTCCTCCGTCCCGTATCTACACCCTTAAGAACGAGGGTGTGGAAGACCCACGAACGAACGAGCTCATGCGTGAAAAATGCAAAATACATGGTCCCGCCCTCTCGATTAAAATATATGCAACTCATATGAGTTGCACATATGTGCAGGCAGATGCGCCATCTATAAATTGCAGCGGGATTGATGCAACGCGATCTCCCCGCCAGTTATAGACGTATAAGACTTTTGAGCGTATTAGGTAAATTATTTGAAAAAACGCTCAAAACTCGCCTAAGCCATCATCTCATAGTAAAAAGCTTTATAATTAATGAACAATTGGGCTTTAGACTTACACTAAAAAAATAATTGGTCATTCTAACCAAAAGTTTGAACAACATAATGAATTTGCATCGTTGATTTTGAGCGTACCAAAGTTTTAGATGTTTTAGCTAACCTAGATTAGTTAATCATCTTTAGTTGGATTAAGGAAGTAAATTTGTTAAAATAAATACATACACATTTATTGATTTATTTAACTGTATTGGTTGTTGTAGTCAGATAGCGTACTTAATTTAGCCTTTCATTTTATATATGTTAAAGAACCTTTGTTGTCATCTTACCTTTCTTTTTTAGTTATTTCAACTATTTGAACTTATTATAATAACAAATGTTATTAGATTTGTGTCCAAGTCCTGAAATAATAAATGTTTCGGTTTTTTTAAGAAATCTTTTTCCGTCACGTATTTAAAAGTGTTGATTATTTTAACCAATTTAATTCGTTTGTTTTACCGAACGGTTTGGCCATGGTGATTTATCTGTTTAAATAATTTTACAAAATTCTCTAGTTTATTACCTTTAATTCCTATAGCCCAAGAAAATTTACTTTTGAATGCGAATTTTGAAATAAGTTCTGGATTTTTGATACAAGTTGCTCTGAAGAATCTAAAAAAAATAAGTAACACTCACAATTCGTTTTTAGATTCTACATAGAAAATGATATAAAAATTCCAAAGCTTATCTCAAAATTCGCATATAAAGGTCTATTTTTCGGGCAATGAGAATTAAAGGCAGCAAACTAGAGAATTCGTTAAATTATTTAAAGAGATCAGTGACTGTAGTCAAACCGTTCGTAAACTGAAGAGGTTAAAATTACCGCCCTTAAGTATATGACTGAAAAAGTCCGCTTAAAAAAACAAAGAAGTAGTTATAGTTGAATTACAACTAAAATGACTACATACAAAAAGTGCTCATTATCTTACAAATTTACAGGTTTATAAGGATTAATTAGGAAAATAACACTAATATGATGATTTATTTTTTATATTAATATATAAGGACCTTATTACAAATTAAATTAAAAGCTATAAAGCACCAAATGTAAAATCGCTAAAAAATTAAATAAAATCATAAAATGTCAACAAGCTATACTGACATAGCACTTATAATATTTTACATTAGCGTAGAGAAAAAAATTACATTATTATTTGATTGAGATATAAGAAATTACATTTAGCTGAAACAAATATATTTTTATAAGACACTAAAAAACAAGTGTGCACAAAGAAGCGCCCATTGAGAACCTATGGACTTTTCCTAGGATAATTTATATATTTCCAGACTTTTTAATAGAAATGTCTGTTTACAAACATTTGTGAAAATTATTAAAAACACAATTGACTTCTAAGCATGTCAATGTATTACAAATCAACATTATGAGATATTGTTTAAATATAATAATTATAAGCAAAACTACAAAAAAAATGTAATTAAACTGCAATTTCTTCTTGAGATTTTTTTCCTCTTCATAAAAACATAGTTGTTTGTTCTGAAAGTTCTCATAATGAGATTCCACTTGTTCTTCTTAAGATTTTGTGAAATAAAGAGAGACGTTATTTGGTGATATCTTTGAATGTAATTAGAAATAGATATAAAAAACTTTACACTTGATTTATTGTGAATAAAGGTACTACGTATGAATCAATGACTAACCTAACTAAGGAGGGAATCAACCAATTCCCTCAAGTTGTTGATCTCTACAAATTAATTTTTCTTTTTTTCTAAAACAATGTCAATTACTGAACTGAATAACTTATGATAATACAATTGCAGCTGAAAATTGCTACCCAATGACCATGAAAATAAAAAAGACAACTGTTAGCTAATATATATTACACTTATTATTAAAAATTATGACAATTAATATGAAAATAAAATTTAAGTACATTTTTTATACAATTGGAATCTTTGAAAAGATCCAATACTTAGGAACATATAACAGGTTAAAGTTCTTTATTTTATGAACCAAAGTAAAACTAAATTGAATATTAAAGAAAAACTAACTTGTTCATTAGTATATGTAACCTTGAGATACTTCCAATTTGCTTCAAACACAGCACAATCTCAGGGAATGCAGGGAATGCACAATGCAGGGAATCAATATTATTCTCTATCAGCATAAGAGCAACTGCTAGACTTATCTTGTGTTCTAAATAAAAATATCAAAAAAATATGGTTTACTGAGTTTATAAAAACTATTTAAAATCAAAACAACGAAATTGACGTTTTGTATTATTACCTCCAAATTAAATAATAATTCAATACCACTACTGAAAAACTGTGAATCATTCAAAAATTAGTCACAAAGATTATTATAGTCTTCCCGATCCATCTCTCAAATAGATTTGTTTAATATCATATACCTATTTAACGAATAAACAAACATTGTCAAAACTTAAAGTAAACATGAACATCTATGTTTTCACGTACATTAAAGTTAAGTGATATGTTTTCTATAACATTCCATTATTCTGTTTGAATTATGTTTTCAAACAGATTGGATGATTACCAATTACCTAGTGTAATTATGAGGAATTTTAAACTATTTATCAGAAACAGACTTGTGGGTAATCTTACAAATGAAGAATTAATGCTCTAATGATTAAATATGAATACCTATACAAGTCGTATAAAAACTGCTTGGCCTATCGTACATATTTCCTACTAACTTTTATGTGTATTAATTAATGTAGATATTCCAAATTGTTAAACATTAATTTTACACTACTATTATACATATTATATTCCCAGGTTATACTTTAAAACAATCAAGTACGAGTGAAGCAGACAAACATCAACATGCACTATAAATATGATAAATTCTTATTAGATTCCACTACGTTAGATAATACAAATTAGTTTGAAGAATAAACTTATTCAAATCATTTACTGTGAAATTTATAAATAAAACACACCTTTGCAGTGTGCACCCACATGCTCCAGGTCCCATAATTTCAAATACGAACTCATATCATTGTCAGCCATTTTGATACATCCACCTAAAAATAAATTAAATTTATGAGTGTAATCAATGAGTAATTTAAGACATACATTTACTTCGACAAAGGAACTTAAAAACATATCAAGTCAAATTGTATGTTTGGTAAGCAAATTCTGTTATAATGATGCAACTTCCATAAATTTCAAATGACCATATTATATTATGACGTTAGGTAAATTACATCTAATAAGTATATATATATATATATACATTTTATACTTACAATATTCAGTTATTCATCTCTTTTTATACAAGTTGTAAACTAATCCCTTTAATGGTGACTCCTCACAAATTTAACTGATTATATCACGAAAGAATCTCACTTAGCAATTGAACCATATATTAATATTAATTGAACGTAAACATCAAATAAACCAATAGAAACGGAACTAGATATTGCCAAAGACTGTCCTCATTGGTCGTTTTTTTGCCGTATTATAGCTGTATAGAAGATATCACGCTATCATTTTGCAACCAACGATATTTGGTAGTTCTACCAAGTAAGTTCTCTAATTAAATGAAACCACTGTAACCAAAACTTCCGCGTTGAATTAGTGAACTGTGATTAGTTGAATTATAAGCATTATTCGTTAACATAACGAATCACTCGCCTATGGCAACGAAATTTTATTTAACCACGTCAAATTCGAACTAGGTTAAAAATATTTTTTTCGGTGTAATTATTCTTGCCCACAACAAGCCCTCCGTCTTGTAGAATACATTTAGGAAGGTTTTAAAGTCAAAATAAAGACAGTGGCGGTCTTCTTTGACGTAGCAAAGGCATTTGATAGGGTTTGGCACACAGGTCTCATACATTAGCTCTATCAATTAGATTTCCAAGATCGTTTTGTTTTAATAAATTAAAACAAGACCATTAAATTAGTAATCGCCACTTCTCTTTCAGACTGGGCAATACGTATTCGTCAATGAGACCTATCAGAGCTGGAGTACCTCAAGGCTCCACGCTTTCTCCACTACTCCGCGTACGTAAACGACATACCGCGACCGCCAACAGACGTCCAACTCGCGTTATTTGCAGACGACACTGCATTTTATCTCAGGTCTAACAGTATAGGGAACATTCTCCTGCTGTTACAAAGAGCCATTGATGAGCTAACGCAATGTCTCCGCCTCTGGAGAATCGACGTAAATCCGGACAAGTTAGCGTCTATATATTTCAATTACAGTAGACATAAGGTGCAATTCCCGGTACTTTTTGACACTCCTCATCTATGTATTTTAAATCAGCCAATTCCGTGGTAAAGATCATATTGCTCGTGTCAGGAAACTAGCCCTATTTTACCTATCCCGCTTATACGGAATGATAGGTAGAAAAAGTAAAATATCATAACGTAATAAACGTACGATAGATACGATGTGTATCAGGCCTGTCACGACGTACGCGAGTCCAGTTTTTGCTCATGCACGACCTGATATACTACATGATCTGCACATAGTGCAGAATAAATTCTATAGAAGAGCAGCTGACGCTCTATGGTGCGTCAAAAACTCTGTACTTCACCGGGATCTAAAACTCTCAACTATTCCTAAATATATGAAGGACCCATCAGAGCGTTTCTTCGATATAACGAATAGCCATCCGAATCCATTATTAATTTCGGCTTTATCATACGAGCCGCCTCCTCCACATCATTTTTGTAGAAGACCACGGAATGTCCGGCTAGATCCGCCCGACGATCTCACTGTCGAGGTGGAAAAACTCATAGAATTAAACAAGATGGCTATTGACTAGGAGTAGGGATCAACCCAGTCATTACGACTTGTAAAGGTCATCAATCCGGTGCGCTTCCCGCGCCTCCCGGAGTCCCTTCCGAAGTTTCTAGTCCGTACTGTAAACTTCACGTGACCTCCTATGCCGAGGTGCTCGCTTAAAAGGCACCCATACGGCAGCGACACGCTGACGGCATCACTATGCCGAAAAGGCCGCGTTTTAGATGAAGTATCATAGCGTTTGCTTTCGCCATCGCAGATCCAAGCTGTGCAGGAGGTTCTTAGTCCGCGCGAGTCGGCCACACCCGCGCGCCGGCGCACGGACGGCCCATAATAGGTTTTTCTTCTCCTCCCCCACCCCTTTCGCATGGGGAGAACTACAAAAAAAAATGCATCCGTAGCAGTTCTACTCCGACCGCCACATATGAAGCTCGTGCATCATCGAAGCGCTGTCCATCATTTTGCCCACACACCGCAAGAATCCGTTCTCCGTGGAGACTATACAAGAAATCCGAGGTGCGGACTTACGCGGCGGTAGCTGAAATCGCCGTTACACTTAATAAAATAAAAAAAGATTTTAATTTTCATTTGTTTTAATCCACTTCTACCTTTACTTGAAATTTAATACAGATACTCGCGTGACCGTGTGTATATGGCATTACACAAAATTTGATAAACCGGAACTGGTGCTGTTACTGAAGGTCAGCAGATTTTTAAACTATTATATGACAGACGGTGACAGCTCGTTAAGACAACTATTTTGAACTCAGTCTTGAACTGCAGTAGTATTGCAGTCAAGAAAAATAAAAGTGAAGTTTATTTACTTTTTAACCTCAACAACCTCTGTCTACAGATGAGGGTAGGAAAACCGCGTATTGTCGATAAGAAGTTGTATTTAGAAGGTTTTGCTTTTATTCCATTTTCCTTAACGACTATTTTCAGAAAAGTGTCCACATTCTTGATACGAGTTTACAGCAACTACTTTTGAATTTTTTTAACTATCACTTTGCGTCAAAATTTTATGGCGTTGTTGAAATTAATATACTTGTTGAAATTAAATAATGTATTTTGTGTCTCTCAATCAATGAGAAGTGGTAAAACTAGCGAGCGGCTGCAGGCGGCGACTCACTATGGACTGAGACAGGGAAACTTATGTCATAAGTTTTTATAGCTAATTGTTTGGTTTTGAATCTAAAATTTTGAAATTTAGGCATTATTTAGAAGAATTAATAAACCACAGACATATTCCGATAAAATAATTTAATATAATTATTAACACGTAAAAAATAATTATTCTCAAAAATTATAAATTCAATGTCGAATATTTATTTTTAAGGCATACCTACATAAAAAAAGATAATATACTAACTAAATAAAACATTAATGAGCCAATTAAATGAAATTAAATTTATTATTGTAACTAGTTTTAATTTCAAAATAACTCGTTCGTCCGAAAAATCTAATAAATATTGTGTGTCTTCAATTAAAAGTTTCGTAATTTTTTTGGGAGTTTTTCTTAGATTGAAAATGTGAGGATCGGATGTAAATAATAAAGCATGAAAACATGATCGTTTGTTTCTTCTCTAGAACATTGTCGCCCATGATGTGACCTAAAATTTTTATTGTCCCTATTTCTTGATTTCTGTGCATCTTCCGAAAGCTGGCCCAAAGTTAAAACAGCATTACATCGTATGATGTTTTCACTATGTACTAATATTTCGTGAATAGAATAAGGAACATAATATCAATTGTATTGGTTTATATATAGTTTTACTACTTCTAAAGCGTATTCTATGATTTTTTCTGAGTTGATTTTTATACCACATGAAATTGTCTGAAGGATCGTATGAAATCTTTTGATTAAATCCTTATTCCGGCACTACAAGTGTGATTAGAGAAAAATCTTCTTGACGTATTTTCATCGTTAAAATGACCACTGACTTGTCTTAGCTCATCGATCGGAGGTCAAACCCATTTCGTTCGGAATCGTTTTTATATACACCGTTTCTTTTCATTTTTGATTTTCTGGTCCTTTCGCAGTCCATGTTTTGAAAGCCATATTATAGGACACATGTAGCACAAATTCCATAAACCGAATCGAGGCATGCAATGTAAACAAGCCGTATCTAAATGTTTCTTCCTTTTCATGTTTCTTTCGAACGAGTGTCAATTATTCATTTCAGAAGGTTTTTCCCCACAAACCTCGCAAAATGAGGTTGCATTTGTATCTGTTAAAAGACGACTAACTTTTCCATCTATCATTGTCAAAAACAATTCATAATTCACTGATACTTCTATTCCGTTTTGTACTATTAGAGAAGGTATTAAATTCTTAATTTCATTTTCTATCTCATTTATGAGAGTTGAGGTTTTTGCTGGCGTTTCTTTACAAAACTCTAGCGATATTGGTCGACAAAACCTTACCGACGATGGTGCAGGGTTATGCCACAGCATCTCTTATATAAGCTTCAGCAATTTCTCCGAGAAATTTTAATCGGCTAATATAAGAATGATGTATGTGATTAAAGCCCGAATGACGAAATAATCGAACAACTTTTCTCTTGAAGTTGAAATTCTTGAGTTCTTTCAGCAGATGCTTCATGAGACTTGTAAGCTCTTCTTTGTTTACCACTTGACGACGTGGTCGATTACGATGGAAGTATACCACTATGAACGGGCACTTTGAAATCTCATCCAAGCATTTCTCGTTGTATTTTAAGCAAATTTCTTTTATTTCTTGTAGCTGTACTTCATCGCTGTTTGAAATGTAGCATCTAGCAAAACATTCTGAACTTTTACAATTACACATGTTAAATTAGCCTCCGTTAGAATAACAGTTGTTTTTCAAATAATTACGAGCCGTAGAAATATGATTTCCGTGGCCTATATTATAGCCAGGCATAACTCTCTTCGTGTACATTTAAATGAATATAGTATATATATATAAGATAATATTATTGAGGATTTTCAAAATAAACCACAAATTGTTTCTCTGAAAATACAAAGTTTTGTTTATTAAAACACAAATTTATAACAATCATATTTTAACTATACCAATTACATTTTTATCCTACCTGAAAATACAAAGAAATGACATTTAAAGTTCACTAATATCACCTCTTCAATTATACCTCTTTATTTATCTCTTATAAGTTTTTCAAACAGTAAAATGCACAAACACAATCTAATCATCCGCCATTACAATACCGCGTCCTCGCCGCCGCTGCGCCCCTACCGATGTTCTATGACAGTCTAGAAACGCGCGAAGCGGCAATTTGAATTAATGAAATGTCATTTCATTATATCTCCGAGAGAAAATTCTAAATAATATATTTAAACAATGCACCTACAAGTTATCTTCATATTCGTTTTCTTCTACTTCATCTTCTGCTGTGACAGGGTGTAATTTTGTTATGTGGAATAAAGTTGATTCTGTTTTTGTTGCCGGTGTCAATCTTGTAAATGGAGTTCGATATTTTCTCTATTATCTTGAAAGGGCCTATTTTTAATTCGTCTAATTTCTTTCTATTAAGTCTATTTCCATTTTCTACGTATACACTGTCTCCTATCTCGAACTCTTGCATCTTTCTATTTCTATCAAATATTTTTGTTGTACTTGTGGGATTTTATTGTATTCTCTAATGCTAATATTCTATCAGCAATCCACTTGTCTTCCTTTCCTATTGTTTTAATTTCATTTGGTACGATACTGACATTTGTGCCATCCAGTAAATACTTTGGTGCAAAACCTGTAACCGTGTGTTCTGTTTCGTTGTATTTCTGTATACATTCTCTTGCTATTGTTGTCCATGTTCTCTTATTGTTTTTTTCATTTATTCTACATCTTATTTTATTTACTATTGTTTGATTTAATCTTTCATTCAAGCCATTCGAGAATGGTGTATTCACAGCTGTAAAATTAGATTAATTTTATTCTCCTGCAAATGTTGTTTGAATTCTCTTGAATTAATACCGGGTATTGATCTGTCAGAATTATTCCGATCTCATCTGTCTCTAGTATTTTCTTTGTTAGTTTTATAAAGTCATTTGCATTCTGTGTTTTGATGTCGCAATAAACGCATATCTTGTGTAGTGGTCTACTAAAAGGTATAGGTATTTCTTCGTTGTTCTAGATCCTCCAAAACCACCTATAGTATCCATAGACATTATTTCGAATGGTTTTGTTGCTGGTCCCAGTTGTGACATTAAACCCAATTTTCCTTGACATCTTGATTTATTTTTTATACATATTTCACATGTTTTACAAATATTTATGATATTTTTGTTAGGTTTTTAGCTGTATATATTGGGCTTATTTTTTTGTAATTGTCTGATTCCAATATGGCATAAATCTTCATGTACATTTTTATAAATTTTTACTAAATTCTTCTGAGAGGATAATCTTTTCTAGTCTCTTCATTTTTATAATATATTTTATTTTTATATAGTAGATTTTGTTTTTTTTCTTTTATTGTTTCATTTTTTTCTTGGTCTTCAACTATATCTTTTATTTGTATTAAATTAACTATTTTCAATAATTCCTCTTTGTTATCTTCTGATTCTAATACAGGGTTTCGACTCAAACAGTCTGCTTCTACATTCTCTTTTCCAGGTATATATTTTACTGTAAAGTCATATTGAGATAGGTAATATGTGAGATCACCCAATTCTTCGTCTGTCCTGGATTTAATATTCATGTTCTCTAGAGATTTGTGGTCTGAATAAATAGTGAAATGCTTTCCAATTAGCCAGTGTTGCCAATATTTAACTGCTTCTTTTATAGCTAAACATTCCAAGTATATAGCCTTTTTACGTTTTTGAGCTTCATTCAGTTTTTTTGAAAAATATGCCACCGGTTTATCTTTACCATCCATTTGTGTCTGTTTTAGTATTGCCCCGATACCCTCTAGAGATCCATCTGTAAATATTTTTATTGGTAAATCTTTGTCGAAAATTTCCAACACAGGTTGAGAACATAAACATCTTTTTATTTGATTAAATGATTCTTCACACTTCTCTGACCACACAAACTTTTCATTTTTTCTTAATAAATTATGTAATGGGTCTAAAATAATTGCGCTTCTTGGTATGTATTCGTGGTAGAAGTTTATTTTTCCCAAAAATTGTCGAATATTTTTTTGCGTCTTAGGAGTTGGAAACTGTCTTATTGAGATTAAATTGTCTTTAGAGGTCTTACTGAATTGTTTTCGATTACATGGCCGAGGTACTTTACTGAACTCGAAGCAAAAGTACATTTTGTAAACTTCAATCTAAAGCCTTCTTTTATTATTGCCTCCAATACATTTCTTATATGTCTTATATGTTCTTCAAAGGTGGTCGAATATATCAAAATATCATCAATATAGTTTATGGCGTATCCTGTAAGGTTGTGCTTTCTTAGAATATTGCTTAGAATTCTCTGGAAAATTGCTGGTGATGTTTTCAAGCCGAAAGGGAGACAGGTCCACTGAAAATGGCCATCTTGCGTGACAAATCCTGTCTTTTTTTTATCTTCCACCCGAAGTGGTATTGCCCAAAATGCCTTTTCTTTATACTATTTTTTATTTTTGGGAAAGAGCTCAATTTTACAATATGTGTATGATGAATTACCGGCTTCAGTTCATCCGGTAAAACATAATATTTTCCTTCTTCTGTAGATATTGACGTTATACTTAATACATTAGTTTTGCCATCATTTGAGGCTATCATCGTAAATTCGAATTGCAGCCGGTCCATATTGTTTTAGTTAACGAAAATGTCGTTTATAAGATAATATTATTGAGGATTTTCAAAATAAACCACAAATTGTTTCTCTGAAAATACAAAGTTTTGTTTATTAAAACACAAATTTATAACAATCATATTTTAACTATACCAATTACATTTTTATCCTACCTGAAAATACAAAGAAACGACATTTAAAGTTCACTAATATCACCTCTTCAATTATACCTCTTTATTTATCTCTTATAAGTTTTTCAAACAGTAAAATGTACAAACACAATCTAATCATCCGCCATTACAATACCGCGTCCTCGCCGCCGCTGCGCCCCCTACCGATGTTCTATGACAGTCTAGAAACGCGCGAAGCGCGGCAAATTTGAATTAATGAAATGTCATTTCATTATATATATATATATATAGTATATATATTATACTATATAGAATATAGTATACATAATATGTATATAGATTAATAATGTTTATCAAATATATCGATGTGATTGCCCAGAACTGAAATTGCTGAGGAGATAGAAATCGGGATTGATTAGGATGGGAATCGAGTTCGGGAAGAAAATTCAAAAAGAGGATATCGGTTACGCAGGATAACCGAGCAGCCGAAATTCTTACTTGTTCACGAATGTCACATGTTTTCAAACCGTTTCATCGGACTTTCTGATTTTTTTTTTGTGGAAGAATATGGCTGCTGACATTTGCCATAATATATATATATGCTGATGTCGTAATACAATAATACACGCGCTATCACAAAAAATTCCATTTGGCATTCAAAATGCAAATAAATTTTTATCTATTATTTACAATAAAGAGAATTGTATGAATATATGCATAAATTCAATATAAAAACAATTTAACATAGTATTAATTAATGTGAATCGTGTTATTTATCTTAAAGCGTCAAACAGACAACAGACGTCATTTTTAATCAGTTTTCACAGATATCGTAACAGTTGCCTTGATGTTAATCGAAATCACAGAATAACTGTGTTTTTGTTAAATCGATTATGTTTCGTAAGTGTAAATGGCGTACCAATTCAAGGTATCCGATATATTTTTTTAATAATCGAACGGTCGTAAGCACAAAATCGATTCATCTAACGATTATAAGCGAAATATCCGTTATCTGACATCACGATTCTGGTTCTAAACAAAATATAATAACTGAAGACACACTATTAGAAACTGTAGCACCGAACTAGATGTTCGCCGACATAAACAAAAACAATATGTGGTATAAAAACAAAGGTCATATATATAATGCTAAAAATAGTGTCGTGCGAAATCAACAATACAGATTAAAATTGTGGGTTCATATAAATTTCAATGAACAATAGGTACGTTTAATAACAAAAATCTTATCAAATGTATCTAAATTAAAACGCAATCATGAAAAAATAAACGATTGTGGTAAATTTCGTGGGTATTGATAATTTTAACGCCATATCGTTGCCTTTTAACCACTGCATAATAAAATAAAATAAAAAAGTTTCAAGATAATGTTACTTCGCGTAGTCTATATGTACAGAGGCATTTTCAAAAAAAAACTAATATTCCTTAATAACTCATTTAACTCTAATGCAATTGGTATACACAAATTTAATGTTAATTGCCTTCAGATTAATAAAATAAAACTACAAAATAAACATTGAACGATTGCAAAGTAGTATTTATAAATCTGTAAAAGTCACTTCACGCTGTATCTTTGACGTTTACTGAGCGCGTCTGTATTTAGTATTTCGTGTGCATATAGTTAATTCGCAAGTTTCTCAAAAAAAAAAAAAATATTTTATCATGTGCCTACATATATTTCTAATAATATAGAATAAATTTCCTAACAGAGGCGAATTGAGATAATAATTAAAACCTTAATTGAAATTTAGAAATGCGCGAAAAATCTCCGTCTTTATAATGATTCCAATTAATAATTTATTTAAAGACGAAATGTTAAAAACCACTAATAATTTCAAAGCAATTTTTATGCTTATGAGTTGTATACTTTTTATGTTACATAAAGATGAAGCTCTAGCTTGTGTATACACTTAAACTGAAAAGCGGAGAAAGTCAAAGTTGGAATACTTTTTTAAGCGACTAAAATAAACTTCAGGCACTTAAAATTTTCGAAATCATACATATTGACATGTTGGCAACAATATTCTGTTACTTGTTTTAATAAAGGAGAATAATGACAAACCGTTTTTGGCATATTTTTCCCTCCCACGTCCTGTAGTGTGACGCCGCGACGCCGCATACGGTAGATGTGTTGCCTTGAATTGTTGTTAGTTTAATACGTTAACATCTTTACTATTGACACTATATCGGCCAGAGGCACAAGAGATCAAAACGTCAACCTGTCAAATCTTTGAATGTTTACGCATAGACGCTTAAAGGTAATACGTTTTTTTTCTTTTAATGCAACCTGACGCATATTTATTTGCATCATAACGTACACTGTTTTGGCTATATGCTACTATCGGTCGTAATAATTTCTGAACGTAATCTGAACAAATGGAACGCAGTTATTAAGGTAAACAGCTGTCTGAAAGGTTAGAATTCAGAATTGAATGAGTGAAAATCCGACATCAATGTATATTCATTGATCTTTGATATGGGTCATTTCGACGGTAGTAAAAGACTTGCGGTCGCCGAGCGATGCAAGATGGATGGATATTCCAAGGTCAGATCCAGAAAACACATCACCAGTCTATCATCTTGAACAACGAGTGATGGGCGACAGCGTTGTACAGTTACAAAAAGTGTACTACTGACATACCTATCATCGTGACCTTTTGGGAGAGATTAGATGACAATCTGTTATAGGTCTATGGTGTGGTTTCAACCGCATTTGAAAAAGAAATTGATTTACTATGACATAGGTAGGAGAAACAAAACAGTAAACTATTAGCCATAGACTAAATTTGATAGAGGCGCAGTATTGCTGAGCTATGTGTGAAGTACCCTAACATCTGACAGTCGCTAGAATACTATAACACGTACTAGTCATATACGAACCATAAACACACGTTCACTCCTCCTAGATTTACCAACTGTCATTACGGTGTTAATATGCCAGACATACGTTATGTCAAATATCTTCTTATTTTTTTTCTATAATGCACTAAATTTCAAAGAGAAATGACTTTCTATAATTTAGTTCATGATGGTTCTTCAAAATTTTGTTATAAAAATATTATTTCGCCAAAAAATTAGGTTAAATTTTCTTTATATAGCCGTCCTCCTTACACTGAAACCTACTTAGCAATCACTTATGCAGGTCGATGTTTACGCATGATTCACACTCGCATCCGTTCGTTGGTCATGATGACGTACAAATCGACTGTGAATATCAAGCTTTAGAAATAATTATTTCTAGTTTATTCCAGCTTGACTTGTACCGTACACTTTTAGTAAATGTTCCTGAATATCCGAATATATTCGGTCTCAATTCCCTGACTTTTTAGAGTCTTCCAGATGCTATTGTGGTTTAAGGAATCAAGTTATGTATTAAAATACACAAATCCTAAGTAATAAAATTTCTTGTATTTCTTATACTAATACTAATAATACTAATAGAATAATACTTATTAATGTACGTACATTATAGTATTAATAAATATGCATATTTGTTACAGTATAGCATTTAAGCTAGAGAATCAAAATTTCAAAATGTCTCAATAATGTACGTCTAATGATATATTTTTAGAGATGTTATGAGTTATTTTGTCTCTAAATAAATGCAAAATGGCAAATGCATTCATATTAAGTAATGCACTCAGCAACGGCATAGTAAAAAAAGTGATTTATACTTTTTATATAGCTTTTTAAGAAAATGCGAGGAACGAATTTGAATATTTTTGCGATTAAATGTTTCCTTTAATTTTTGATACATGCCACTGATGACGTCACCGTCGGTATGCAAAAACTGCAATAAGTTCCTGTTTAAAAAAATTGTCTTCCAAAAAACTGCAAGACCTATCAATGTCACACTATAATTCTCAACTTTCTAAGTACTGTGTATTATTTTTTGTAATGTATTTTATAAATCTTGGATAATTCCATGTCGACTGACTCTTTATAAGTATTGTAAATATTAGTAACATATACTTTCTCAAGGCTGATTTTCGCAACTTACCTAAACTGAAAAATTGTCAATTTAATAGCTACCGATATTTCTGTGTTTCAGATGTTTTTCTTTTATTTAATGTGAATGTCAAATAAAGTACTTTAATGTCTTACTGGAGAGGCAAAGGAAAAGTTGGATTTATTTATCGAAAATTTTATAAATTTGAAAATATTATTTTGACATAACTACACAAATAACTCTTCTTCGAAACGATTATCAATTAGAACTTTCTATAAATTTATGATATTGAACAATCCTAATAAATACTAACTTTGCTATTATTATTGAATATAAAAAATATTAATTTTTACTTCATATTGAATGTACATTGAATATATAAAGTACTCTAAAATATATGTTTATACTAGGATTTAATTATTTTAAGGTAAATAAATTAACTACAATAAATTTGCCGCAAATTAATACTTGACTGGATTGACTATGGAACATATTCAAATTGTAAATAGCATTATATATAATGGAAATTATTATTTCTTTGTCTAAGTATAAGTTTAAAAGTACTGAACGTATCAGCATGGAATTTTAATCATTCGACTATGGGACTTTGACTTTGTTTGTAAATGGCTTTCGGCTATTTATTTCGCTATAAATGTGTGTTTGTTTAGCTACATGTTCGCCGTGTGCTTACTAGACCAGAAGGATTGTAATAGATTGAGCAGGTAGATTAATGTTTTCGAATAAGATATAAAACGCCTTTCATATGAGAGGTGCGCAAATATCATTAAAATGATAATTGTTGTAATTACATTAATGGCCGAGGGCGAAACAAGATCGGTATCGAGACCGGCATTGCAATTGAGACCGGGGCCGGAGCCGAAATCGACAGTTGGGCCAGAGACGACATCCAGAACAGAACTGTGACCGCCATCACAATTGACAATGAGCTCGGCCGTAATAGAAGATGAAGCAATTCGTTCCATTCCACGCCTTCGAAAACGCGGGCATATTTAATAAAAAAAAATCGTTGCCAAACCTTAAATTAACGTTTAGTGAAACGGGTGGATAACAGTCAGTTTGTATATGTAAAAAAATGTTACGTTCATTGCGCTTTATGGGAATGGCTATTTTTGTATTCTTTTCACTGACCGTCAGCCAGCATGAACGATGCTTATCTATAAATACAAGACAAAATTAACAACATCTCATTTGAATGAAACTATGTGTACACTTTAGTTAATGTCTCGATTCCGAGATGTCGCTTCACATCGCACTCGCACGCACATTAAAAGTTTGTATATTTCAATCATATTTCGTACAAGGAAAGGTGGAGTAAATTCGAGATATTTCCGAGTGCCTTATGATACTGTACAGCTTTTCCTTATTATTGATAAATTAAGCAATCATTATATTCGAAAAGAATATCCTTTTATTCTGCAAATACTAAAACATCAATAATGCACATAACAATATAATATGTAGATCGGCCAATTTAGATACTAACAATGACCACATCAATTGTCGGCTTACAATAATGAAATTGATGTTTGTAAATGTTTAAACACGAACTTGTCGCGACACATTTAATTATTTACATCGCGACAAACATCTGGCGGGTAGTTTACGATCTAATAAGAAGTACCATGAAAAAATAAATAGCTAACGCGACTCCGGACCGCCGCCGCACGTGTGTCCCGGCTTGTCGGTACGGCGGCACGCATGTGGCCCGTTTGTTCTGTTATAAACTCTGCGGTGGTACATGTGAAAGTTTTAAATCGAGGTGTGTCGGGCGACGGGTCTGCTTTTTCATTCTCACGAGAAGTTGTCATCGATAATTTCGAAATAAATATTTTGCGGCAGATGTTCGCCCCCGTTGACCTTTGCCCTTCGGTCTGTTTGTCACGACTTCTATTCGGTAAATATTATATATTAAAGCCGAAATGGGTCTCTTGACGTGTGAAGTGTTTCCAGCGTAATCGCCATTGATTTACAGTTTAGTGCGTCGATTAGGGCGCGCAGATGTTTCGTAATGATCGCTTCCGACGTGTCTGCGATACGTCAAATGGTATTACCGTCGTGCTTAGGCGGTTAAAGATTTATAAGTGCCTCTTTCTCAGATATCTAGAGCAATTTTAGTATTTATAATTCACTTGCTGAATTTTTTTTTAGTATTGAACTGCGAAAAATGCAAATTTCGGAAGGGAAATCGGAGTCATTCTTTTCGATCTCATTGTGAAAATCTATTGTATAAGAAATGTCAATGTTTTGAGACCATAGGAAGCTGCTCTGATCAATTTTAGAGGATTGTCCGTACGCATGCGCGGATGTGTATGTGTGCATGCATGCGTGTGCGCGCTTGTCTGTATGTAACATTCGAAGACGTGGTATTGAATGCACAACAAATATTTGAGGATGTTTTCAATCCAAGGACTTTTTCATGGTCCTTGGAATGACTAAATACTCCATCGTATTCGATACGTGGTTGTACTTTTATGTTAATTTTTACACACAAGCCTTCAATAAAGTCGAAATTAGTATAAAATACTAAGTATGATATGTTCCATTACCCTAGTTATGAAAAGTCTTGGAATTTAGCAATGTGTATCACAGCCCAAGTAAAGAGAAAAATCCGTAAACTGTTAATTTGTATTTAATGTTGTAATTTGTTGTAAAACATATAAATATTTTTTTGTTATTATAAACTGACATTTGTGATTAATAGCATAGACCGAGATGCGGAAAAAAATTTTAAAACTCCAGCTAATTTTTTTAAAACAAATTGTAAAAAGTGTCCAAATTCTTGGGACTGAAATTTTGCCACTATCGATATCAAAAACAGAAAAAGGATGATAGAGTCTATGGATGTCTTAACAATTGAGAAAGTAAAGATCGGGGTATGGTTTTGTAAGGTATTCAATTAACTAAAAAACAACTTGATGTGTTCAGAGACCGAGTCTTAGATCTGTCGTTTTTATTTTACGGTTGTTTATTATCATAAATTCTGTTTTATGTTCCGTATTAAAAAACAACTCTAAAAGGTAGAAGAAAAGACCCTGCAGGTCATCTCTGACACTTTCCGCTGTGACATTTTTGATATGTTTTTGGACTCCTTCGGTTATAAGTATAGTCTGTAAGTTTTGGAAGTCAAAATTTTGAAACAGGTTGAGCCTTCAGGCCATTCCGGTAACTTCTTACTGCTTTCGAACTCAAAATGTTCAAAATGAAGAAACAGAAAATTATTGAGGTCATCATGATCAAATATCGATTTTATTGCTTTTTTAAGCTCAAACATATAGTTTTATTGCGTTTTAAGCTCTTACAATAATATTACATCTATTAAAATTCCGCATATTTTTGAAAATTTTCATTTAAAACATTTTTGGTACACATTGTGTGATTTTGATCTGCATTATGGCATCCGACGCAATTGTTTAAACATAAAGCGATGACCGAGTATAACCGATTTTGATGAATTTAGCAATTATCGACTTTTTTTTAAGGAGAACCACTAAAGAGATTTTGGAATCTATCAGTAGAGTAATTTAAAAATCATTGTAAAAAAACCAATTATAAACAAATTTTTCTCCAACGATATCTTTTGAACAAATCAACCGATTTTTAAGCAGTTTTTACGGCAGTCGCTGCAACTGCTTGGAGAAAAGAGCTGATTAGATTTTGGTGTCTGGTGTCTGGTGTTTGGTGGTGGAGAAGTCTAAAAGTTATTTCAAGAAAAATATTTTTCAGGAAACATTTTTTGGACATTCATCAAAATCTACCGGACAAAACTAGTTTTAGTTTCAGGATGTATAAATTTGAGTGGATTCCTTTCGAATGTCGTAAACTGCGTTTTGATCGTTATGAGAGGTTTACATATAAACACACGCACGCACGCACGCACGCACGCACGCACGCACTACGCACACACGCACACCACACCACACACACACACACACACACACACACACACACGCGGACATCACGTCAAGATCTGGTGAAAGCAAAATATTATACAGAGAATAAAACCTTAGTATACCCCCAATAAAAAATCGATATTTACTGACCTGTTTTGTTTTGGACAAAATCTCACTTGAAGTAACTTTTGTTGAATTAAAACTTTGAGGATTTAAAGCGATATAGATTAAAGCGCGAATATTGTCACGTGATCAAATCCGTAAACGCCAAATGTTCTGTATACAGATACACACCCACACAACTATAGATAGTTCTACCTTTTGGCCACCGCACGTTCAAGAAGTTTTACGTTGACTAACAGCTTTGACATAATTGTGTCTTCCATTCGCGAACGGAGATTAGTGGCCAGTGCTGTTATTGTCATACAAATGGAATAGTGAACTTTGTGTTGCGGAAATCGACAAAAGGAAGGTGAAGCAGGATGTCGGGTTATATTTCAGTACTTTTTGTCCCGAAAATTTAGAATTCCTGCAAGAATATTGAAAAAAAAACTCCTTAATAATGGAATAACTATCGGAATTAAATCAAGGTGGTGAAAGTGAAAGGTAGAACCAGGATTGTGATTGGAACCAGAACCGAATCTGTCGAAATCGAGGACGAAAAGCAGGATAGGTATCATGATGGATATACAGTGGACATAAATGATGTAAGAATTCACTTTATGTCAACACGGGGTCAATTGTGGGAGTATGCTATCTGCAATAAAAATTAGCAATGGGTTTTGGGGTTCCACGAGAATCAATAAGAACGTTTATATTTTAACCGATTTCAATATATGAATCTGATTTAAAATTCAGTAAAAATGTGTAAAAGTAGCTGAAAACCAATGGAAGTATATACGATACATTTTAGAGATCTGTGAGACTAAATAAGAACGTTCTGATTTTAGTAATTTTCCTAAAATTTTGTATGTACGCAGTTGGAAGTCAAAGAAAGGGGTACGATACTTTTTTAGGATTCCGTGAATATAATTAAACACCCATGAAGTTTCACTAATTTCAATAAAATCTATTATGAATATAGCTAGAGATCAACGGAAGGACACATGACGCATTTTTTATGGTTTCGTGAGAACAAACAAAATTGATAGCATCGGAGTTAGTAAATTATAAAATCTATATTAAGACTTACATATAGACAGGCAGCACAGATTTATTAGTTGTATAAATATCTTTGCCACGACGATCTCACTAACGGCCCTAACGATTTTATTGAAATCTGTTATTTTGTTAAAGGTTTCCTTTTCGTATATTTCCACGTCAAACCCAAAAGCCGCTGATCCAGGTCGGTTGCTCAGATGCTTGCATTTTATTGCGAGAAATTATGTTTGCGATATTATCGGTTCTGAACGACAAATAGTACTACATAAAGATGACACTATTTAAATAAAATACTGAGATAGATTTTGTGACCTAACATATGGCTTTAATTAAATAGAATAGTGAGATAGATTTTGCGATCTGGAAAGTGGTCCAATTTAAATAAAACACTGAGATAAATTTTTCTTCTGACAGATAGCACTATTTAAATAAAATATTGACATAAATTTTCCGATATAACAGATGGCACAATTAAAATAAAACACTGAGATAAATTACTATATAAGAGATGACACAATTTAAATAAAATACTAACATAAATTTTTCAATAGAAATATTTATTGTTGGAAATAAACATGAGCAACTTTTTCCGTGAAAAGTTATCATGCATTTAAAGCAAATTAGACACAAAGCAAACGAGCACATCTCGGTTGCCCAGATACTTACTAAATATAAAATTTTTGATTTAGATAAAGTTTGAATAATGAACAAACACTGTTAAGAAAATATCCCACAAAACGCGTTGGGAGTTTTAAACCAGCCGTCTACAATGGCATATAATGGTTTTACGAAACTAACGAAATCAATCATTGCAATAATTATTAATGTAGATGTTTACTAATTTTAATTAGCCATGAAAACTGATAATTTAATGACAATCTATGAATAAGACGAGGTCGTGTGGTCTTAATAGTCTCATAAATGAAAATACGTCTTGATTGAAAGTAACATACGTGTGGTGTTTACTCTTTAAGAATCGACTTTCATATGTAGTCCGCGGTACGCAAATTAGGTGGGTTGCGAAAACGAGTGTTACAAAAAGTTGAATCGTTGTCATTTTGTTCCTCTACACAACACATTTGCACATTTTATTCTGAATGCGTGTACCTTTCTTCCATTGCATATTTATAGATGTAAATCTAAATTATAGACTTTTGACTCAGGTAAGTTAGGTTTTCGATGTATAGTGTTAAATCACTGTGTAGATTCTTATCCATGTTTTACAAATATTTAATATCAAAAATCTTGGGAACGTGAACAAAATTAATGAGATGTTATATTTTTAAAAAATGCAACGTTTCGTTGATTTATTATCAAATTCTTCAGGCATATTTTAAGGTTAACATCCTCGTAACTGAACTCTTGCAATTATTGCTACGTCAAAATTAACATTAATAAGATCAGCCTGATTCAAAACATGTATGCAGGCCTTTGTATTACTCATAACTACAAATACAAAATAATTTAATTAATAATTAGCAGGAAAATATCTCTGGGTGACAGAACACAACAAGTTGTGTTCTGTCACCCAGAGATATTAGTTACGAGGATGTTAACCTTAAAATATGCCCGAAGAAGTTGAAAATAAATAAACGAAACGTTGCATTTTTTAAAAATATAACATCTCATTAACTTTTCCACGTTCCCAAAATTTTTGATATTAAATATAGTGTTAAAGATTATTGTCATTATCATCAATCGTTTAATGTGGGATTTGGAGTTAAGTTTCAAGTTTTATTGTGTGACATAATTTACGTGATGTATTTTACAAATCAATATAAATAAGTGTGAGTAACAGTATACACACGCTTTGAGTGCTACAAAAAATGCGTTTATTTGCCCCTTTGTAAATTGTACATGTTCCAAGAATAAATTCTAGTCGCGCACCAAAACTGACACGCATTATTTTTTTTTTGGCAATTTTAATTCTATTATAAAATAGATAAAGTTTTTGTGTAATAGATGACAACAATAATTAAAAAAAGAAGGGAACGCTTGTAGGATCGCTCTTGCGTCTGTCTATCTGTTCGTCTATTGCAACTAATTTTCTTGAATCTACATGACCGATGAAGTTGACATTCGGCACACATATGTATGTCTATGACCCAAATACGAGCATGTAACTTAAGTGAATGAATTTGGAGATGAGGGTCACTTTTGGGGGGTAAATTAGAAAAATAAGAAAAAAATTTTCACTACCATGTGTCATATTAAATGAAGCGCTTGTTATGAGGTTTTCCAATATATATATATATATATATATATATATATATGGAGTGTCTCTAAATCTTGTATTTTAATGGTTTATATTCACTGATATATGGGCCAATATATCTGTTGAATGTAGTTAACGACATCCTAAAATAATTGAAAAACTTTTGTTTGTCACTTTTTAATACAGTTATTAGTCTGAAATGTTCCTCAAGTAAATCTTTCCGTCGGAATTGGGTGAACCCAATTTTTTTCTTGACCGTTTTTATTTGTTTTCTCCTCAAATAATAGACCACAAGAAAAGCTTCATCGAAGTCCATCGTGTACAGTCACATCGCGTAGAGCGTCAAAATGGACTTCAGCTTTAATCTGGTTCGACATCCGACCAGTGCGAACAGAGGCGCCGACATCCAACTAATATGCGGATCTGAAACCCTACAAGTGGGAACGAGCTCTAACTGCTGCTAGTTTTTAGCCTGGTCTGATTCTCCTAACGTTGAGACGTACGAGGGCTGCTATTTATGTATCCGGAACTGGCCACATACAGAACAATATTCAAGAAATAATTATAACATTTAAAAATGGAATTCTTTGGCTGTAGAAAATAGTTTATTTTATATAACTGGCAATTGTTTTAAAATTGTACGGTCATTTTGAAAATCGCGTAGATTTAACTAGTGAATATTTTCGATCGATGATTTATTACGATTTTCAGCGTGGGTTAACTCAAAAACAGTGCATCGATCAACTCAATTCGATTTTTGGGGATAAAGCACCATCGGAAATCAAAGTGTGTCACTGATTTTGTGAAATTAATCGTGGGCGGTCTATGCTCACGCACAAATTTAAAGAAGGTCGCCCTAAATCTATTGTACCACAAAATATCGATGCTGTGCGGGAAGTAATAATGCATGTTACATATCGCGAGATAAAGACATCCCTAGGCGTAAGTATGACGATCATATATGAAATATTACACGAAAATATGGCTGTAAAAAAATGTTGTTCACGTTAGATTCCGCACAACTTAAGCATTGATTAAAAGGCTCGTAATGATCGGTGCAGAAAATGATTAAAAAAAAAATATAATCATAGTGCGTTAAAAGATGTTTATAATATCTACATAGGTAATGATTCTTGGATCTATGCGTATGACTCCGAAACTAAACAACAGTCAACGGTATGGATGATCCAAGATCAATAAAACCCAACAAAAGTGATTCGTGCCAAAAGCACTTTGAAGACAACGGTTGCCTGTTTTTTTTTTTTGGTACACGACCATTTGTTTGCCAAAAGTCTTTGAAGAAATAAGAAAGAACAACCGATAACACACAACCAGAAACGTCATTCTTCATCGTGACAATACTCGCTGTCACACGTCGGCCAAAACAACTCGGTTTTTGGAAGGTCAAAAGATCGAACTGACGGGTCATCCTCCGCACAGCCCCGATTTGGCTCTCAACGATTTCTATTTATTCCCAAGTTTGAAGAATAAATTACGTGGTCAACATTTTTCGAGCCGCGAAGAAGCCGTTGATGTGTGGAAAATGCACCTTTTTGGAGATATCGTAATCAGAATAGAAAAAGTGCTATAAAAATTGGTTTCAGCATATGAAAAAGTGCATCGATCATCATGGTGAATATTTTGAAAAGCAATAAATCCATATTAAACGATAGATGTTTGTTTCTTTTTGATATTCCAGATAAATAAATAGTAGCCCTTGTATCACTCTACTATATTGAGTAAGCATTTTAGGTGACAATCTGTAAATTATGATTTTGACTGCGTTGTCTGCTATAGTATAGTATTTAAATAGGAAACTTTTTTGATAGAGGGTTTTTAAATCTTCTTTATATATTTTAAAGAAATATAAAATCTCTTATTTTTCATAAAAATTCTGCATTCCGTCATCAAACCGTCGTAGCAAAAATTCGCAATAGTCTCTTCAATTGAATTCGCCATTTAATGCTATTATTTCCAATATAATATTAATTTTCTTGTGTTTTTTTATTTCGTTTATTAGTTTTCAATTTCTTGAAACGAATATACATATAAAATATGCCTACTTATTAAAACGGAAAAAGTCCATCCAAGGAGTTGTGGTTATTCAGCACCGATGTGAACTTTATGCATTGACCGTTATATAACAGATAATTTTTTGACTCACACAGAATCGTGTATGTTAGTTGGTATTTAATGGAAATTCCGTTTCAGCCATTGGATATTCACTGCCGGATATAAGCCTCCCTTAATTTTTTTTTCATTCTCCTGTCACACGTACGTCACAACCATTTTGGAACGAAGTTCCTTACGGCGGGCTTGGAGGAGATAGGGATTTTGCGCGCGACCGAACTGAAAAATGTGATAGTAAAACCGTAAGAAAAAGTCCGTGGAATAAAACCGTTAAATGAGACGTGCGCAGGCACAGTCGTATACAAGCGAGTAATGTATAATACCTTTCTCTTTCCCTCTTTCTTTTCGTTCTCTCATCCCTTCTCTCTCTATTACCACTCCACCCCGCCAATGCATAGTATATACTCATGAATTCATGGACAAGGTGGCTAATATTCACATTATAGATACATTTTACTCGTGAGTAGTCACGTTTATTTTCATATAATTTCAAATCGTCAAAACAATAATAAATATAGTAACAATGGCAAGTGAACTAACAAGTGACTTGAATGCAATTGACAGTGATAATAGTGGGAAATTATTCTATTTCTATGCAATTTTGTGTCAAACAAAAATAAAGAGACATATTTTGTTATTTTAGTTGATAATTTGAATTACGATTTTTATTTTACGTAATTTATTTTATTTCCTAAAATACTGAATTTCCTAAATACTTTCCTGTACTTAAATAAAAACTAATCAGCAAAATTTAAGAGAAAAATCAAGAAAACCTACATAAAATTGAGCACGATTTTTTTTTTGCAAATTGTGTCGATTCTACATTAGCCGAAGGAACTTCGTTCCTACCTGATGTCCCACGACACCACTCGTTATTTATACTTTATCTCAGTTCTATTCATTACTCTGGTGCAACCTTTTATACAGGATTGGCAGGTTCTAAATTAACTATTACCATTTCTTCTTTTATTTAACTTTTCCTTTGTTTTTATATTGTTTTGTAATTTTATTTTCAAATATTTTTGTCTAGATTTCCACGTCGCACGGCCCTGAGCCGCCCGGCACCAACAGTAGTCTCCACTCGGACTAGGTGTCAGCCCAACTGGTCCGAAGGCATCCATCACCGCGACGTCCGATTCATGCTCGCCACTCGTGTCACTTTTTTTCGCCAGCTGTTATCGGTGTTACGAGCGACGCTACCTTCCCATTGCCACTTCAACTTACTGACTCTGGGTCGTATTAATAAACATCACTCCAATGATGCACCATCTCAAGAAGTAACATGGGAGCGAGACATATATTATTTTATAAATCGAAACAGTATAACCATCTCGTTCTTGCACTCTCAAGATGGAACGCCGCAGTTAAGTTTGCTTTATTAATACGACCCTCTGTGAGCTGTATCGGCGATTTGTATAGCTTTCGCCATAGCAAGTGGTGCGACTCCTAGCTTGTTCACTGATACTAGAATGGCCGTCGTATAAACGATGTCGTCAAATCGATTTTATCATGATATGGGAACAGCTGCACAGATTTTTTATTCATAACACAACGGTCTGTTTTTTTCTTAGCTGCGAGCACCTGACGTCGCGACCGTCGGGCGTCACACGACACGGGGCGATATGTCTCAATTTCGATTTTTTGTCGGCCGATAATAATTAAAATGTCTCATGTGACCAGCCATTTCGAAAGGTTTTGTGATTTGTAAGCAATACGGTCTCATACATTTTTTCTGTGTAATTACGTTCTATAATCGTAATAATAATCTTTGCGCCACCGATTTCGCCCACGTGGACATAGAATTTATTTTTTCGCCTTATTGTTCTTGCTATTAATTCCAGTCCCACTTCCGCTTTCAATTCTGGTCCCAGGATTGTTCGTGACTTCGCTCCCAGTCATATCACCGTCTTTAATACCGGTCCCATATTCAAATTCGATACCGGTCGCATTCTCAATTTTGATGCCGACCCTGATTCTTTATTATGCTTCCCGTACTTCTTCTTAAAAATTGGATAGCGCTACCAATCACGGTTCCGATTTCCATGAAACCGAATTAAATGCTATCTAAATATAAGCTATATTACTCGGAGATAGTGTAACTCAACTCTATATGATGACATGAAGTCAAGGACTAAAGCAGAGTCGTGATGATTAGAGTAGAGTATAAGTTGCATAAAACCTTCTCCATGAAAAACACTGTGCCAAGTTTGGCGAGCATCTAATGTCGGAGAACTATACTGTATTCAACTTGGCTGCAGCACGAAAATGGGTTAGTCCGACCGGTGAGATACCACACATACGCCCGTATTAATAAAACACACTTAAGTCCGCGTTCCAACTTGAGAGTGGAAGGTGCAAAAGAGTTATACCCTTTCGCTATAGAAAATAATATGGACATGTTTCGCTTCTTGAGATGACGCATGATTTGAGTGAGGTTTATTAATACGGGCGTAAGAGCAAAAACATTATATAGCAGTCGCTGTTAAGTTTCGTTCGGTGAATGAGAATTCCGATAGTCTACTCCCCTATCGACCTCCCCACTCCCCCCTCCGTCAACCCGCTTCCCCTTCCTTTAGATATCATATTTTTTCTCAAGAGGCCGGCAACGCACTGGTGTCTCCTCTTAGTTTGCGAGTATTCATGGTCGACAGTGACTACCTATTCTTTGGTTGGCTCGCATACTCGATTACCCCTTGAAATTGCTATAAAAACGGTCATCAGTCAAACGGTGAATGAAAAAACGGTATATGAAATAGCTAAACGCCAAGTTTAGCGATTTCATACATACAAATGTCAATATTTAATATTTTTTCTATATCCAGATAGCGTTGCGTATTTATGAGACTAAAGGAATTCGTGTTGCAAATGTGGACAGATAAATAAACTCACTGCTTGTAATTAATATATAATATGGTTTTATTGCGACTATCGAATGTTATAAAAACGGGAACATGCGGGAATAAGAACAATGACATTTCGCTATTGACAGTAGCGCCACAAAAGCGCGATAAAAGAATTAATATTGGGTGCGTTCATAAACACTAACACCCACCCTTTGAACGCAACCCCATTTTCTCTATACAATACAAATGCTTATCGGCAGTAGTGCCCTTGGTTAAATTATCAGCAATCATATTCTCACCTTTAACATAGCTAAACTTTATATCAAAATTATTAACATGGTCCTTAAGAAAATGATACCGTATATCAATATGTCTCGACCTAGGTAAGTAACAGTTATTATTAGATAATTTAATTGCACTTTCATTATCACTAAATATGACAAGTGGATTTTTCTGCTGTTGACCCACTTCAGCATGCAGTTGTTGAAGCCACAGCGCTTCCTGCGCCGCCGAGGACATCGCCATATACTCTGCTTCAGCGGTGGATAGTGCTACAGTCTGCTGCTTATGTGATCGCCAAGATATAGCGCCACCCTGTAACAGAAAAGTGTAACCAGTGCACGACTTGCGATCGCACACGTCGCTCGCCCAATCAGCATCACAATATCCAGTGATATTCTCATCTCCATCTTTGGTGTAAGTTAACTTCAAGTCTTTGGTACCTTGAAGATATCTGAAGATTCTTTTCACTGCATTCCAGTGTTCAGCTGTTGGATTCTTGTTAAATCTACTCAATGTGTTTACTGCAAAGGATATATCGGGTCGGGTACCTTGAGCCACATACAGTAAGGAGCCAATTGCTTGTTGATATGGATAATCAGTAGTCTCTCATTTCAGTCTTTTGTTGAACTTTATGCCAACTTCAACTGAGTTTTCACAGGTTTACAGTCTGTCATTCTAAACCTTGCTAATATTTCTTTTATGTACTTTTCTTGATCTAACATAATTTTGTCTCTATCTCTGGTAATATGTAGACCAACACATTGGCTTGCTGGACCAATATCTTTCATTTCAAAGTGCTCTCTTAGTTTTTCTTTCAGTAAAGTTTTGCACTTTCTTGAGCAGTAAATAAAATTATATCATCAACCATATGGCAATATAAGTGTTCTTCTCTACATTATAATAAACACAAGGATCTGTTCTGGACTGTTGCATATCCAATTCTTGTAGAACTGAATTTAATTTGACATTCCAAAGCCTACTGGCCTGCTTTAGTCCATATATGGATTTGTGTAAAATGCATACCTGTTCGCCTTGCTTATACTCTTCTGGCTGTTGCATGTAAATATCTCTGTCAATCTCTCCTTGCAGAAAAGCTGATACAGCATCCATTTGGTCTATTTCTAATCCATATCTGGCTGCTAAAGCAAACAAGTAACGGATAGTTGTGTATTTCTCACTACCGGTGAATATATTTCTTCATAGTCTGAGCCCCATCGTTGTGCATATCCTTTTATCACAAGCCTTGCTTTATATCGAAGTACATTTCCACTATGGTCAGTTTTCCTTTTAAATACCCACTTACATGGAAGTGCCTTTTTGCCTGGTGGGAGCTCTGTTAGAGACCAAGTTTTATTTTTCATCAGCGAAGCATATTCTTCATTCATGGCCTGCTTCCAATCTGCAGCTTGAGGTGATGCTAGTGCTTCCTCAACAGTTTGTGGATCGGTTAAATCAGTAAACAAACATAATAAGCTCTTTTTAGGATTTTGCACCTCAGTTTGTTTATTCTGTGATCGTGTCGACCTCAATGTTATGTTGCTTTCATAGTCTTGTTTCATCGGATATGGAGGATAGTAAGTATCATCTAACTCACCAGTGTCAGTATCATACTCACTTGAGCTTTCACTATTGCCTTCTTGTGTATCTGGGTCTTTACTGCCCAGCAGACGTTCTGAAGTGGATGTCTCCGGGGTGTGATTTTCTTTGCCACTGCTTGACTGAGTACTCTCTGGTTGAACAGAACTGGAAGTGGCTGGAACATGAGTTTCACAATTAGATAGTACATTCTCCATAAAGACAACATCTCTACTTTTGATAACTTTGTGATCGAGGGTCCATGAAACGATATCCCTTAGAATTCTCACAGTAACCAACCAATATCATTTTACAGATTTTTATCCCATTTCTGACGTTTCACCGAGGGTACATGGACCATAGCTTCAGAACCAAATATTTTCATGTGGGATAAATTTGGTTTCATACCTTTCCACATTTCATATGGAGTTTTACCTTGCAGTGACTTTGTCGGGGAACGGTTTACAACATATGCAGCTGTTGCCAATGCTTCAGCCAGTATTTTTTCTCTAGATTGGCATAAAACAACATGCACCTTGCTCGTTCAACTAAAGTCCTATTCATTCTCGGCCATACCATTCTGCTGGGTGTATGGGATAGAGGTCTGATGAATTATACCATGACTAGATAAAACTTTCAAAATTAGAGTTGCAATATTCTTTACCATTATCAGTGCGAAGCTGTTTTATCTTGTAATTTAATTCATTCTCTACTTTTAGCTTAAAATCTTTGAAAGTCTCCAAAATATTCAATTTATCTTTAAGAAAATAGACATGTACCATTCGAGTAAAATCATCTATATAAGTGATGAAATATTTCATACCTCAAATGAAGAATTTTCCATGGGACCACACAAATCAGAGTGTATAAGTTCTAATGGTCTCTCAGCTCTTGAGCCAACACTCTTAAATGGCATCCTAGCTTGCCTTCCTTCCATACAATGCGTGCAGGCAATGTTACTTTGTTGCTGAGTTAGGGTCACACCTTCAGTCACATCAGGGAGCTTCTTCACATCGTGAAAATTCAGATGGCCCATTCGCAGATGCCACAGGTAAGTGTCACACTTTGAGTACTTGAAGTCAGATGAGCCACTTCCGTGCTAGTATCCATAATATACAAGTTGTTGTTCAATGTTGCAGTACATATCACTTCATCTTTACCATTACGAACTTCACAGCCTTTGGTACTAAATGTCACTTTATGTCCATTCTTCACTATAGTGCTCACTGACAGAAGATTAGCAGCTAGCCCGGAACAAACAATACATTTTTACTTGTATCAGATCACTGTCATTTCGGCTAATGTTCACACTACCAACTCCTTCCACAGCTAATGGCTCTCTGTTAGCTACTGTAATAAATTTCACTGATGGCTCGGTGACATTGTACATCAATCGCTTCTGCTTGTCATGTGCATGGATGCCAGAGTCTATAAACCATTTATCACTTATGCTTTCTTTCTCAGAAGCTGAAAAGCTGCTACAAAACTGGAGCTTTCTCCTTGCTTGCCGATTGTTTCTTTGGCTGTTTACAAAATTTGGCAAAATGACCAATCTTGTTACAGGTGAAACATCTAGGTCCCTTGGATTTTAGTGGCTGAACATTATTTCCTTTTTTCTTTGTATTGGAATAAAAAGCTGTTGATTTTGATGTGTTAATCTCTTGAATAAGTTTAGATTTCACTGAGTCGGCATTGATCTGAATACCTGAACTTTCTAATCCCATGATCATGGGTTTGTATTCCTTGGGTAAACCGGCCAACATCAAAGTGCCGAGCCATTCATCATTAACTTCAAACCCAATGTTCCGCAGTTTGTGTGCAGTGTTCATAATCTTACTCACATAATCCTCAACACTGTTACTTGATTCCAGGGTGGTGTTTATCAAGTCTTTCAGTAGACCTACTCTTCTAGTTAAGCCATTGTCATCAAATGCCCTTTGTAAGCTGTCCCATACTTGTTTTGCAGTCTTGCATTCCTGAACATGTACATAATTTTGCGGGTCCAACAACAATATCAGCTTTGACTTCGCTTTTACATCCTTGCTAGCATCAACAGGTTTGTCTTTGGGGCATTCTACACAGCACCACAAGTCTTCGTGTTCAAGGTAAGTTTTCATACTGAATTTCCAGGTGGCGAAGTTTTCCCTTCCAACTAACTTCTCCAAATTGAACATATTTGAACCCATCTTGCAGAGCTTGACCAGAAATATGTACTTTTGATGCAACTGTAGTCGAAATTTTCATAACCTCAATTGGAATTGCAACAACAATTTCGCCGGTTGAAGTTTCTTCTTATTATTACTGTCTGTACCACTTCACAACCACGCTCTGCTACCATAAAGGAATTCGTGTTGCAAATGTGGACAGATAAATAAACTCACTGCTTGTAATTAATATATAATATGGTTTTATTGCGACTATCGAATGTTATAAAAACGGGAACACGCGGGAATAAGAACAATGACATTTCGCTATTGACAGTAGCGCCACAAAAGCGCGATAAAAGAATTAATATTGGGTGCGTTCATAAACACTAACAGAGACAGTTCAGATGTTTTCAGACGAACGTAAAATTTTACAGACCATGTTTTTTTTGGTTTTGTGAGATGAGTTAGAGATTGCTTTTCGGCTTTTAACTAAATACGGATGCAATTTTTCTGAAATTTGGAACCGGAATGACAATATAAGCCATCGTACAATAAATTTAGAGAAAAGTCACTCAAATATTTGCAGTAGATACGTTTGGTTGTGATTATTTTCATTGCTTACTCATCGAAATAATATTAGATTACCTAAAACAGTTTCAATTAACCGAATGAATTCTCGATGTGGAATCACTATAGGTTTCCGAAGAATGTCAAGGCACTAAAGCGTACAACAGTATGAATAAAAACACATTCAACTTTGAGATGACTTACTTGGAGCTCTTAAGTGAACAGTGCACAAAAATGATGACGTCTTAAAACAATAAATCTTTTTTAAGCTTCTCTTATTCTTGAAGCGCCGTTCATGAGATGAAATCGCAGAATTATAGGATTACTCCTGCAATGTTATGTCTGTTTTAAGCAGAAATTTAATACGAAAGCATAGCCCAATTAAATGAACTCTAATTTTGAGGATTGATTGTGGTGTGGGAAACAGAGAATTAAAATGAAATCTTTTGTCAAGTACATCATGTCAATGAAACGGCCTTTTATAAGAAATATACATATACATTTTTTATAACGTTTAAATTATTGTTGGAGAGATGTTAAAGAGAATATACGAAAATCGAGCATTTTTCGCATATTTTTAAAACTATGAAGCCTGATTTGAAATAACATGCAGAATATAGGGCCCCAGTTTGTGCGGAGCTTAAATAAAAAATATAAGCCATAAAATTATCACGGAGAGCACAGAATATAAAATATTCATGAAAAGAAAATGTTTATAATTTAAACAAATGTTATAAGAAAATTGTTAATACAATTTGTTTGATTTCACCGACAATTATAAATTCATTTTCATTCGGTTCATTTTTTTTTTATTAAATTTTTGCTTAAAAGATATTAAAGAAAAGATACGAAAATACAGCATTCTTTAAGAGAATTTTTTCTCTTGTCTTATATATTATGAGATATTGTTGCAAAAAATTTTCAACTAAATTGAATATTCGAGATCATTTTAGGGTTCTGAGCCAAAATGGCAAAAACAGAACCTTTATAGTTCTATCATGTCCGTCCGTATGTCACAAGCATTCAAAAACTTCAAGACCTATATTGATGAAATTTATAGTGTTGGTGTCATGTATGTGCCGCTACTTAGTTTGGTGGTTTAATAACAAAAATAAATACTTCTAGGGGGGCTCTCCATACCTACATGTAACAGAAATTGAAAAAACCTTTTCTGCAAACATCAACGTGCGATACATACTTCGACAGTTCTTTTAAAACACTTTAAGGTTTCTAATTGATCTTTCCGATTACAAATTAATAAAAAAATGATTGCAGATATTGTGTCCCCTCCCCTTTTTTTCTAAACTGTATGTCCAAAAATTTGAAAAAAATAACGAAGGTAACCCTTAATGAATATTTTTAACGAAAATCATTTTAAATATCGTGAGATATACTGTTTTTGAGTTATTGTCGAAAAACTAAGTTTCTAAATAAAAGGACGTAAGTGCCATGAAGATACGCTCTTTTGCTGATGCACCTTAGTTTACACGATTTTAATAGTGATACCCTACATGTCGACTAGTTTTTATAGTTATAGGCGGTTAAAATGATTATAACTATTCTGTGCAGGAAACATGGAAAAAGTGTAACAACGTACTTTTTTTATTTGTAGTTGCATTTCTTTGTAATAATGCCTTCGGAACCCTATAATGAGCATGGTCCGACATGCTCCTGGCCAGTTTCTTTTTTGCATTGGTTGAATCACAATGTTTGTATGCAAAATGATATCGTGTTGAGCGAAGCGACAATTTTTTTCCGTATACCGTCTACTTAAGTTCCAATCTCATTAGGAAATAAGGTATTTCTAATATTCAAAATAACTGTATAGTACTGACTTTTTTTGTATTACAAGACGGGTCGAATGAATATAAACTAGCGTAACAACCCAAGTCAACAAGAAAGAAACAGGTAGTCTAAATTCTTGGCGATCACAGAAGTTTCTCATGAGTATAAGTTTTAGGTTTATACGAACATTTAAAGTGGATTTTTTTAAATATAATTTTCGTGTCATGATGTACAAAAAGTATAGCACTATAAGAAAATCAGATTTGAGCTTATTTAGATTTTTGAAGAGATGTAAAATCACGGTATTGTCGTAATTTTTGAAAAGACGTTTCGATAACCAAGGACATCAAGGACTGGCGTGGACGGCTGCAGAGCCGAAAACGAAGGGTTCGACCAAGTTCGGGTGGCATCGATTACGTCACTGGATTTGCCAGTTGCGGCGGCAGATGCGTCGCACCTTGCGCGCAGGTGGGCCGAGCGTCTAGCTGACACAGTTCCTAGCCTAGACAGGTGACGAGCTTCCGGGCCGCGGTGGAAAGGTCATGGCGGCCGATCGACAGCTTAAAAATTACATTTTACCGCTTGAAGTGCGTGGCGCTGCTTATAGGGTCTATTAACTTCTCGATTAGATCATTAAGTTTTTTTTGCAATCTTTTTAATCAATTACTTTTTCCTCCGAAACAGCCACTTAAGCGTCCAACGTCAAGAGCATTTGATTAGTCTGTCCTTCCATTTCATCCTATTTCAGGGATAAAAATATACTACCCAAAATAATGCGCATTAAAAGCTTATTATAAGGGATATTACGGTTTGAGAGTAGGTAATACATCTGTGTTATGTATACATGTTTTGCTATGCTTATCAATTTTTTATGGTAAATGTCGTTCGATTATAAACTTCGGTATTATGAGTATTCTCAAAGTACTCTCAAAGAGGACGACGCCTATTAAAATAAAAAGGCATAGACGCGAAGTCAACAAACGAGATGTTTTTCTAAAAGAAAAATCAAAAAAATACTCAATCGAGGGCACTCAATAATACAAAATACTTTTGTCAACAATAATCCAATGTTTATCATTCGTTTAGTGATGGATGTTTTGCGTGATCACAATTTTATATATCTTACGTGTATAGAAATGGTAAAATGTTTTCTACTGGATTACATCGCGAAAGTTTTCTTTTTTAATCAGGAGGCATTAACATTGACTGTAAAACATAGCTCGAAATATAAAATGTCTGTTACCAAAAAATTGTCTGGAAATAACCAGAATGTATAAAAATTTTCACATATAAATGTCAAAATATTTGTAGATGAAATTTATAAATAAAATGAAAACGAGATTTTATACGAAATAAGGGGAAAGTAATAATTCTTAATGAGTCAGCAGGATTGAAATTTAATTCATAGGAATTGAATAATTATGTAAAAGTCCTAACTAAAAATAACTTAATGAAGTTATATATTTTGTGTAACTTTTTATAAACAAATAATATTTTTTGTTAAACTGATACTGAAACGTACGTCGTATTAGCTTTAGTGGAATGATCCGAATATACAATATTATGTCAATTTATATATGTCAACTAATTTTGCTGTCATCGTCTGCTCACTTTAAGTCTTTGTGCTTTGGTGGTTTCATCCGTCAACACTGCAACAAATATGCATTTGAGAATTGCTTCTTTGGCACGTTTGGATGAGAGTGAATTGTGGCTGCGCTCAAACGACATGATGAAGTTAGCCACAGAATAGAAATAATAAAAATATATTTTCAACACTGAATATAGTTACAATACTGAGTGTTCATACTATATAGTACATAGTACAGAGTGTTCATGCTATATATTACATAGTACTTATATTCATAACCCAGTTCTTGCAAAATATAGTATTCATATGAATAATCAATTTTGAGTATTAATTTTCTATAATTATTATTTTTTGTTCAATTTGTTATATATATAAACATTATTTTTATTTATATACCGAGAGTCTTATACGATGAAGCTTCTAATACAAATTGTGTATAATGAGCTGTTAGCGAGACAAACTACAACACAACGTGATTTTCGATCACTGCTGTGATCTGCTGTGAGCCGTACAAAAAAATATGTGCCCAGAATTTCTATTTCATAATTGGACTTAGTTATGGCAAAATGAGCCAACCAACAATCTCGTCAAAATCGACATTTCAATAGAAATCATTGTAAAATATACCTTATTTCCATGTCACCAAATCTCAGATTTATACAAGCAATTTTGACGGTAATACAAACTACATAGACCAACCAACACCTATGGACGACTACTAAATGATTATTGCCAAAGTGAGCCTATATCACTTGACTCTTTTCTAAAATCAACGACGGTCGAACGTAGTTTTGCCAAAGTGAATCAAAATAGTGTGATGATATTATATTTCAGAAAGCATTCAAAATATAATAACCATAATGAGCCAAATTGATGGATGATTGTAAACATTTTTATAACAATTTAAAGGGCAATAATATGTTGATTAACGACATAGACAGTTTTGAAAACCCAGATTTTGAATTTGAGGCAGATACTTAATGACCTAAACTTGCTAAGGCTTAAGGGTTTACTTTGATATGTCTAATATTCTTGATTTTAATATTTTATATTGTTTACTCCATTTTTGATTTTGGTTTTTCTTGAGAATTCAATTTTATTTTAAGTATGTTTAATATTAGGCACTGTTTTTGATAACATTGTATCCTTTCTACTTTTGCTTTGATTTTTCTTAAGGATTTGATTTTTATTGTAACAATAATAAATATTCTTAGTTTTAGTATGATTGATGTCATTATTTTATATGGTTTTAATTTTATTACATTATATCTTTTCTATTTATTTTGCTTTTATTTCTTGAAGATATTTTATTTTGTGTAAAAGGTCTTGGTTTTGATTTTAATAAATTTATTTGAATACTTTAAAATAAAATAATTTTTAAAAGGTGATTTTGTACAGAAATTTAGAGATTACTATTCCAAATATTTGGTGACTATAATGACTAGAACTTTATCAGATTTACCTATTTTAATATTAAATGATAGTTGGTACATTTTGGCAATTCATTTTCAGAACTCGTATTACAAGAAATAGTAGAAATTAACATTTTGACACAATGAGCCAAGTGTAATTTTTTATGATAAATGACATTAATCAGTTATTTTCAAAATAAATGCCTATACGTTATAAATCTATGTAACACGTACTTTAATTTGGTTGTTTCAATTATAAATAAAAATGACTCAAAATATGAACATAACAGTCGCAAACTTTAAATGCGTTTTACTCAAAAGTTGTCTTGTGTTGGTTGGCTCATTTTGGCATAACTAAGTCCAATTTAACATTGACAGAACTATTTTATATTGAAAGTCGTTACCTTAATTTTAGTGAATGTGCCTATTACAGAGAAGAAGCTCTGCTGATGAGGTTTATGTACTTAATTGAAAATATAAAAGAGAAATTCATATCTTTAGGAAAACTTCAATATTTCAGTGCAATCAATATAATGGTGTTATTGACGAGGATTGGCCCTTTGCAGATATCGTCATTGGCGCTGATGTGCACTGTCAGTATCGAGTAGCAACATTGTCTAACTCTTGCGCGCGCATTAGTTGTCTCTATCGTTTGTATTAATTTGACATCTATCAAATTAGTAAGCTCCAAACAAATAGTATGGACGAACGTATCTCTATTTAACTATGAATGCTAGACAAGACCAATTCCCAGCTTAGTAATAAAAGGATTCCTAAATTTTTGTTTTTTTTTTTCCATTTATATCATATACCTTTATGTTGTACGTACAATATTACATTGAAAATATTTTATTTTATTTTATTACGGACGAAAAACATAGACCGAGTATTACTTAGCAATTTATCGGAGCAATGCAAGCAACGTAAGTGTAAGTAAGTATATTATGTGTAATATGACACAGCGTCATCAATAGACTTACTTAAGTATAAGTGGGAACCTCATTCGTTGCGTGGCAAACGGTATTATCAACGTCAGTAATTTTACTTGTGATGCTTTATTTCAGTAAACAAATTTTTTTGCTTCGATCGATGCCAGTTTTTTTTTCAAATTACAAAAATACAATTTTAATTGTCATTTCAATTTGACTATAATCAAATAAAATGCGACATCCCCATTTAAAAGCGAATTCTTGTCTTTAAAAAAAAAATAATAAAGGCTTAGTATGTTTATATGATATATAAGAATTAATCAAATTTTCAGATGTTATTTAATGGAGGAGAATCGCAAAAATCGATTGTTTACATTTATGTGTAACACACTGCTCTTTTTTCGTAGTGTTTTCTTTTGAAGTTGCTTCAGAAACAGAAATGTATATTGTGTAACATTAATACTAACACCACTTACACGTGCCATGGTGGGCAAGCGAATGCGTAAACACACCTGATAGTAAGCACAGGTGCGACTTAAATGATCTACATGTTACACGATATCAAAAGAAGGCGATATATCGTAAGATGGGTTACGATACAAATGAATTAAAAGTATTAAAACAGAAACCGGTAGTTTCTGAACTAAATGTCCTCGTTAATACGATATTTCAGATTTTGCTGCAATGTAGAAAAAAGAGGTCAAGAACTGAAAAACATTCTAAATTGCTTCGGCAAAAAAGATCTACAACTTACATGCATGAACCCTTAATTAATTTAAATCAAGTACAAATTGAAGAAGAATTTTGTTATTTCTTGATAACTTATAATTTTTTGTTTTTATATAAATAAATAATATATATATTATTTAGTGATAACCAATAATTAATTCACAAATTTATGTTGATGCCACTAATTTCTTAGAAATTCTTAATTTTCCACTGGTTGCAGTGATTATGATCGATTTTGACAAACAATACTTAATAACATAATATACATCTGGAATGTCATGTTTACATGTATAAATCTCTTGGACAACTATTGAATATGTTATAATATAGAATAATATATTATACAAAAAGTATTTATGTAATTTATCTTCAGTAGAAACTATGGTACGTATATTGGAAAAATTTTATGAATAACCTTACATAATTCAAAATTCCTCTATATGTTTAGAAAAATACACATAAATTATTATAATCCCTATAAATTACTATACAATTATTTTGATCATCTCTGAAAAAAATGAAAATTTTTCAATTTTCGGAATATAAATCTTTGGATTTATCTCGACGATAAACCACAACATGTAGCTTAAAACCGCCGAACTTTCAGCGCATTCGACAACGGTTGCAACGCCATGTGTGGCGGCTTTGTATTTTTTTCCATTGGCGCATGCGTAATGTGGTTCGTTAAAAAAGCTACATCGGCTCACCTGGCCGGAGGGCATCTCGCACGTGCCCGACTATTTGCCAGGACCATTCTTACCTGACCAATTATAAAGTATTTTTGGTATACTTCATCCCGTGAACAGCACGCAATAGTGTGCACCTTTCTTTCTCAGAACCCAGTTCTTGGAGGGAGGGTGGCTTTGGTACTTATATTCAATGCGGCGGACTGGTACTATATAGATCACGTAAAATTTCTACATCGCTCTGAACATAAAGCGATTCGCGTCGCAGTAGCGCAATATAGGTACCTATAACGGGAATCGCCTCGTGTTCAAAGCGATCTAGAAGATTTGCGCGATGCATCCAAAGCGGTATTAGTCCAAAGGCCAAAGTATTTTTAAGGTATTTTTTACAAAAAATCGAAAGTCAAATCAAACCTATACCTTTTTTTCCATTTTTGATTTTTGTATTGAAGATCGACTCAATACTTGGAGTGTTATTTTTTCATATTTTGAAAATAAAGAAATAGTACATTTATTAGTTTTTTAAAATTGCCCAAATCATGACTGACTTACTTTTGTAAATGGAAATTGTGAACGGGAGTACCGATATTTGTTTATGACTAAAAACCTAAATTTTTAATACGCTTTTATTACCTTCGCCTGTTATTATGTACATATCCATTTATCGAAATGTTAGAGACCAAATTTAACTCACTTCTAATTGTTGGATCATCATAAAACTTAACTATTGTATATAATTTTATTAACAATAAGATAATATGTTGTCAATTGCACTTATCTAATAATGGAGTCAGAATGCAATGAAAGGGATTCCATAACGGAATAACATATCTTAACTTTATTCGATTTTGTTAGAATTGTCTTGATATGCACTATAATTATAAATGGTTACGGGGTCTGATGTTGGAGCCGGAAGATTGACGCTGGAACACCATAACTGAACAACGTATCGTAACCACGTTTGAACTTGTTGGAATTGTCTTGAGATGCACTTCGATTATGATTGGTTTTCAGGGTCAGACAATATAAATGGAATTTTAGCACTGGAATTCCATAACTGGATAACATATCCTAGCCATGTTTGGACTTGTTAAAATTGTCTTGGAAATATAGTCCAGCCCTGAATGTTATTAGACTCTGATGACAGATGCCGAAAGTTAGCACTGGGATTCGGTCACGAATAGCATATTCTAACCCTGTTTGTGCTTGTTAGAATTGTTTTTTGAGATGGACTTTGAGTATGATTCGTCTTCGTGGTCTAGTAATGGAACTGTAAATTTAGCACTGTAACTCCATAAAGAGACAACGTATCCTAGTAATGTATACGCTTATTGGAATTGGCTTAGGATGCACTTTGGTCATGATTAGTTTTCAGGATCTGATAATAGACTTGAAAACTAATGGATGGATGAATGAGCACTAGAATTCCATAATAGACCATATTTTAGCCGTGTTCGGGGTTGTTGGAATTGTCTTAAAATATACTCCAGCCATGCCATGAATGTTTTCAGACTCTGATGACAAGTGCAGAAAATTGGCACTGGAACTACATAACGTACTCCAGCCATGTTTGGATTTGTTTTAATTGCCTTGAAGTGTATTCCAGTAGTCAATGGTTTTTGTAGTTAAATAAAATATTCAGAAGGTAGACATTTGAATTTCATGATAGAACAATGTATCCTAATTGTATGGGTTTTTCGCGTAATTCTGTCGTATATACGGTCTAACGGGGTTTTGGGTTCGGAGTTTGGAGTCGACCTGAAAATTAGAATAATGTAGTCCCATCCAAGGTAAGCTGAGAGACATGTCAACATTTCTCTTAGCTGAGTGACCTGAATGGTATAAGTAGGGTTGCCAACTTTTATTAGAAGAAATAGAGTATGTCTGATTTCAAGGGAGGTAAATAAGTAGTATGGACTAATAAAAAAAAGTTTCACTTATTTTAGATTTCGAAAAAAAATTTTTTTATACTTTTTGCAGCACACAGCAACACTGCACAAAAGGAAAAATAAGAGTATTTTAGCGTACTCAATTAGTCTTATAGATTATAGAGTACGCATACATGATATAGAGTACTATATTCTATTTTAGAGTACTAAAATAGAATATAGTACTACTCTTATAGTTGGTAACCCTAGGTTGCCAACTGTAAGAGTAGTCAAAAATGTCCTGTAATCCTCACTTCAGGGCATCGGGCGTAATTCTGTTGTAAGTAGCCTTGCTCCACTACGAATCACTATGGAGGTGTTGGTCTACAATCGTAATTACAAAATTATTGGAGTGGCTCATTTTTGCAAATATTTCACTAAAAAGTGAAAAAAATAAATTAATAATTTCAAAAAGATTAAAAGGAAACACTCTTTTATAGATAGATAGGTACTAAGCTACTAAATAGCGTAAAAAAAATCACAGCTCGTAGCGATAATAAAGTGAATTAGTAAACCAACCAAAACCCGATTTTAGTAACAGCGCTTATAGCGCTCGTTTAAGTAGTCCCTTTTAAACTTACGAACGATTTGTACGAATGATTTTAGTTTAGTAGAAAAAAAAGTTTTAAAAGAGATAGTAAGTTGATTCTTCATCAATTTTCTTATAATTAAATTAATTATGTTATTAAAAATAAATACGCCCAGACAGACGGCGAATTTAGGTGGTAGAGAGGACACATTCAATTTATGCAAACATTTACTGTGTTTCGCATGTATCTTCAATTTAACTAATGTGTCTCGTAATTGTTTTTAATGCTAAGAACGAAATTATTTGTCTCGCTTTTATTTAAACTCAAACCGATTTAAGTTTATTAATGGAATAAATACCGAAAATGAATTAAGATATGTATTAACGAATACCGACTGTTTAAATAAACAAAGACATTTAAAAGTAAACGTGCATTTTATTGCTAATAATGACGCATAAGTTTGTAATCTGGAGAGATAATGTGGTATAAAATAAATCTTATAACAGCACTTCACATCTTGTTGACCGTTAGAGTGCTCAATTTTCTGAATAGCTTTTATGCCCGATTTTTGGAGACTAGATGTTTTGTGCTTGTGGTTCCACGATATTATTTTATCGAATGAGTCTAGACACTAATTTTAATTTTATGTAAATAATACCTATCGCTGATTGTCGGTTCTTTTACAAAATATTTAATAGTTATCCTAGTTGTAAATTTATATTCTACACAGGTTTCAGTGGTATCGTAAAGCTACTTAAAATTATACGACGTATAAGGACGACATGGAAAGTCGACCTGTTATTCCCTGAAAGGAGTTATTATGCCTACTAGAGGCCATTTGCAACAAATCAAATCCTGTTAACCGATGATCGGAAACAGGCGATTTTCAAGAGATCGGCCGTTTAAGAAGCTTTCTGATATTGATTTAAAACTACGCAAACTACTAAAAAAAAAAAATAACTACGCAATCCACTCGATTTTCATTAAACATATCAGGTATAAAATCACTTTAGATACGAGAGATTTGTTCCCTATAAAATTTTACTTAAATAATTGGAAAAACTGTATCACAATCTGTGTAAGAATGAATAAAATAACTGACTGTTTAGTTAAACATTCCAATAAGGTACTGAATTAAATGTTAACTTTCATAACCGTCTACCAAAAAAAAAAAACAGCACAAACTACAATAGGATATACTTATAATTTGAATTAAAAATTGAATTGAGTACGAAAAAGTCAGCAGTGGACTAGTGAATAAAAGTTAAAGCCATTTTTTATAAAATGTCGTACAAAATAAAAATAGAAGTAACAAAAATTATAAATCTTATTCAAGTTGTCTACTATTGAACCATAAACTAGAAAGTAGATATTTTTTTGAAAATAAAAGGTAGCATTTTCAAATGATAAGTTACAAAATATACATATCAAAATTTTCATTATACAATACCTACTACTTTACTACCTACTACCTACTATTCTAATCGTTGATTAGAGATATATAGTATGAGCGTCATCAAGACCTACCATCGAATGCTAAAATTTTAAATCGCTACGTTGGACAAATTCTGAAAAAACCTATGTGATAGTCGGCCACTCGCACGCGAGAATGAACTTCTAAGATTAACCCGTTTTTCCTTTTAAAGCAAAGAATACTGGAAATGTCTTGGTTTTCGCCGCGGTCATAAGCTTACGTAAAAGCTATTAGCGAATGCAAGCTCTATTCTGATTCCTTTATATGATATAAATAGTTAGTCTCCTTATACTAGAAATTTTATAAACCCACATAAGAAAAACGGAACGTATATGGCAGCGGTTTTCTTGAATGACCCCCTACACTAAACGAAACTAGTATTTAACAAAACCACTGGTTTGTTGAAATCCGTATAATGTCATGTACATATATTTTGTGTATTTATAATATGAAGGTATGGTATAAAATTTATTGAAACAGAATAATAAAAATATTTCGAGATGAGAAACACCTGTAGCCAGGTAACTCTAAACTTCTTTACATTAAACTTATGCCGATCTGTGGTAAAAAAAGGAGTGGTGACCCCATGTTTAAAATTACGATACTTTTTTTTATACAGTTAATTTACGTTATATATCAATCTTTTGGCATTCTGGTTATTGTTAAAGATTTCTAAACCGGTCGATGCTAGTCTATGGTCAGGTCGATGTAATTTATAAATGTAAAAAGTTACATAAAAAAAGGTAGGAGAATCTTCATTCGGGTTCGGTTCAGTAAATCATCTGTCAAAATCGCGGCGCCGGCGCAGACTTTGTCAGATGAAAGAAATGTATGGAATGTCGCCGCTACTCAGACTGTAATGGCTTGTATGCCCAATGGGATGTAATAGAATCGTTATTCATATTGAATACATAAATTTGTTGTTGGATTATTAAAAAACTTATCAATAACTCTCTGTTTATTTTGTATAATGACGTAAAAAAGTGAATATTGTTTGTAGTGACTGTCTAAAGAAATATGGGAATTAATATTTTACTGTTCATTTTGGCCCTTAAAAAGTCAGTACTAAGTATGTAAATTAAATGACTCCGACACATTTTTAATAATCCAAAAGTACTGATTTATTACACTAACTAGATTTCTTTAGAATTTTGAACGAAACTTAACGTTTATCAATGTTGTAATTCAATCGATAGATATTATGAAATCAAAGTCTAAATAATACATTACCTCTTGCTTTAAATTTTTTTAAGGGTGCCAATAACACTATATTTAATTTTTGTATTTCTTTCAAATGACAATTCATATTCTAGTCTGAAGCTGGATAAAAATTTGAAAGTGTAAAGTAGACCTCGAAGTCGCTTTCGTATTATTTATTAGGTGTTGTAAATACATTTGTACTAACGTTTTTTGCATTGTAGTCGATTGTGTTAAGCACTAAACTTTAGCAAACCACTTATTCAATAATTTAGCCAGTTAGCAAAACTAGTGTATGGTTTATCGAGACTTCGATGGAATATTGTTAATTCTGAATCTGAATAATTATATTGCTCTGTTTGATTATTCATATATCAACCAGTCAATTATGTAGTAAAAAGTGGAATTAATAAAAAAATAGACACTGTTTTGTATTTTGTCTGAAAAAAGAGAACTCGTGTTAGAGAATAACATTAATCGATTCAGTACAATCATGGAAGTCATTTCAAAACTTTTTATATTGTTGTAAATGATAACAGACGTTTTTAATTTACAGATTGTTTCTCAAATTCATACAACTTCAACACGCAAAAAATCTTACAAGTATGCGAATAAATGTGATTTTTCAATGAACATAATTTTTATTATCAAGTTGACACAGAACTCGTAGTCAAAACGTACTTTAAAATCTGTGCAAGTTAAGAAGCGTTTAAGAAAGGATAAAGAGAATATCTCAACTTTTTAATATCCCCCCCACAGAATTTTTAAGTTAAAAATGAAAACAGTAAATGTAATGTCTATAGTGTTCCGTAAACATAACAAGCTGTCGACCTATCGGCAATAAATACGAAATGACAGCGCGCCTAAATCAATCCGGCGCCGACGCATTTGTAGTAATTAGAGGCTTCTCACGGGCCCCAGTTTGAAAACACCCTCAGCTTAGACCCGTTTTGTAGTTTATACTAACGACTGGCATTACACAGGAAGTCTGTCCAGTGTTACTGTTATAAAATACTGGCATTTAATAAACATCTCTAGTTTGTTTTTCATTCGAATATTGATTATGTGAATGTAGAACAATATTTTTGGATACCTAGTCCATACAATCGTAAACGATTTTATGCGATTGGGCCACATCAACCAAAATAAATATGTAGATTACGTGGACATGACACACCCGGTCTGTCACCGATGCACGACCGATGCATGCAGGTTCGCGCGACAGTACTTTTTTCCGTATGTAGATGTACCAAGTTTATTTACTATGTGGCGCTGTAACTAAGATAGTTCTAGCGCTTATAACTATAAGGTAATCGTTATCTCGAATATGGAACCGCTGTACTGCTTTTCAGTAAGGCGAAGTTTGAATGTCGGATACAATGGAGATAGGTAGGTCGCGTGAAAACAAAGCAGATGCAGCGCTTTTATTTTACCTAAGATAGGAGTAGATAGCTACAAAGCAGGGTCACAATCAATTAGAAACTCAAAACTCGCGCTATACCCACAAGTGCCAGACGAAATAGCTTCTGGGATGAAAGGCGTTTTAGTAATTTCTAATAGGAATTATAGAAACGTCTTTCCGCCCTGGACCATAGACATTCTCTATATTGCGTTAAATCTTTAAAAAAACATACGCAAAATTTAGAAAAAGATACTTTTTGAAACGAATAAACCGGCATCTTAAACATTTCTTTAATTGTCCGACAGGATTTAAATTCACCTATTCAGAAAACACATATACGTATTACGTATAGCATATAGAAAGAGTCTAACAATATAAAAAATCAACTTAATATTCAATTCTGTAAAAAATATTGAAATAGATTAAAAAAGTCAGCTTGACTGCTAGTCTATTAAAAATATGTTTATGATATAATAGAAACATTTTATTGAGTTATAAATTTTTTTTTTCTTATGAAAAACGTGAAGGTATCTTTATTTTAATAGATCTTATGTGTCTACACAATATGTACAAGTTATGAAGAATTGAATGTGTGTTTTTATTCACCACAGACACAAATCGGCGGATTTTACAGAAATAATAATTTTATATCTTAAACGACCGCGAATAGGAGTAAAAAAATATGTCAAAGTGAGTTCCAATTGTTTATCAGTTTCAGAATAAAAACGGAGCAAATACAAATTTGAGAAAAAAATATGGAGCATATCATAAAACCCACTTCATAATCAAGTTATACACATGTCTATATCTGCATCTGAAAATTCCTTCAAATTCATTGCAGCCATCTTGGAATGACGCCGAAACAAACTAACGGAAAAGTCATGCCGTTTCATCAGACACGCATCGATTATTCTAGATCGTACGCATTATCCCTCTAGCATTTTATTGTAAAAATAATTTTAACCTTAATTCTTTTTACGATAACTGCTGTTGTTAAATACATAAAGAGCCGTTATATCATTCTTAAATTACCGTTAATCTTCAACTTAAACGCAGCCCGAAATCTCTTAAAGCAAGCTAGCCCGCCCACCTATTCCATAAATCGGTACCGTAGTAATAATCTATTGGCTGTGAAATCCGTTTGAGACTTATAGGAGGTGATGTTGACCGGTCTCGTTGTCATGGTAACGCTCGAAATTCCAACACCTCGGAAATGGATTTTCCCACGGCATCTCCCACGGCTCCCACAGCCCGCCGCGGCCACGTTACTTACCGCGTTTCTTGGTTATCACGAGTCTTGACCCTTTCTTGTTGAAATAGTCTATGTTGTTTCTTCGTATCGTATACATTTTACAAAATGTTAAAAATCAACTAGGTTGCTTACCGTATCTAATAACTTCACAGATGTAATGGACTTTTCAAAATAGAACTATGTAAAAGATATTTCAGAAAATGGATTCTAGATTGAATAAGACATTATTGAAAAAATTGACATAGGCAGAGTGATGGAGGAGATGATTGACTAAATACTTTTGGAAAATTTATGATCAGTACATTTGTAATTAATTGCACATCACATGCTTTTAAAATATGTAGCTTGAATAGTATTTGTTATTGTTGTTTTGTTATTAATAGATAAAAACCGAACACGTGCGAATAGAATTCGCACACTGAAAGTTCGGTACAAAATAACTATGCTTAAATTCAAATTATCTTTATTATTTTGTAAGATATAAAATAACACTTGAAATACATCATCATTATTTGCAAAATCATACTTTACCACTCGTTCAGAAAGTTTTTACCCTCAAGGAGGACGAACAAGAAACTTAAGGGTACCTCTTTTCTTCTTTCATCATGCATAGTCAAAATAAAATTAATAGCAGTGATGAAAAGAACAGCCCGATGAGACCGTTTATGCCCATGGCCATTTGGCCATTTCTAAATATTAAAACTTTGTGTAATACCCCATTTTAATGATGCTCTTAAATTTATATAGAGGTGAATCTAATATGTCCATAGGGACCTTATTGAACATGCACACACAGAGTCCTCTATATGAATTTGTGTCTGCATAGTCGACTAACTTGTAAACACGGATTGTTTTTATGTCTAGTACTGAGTTTATGTCGATCATTATTTCTACTAAATATTTCGAAATCTTTATGTACATGTTACAAATTTTTATATGTGAATTGGGATGCCAAAATTAAGATCAAAATGTCCTCAAACTTAATTTTAAGACATACACGAGACCGGAGCTAGTAATTCGTGCAAACGGTCCACTTCTGCAGCACGAAAATTCTATGAATATGCGCGATATGATCCCAGAGCAAGATGCCGTACGATATCACACTATAGAAGCAGACAAAATAAACTAATCTAGCGGTTTCGACGTCTGATGAATTTCGAATTTCTTTGATTGCTTAAGCTTTTTTGCCAATTCACTGATATGAGGATCCCATTGAAACCTGTGATCTAGAGTGATTCCCAGGAATACGTTAGAATAGACGAACTCCAATTCTTCGTTTTGTACTGAAATGGTTTCGGAACCATATCTTAAGTTTAGAAGTGAGAATTTTACTTGATATTTTCGTTTCTCTTACTTAGACATCATTTTTCACTTCGATGACGAGTTAAGTTAAAAAACAACAGCCCGCTTATGAAAGCGGGCTGTTGTTTTTTAACTTTGAATAACAGAAGTGTGATCTGCAAGCAGTACCATCTCATAGACATCCTTAACAAGGCTAGGTACGTAATTTATATAGACTAAAAATAGAAAGGGACCACGAATTGATACCTGCGGTATACCCATGTGGACGACAGATCTAGATCTAGATCTCATGCCATTGGCATCGACCTTCTGAATTCTGAAAAATATTAAAAGTTTTGAAATTCCTAAGATTTCATAGTGAGAAATTAAAAAATGTTACCCCATTTATTGATCTAAATTACGATCCCTGCTCCAATTGCAAGTGTAAGTTTGATTCACAAAAATTTTGCTATCTTATCACATCCCTACAAATTAATTATCTTCAGATTTTTTCTTTTGCTTGGGCTGTGAGACCTTCCTTATTGCCAAATTTTATGATTCTTGTTCAATGGGAAGTATCATATAGGTTTTGATTTTCTTGCGAGTGTCAAAATATGCGGCATACACGGCCGTATTTAGGCCGAATTTTTTCATTACGTTGACTTACAACTTTGATTTTTTTCACAACTCCAAGGGATTGCAGACATAAGTCTTCGATATTCATTTCAACTTGATAACTCTATACATCCTTGAAAAAAAAGGTTTTGGCAGACAGACGGACAAACGAACTACGAAATGATCCTATAAAAATTCCTTTTTTCCTTTTTAGGTACGGAACTCTAAAAATATCATAATTATAAGTTTGGACCTTGATGTCATTGATAGTTAATGTATATACATAAATCTACTTGTGGAAGCTGATATTGTGACTGTTCTCGGTAATCTGTAATTGGATTTGGTTTGTCTATCTGTTTATTAAATGTTGTTCTGTTTGTTTATATATAAAGTAGTATTTCGTGAACTAGCTAGTGTTTCATTAAAAAAAATCAAACTTCAAAATTAACATTCCTTCATATGCTTTTTGTAAATTCATTTACTTCATTTTTTTCTCGCCATTGGGCTACTACACGTTAAAGAGTCAGATTCTAAAACATTTAGGTGACCCCACTTTGGTTCGGCTACTTAGTGGAACTGCCGCCAGTGAAAGCCACGCTTTATAGTTATCTGTTATGTGTATGGATTAAAATGTTTACCAGTGTTAATTTATGTATTTTGGGAATTAAAGGTACCTCATACTTCCTGTACCCAATTGTTGTATACGAAATACTAATAATAAAAATGCAAAGGTCGCCCTAGCAAATCCTAAGAGGAGCAAATTTTTAGCATCCGAAACCTACGAACTTACATGAAAACATTGATGGATGGTCAAAGAAGCAAGCGATGCGTGAGATCGTACTATATGGAAATCTATAGTCTCCGCCTACCCCTCTAGGCAATAGGCGTGAGTTTATTATTTTCATCATTATTAATAAAATTATAAACATTCCACAATTGTTTATGACATTATCATTGGGAAGTTTATTTATTCTATTAACGCCATTTTAAGTATAGTACAAATTTCAATTCTTCGATGCGTTCCTCTCGCGTTTATTAAAGTGTCAAAATTGTCAATTCGTGGTACGAGGTCGCCCACGCGCTACTTTGTTGTAGCGCGTTATGATATGTCAACAGCTGCCGGCATTGTGCGCAAACGCACTCCACACTTACAATTAGCACTCAATGTTTATCATAACATTATCTGTTTTTATATCCATTCATAACAAAATATTCAATAGTTTTTTGAAGGTACGCGATTTAATACAGATAACATTCATATTATCCGCGCTTTCTTCTGAGCAATTCAGTTCATTGATTGAAATTATTTAACATCCAATAAATTGTAGAATGTACCTAATGCAAAAGATGATAATAAATTATTTGCAGAATAATGCCTTGACATTATTGAAAATAAAAATGTGTTTATCTTTCGGATACATTCTATAATTTTCATATTGAATAGAGATATATTATCAACAGTTATTGTATATATATATAATTAAATACGTCTAATTAGTACAATTGGCGCTAGTTAGAAGCCACTTTTTATAGAAACCAGTTGTATGAGAGTGTTACAATACGCTCGGAGATCTTGACCGGGCTGAAGTTGAAGCGAGTGCGAGTTCGCGCCGGTACACTTGACAAAAAAACTATTTTTGATTTTATATTAATTATAATTAATAAAAAAAGGCGAACGCGGGCGGCAGGGGGCGGCGGCAAGCGCTTACCCTGTCCCCTCATACCGCAAACGCTCCGACGAGACCCAATTGTAGTTATTGCGACGCAACTCGAGGCTAATTTCAACCCGAAATATATATATTTCATATATATATATATATATATATATATATATATATATGAAATATATATATGAAAATATTTTTTGGACATAATTTGTGTACAATCTGTTCTTAGTGAGCGTCTGTGTCCCAAAAAAGTAACCATGCCGAAGTTCAAGTCAATCGGACCTATAGTTTCGGAGATCTCATAAAATGACGAAAATATTTTTTGGATAGGATTTGCGTAAAATCTGTTCTTAGTGAGCTTCTACGACCCAAAAAGTGTACCAATGCCGAATTTCAAGTCAATTGGTTCGGTGGTTCGGAGGTTCGCAGATTTCTTGATGAGTCAGTCAGTCAGTGGTATTTGGTTCATGTATGTACAGATAAGATTGTAGCAATTACACGAATGGATGCCACAAAATATTATATATACATATATATATATATATATATATATATATATATATATATATATATATATATATATATATATATATATTTTGTAGCATCCATATATATATATATATATATATATATATATATATAATGTAATTATAACGTGTAATTAATATATAGAATTATTTTTCAATGGTAAATATCTATTAGATTTATAATATTTTCCATGCCGTTTTGCATTAAAATAACTAATTACACATTATATTTAAAGTTTGTTAGATTATTCTTTAGTAAATATATTTAACACACAGGTAAACAATTAAGAATAGCAGGTAAATTTATTCATTATCACGTACCCAGTTCTCGAAAATTCTTCATCTCACCCTGGGAACATTTGAGGTCAACATCGACAAGTGTTTGGTCGAGTAAACATTCACAGAGGTCTGTTTGTATTCGGGTGCCCTTTCTATTGCGTTGTTTAGGTAACCGGGAGGTGTTTCTTTGAACTGTAAGTTCCGTCGATAAAAATTCAATGATTTCAAGGTGACTTTATAATTTTGACGTATGAAAATCTTAAAAGATGGAAAAAAGAATTGAATTATATTTATAAACAACTAATTACTCTTTATTTACAGATCTATAATGGAAATTATTTGAGCTGTCAAATGAAATGTTGAGTGAAATAAATTTTTAATTGATGAGCCCTGTTTCGTTCAATATTTTTTACGACCATTGTTGATCAAAAACATGGAACACAAGAAATTCTTATCTGTCAATCGTTTTAAAACTATGGCGCAATGTAGCCAAATTTAAGAAAAGCAACATTTTTATGGTTTAAGTTCGTGTCATAAACAGAAAACAATAGGGTCGTCATATGCATTTTTCTGCTCTTAAACTCAAGTCGATAATATTCATTGATTTATTATGTATACAAGTACATAATATTCAATTATTTTCTCCATATGTAGGGGAACGAGACTTCTCCAAGAAGTGTGTCATGCCGTAGTTCACACGCTGGGTCCAGTGTGTGTTAGAATTTTCTCATATATCTAAAGATCATGAACAAACTTTTTCAACGTGCAGGCTTTATCTCGATTAATTCTTTTGTTGATAAAAATGTTGTAGTAATGATGGCTAATCCTTGAGAATCTTGAGATGCAAATTCTTAGTCTCAAAAAAATTATTTTGGTAGAGCCATGCAATATTTAACTTGACTATAGCACGAAAATGGCCCTGTTCGATTGGTGTAATATCATATTCTGACCATAATACAGATGTAAAGTAACGACTTCCGCTGTTGTGTTTCGTCTAGCGAGGGAGAATATCAGAGGTTTATCATCCCGCTCCATCTCCATCAAATATTTTGTTTCTACACACTTTTCACTCCTTTGAGTTTCCATGGTCGTCGAGGACCATTTAACCTCTAGTGGTTTGCAAGCTCGTTTGCCCTCAAAAAATCTATTAAAAAAAAATAGTTCGAATTCATGTCTCACGTGTAGCGGGCGGACGTGCTTAACTGCAATAAGCTATTATAGCCACTATTCCTTTACATTTGATGTCGACTGTGGACTTCAACGAACTTTTTACTATTCAAAAAAGACTTTTTGGAATAAAGTTTTCGTCTATAGAATGCGGACCGATCATAACCTTAGATATGAATTATACCATACATATGTTGTCAAAGGGTCATTTTTTTATCAACAAAACTATATTAATAGGATCAAAGTCGGTGCTACAGTGTTCTAAGTCATAGAGTAAATTCATCATAGCGGTTCGTCTTTAAGTCTATTGAGGATAATTAACGTCTGAGGATGAGTTCACGCCGCTTCCTCGTTCGCCGGCTGATGATGGATGCTTTACGCGTCAAGTCACCAACATCATAAAAGGGTTTCTTGAAAGTTAAACGATGTTGTACCGATTTTATGAAAATATCTTGTCTGTGAATTCATTTTTGTGACGACTACAAGTGACTTAAATAGTCGTGCTGCGCTAAATGCAACGTTAGATGTTATTTTATTTTATGTAGTTACATAAATAATTCACTTTTTAACCAATAAGTTGTAATAAAGGTAGGAAAAAAATTTTAGCAAGTTTGATGATTTACTGCGTCTAAAAATTATTATTTTAATAAAGTTACACTTCTCTTGTGGCGTTAGGAGAAACAGATCAATGTATTTTTAGCGTTTGATGGAAATTTTGCGCGCCGGTATAACATGCCATGAAGTTAGCTTTTAATCAGAGTGTATTTTCTTTACAGTTTGAAGTTATCCAGATGTAGCGCCAATGATATTATATCATTCCTGCCATACTGTACAATAACAGTCTGATGCACATGCACGCAGCGTCTGATGCAGTTGGTCGTTCAATGCCATTAACTGATTGATAAACATGAACGCGTGATAAACATAATAGACATTGAGTCGTAATAAACATATATTTATATGTGTATTTGTTGAAGACATTAATACTATTAATGTTTTATTACAATAGTGGAACGTAACTAGGAATAGGAAGAACGTAGGATTAAAAACTTCCTCTTGGTACGCTATAACAAGTTTTTTGCTGAAACTTCACGTTGCGATAGGCGGTTGACAATAAAGTGTATTTAAAAACTAGGGCATTGACAAGCGATAGCCGCGAGTGCCTAGACCAAATAATAGATTTGGAACATAGACAATTCGTATGTACATTTATTTTCCGAATAGTATTTGCATACACGAATGTCTGGAAAATTATATTTTACAATGGCGCGGCGCGACGTTACATTTGGTGTGAATGTTACACCAAAGAGGTATAACAGTTTTCGTGCGAACTCTGTATTTCTTTCGTTTATTCAAATTTTTTTTTCGTTTCTCGTGCTTTAATTCCATTCTTTAGTATGTCAAATTCAAGAAAAAATATATAAAGTTCGTTGATATTCATGTTCAGAAATCGCCCGAAAAGATATTAAGTGCTTGACTAGGAAACTTTGAAAAATTTGAAGCGATCTATAGATATTCAAATTTTGACTTGAGATTTTCAGGACATCATTTCATTTTTACTTTGTAGAAAAAAATGAAATGATGAGAAAAATGAAAAGAAAAAAAAATTGAAATTTGACGATTTTAGAAATTTTTAAAAATTTGGAGTGACCCTTTAATTTTTTTTTTTGAGCTGCCGTTTGGCGGAGACTCTTAAAACATGTAAACTTAGATATTTTTTACGGGACTCGAGAAAAAAATTTCATTTTTTTGGACCACTCCTAATAATTACGGATGCGTTCAGTATAAGCTTAGCTTAGTGACTGGATAGTAAAAATTTTTCGGGAATATTTTTCTCGTCGATGACTTTAGCTTACACAACAACTTGTACCATCATATATGTGAGATGTGATTCCATGTAAAAAGGAGATTTAGATATTGTATTGTGTGAGGTGTTAATTCGCGGAAATCCATAGTAGACGTTCGGCAATTGACTGTGGATGTGCCTGGTTGGCATGAAACGAATTAATAATTTAACGGTTAGCGGAATAAGATAATTATAAAAATAAATAACACTTGGTTAGGTGTTCGATATCTGTCAATCCTCTGGAATCAATATTCAATCATTTGGATAGAGATTCGTAGTGGAGAGGCAGATTCGAGGGTCAGTGGTGGGTTGCATACTGCATGTTAATGCATGTTGCAGGCAAGCGTCAAGGAGATTTAGATTCATTTTAAAAATCATCAGTAAACAGCTTACTGATGATTTTTCATTTCATTCATTTATTTGTTGTTCCCACGAAAGGAAAGGTAATTCTAACTAGTTAGTATGATCGCATGAAAATATTTCATTCTATTTAAGTGATATGTGATTTATTTCTTGTTAAGAATTTGCACAACCGTACAGATATTTTTACCGCTCACCCCCTGGCACACTAGCAGAGCTGCGTGCACGCACACACCCCGCACACACGAGCGTCCCTCTAAAAATGGTCAGAAAAGCTTCCTAGGATCTCAAATTATTTCAGCAGGAAGTTAAAAGTTATTATAATCCGCCAGCAGCTGAAGAATATAATCAGCTTGGTTACTTTTCGATTAAAACGTTTCTTTTTCATGTAAGCGTGCCGTTTCCTCGTTGAATGCCGGACGAAGGAATTGTGTGGCCGGTACGTACTCGCCTCGACATACGGCCACGATATCGAATATTTCTGTGTCGTACAAACACATGAAATATTACGAATAAAATATTTTATGAGTGATCTGCGTCATTTACTTGATCTTGTACGTTTTTTTATATCATATAATTACTAGGTAATATTGCTAACAATAAATATTTCTGTAAAAAATATAGAAATACGTTTTTATTAGTTTAGCGCTATCATGTAAGAAGATAATATAATAGATATGAGGAAAACATGACGTTTTCTTAATATCTATTATATTATAACTAGCTTTTGCCAGCGACTCCGCCCGCTTGAATATCAAACGAATTCGAAACGAACGATGACGGCGATATTGTTCCTTCTTTCAGCCTTAGTCCTGGCTACTCTATCGATTCCAATTCTAGTCACTATCTAGATTCCGGTTCTGTTCAAAACGTATGAAATTCACTCGCGTCGTGACATACAACGAATTATTTCATATTCTTTGTCGATCGATAACGTCATGATCCATGATCCCGGTATCGGTCCTCTTTTCGAAACTATACCGGAAGTACGCATCACTAGTACGTCATCACAGTACGCTATGATGACGTACTAGTGACGTCATAGCATCGTAGTACGCTACGATCTCACTTACTCTCTTGAAACTGGTTCCGGTCACCGTCGCGATTCTTTTCTCGAACCGACGTCGAATTTGAAACCGTTTTGAACGTTGCTGTTACCGATAACCAATCGTCGTAACCAAAGAATTCGTTCTAAGATCACGCCAGTGAAGCCGCGAGCAAAAATTAGTATGCTAATAAATTATAGCCTATATGTTATTCCGATGTGTAAGCTTTAATACAGTACAGTTTCAGCTAATTCTGTCAAGCGGTAAAAGCGTGCAGTGGCGGCGCTAGACCAAACGTGAATGTCGGCGACATCGGCTCTGTCAGGCCTCTTTCGCCTTCCAGTGAGAAAAAAAGAGTCAAATATATGAGCTAAATTACACACATGATTACTTGTAAAGCTGTTTTGCGAGGCCCCCACAGGCGCGCGGCCGCCGTCGGTCGTCGACGCCGCCGCTGAAAGCGCGATTGAGCAACGAACGTCCAAACATACAAACTTACACATTTATAATATTAAGTAGGATTTCACTTACTTACATCGTTATGGATTCATTGTTAGTTAATAAATGACGTATCAGCAGAATAACCGATTTTATGCATGATTAACTAGTTTTCGGCCGCGACTCCGCTCTCGTGGACATGGAACGAATGAACCATGTCCCATTTTCTAAGACAGGTCTACAGTGATATATATATATATATATATATATATATATGTATATGTATATATCTATAGAAATTGTATTCGATTCCTTGCAGCAATAATTTGTAGCAATGTGCGAAATGGACGAACATACAAACAGAAAGAGGGGCAAATTTAAAATATTAATATTGTTCTGGATCGTATTGCTCTTATAAATAGTAAATCACAAAAAACTTAAATCACACCCCAAAATAAATGTCATTTTCGTAATCAACGTTTCAATAAACCTCAATAACGACAGCCATATCGACCCTCCTGGAATTGATTAAAAAAATCCCAAAATACAAATGTGTTAATTTGTTTAAGTAGTAGTAGTTTTATAAAGTTTCAAGTCGTAGTCGAATTATTATTTAATATTAAAACTTTGTGCTTCCATTTTACAAATTTAGGGGTTGAATAGGTTGAATTTCTTTTCTTCTTCCTTATCTACGTCTTAAAGGGAACTCTATGCTATATTGTGCTATATTTCAGCTTTCTAGGCCTAAGTATTTGGGCTGAGAAAGGCAGTGAGTCAGTGAGTTAGGGCTTTCATTATAGGTACACATATATATATATATATACATACAATAGAATATCATATTGTGAGGTAGATTCCATTTAAAATTTAAAACAAACATGTGTTTGAGTTGTACATTGATTGTAAACGAGTTATCTCTAGACTCTACGTTCGTCTAGCGTTAAACGTGAAAGATAATGAGAAATAATCATTTATCTATAATAAGCGCCACGAATTATGAAATTGCACTAAGCGAAAAACAGGTGTCAATTGAGGAAGGTGCGAGGAACGGGATGCGTAACCATAGCAACGAGCTATGCGCATGTCATGGCTCGCCGCGCATGTGTTTGGCTGGCCGCATGTACCGGCGACCTCACAAGTGTCACGAAACACCTTACATTTTAATATTGCACAATCATTTGCAATGTGGTTAAAAATACTTTTCAATTTTCTCACCGACTGTACGTGTCAGCGCCATTTTTTTCATGACTCTTGGCGCGTATATACTTCTTCAATGGTTTTCTGTAATAAATAGAATCTTGTGTGGTTTATATAATTACTAGATTATTATATGATTGTAAATTCAGTGGACGAGTTAGATCAACAGTAGTTCCATAAAAGCATTGTAATTGTTATAGCGGATTTGTAAGGAACATTTCGAATGCTACTAATAGCAGCTTTGTATCATTGTTACTTCTGTCATTTTAATACTTACGCTGTTTATAATTGTTTGTTATTATTCACCACCTTTATTTGACTACACACTCTCATTATCCTAAAATTATCTCGTTTTGATACTTATTTATTTTATACATTACTTTTTATATTTCTCTTGTTTTATTTTAATTGACAGGGCGATGTTGATAGGCGTTCGCGAGTTATTTAGTCTTATGGTATTGTGTCAAGATAACCGAATAAAATGCAAAACCCGAAAACTTTTTTATCTAAGAAAGAATGATACTGGCCATTTGTTTTTATTGTATATTCAATAGTTTTGAAAAAATGTGATGATTCAAAAAAAGGGTTCGTGGAAATCCACGCGTCAGAAGTGAAACTTTTAGTTTAGAAATCAGTATATTTTTAATTAGATAAATTAAACAAATTAAATAAGATTTTTATATGGGGCTTAACGAGTGAAAATGGCTATACATTTAATTAAATTAATTTTTTTTTCAGCTTATTAATTATTCAAGTTCCACTAATACAGAATCTAAAAACAGAAATAATAGGTTTATGATAACTAAAATATTATACCAATAATTTAGACAACCAAATTTTCTAAATTACTACAGAATACTGCATCGATGGTAGTGCCTGATCTGGTTGTAGCCTGAGTTCTGTCAGTGTTCAATTTCAATTTGAATTTCTCATCCAAAAATGTTATTAAAGGTTCTTCTTCTCCTGAGTTGAAGTTAATATTGAAATCACCGCTCATAATCATTGGGATTTTTTTATCCCTAAAAGTTCCCTAAAAGCTCGCATTTTTTCTGCACTGTTTTCTTCATTTCATTTAACACAAAACAGATGTTATAAACTAAATAAAATCAACTGCCCAAGCGTCTACTGGTTCGTTATACTACATGCTAGTACAGTACGCTAGGCGCATGCGCATAAAGTGGCACTGCGGCGTTATGCTTTTTCGTTCCCATCGTAAGAATTCACTAACGTGACCAAAAAGGATTCGTTTCAAAAATTAATCTAAGTTACTTCTTTGAAAATTGTTCAAATTGTCACTAGTTTTTCTGCATTTTCAAGAGTTCAGACTAATAGAAGCACTCCTTCAGGAACCGACATACGGTTCGTGTTTATCAGAGGTATTTAACAGACATTTTTTTTAATACAATACGAATTAACAGAGACAATTTTTGTAATACAATTTAAGAGCCTATCAAGCTGAGCGTTATGTAGCTTATGCGGTCGTAGACGGTGGTGTAGTCGGTCCATATACTAAAACGCACGAAACCGCCGCTGTGAAGTTATCCACGAAAGCGTTGCAATGGCGTAAAATAGGAACGCGGGGGAGAAGAAGGTAGGGTCGGGGAGCATTGAAACTGCGCATTGCATCGTTTGCAGGCAATTGAGAGCTGCAGAGTTTCATGCGTTGTACTGTATGTGACGGCCGGTACCCAACGGGCATGGGGGCGCCACAAGACTCGGGCGAGGCGTCACGGGTGGCAGGAGCAGAGTTAGCTGCCTCGATGGTCCACTTCGTCAGCGTCCGCTAAGCAGGAGATGGAAACCATATCTTGCTGGGCCGAAGAAGTCCAGGTGGGACGACGTACTCCGTCGCCATCAGCCGGGCAGGAGCTTGGGCGTCTAACCTTCTCGATGGTTAAAGTCAAACACACAGGTCCATAGGGCCGGTGAGGAGTTGTTATGGAATACCATCGGTAATAAAACAATAAACATAAAAAATAAAAAAAGTGTGTGTGTATTAGTGTACACACGTAAGAAGTGAAACTTGTTTATGACATTTTTCGAAAAATGATTTACTATTTACAACTTCGCAGAAATTGGTTGAATAAAACTAAATTAGATAAAGTTTATGCAAAAGGCTTTTATTATCATAGACATGGATACAAAAACTATCGAACGCTACATATAAAATCGAGTCACTCAATGAAAGAATGTGAGATATAGTTCATGTATGTCGGTTGAAAAGGTTTCAACTTACATAATAGGAAAATGTAATATATACAAACTATAAATAGATCTAGGGTGTTGACAGAAAATATATGTGACAGGTGGCCTTAGTAACAATTATGTTTATGCCACGATGACATTAATAACATTGAATAAATATGGCGCGTAACAGAAAAACGTTACATTGCTATAAAATTTCTCCCATACGCCGATAAAGAAGTTTTACTTCAAAAACCATTACAAAGTTAATTTACGTAATAATAAAATTAAATTCAACATGTAGTTTGGTAACATATATTATCGCAGTTATAGTACTAAAAAACTATGTGATATTTAAAAGAAATTGTTTGTTAGAATTAAATTGAGAACGTCCCTAACAAACATTTATCTCCTAGTCAAAATTTTACAAAGAGTTTTAGTAATTGTAGTTATTCCTTTATACAATTCATTTAAAATATTCGTCTTTTACTTGCCATGTCATCAACGTCACTGTAATGTACCACTCGCAAGAAAGTGTGATTCTCAATTCGTGCGGTTTTGAGACCGTCGCTTGCGGCTCGGGCATCAAATTTAACCCTCGTGGGTAAAGCTCACCTTCTCCCCCTGATTAACAATGTACCATGTACTTTTAGAGTTGTTATTTTATCTAAGTACAAGTCGTCTATGTTACCGTGATAGTCCAGGATATTTGATCGGAAGCGGCGAATAGGTAGGTAAACACACTTAACGCTTTTAAAAACTTTTACTAATATAAAGTAAAAGTACTATCAACACAATAACTATAACAGGATTATTAAAAAAAAAAAAAGGAAGAAATAAACAATATGTTTAAGCGGCGAGCGGTTACGTCCTTGAAAAACTGCGAGGCGACACACGTACGTGTTGAAGGTAGATCGCAACTCTTTTTACATATATGCATAGGCGTAGCTGGAGGGGGGGTAAGGTGGCAGTTCCCGCCCTATAAACTTCTTTGCCCACTCTAGAAAAATCGAAGAATTATTTACTGTTTAATCGCTTTTAATTTAAGATTCAGTACCAATCTCCACGTAACTAATTTATTTATCCATAATCAACAGTATAGAAATCGCCTCTCCAGCAGTTTACAAGTAGATACGGTATTATTGGTTATGTGCACGACAGCAGCAGTTAATTGAAATAAATTTATTTACAATTTTTATTTTATTTTTAATAATATTAAAGCTCGTTTTTAATTTTCCTTTTGCATTCTGTTTTGAATTATAGCATATGTTTCACTGTCACGGAAATTATACAATTTCGTCATAAATGTCGAAATAAAACACAAACACGTCCTATCGTGATTTCTTTATTACATGGGTATTTACATTTATAGATTTTGGAACGCAAGTAATGCATCGCGATAGGTAAAATGTAGATGGGTAGATTTGTTAAAATTCGACAACTTTCTACTGTTTTCATCAAAGCGATATAAACACTTAATAATTTAACTCAACAAAAAAAGTTCGTCTCTCTCGAAAAAGTTTCGTTTCCCGCCTTCCTTGCATTCACTGTTGCATAGTTGCGAATTTTAAATAAATAATTTGCATGATCTCAGTGTGAAATATGGTTTTCGTGCCCGCATGGAAAATTAAATGGAAGATTTTGATACAAACTATTTTTTTCGAAGTCCTCATCCGTCAATCAATATCAATATCAATACCAATTCCAATTCCAATTCCAATACCATACCAATACCAATGTCAATATCAATATCAATCAATACCAATTCCAATAACAAATATCAATATCAATCAAGCAATATCAATCAATTTCAATCAATATTAATCAATGTCAATCAATATCAATAATCACTATCAATCAATCAATATCAATCAATCACAATCAATCAATCATCATAATAGCAGCAATTTTTAGTAATATTCGCAATAGTATCGCAAAATAAACAACGATTGGTCATGTTAATGAATAAAAATTACATCAAAAGTTGTGTTTATACATTTTCGATAGATTTGTTAATATACATTGATATGAAAATATTTAACTTTCAACTTACGCAGAAAAAATAATTATTTCTCTAAGTCTATACTTAATAGACATAATCTAGAAATGGCGTACCTTTTTTTAAAATCTTACTTGTCCATAAATCCTTAAAAAAATAGATGAGGAATCCGAAAAAAATAGTTTTATAATTGTACCAAGCTCGAATCAAAGTTAAAAATCAAAATTATAACAAAAATCCCATTTGTTTTTTTAATTCTTATTAACCAATTAAGCTCTTAATTATTTTTTTTTCTAGAAGGTACTATCATTCCCCAAAACATATCCAAAATTGAAATCAATCGATTAACGCATTTCTGAGAAAACTTTTTTTCAGATTATTACATATTTTGCTTTTTTTTTAAATCAATTGGTTTAAAAATCTGAAACTCTCAGGCTCTTATTACCTCTAATGAGGTAATAAGGTAATAAGATGTATTTTTTCACAGAGGTTTTTATGCTATCCCCATTGACGCAACTTGCCACCAGGTTGTGCTGCGATGTATCTACTTCCGTATCTCTCAACCGATACATGTACATACCAATATACATAATGATCGGTCAAATGACTTCTGAGTTTATTGATTTCATATATACAAACAACCTTTTATATGATTTTTGCTCCCTGCTTCGTCTAAATCAGAATAGTGACTGGTAGCGAAATCGGGAATCGCAAGCGATACGGGTATTCGTTTAGAAATCAATCGATACAAAAGATGAAGGAATTAATTATACGTCCATGCTGGCGTAGCTATACGTTATACGGGCAAGAACAAACAAAAAAGGGTAGAACAATGCCTGCCGGGTCAGCTAGTCTGTAGATAAAATTCTATACGACTCAGTGGTTTTCTGAATCGGAGGAAAACATAACGCGCGACAATTTCGGTGCGATCATGTTGGACAATGCAGGGTACACTTTCCCATAATCGCATTAAGGTCAGAGCGTCACGCGACCATCAAAATCGGTTTTGATTCGCACCGCAACTCACCGGGACACGGTAAATGGCGGTAGAACACTGCAAGTGGGCACAGTGCAGTGAAAAATACAGAGGGCGCATGAGCGTATTTGTACGGGGATTTCGCAATCGGTAAACAAATTCAAGCGACAAAGATAAATTGAAAAGCATAGAATTGAGTAAATAGAAACAAAGTAATTTTTTCAATTTCGAAGGCAATTAAATAGTCGTCTATTTATTGGGCGCACCCATGCGTGGTAAAGAAACGTATTTCTGTGTACTTACGATATGTTCAATTTGATACTTTTCTGAGTATCAAAACCAGTGAAAAGTATTCATTAGAAAATATTAGAGAGAGATCATGTTTTCCTAATATCTATGTTCGGGAGTCAAATTATTTCTTTTTTGTTATATTTATGTGTGGGTACATGTAGTATGCCCTTCGCGATGAGTAGATTGTATATATTAGAATCAATAGGCCCATTCCGAAGAGAATTTAGTATCTATTCAGAAATCATATTTCGACCAACTTTGTTCTTGATTTCTTTCACATAGATATAAAGACTATGGCCGGCCCGGCTAACGTTGCTCAGTCGTTCCTCGTAGGAAGTGAGTAGGTTTTCTGAGTAGTTTTTTTTTTACATTTCGTAGTAATCATCTATATATATAAACAATAATAACTCTATCACGGAGCCACCTATTGGAACCAGATTTGGTGATTTTCAGCACTAAACCAAAATATTTCATATTGTGAACAACTGGACATAACTTCAATCAGTCAAGTAATTTAGAAGTTATAGTTATACATATCATTAACAGACGTACAAACAATTTTATATATTTAAGAATTCAATTTTATTACACAACCATATAAATTCTTTTACCAAAATCGCTTCGTTAGTAGTCCTTCACGACCATGTATTGAATACTCGAAAAGTGCAAATTTGAATTTATAGATTTAATCCGTTCTCTGAACGTTGGCCGATGTCAAACGACATCACGAAAAAAAAAAGACCGGTACGTGTGTCCGTGAGACGTTTTGCGGACATTAGCGTGAAAGTAGACGCAGAATCATTATTTCCTGACATGCAAGCCTCTATCCTAACGATGCTCATTTGGCGTGATTCACATAAATTCGAAGCGATAAGTTTCGCATTGTTTTTGTGATATTGGGGTAATATAAGAGGACAGTTTAAAATGTGTTGTATAGTACAAAACAGTCCACAGAAATAATAATATAAACTCACGCCTATTTCCTAGAAGGGTAGGCAAAGACTTACCTCTCCTACTTCGCTGACATCCATCATTCATCATTTTCATGCAAGCTCGTCGGTTTCGGGTGCTTAAAACTGGCCACTTTTTAATATCCACAGAAATCGATTTCGCATATTTTTTCTAACTTAAATGTAAATGTCGTTTAGGTCTTTGTACACATTATTAAGAAATTTGGTAAAACCAAATGTGCATGCCTTAAACGCTCGTGACATACGTACGTTATTTAAATTAGAGGTTAATGATAATATGACTTTCCCGAAGTCACTATTTAAAATTATTATACAATAATTGTTGTTAATATAAACATATTAATAATTACATTAAAAATAACTGTGGAATTAATTAAAATATTTAAAAGTAATTAAAAATATATAAAATAAGAACAAATTCTAGGACAGATTGGAACTCTGCTCGTACGACTTAAAGCTAAATAGTTGAATTAAATCGTACAGCTGATCCTTTGGCGAAAATAGTTGTTTTATTTTTGATATTACTACCGCCATCTGTTGGCAATCAGAAAAACATAAAACATTCATTTCAATTTGCATTTCAGATATTATAAGCGAAATAACATGAATAACTGCCAGTTAAGAAATTCAATTACAGCTAATCGGTACTATATCAAGCTATGATTTTCAATACAGTTATTTTCAATCGATTAGTGATGAGATTGAAAAAGAATTTAAGTTTAAAAGTTAAATAGTTTTTTAGTTATCGTGATTACACGGGATTTTCAGGCGATAGTAGAAGCATACCTACGCTCGCGCTTAAGGCATGCAATATAAAAAACGAAGATTGTGTTATTTTTAATTGATTTACTTTCAAATATTATTATTATTATGAGCAGCGTTGGTTAGTGGTAAGAGCAATTGCCTTGACATCAGAAGGTAACGCGTTCGAATTCTGACCACAATTTGACTAATTGATTTTTCAATTAAAGTCAAATTAAAGGACTAGCTACGTAAGTCAAAGAGAACGTTAAGCCTCCTGTCCCGGCCATCATCGTGACAACAGTCGCCGGCAGCTTAAAGCTCGCATTGGGCCAACGTGGGGTCTGAAGGTCCAAGCCCCTCCAAAAATTGTGAGAGAGTGTGACTCAGCAATGGGATGACTAAAACATACAAGTTGCCAGAATTAATATGGGACACGAGAGATAGAGACAGAAGATGTTCTCTCCATATATATCGTAATTCGTATGTATATAACATCTTTTGTCTATATCTCTCATGTGCCATAATAATTCAGGCAACTTGTAATTGTATAAACCATATTACCAAACATAATAATAATTGTACGTCTAGTAATTACAATATTAATCGCTATTATGTTTTACAGTAAGGGAGTGATATGATATGAAAATACGTTTTTATACAGGCTATTATTTGAAATTGTATAAATATATTGTTGCAAGATGACCCTATGAGAGATTCGAAAGGAAACAGATAGAACAGCGGAAGGCGTATATTCTGAAATATAGTTTTACAATAAATCGCAATGGAACCAGTTGAACTTCTTGTTGTTGTCGCACTTGACATATTAACACACTGATCGCAGAAATTAAACTCAACTCCTTTACGCCGCACTTCATTATTTTTACCTGCCGAATGAATCTTCCAGGGGTCTTTGATTATCTGGAGAAACGAGTCGTAAACATATCACGTCTAACATACCTAAACAAGATTTATTGCTTTTCAAAAATTTCACCTCACAAAAAAAATTCATTTAAAAAACAAATGGTAAACAAATAATAAAAGCACCGACACCGCGCGGCTAGCTGTTTACGATTAGAGAATTCTGTTCTCGAATATATTAGATAGAGAAACTTCATTACACGCATTCACCAATATTAACCATCCATATACTGTAGGCGTATATATTTAGATTACCGCGGCTCAGTACTGTGTACACAATAAATCGTAACAACGCGGTTGCGTGTTGTCCTGCGGCCGTTCGCACGCTCGACGTTAAACACTTTCTACGGGGCGTACTTATTCTTGTGCGATCTGACACGTTTCGGGCGTCAATTTATATCACGTTCGATATATTATATTTTTATGGTAGTCATGATCGAGTGATCGAGTGTCTAATCGCTTAATTCGCTCTTAGTTAGGATCGAATCAAATAACCCTGGTACAAAAGTCGGTGGAAACCTCCCCTTACCTTAAATCAATGCCCGTGCACGAGACACGTTCGGTTACTGTGTAAATATTGCATTGCGATAATGCTAGTAAAAAAAGGGTCTCCCTACTTCTACTTTTTTAAACCAAAGAAGAAAATGTGTGATCGCCTAATCTTGACGCGATAAAAGTGTAATTACAATTACTATGGTTACTAGTATTATGACATATATGCTACAGCTTCACTGTTATTATAAATATAGAACTAACGTGTTTGTATTTTGAATGACGTCTTTACCAAAAACATCATTAGGGTTGTTATAGGAAGACACAATGTAGAATCCAAAAAATATTATTCTAAAAGTATTTGCCTGTCTGTCGGCTTGAATAAGCTAGTTTCCTAAATTATTGAAAGGATTTTCATTGTATTATACCATTTTGGTCAGTTTAGAGCAACATTTGGGCTTGATTTTATCGCAATCGGAGGACGAGAAGGAAAACTAAAATTGTGCGTGCACGAAGTCGCGGACACAGTTACTGACACAACATTTCGACTTTTCTGTTGTCGCAACAACAGTGAAACCATTGGAATTTATGGAATTTATGTTTACAGAATATTCTAATGCATTCATCAAACATGCGCATTTGACGCATGCACTTCATTGTTTTCGAAATTATTCACATGATACAAATCAGTGATTATTTGTTGCGCCATCATTTTCGCATCAAATTATGACGCGATTTCACGCAGAATATTTATTAAATTAAATATCAAAAGAGAGTTTTAGGCGGCGGAATTAATAATTAATTAAAATTAATTAATTAAAAAATTAAAATTAATAAATATTACGAGTCTAAACTAAACATTTTTTTGGAATCGGTATTTTCCACCTTACTAATGTGAAATCATCGTATGGCTGTAAAAAAAATATCACGACGACGCAGTATTTGCAACACGGAGTTCGAGAATAGGCCAGCTGATTGCTTAAGGCGGCGCGGCGCCGTCCGGACGAAATGCCGGACGTGTCATAGGTAACTGGAGCTAGTGACCTGCGGGCGAGTGAACTCACTACAAGGGGTTTCTTAATTCACTGTGCGGTATCATTATTCTCGGCCGGTACGGCCGAAGATCGTGAATCTTACGAAATAAAATCCCAATATTAATGTGGTTACTTGAAGTCCAAATGACGATACGATGAGCTTTACGTTCGTATCGGCACTTGGAGTAAACACGTACAAAAAACAAACAATCCAAAAACATTCAGACGAAATTAAAAAAAAAATTGCATTTTTCATCTTTCACTGCCCCAACTGAACTAAATCACATTTTCCGGAAGTCAAGATCTCTTCGAATTTCATGAAATTGTATTTTTTCCAAGCACGATATTGCTTTTATGGTAACGCCGAAACCTGTGGCTATTAATTCAATCCTGATTTCAGACGGATCCGCTTATGTGCACCTTTGCTTTAAGCTCATCAGCAAATTTTAAATTAACCATGGTTTGTTGTTTTGTCCTGATAAGTTTTTACTACCTTATTCGGGGCAATCCTTAAGAGGTTGCTTTGATGCCACGCTGGATCTCCACGCTGGCTCAATGCGGATCCTGGATTCTGGCTAACGTTAACACTAGCTTAACTGGCGATGGCGAAACGGCTCTGTCTCGTACGTCAAGTCATTCGATCAGACTTAGGTTAGTTATTTTTGGAATCTGAGTTAGAAAAGATTCGTTCGCGCTGTCCGAGATCGTACACGTTAATTAACTTCTGAATCTAAAACAACATGCTATTTGCACCCCATTAATTTCAAGCAGGGTCTAACGCATTCAGGAATGAAGTTATACTTTTTCCTACTGATCTGTATTTACAATAAAACATCAGAGAGAGAAAATGCTGCACTTTGTAGATATTCAAGAAAAACTACTCTTGGGGAGTATTAGAAACGTTTACAAAATAGATTCCAAAAGTTCTCAAAATGATTATCTGTCTGAGCATTTTTTGCCAAACTCCGTAAAAATACTCGACAGAATTTAATGAAATTTGGTATGGAAATAGTATATACCCCGGAGTAAGATTTTGGATAGATCTTATTCCGTTTCGCTATATTGGAATAAAAAGCAGGTACAAGATCGAGATCATGACTGATAGCTTTGGTATAAAATATAGAATTCCTTTGACGTCTACGCGGGCAGAGCCGTGGGCGAAACCTTGTGATAATAAATAGAAACAAGTCACTATTTGTTTAAACAGGAAGTGGTTCTAAAAGATGAACAATCCTATTTTGGATAAAAGTACGAAATTGTCAACGAAAACCTCACTGGTCTTAGGATTAACATATGCAAATGTGTGCCCTAATTAAGACTGTAATATTAATTTATCTCATGTGGACTTAAAATATGACATTTTTCACTAGGGACTATCCATTACGTCACATAAATTATAAGGTTTCCCGTCCTTGTCGCAGGTGGTCATACGTAAATGAAAACAGCAGTTTTTACAACTTTTTGTTCAAAATACTTTAAATATTGGACAAAACCAAAGACATAAACCTTTTTCGTTTTCGTATTTCGGATTTGACGTCACAGCTTTTGACCTGCTCCTTGTCGCGCTTTGTCACATTTCGTTAACAAAACGTGTGACGTAATTTATGGATGGTCCCCTATGATGGAGAGGGGGAGTGAGAGCGTGAGCCACCTAAACTCTTACTCACTGGACAAACGCAACATCGGAAGCTGATACTTTACGTCCGTATTCTCTGAGAGTGTGGTATGTATGATTTCACCGGTCGAGCCAGCCCATTTTTGTGTTGCAGTAAATTTGTCTACAGCATCGCTCGACCACAGTATATATCTATAGCTTGCCATCACGACTGAGTACCACAGTTGTTAAGACCTCCTCAGATGCTAACAAAACAATAATACACCTAATATGTACAAATTTCGTATACAACTTTTATTCCATAAAATCACTAATAAACACCTAACGTTGAATAAACACCTATGTATTGCTGTTTTCATTCGGAATCCGAGTATGATTTAATTTTTTTTTTAAGATATCATAAACACACCGCGTCGCCTAACGGATTGCACGTGCTCGTATATTGAAACACATAAACATTTTTTTTCCGCCGCCATCTCACACAGGTCGGGCAATAACGTACCGCCAACAAAAACGGAGCAATCAAAAAGAAAGGCGCCCGGGGCGGCGCGCCGCGGCCGGCAAAAAATGCAAATTGTCATAAGCCACGGGCGATTCACGCGCAGACATTCTCACAGAAATCTAGTACAGGCAGACACGATATTGTATTTTTGTGTATCATGAGAATATTTTTTCTATTGAGGTATTTTATACGGTTTTCATCGAGTCGATTGCTGTGACAGCAGGTGGGTTTGTTAAGTTTATAAAACTAACTTGTTCTATAAATTTTAGCTTCTCGGTATGAAGTTATGCTACGTTAGTAGATATGCGTATTTATTTTCATCTCGACTGCAACTTTACATATATAAAAATCGATGTGTGTATGTTGGTATGTGTGTATATTTTCTATGGACTCCGTAACGGCCGAACAGGTTTTAATGAAATTCTCAAAAAAATCTTCAAATTAGCCCAACGGGCAATCCTGTTGTAGTCTGTTAGCGGTCGGATTAACAGATTTTTTTTTGGATTTCTGACAATTTTGTGTACTTAATATTTTCTCTACAAATTCATACTAAATAATTTTTTTTATATTTTTCCTTTGATATTTGAATCTTCTCAATTCAAAAAAGTTTGCTAGCGATCGAATCAACAGATATTTTTTTCACCTTTTGGAAATTGTGAGTCAAATCTTCTCTATAAATAAATACAAAATTAGATTTTTTCTTTTATTTTTGAACATTTACAATTAAAAGAAGTTCACAAGGCTAATCGTTGACTATTTTTGGAAATTAATTGGAAAATTCATGTTTTTCACACCGCCCAAGGAAATTTTTTTTACATTTTTATTCCAAATATAAAAAAATAACATTGTGCATCCGATGGCCTTTAGACAAATTAATAAAAGAAATATAAATTCCCATTTGCCTTAAACACTTATAAATATCTACTAGAACTTCTCACGGGACCACACCCGTCCGTCCACCAGAAACCATCTGGCTGTAGATAATAATTTGTGTTACCCATGCAAAGCCGAACGAGTCACTAATAGTAATTAAAACTTTTAGAATTAACTTTTTTGGTGTGATTCAGTCTCAATATTTCGACTAGCACTGGTCCATATCTGCACCAGTCTACAAGGATCTATAGGAGACTGTATCTATAATTTTACTTGTCATTAAGAACGTTATTGAAATGCGTCAACAATTATTTTTGTAAAATCTCTATTTGGTAAGCACAGGTGTTCGTCTAAAAAACGTTTAAATCTTTTGAAAAATGCTTCATATCACAAATGAAAATTTATTCCAAAAATAATAATAATACATGGTTTAAGAAATTCGAACGAGGAAATATCGCATTCGGGGGACGTGATCGGTGGACAAGAAATTTAATAATGGCGACTCAGAAGATGAGAAAGACAGCAAAGGCCGGTGAAGCTTGAAGAAGAGGCCCAGCGGTCATCGCGTAGGAGGAGTTCAGCAGCGGTTGCTGGCATCACGTAGCTAAGCGCCTGCAAATGCTTCGACGAGAACGCGGTGAACGTGTCTGGGTCACCGCGTCACGGTATCACGATCGTTGCACCACATGCGTGTATACCGTGTGCCACCCGTGATCTACGGGTGGCACCTGCAACGTGCGCCGGGTTTACATTTACGCGATCGTAATAGAGGACTCCCGCGCACATAGAGTTACCGTTTTTGATATTACGGACTCCCCGCGGGACTTGACGTGTGTGACGCCGAAATGTGATCTGCTGTGTCAGTTTTTCTGTCACCTCATTTCAGAGGCAAGACCGTCCATAATCGTTTTATTTCCGATCGCAGGGCTTCAACCGCATGGTCTTCATTCCGACTTAATAAGGAAAACGAATCGTTATCGCTCGTTATCAAAGACCAAATAATATCCGGGATCGACAATCGATTGTGCTCTCTGAGGCACAGAGCCAATGAATTAATTTGACTTAAGTTAAAATTCGCTTGTGTTCAGATTATCAAACCGTTACCTTATGATTAGAAGGCATCGCGCTCACCACTTCGGCCACTACCTTAATAAAATTGCGTTTAATTTTACACAATTCATATAACAAATTATATGTACCTGACTGTACTTACGATATCTGGTCCGTTTTTGCACAACACATCTTGAAACATCTGTCCGATTTTGTGTAACACTTAATAATATATTAGGCCTAATTTGTGCAAAAGACATTTTGGTTTTCGTAACATTCTTTCAAAATATGTCGTCTTTAATTATTATGTTTTTGACATCGATTGTGCAAAAAGTATTTAGGCTGTACATTAAATCTTGACATAGGCCTAATTACTGCAATATTAATTCAATCCTCATATAGCTTATTGCAAACTAACGTATCTCTTGAACACAATAACTGCTCGGAGAAGTGCGACTACATTGCAAAGGAGTTTTAGAACTTATGAATTCCGTGATTCCAAAAACAGTAAACAAATCATATCATAAATCTTAATCATACTGACATGTCAAATATCTCTTCCACTATTATATCATTCACCCATCAATAACGGTGTCCTTTAATATCTTAGCATTCATTATAGTTTAAATGCCATTAATTATATTTGTCACGGGTTGAAATTAATATGAGCGTTTTAATTCTTTTTTTGTATCGTTTAATTTTCTCCCCGTGTATATTAAATTATATTTTATACCGAATTGACGTTTCCTCAATGAATGTTTGGTCTTTATAAATCATAAATGTCCAGTGTACTATCAGAAGCGTGTGAATGGTGGCACTCGGTAATTAAATTTTTAAATGTCAATTCGTCTTATCATCAGAAAACATCTAAATCTCCAAAGCTAATGACCGCTGTAACTCCGGTAGCGGAAATATAAATCAACCGAACTGGTAGGAATCGGTAGAAAACTAGTAACTGACTGTTCGAAAATACGTCTCTGGTCGGCGAGAGGTGCCTTTAATGTTTTATCAAGAAGACGATTTTTATCTAGAGTTATTTCAATGAAGACCTTAAAAATTGCATTAAAACGAACAAAAAGAAATTTATAATATAAAATAAAGGAAAACTTGTGTCATATTCTTTGAACGTACGTTGTTATTCACACAATTAAATGATATAACTAGCTCTATGCATAACCAAAGATTATATAAAACGCGATAAAAATATTGTTTATTTATCGCTGGAATTATTGTAGAATTTATTATGTGGTGATGTCATGTTTCTCATCATGACATCACCACCACCACGGCTTTTGAATACATCACCATCATGATGTATGCAAAAGCAGTGTTTTTTTCATGCATACATGTCACACCCAAATGTGGGCATGAAATCGAAAGTGCGAATGACAAACTCGTGTATAAAATATAGCACGAGTTTTGATCGAAATTAAAAATTTAAATCGAATATTCAATACCGTGGTTGAAATCTGAAATTCTCCTATTCCTTGAAGATTTTTTTTTTTAATTTTCATACCAAAGCAAACAACGTTTATTCACCGCATGCAGCTACGCAATAGATATTAATTATTTTTTTGAATGCAACACCCTTACTTGAAATTGTTTCAAGTGCTCATAAACGTACACTTTCCTTTAAAAAATAACTGAGATGTTTTATTCAACACCTAAAAATAATTAGTGGTTAATGACTTGCCAAGATACTTGCTTAAATTAATTATAAAATACTTGTAGTTATTAATGAACTGTGATATTTTGGTCGATGATGATATGGAAATCTGACGAATTTTGGCATATTTATGAGTTCAAAAGAACAATGAACCAACGTCAAGATAACTAGGATTTGGTTTCTGTTCGATTTCTACGTATTGGTTAAGAAATAGAGTAGAAGTTTGCCGTAATGTTCACGACATCCTTTTCGTATATATAGTGCTTGTACTACAAATAGTAGTGTCAATACAAATAAGTATTTATTCATCTTTACTGTGTATTTTATTTTACTTATTTATATGTATTTCACGTTCACCGTGATTAAATCTAACTAATTAACAAGTTTTTACATTTTACAGCTAAAACATGGAGTCTAAACAATAAAATAACTTCTACACTTGGTATCAATCATATAATAAATAAACTCCATGATAATTCCACTCTTGATTCTGCATTCGTCTCATTCACTTGCAGTTCAGTTTTCTGAAGGTTTCACATAAACTGCACACTTTGTTTCTCGAACTTCGGTTGGTACATTGTTTGTCTTTGGTTGATACACCGATATTATAAAATTAAAGGTTCATATTCATTTTAATCTCAGGTGATTAACTACATTAAGCTTTATTATGGCAGAACAATATCCTATGATGTTTTTCATATATCCAAACATAAGACAATAACAAAGATTTACGATAAAGTTAAACCACTCTACCGATATCTTCTTTTAGAACAGTTCGTCGGAATTGTAAAAAATAGGACTCGTTGTGTTCCAGTAACAAAATAGTCGTTACTTGTAGGTACTCTTTGCATTTAAAAATGAACCCTATCTGGTTCCGGTGTTTTTTCAAATTCTTCGAGCTCAAAAATATAGTTCTAATACGTTTTGAGCTTTTTGAATCAAAAATCTATATTTATTTAAAAAAATCTTTTTTTAATTATTGACTACTGTATCTTTCGAGCATGTTTGATTTTTGATCTGCTTTATGGCAATCGACGCAGCTGTTTAAATAAAAAAAATGACTGACTAACAAATATCAATACATCAAGAATTTCACATATTATTTTGAATTTTTCGTTAACGATACCTGTCTTGAACAAGGCAATCGATTTTAATGCAGTTCACGACGATCGACATTGTTTTTTAAAGATATTAAAGGGTTAGATCTTGTAATTTATCGGTAGTCCAGTTAAAAAAATATTCTAAAAGAATACTTTTTAATACATTTTTCTTTAACAATGTCTCATGAAAAAACCAACTGATTTTGATTCATTTAGCAATGATCAACGTTGTTTTTAAGGAGAATAATTGTATAGATTTCGGAATTTATTAGTAAAGCAGTTTGCAAAATGTTTTAAAAAACATTTTTTTTTAATGTTGCGCTAATGGTATCTCTTGAACAAATAAACCGATTTTTACGGTTCCAAGCCGAAATGGTAAAAATGGAATCCTTATAGTTTGGTCATGTCCGTCCGCATGTCTCAAGTATTTTATTCAAAAACTACAAGAGGTATATTGACGAAATTTATAATGTGTCTTCTCTCTATACGTGTAGCAGAAGCTGAAAAAAATATTTTTTGAACAATCATCACGTGTGGTAGATATTTCGATAGTTATTTTAAAAACACTAAAGTTTTTTATCAATTTTTTTCATTATGTGAATAATTTCGGAAATTATCACTTCGAAATTAGCAGAAATTGCGTATCCCCCTTTAAAATCGTATTTCCAAATAATACAAAAAAAAAAATAATGAAGGTAACGTTGAATAAATACAGTCAAAGAATATTATTTTCAAAATGATCAAGTATACTTTTTTCAGTTATTGCCAAAACTGCGTTTCTCAACAAAAGGATGTAAGTGCTATAAAGATACAATCTTTTGCTGATACACTTTAGTTTACACTAGTTTAATAGTAATAATCGACATACCTACTCGTTTTTATAGTAATAGGCGACTAAAGTGCGCTAACTAACTGTTCTGTACGAGAAATATGGAAAAAGTGAAACGACGTACTTTATTCATCTGTAGTGGTTTTCTTTGTAATAATGACTACAGAATCCTATAATGAGCATGTCCGACATGCTCTTGGCCAGTTTTTTGCAGTTGGCGGCAGTCGATGCACTTGTTTCAGGAAAAGATCTGATTAGATTTTAGTATCGTTCGGTATACTCTAAAATATATTTCAAGCAAATATTTTAGAGAAAACTTCATTTTAGATAATCCTCAAAATCTACAATGTCGAATTATTTCAACGTTTCAGAAAGTTCAAGTTGAATCAACTCCTTTTGTATGGCGTAAACTACATTTATACACGTGCTACGCGCGCGCGCACACACACATACAAACACATATAGACATCATTCGGAAAATGACCGAAACAAATTTCTAGGATCATAAAACGTCAAGATATGGTGAAAATTCGATTTCTGAAAATCGAACTGTAAACAGAAACTTTCAAATTTTATGAAAATCTTTTTATTTTCATTGTGGTAAGTTAAAAAAAGTGAAACAGACTCATATCGTTTTTTAAAAGTTCTATTGTTGGATATTTTAACCATCGAATTGCACGGCATTTATAAAAATTGCTTTACAGTGTACAGTAACATAGCTGTAGCTGTCAGAAAAGGTCACAGTTTTGGTCATGTCCGCGTATCACTAGCATACGTGACCCATACTGCTCGTTAGGTAATTACCGAGAGGGAGAAAAAAAGGCAAAGCGTTCCTCTATAAGTACGGTTTTCGTAAGCGCCGCACCGTGCCGCCCGTGTCGCCGCAGGTGTTTCTCACGAGGAGGAATGTCCGTATATTCCTCGAGAATTTTCAACGTTCGTTATACATTGCTCGCTTATCGTAACGTCCGCTATGCTCCAATCAAAAGCAGCAATGAATGTATACGAAACGAAAACGATTACCCGTTCAAAGGTTATTATAGAAATAGGCGTGTCCAGAGGTCACTCTCTAGTATCAGTGATTACAGGTTACGTTCACGTCGCCTTATTGATTTCTCCGTCACAAATTTACGATGTGACGTTAGCTGCGGGCGGCGATAGAAGTGCTTATACGAACTCTAATAGCTCACAAAAAGGTGTGAATCATACCAAATTACATGGGTAAAAAAATATTCATAACGGTGTAACGACTATAGATAATGTCTATTTAATTATTAATCCAACGACAATAACATTTGAAACTTTTGTTATTAGAAATCAACGTTCAATAACACTTAACACATATTTTGAGAAAAATCTAATTAAAACCTTTGATAAGTCTTTTTCTTTGATGATAGATATGAACATTTGCCGTCATAATATTAATATACCTCTTTATTAACAGACCTCTTTAATTTAGACATATTCATAGTTTGTAAAACTTATCTATTTAAATTTTGTTTTCATATTATTGAGCAATTGTGCTATTCAATACATTAAATATATTTTTCGTCAACACTTATGTTTTCCAGTATACCTATAAAAATAACTAATATTCCAAGCTGTTGTGCTTTTTTGTTGCTACACTTCAAATACCACGATAAAGTATAGTACATAGAGTTAGCTATGGCCTAAACACTTACCCATTTTCTACAGAAACCAAAATGCCGTATTTCAGTTTCGCTTATTTTAATATGTACATAAGTAAATGTAATTTTATTGAAAAAAAATCTAGTTAAATTGAAATTATTATCCATTACTAGTTTCTGCCGTGGCTTCATCCGCCTGTATACAGAACGAGTTCCTCCATCTTTCAGTATCTATCGATCTCAACATCAATCTCAATTCCACTTTTGGTGTTCATTTCTGTCCCACACTCGACCTCGGCCTGGATGTTCAATTTAAATTTCAGCCTCGCGTGATCCTACTCACATTCCCAATTCTGCCGTCCGTTCCATTCGCACTCCTGATTCAGATCTCGGTATGATATTCGGTTTCAAATTGGGTCTGTTTTTTAATTCCCAGTCTCAGTCTGGATTATCGTCCTGTTTCGACTATGATTCTGTTTCCCGTGCCGCTTTCACTTCTGACTCCGCTACGATCACAGTTCTGAACGAAGCTGGAGACAGATATCCATATATCAAATTAATACATAGTGTATAACACTCGGGGATAGTTATACGTGTGAAAAAAGCGGTTTCCAACTACTGTATCTTATACGACGCGGTAGACACGAATTTGAAACGAATTAAAAATCAGCAAACAAACCTCCACGGAGCTTTCAACGTCACGTCGGACTCATGGATTCGGTATTCCAAAAGGTGCTGAAAAAACACTAAAATCGGCAGTTATCGCGTGCCAGTAAAAGCTACCGACGTAGACTACCGCATGGGAACATTCCCCACTAATGGCCGTCGCTCCGGGCGAGGATTGGATGCTTTTTGATTTTTGAATATATGCATTAAAAAATGCAAAGAAATCGCTATTGTGCAGTAACCGAATATTTTACCAAGTGTCGCTTGTACTGATAACGCATACTAAATAATGAAATGCGATTAACAATTTTTCAATAATATTTCTTCATTGTCATGGTGTTATAATCATGGGCGTACCTAGAGCGGGGGGCAGGGGAGGTCAGCTGCCCCTCTGGAAATTGTACGTTCTACAATATATTACGCCCCGTTTACAGGATATAACCTAAAAAAATCTGACTTGCCCCCGCCTAAACCAGAAGCTGGGTACGCCCATGGTTATAATTTACCTAATAACCCACGTAAAGTTCCATTGACTCCGACCAGGCTCCAATTGGTGAACAGACCTAAACAATTAGACAACACAATTGCAGACCGGAGGCGAAACGAGAGCGTGTCCGTAATATTGAAAAAACTCTCACGCATGCGCGCAGCTAAACTAGATTTGCCTACACTGCGATACGTGCTGTTGAAATAGATGATAATTGTTGATACATTAAATGTTAATAAAATGTTTTACAATTTTTTTTATCCGTCCAAGAACAAAAAGTGTTTACAAATCTTCCCTGCATAATTTAATATAGTATAAGGTACATACAGTGTTCATATCGATGTGTTTACCTTTAGAATGTTTGCTTACAAAATCGCTGGATTATTTTAAATTATAATAGATAGATAGTAATTACATGAAGCTAATGTGTCATTTTTTTTTTTGTACTTTCAATTAGAATATCATTTTATAATTACCGCTACATGTTGGCAATCAATAATTGATGACATTTAAATGACAAAATACAAAAATGAGTACTTCTATTTTTGTTTCTGTTCAATGCATAAGGTCAATGACTTTTCTTTTATTTGCGTACTTTTCATGAACAAATATTTCTTATGCAACGTTGCAAATTTTCAAAAATTATTAGTCAAATGATTTACTTATTGGATATAATCCTTACATTAACAGCTCATTTTATTAAAAATTCTGTCATTAAATTATTATTAGATATAAAATTTTTAATATATTAAAAAAAAAACATTTTGTATCTGTGTAATATATAACTTGGATTAAAACATATTAGTGATATGTACATGCACTCAAATGCTTAATAGACAAGTGATCATGTTCGGAATAGCGTCGAAATTATCGGTTCCCTGTAATGCAAGGCGAAGGAGCCTTTCACATTAACAACTGCAAACATGTATCAAGCACTATAGAAGCTCTGCACACTTAAACGCATCCTGAAAGCATTTTTGCATTTATTGGACGCGCATAAAGAAAATTAATCTTGCGAGACCTCACACAGCCGTGCTTATGGCTGGTTCAATTAAAAGTTGCCTCTGAGCGATTGTCGAGCAAGCGAATGTTTATTGTCTTATATATATATATATATATGAGCGAATGTTTAGACAATAAACATTCGCTCGCTCGACAATCGCTCAGAGGCAACTTTTAATTGAACACCAATAATATCAATTGTTTTTATATATATATATAAATAATTGATATTATCTGATATTCTTTGTCTTATCGACGCCGGTCTCAACCGTCCATGCGCCCCGTCTGAGACATTAATTTGGATCCCTTTATTAACATATATTATGACGAAAAAGGTCAGAATCGAACACGGTACCTTCCGATCCCAAGCCGACACCCATAACCGCCGAGCCACTGCCATCCTGTAGTCTGAAATAAAAAAAGATCGACGCATCGGTGCATCGCAACATAATTTTTAATCTTCGCATAGCAACACTTAAACGAATAAAATATGACATGTAATAAACCCATCGAGAAATGTTCACGCGGCTGCGTTTGGTTTAGCGTGTTATTCGCGTTCGGACCCGTGCGAAAGTCCGCGATGGAATTTGACGAAAATTACGATTTATATCTCGTGATTTGAGCGATTGTGCGCGCTCGAGAACGCGCCGGCGCCGTTTCGTCCGGCGGCGGCGCAGATCACGAAAAGTATTTTCTTGTGTATTCGCCTCCGGCCATCATGATCGGGGTAGCGAGTTAAAAAAATAGCTGGAAAATTTAACAGCGCACGCTTCGAAGTTTTATTTTTAACATAAAAAAAATGTATTGATAACTAAGTTAAATAGATATAAATGATGAGCAATTTAGGTTTTTGCTCACTTTTTAAATTTAAAATCTCTGTTTAAATTTTTTTTTTTACATAGAACTTGGAAGGAAATAGATAATTTTTTGTAGCACTTAAAAGACCAAACGAGTATGATGAGCATGATCAACGGCGTCTTGCGACACTCATAACCCCAAAGGAGTTCCTAATGCGTTACCGACCTTTTAGGAAGGAACAAGATAATATCTGATGGACAGGAGAGTCGGCTATTGGAACTTTTTAGGAAGGAATAGAATATTTGATGGAGGGTAGAGTCGGCCACCGGAACTTTCACTCACGGGACCAAGGGTAACAGCGAAAGCTGCCACTTCACGCCCGTATTCTGTGAGAGATCTCTGTAAGAGAGTGGTGTAGCCAAATAAACCATGGCATGGCTCTACCACATACATGGATCTACATCTATGTAGAGAGACGCGTATTTGGAAGATACCGAAGGACATTTGGAAATTAAATAATTGGATTTATTTATCGTACCGCAGTAGGTCAATTATAAAAAATATGATAATAAAAATGAGATACTGATTTTTTTATAATTACCAGCTGGCCTGGCAGACGTTGTTCTGCACTTTCTTGTGGACGACTTGTCCGTACAGTCAACGCCCGCAGCTCCGCAAGCACAGGCGTAGATTGATTTTTCCTTTTTCGTATCGAGCCGATGTCCATTTCAATTTCAGTGTCGTTTTCGATTCCTATTCTTCTATCATTCACATTTCGTATTTGATTGCAGCCGGAGGTTAGTATCAAAATAAAATATAGGCAATATTGTTTGAGGATGGTGCAGTTTTCTATGAGTGAATAAATTTTTAGAATCGGTGCAATAGTTCGGTTCGATAATACAAATACACGATCGAAATCGGGGACAGACCCTAGTAGGTATAATACACTAAACGCGAAACATCCCGGTCATACTTTTGATTTTGATTGTAATCCCTTTCTCGATTTTCCTCCCCGTCCAGATTTTGATTCCATTTCACTACCAGAATTTCCTAATCAGAACTGGGCCCGTATTTTGACGAAAGCGGGGGTAACTATATCAAAATAAAATAAATATGTATCTAGGGGATGGACTGGCTTTCTATGATTTAAAAAATTATTAAAATCGTGCTAGGAATATACATTTATGGATGAAGCGGGAAATAGATGTTAGCAGCCTGATTTACTCAAGAATAATGCCAATATCTATTAGTGAAAGAATTTTTAGAACCGGTTGATCACTTCGGTAGCAATACAAATACGCGGATAAAACCGGGAACAAATATTTTTTTTTTTAGAAACCATCCTGGGTGTGCGTATACTATACACCAAACTTTCACCGTGATCGGATCAATGTATTAGGCACGCACAGAGGACAAACATACATAGGTTTTTCTTTACATACATATAAAACACCTAGCGAAATATTGCCCATGATCTCTTACGATGATCGACAGGCCGGTGACAAAATCCCCTCGTAAACGATATACTATAAAAAGCAATTAATCGTTAAATCCAACAAACAACAAAGAACCGCCGCTGTCAAAACATGCATCCTGGCGGTTTCCGAGCCGCAGTAAAATCCACTCCAAAGGTTTTTTGTCGTTGCGTTTTTGCGCAGGCGCGGTCGGGTTTCGAGCCTGCACAAACGCTTTTACGACGGCGCCATCGGGGTATTGTTAGACGCACTTGTGACTTGTGATTTTTTTTGCCCTCACGCGAACCTGTTGCGAACACAAGGCATTCGGGGCGGGCGAACGAAATGCTAACATTTTCGATGCTGTTTATGCGGTGCGTAATGCGAGGTTATAGCGAAACACACTTTCTTCTTCTTCTTTTAATTTGTTTATGGTTTTACTTTTGATAAATCATGTCGAAGTGTTCCTGGCAAATGAGTATTGTTATTTTTTGGATACTTTTGATCAGACATATTCGACATCGAATATTTAGATTCAATATAAGTGTACATTATAAGGTACATTCAATATAAGGGTACCTTATGAATTAAATATGAAGTTTTAGTTTATTACTATAATTGATATAAAAGAATTGCCTTTTGATTGATTATTTCCAAGTACGGAACACAAAAAACTATCATACGGTTATTATTTTTCTAGCGAAATGGACGCTTGCAAGACCACAACAAGGTCTTCGAGAAGTTATTTTAGAATATTTTTGTAAAGTAATATAGAACTTAGTTAATAAATGGGAAAAGTGTTCATAGTTCATAATATTGAACGAGAAAGAAATTTCACTACTTTTAAAAATACGAAGGAGTCTAGCCCAGGTATTATTTAATTATCCTCGTGACTGTCCGCTAAGAAAAGATTTTTGAAAATTGAACCCTTAGTTTAAAAGATCTAATTAATATTCATGTCACTGACTTCAACAAGGAATTTCCGTCCTTATTGAAGTTAATGAGATGATTATTGGCATTTGTGTTTCTATTTACAAATTAAGAAAAATGTATTTTAGAAGTACTGGAACAATCATTCATTCATGGTCTTGAATGGAACATGGAAGTTTATAGATGTCCGTCGTTCTTGAAATTAATACTTCTGTTTCTATTTACAAATGAAAATATTTAATACTAGCTGACCCGCCCGCTTCGCTGGGTAATTTTTATTATAAATAAAATGACGAAGGATTTACGGACTTCGATAAATGAGTAGCCTAGAACCATCTACAAATCATCCCGCATCGAATGGTCCTAGTCCCATGTCTATACGTTTAGTAGCTTTTACGTGATTAGCGAACAAAGACAACTTATTTTCATTATATATATATATATATATATATATATATATATATATATATATATATATATATATATATATATAGATTTTTGTAAAATCAACTCTTTGGAAATGGGTGCCGTGAAAAATGTACGTATGAAAATATCGGAATAATGATAGAGACCGAGTTTGGAGTCGGGATTGGAGTGGATGTTGAGAGTTGGATGTGACGAACTTAAAAAAGAGTTGACGCTAGATGGCGGGCCGTGAGCGGAGATAGTGCTAAATACACACAGAGCGCTATGTTCAATCAGCAATTTAAAAAAATATACAGAACGCTACTTCATATTACGTGGATTTATTTTCATTACTTTTAATTCGAATGGAGTTTATCGCATACAGGCCGGAGCGTGACGGCGGCATCCGCGAAAGATCAAAGGCTACATGTAAAAATAGCTTTTCACACTGTTGTTTCGCCGCGGCGCCGCCCGAAAATTTAATTTCCTATTCAAAGCGGCAGCGGTCGAGTGACCTCCCGCGCAGAAGTGAACGCGATCATTGTTTTAAGTTCGACTTGCGCCGCCGCGAGTTTGTCCATGCCGTTAGCGGGCAATCTCTCGCACGGAAATTCGTTTAGGCACTATAATTGCTTCCTTTCGGCCGTCGAAATTGGAATACGTGGTTATTCTTTATGCTAATTCTGCTAGAATCTGACGCCATTGTTGGAATTTCCGATGTATACGTTACCGGCTTTCGTTCGAAACTCGATCCGCAGCTCCGCCCGTGTGGACATAGAAGAACACCTATATATATACTGTATACACCTATATCTTTTAATTTATCAAATCAATCGATGACGCCGTGTCCGCCAACATTTCAATCCTGGTTTTGCTTTCATCTCGATCTTTAAGGATGGCATAGTATATAACCATAATGACACGAAATTCTAATAGCTATTTCCTATATTCAGTTACAATTCCCGGTTTAAGAGATATTTTTTTTTGTATGGATATTTGTATTTTTTTTTGTATTATTAATCTGAATACCCCGGTTTTTAAGCGGGGTATTCAGATTAATCATGCCCTATTTTTTAAGTTAGACCTCCACTGATACTCGTACACTTTGAAAACCGCACGCAATTTGGGGCAGTGGTGTTTGCGTGATTAATAAACGAACATACAGCCAAATAGACAGACAAAAATTATTGTCTTGTCTTAGCTTCTATTGCACTTGTAAAGACGGAAGTATTATAAATATAAGTATTATCTGCTTAGTTTTTCATTAATATTTTCCAATTACAGACAAATGGTCAGTTATTTTAAAGGGCTTTTGGAAGATTATAATCGCTATATATAATTAAAATAATGAAAATTGTTTTTTTTTATTTGCGTAAAATCCTGTTTTTAGTGAGCATTTACGTCCCGAAAAGAATAACTGTGCCAAAGTTCTAGTCAATCAGACCTATAGTGTCGGGGATCTCGGGAGGAGTAAGTCAGTCAGTCAGTCAGTTACTGATATTTCGCTTATATGTGTATGTATAGATAGATTCTTAGCGGATCCGACAGACGTGCTGCCCTAACGTTGACTTGCCTGCTAGTTGCGGATTCAGCAAAGGCTTTTTAATAATACGTTAAGAGATATTTTACATTGAGTTTGACGAGTACACTTTCTCGACGGTCGTTGACATATATTCTATTTCATGGCTATCGGAACAGATAGAAACGAAAATATTAAAACAACACTAAGCTATGACGCAAGCGATGCAGGGCCGTATTGATGTGCATGTCAAATAACACAGAATTCTACGTCAGCGCCACTTATGGCACATAAACCTGCTAAAAACATTATTCATGAACTTCTAAGAAGATTTTAACGTCAGGTACTTCGTTTTAAAAATTTAAAAACGTCTCGTGGTTGGGGGGGGGGGAGTTTGAGCAGCGCCACCTTCCGGATCTAATTGTAAATCCAAATCATCCCACGACCTACTCAAACATACAAAAAAGTTCATATATATATTTATAAATAGTACATATTTTCTGTATGTGTATTAACCATTAAACTCCTATGCGGCTGGACCGAAAATGATGAAATTTTAGCCACTACCAGGACACAATTTATCACGCTACAAAGTAGCTACTGAATAAGTTTGGATGGTCCAATGATACTTACCCATCGTTTGATTTATGACATTGCGCATGTAACAAAAAAAAAATTTGTCCAACTATCCATAGTCGTCCAACTATCCATTTCTCGTTTTTTTTTCTAAATCAATATAATTCATGAAAAAGAAGTAATCTCGCCATAAACACTGCGGTTTAGAAAAAGATCCCATTACGTGGCGTCAAAGATTTTCTATGAATGACGTAAGACAACTAAGAAATGAAGGACATCGTTCATGACATTTTAAAACGCCGTTATGCTTCCTAACCACCACGCGAACTAAGTCGCGGGCAACAGATAGTATTATATAAAACTTTTAAAACTTAATTAATGGACAAACATATCGATGGTAGCTTATGTGACTGGACTATCTCATGCAAACTCACACGACAGAATATTGAATTAACGTGTTCAACAATAACCTTTTACATTATACTCGTAATGCTCTTGACAGAGCTCACATTGCGAAAACCGAGATAAGTTTGTAAATCGCAGTACAAAACCTAGATCTCCCACGCGGGCGCACGCCGCCGACTTACAGAATGTTGACCCTATGCAGACTCATTTTTGGCACTTACGCAAACGCACGAAAGCGCGCCTATTTTATCCGAACTTTGCTAATTGCCGTTACAATAGCCTACTCAAATACGCTTGCCGCGTTTGACTGGTGTGCAAATGTGCCAATGATCGAAATAGATTTTTCGCAATAACGGAACTATATAATCGCAAACAAGTAGATTTACCAACTCTGTAGGCGTGTGTGCCAAGATTTTATAGATACACTGCAAGCATATACAACAAAAAAAAATAATTTCCATAGTACACCAACACCATGTACGTGGATTTGCATGAGGTTTATTCAATAGATTATTGATAGAACTAAGGAACATGATTTGTATTAGGTATGTAGTTTCTAGGACTATACAAAACTCAATAAGAAATTATTCTATGCATTTTTAGAAATTTTTGAGAATTTTATTTGTATTATTTTGTAATTTGCACAGAACAACAATCTACGTAATTAAGGGAATAAGGAATATTTTATCTCCAGCATTTCTGTCTATTTATGACTTCATATGTTTTTCGGTGAAAGTTAATTTGTTTGGTTTCATTTTCGGAGAGTTGCTATTTAGCACCAGAGGTCATTTGACTATTTTTTATTTACGGTATTTCGTATACATGAATGTGGTTGAAAGTCAAAATTAATGATTAATTGATATATATATATAATTTAATAATAAAAAAATGTAAATCAAACAAATGAAACTAAAGAATTTCTCTAATTTCATTTTAATTCTCGACCATCACACATTGACTGCTGGTTGATAGTTTTGTTATGAAATGTTTACGGTATTATGATAACTAAGTAATTATAACACGTTAATAAATAATATTATAATAACAGAGTTGTTATATTATTATTATAAATATTTAAGATCATCTATGTTGTTGACAGGCACTTCTAAAAAAGGCCTATAATTTTCAAAAATATTGAACATTCCGCGTTTGAACTGCTCGTCAATTTGAGATTTTGGGCCGCAACAGGAGAAAGTTTTGGTGAAAGACTGAAAGTGATTATGATAAATAAATTCGTAATAAAATTCCCTGATCCTTCAATACCACAAGCTTGCCATTTAGTTACGTCGCCAAATAAACTTTTAGCAAGGGCCGAAGGTAATAAGCTTTACAATATTATACATATTTGTAAAATATAAAAAATGAATCTCTAGATCTATCGGAGGGGTATTTTAGAAGGAAACATACACAGAGAGATAGATCATTTCCTTCGTGGGCGATTGACGGTTTACGTATCATGTGCACCCGCTAAACAGACAGAGCGAGCCGCGTTATTGCCCGAAAGGGTCTCATCGGAACCCAGCTGCTAACGGCACAGATGTCCCGCGCAAATTAATTGGAAATGTCAAGTGCAGCAGCGCCTCCGCCGCCGCCGCCACCGCCGCTGACGCCATTTTGTCCCCCTGTTCTTTTATATATTTTTTTTAATAGCACACGTCAGGGTTAGCACGTGGCACTATTATTGCAGGGTAGACAGCTGGGGTCCGAATACAATTTTCACGCCGGCTACGCCGCGCGGCTCTAATGAGAGAAAGCCGCTAAGTGCGTCTCGTTTGTCTATGGAAATATTTAACTCGTAAAGCATGTAAGTATTTATGCTCAATCAATTTGATATATGTATATATAGATATATACATTTTAATCATAAAGGATTTTTATTTTAATTTCTATCGTAAACTTCTGCATTATGGGTTTTATAATGTTCAACTAAAGTTGCTATAGTAAGTGCCAATCATTGAGTGTATGATACTAGATAACAAGTTCAATTGCCTACAGAATAAAACATGCTTTGTTTGCAAATACATGAGGTTTTGAAATATGTTTTTAGAGCATGTTTGTACCTAGTACATTTTAAAGCAAAATTAGTTTTGTTGTTAAGTTATTTGAGTAAATATTCAAATAAATGTACAGTTTTATGTAGTTTATCCCACAATTTTTACATAAATTTACTTACATCTCGCTCTAACTTTCTTTGAACGTGAACTGTAAATAAATATAAGCTTCAAAATGTAGATAGGACATATGCATATAAAAGAACAATTATAAATTGCTCATATGGAAATTTAAGGTAATTCAATGTTACCGTCAAATAAGTACAAATATATACAATCTCGAACAACTTCATGTAAACTTAAAAACATACAACATAGCAAATTTAAAAAAAAATCAATAACAAACATTATTACACAATGTAATAAATTTGAGTTTGACACATGGTTAAGAGCATATTATTAATCGTGTTTGTGTTGGTTTAATAAAATGTCATTTAACATCTCAGAGCGTAAGCCATAATAGTGCGTTTGGATGTAACCCAATGGTAATAAACTCCTGACCTATTTAATATATAATTAACCGGACACGTGTGTCCGTTTCCGGTAATTAGTTTACGGACACGCGTACGGCCGGGCACGGTGTTTTTATATAAATTGATATACACCGTACACCTTTTCTAAGGATATTTTACACCTGACATAAGGCGTTTCATGAAATAAACAAAAAAAAAAACAATTGTTGCCGGCTCATATTTCTTTTGTGACAAAACATTAGATAAAACTAATGTTTATTTTTTTTATTGCTATTAAAATTTGGGATATCTACCGACGTATATAAGCACATGCATGTATATTTCCAAAGGATTGGACAGAGATAATAGATCTCCGATACAGAGTGAAATAGTCTAAGTGAATTTTTACTGGCCGACGCGATATCGATACATCCATAGACATAATAATATAATATTTAAAAATTATATTAATATGTTTATGGATACATCGGCATAGATACTGGTACGCGGATGTCGGAGCACGCATATACGAGAATTTGGAATTGTATCGGACAGTTTATTCAGTGGCCGTCAGATCAGTGTCGAAAATATGTCATCGCTCGTCTCCATTATGTCGCGGTGTTGCCAGGTGAAAAAAATGTCAATCACATTACAGCTCAAAGAAAATGTGTGCCGAAGCAGATATTCAAATAAGCCAATCTATGAATACTTTTTATAGCCTTATAGGATAATTTTAAGCAAAAAAAAAATGAAATACTCACCTTTTCTGAGCATACGGAAAAAAAAGGACTTCGCTTTTGGTATATTCCGATCCGCACTGAATATAACATTTTGAGTACTCAAGTATAGGCTTATTCATAGTTTCATTGTCTATGACTTTATTTTACAATAACCGAACTACATTGGTTACTAAGAATCCTAGAAATCTACAATTATAAAAGATATAGGACGTCATCAAATTCAGTTACGACTATGGCGACAAATGCAATATTGTTACACACTCTCGTGTATTATGATTGTTGATCGCGTGCGAAATTAGCAGGGAACGACATGTTGCCACTCAGGCGCATTGATGTGGCGTTCAAAATCCACTTGCACTCGATAATTACTACCGATATGGTTACAGGAGCAGACAGCGCCAATTCGACAAATATCGCCGTCGGTGACGATATATCGGTTACGTGCAGACAGATGAAAATAAACGACTTGATCTTTAATACATATTATCATTTGAAAAAGAAATATGAGATTTCAAACACCGGGACTATGCTCATGACCGTAATTGTTACTGGTCAGTTAAATATTATTTCTTGAATTGGTACTGAGTAGTGGCAGGCTTTTGTCAGGCCATTTCCGACAACTACCTCCCATGACATCAATGAGACGCTTGTACCTCGAGGCTTCCACGCTGACTCGTGCCGGTTCCGGGCCGTCAGCCCTCGTCGTCACCGACACGACGCTCTGCGAGGCGCGGGGCGAGCGGTTTGACGCGATTTCAGAGTCATCGGCCGAACCCAACACCTTCTGGTTTGAAGACAATGCTCTTGACTACTCAACCACCGTCGTCTGAAATTAGAAATATTACAATTATATACTTCGCTGAATTCAATAACCGCCTATTCAAATGGAGTATGAGCTCTAACTTGACCAATCGTAAATATAGGGTGACTGCGAAACGCCTTTAATTCGTGACAGGTCGTGTGGGTCATTTTTTTGCAAACTAACATACGAGGTATATATTCAATTTATCGAGACATATTTTACTTTGTTGATCTTATTATTGAAATTAAAAACATAGAAATTTGTATACATAGCGTCTACATATAAAATAATTACTCGTTTATTGTTATTATTATTTATATATATATATATATATATATATATATATATATATATATATATATATATATATATATATATATATATATATATATACGTATATATCAATCAATATTCCAGAACATGCTTATAAAAAAATTATAAAATCTTTTTTGAATACTAATCTAACCTACAAGAAGTTAAACTGTCTGCACGTAATGATATAATCGAGATATTTGTTTGTTTTGCTGTTTACATAAACCGCTTGGCGACACACGTTCGTACAACAATGGCGTCGTTCAATGCGCGTCGCTTTAAACAACAACATAACAAACACCATTTATTCAAAGCGTCGTGATGTCATCCCGCAGCATTCTTATGCGCTCTTGTTTTACGATCGCATGTTGTGCCTACCGCGTAAACAAACGTCGGCAACACCTGAATCGTAATTCGAATGCTGGCGAACACGCGGGCCGTCAAGAAAATGAAAGCCGTTTGTAGAAGGTAACAATTGAAAGATTCGATTTTTCATAGATCTAATCGCCAATATATCGGCGGTCAAGATCCATAAATAAGAAAGAATTGGTAATACGCAAAATCATTAACTTATCTTATTCCTTGATATAGAATAGTAATTTAAAAACTGTTACTTATTCTACACCTAATTGCAATCCATTATGTTTTGCCGATTTGTATTGCAACTGTAGTGAGAGATGCGAATGCTGAGTGCTTGCATCGTGTCCCAAATGGTGAACTCATTATATTATTATTATATATGACCATAAATTAATAATTTAGTTGCAAATTTGTATCTCTGGTAAGAATTTTTTACATAATAATTACATTATTCGAAATAATTTGATCTGACGGTTTCCAAAACCTATTTTATAATTGTGAAATAGACGAGACTGATTACCTTTTCTTTTATACGTATCATATTTTTATGTATATATATAAAATAAAAATACCACATATTCATTACTCACGATATCTCAGATAGTATAAAGCATATAAATTGGAAACTTGATCGTAGTTTCTTGTTATGGAATATTTCATTTCGTATAAGGACTATTAAATTTGAAATCAACATTGCTTGTTATAAGAAAGTTGACTATATGTATTAATGTTATGAACCATGAAGTTAGTACGATCTGAAGTTATTCAAGTGGTGCGCAAATTGTAAGTACTTATTCTATTGTACAATCGCAGTCTAACGCACGTATGTATATCGTCTAAATCGGTCAGTAGTTTAATGCAACTAAGTGATAGCACACATTCGAAATATGATATATATTGAATCGTGATAAATAAATAAATAAATAAATATGTATATATATATATATATATATGTGTGTGTGTGTGTGTGTGCGTTGAACTGCGAGTGTATAATAGAATAAGTACTTACGATTTGCACCACTTGAATAACCTCAGATCGTACTAACTTCATGGTGTGTTACATTGATGCGTCACATGCTGAACTATTGTTCCTAATGTGCCAAAAGAAGTAAAACTTAAACAACACTTGTTTATAATAAAGGTGCTTACGCGCAACAAATCGCAGTTTTACGAATTTAGGCATAGCAACCAATGAACACTCTTGTCGTTTGCATATATGTAAGTTCAAAAGGAAAACAGTCTGCGGCCGGTGATGTTTGCGTCATCGGGATTTTATAAATGTCGGATGATCCCGAAACGATGGTGTTTGCAATTCGATCGTTCGGATTATACACCTGAGCGACACACATCCGCTCCCGTTACTTCATCAGTGTCGATTTGTGAATCAATTTCTGGAATAATTCGCGAATTGAATGCGCTCCTGTCCGTTTATATATATTTTTTTTATGAGTAAACGAAAGTGGGTCAAAATAAGTGTCATGGACTCACAGCCGCGCGAATGTTAATACATATTAACAAGCCGAAAAAATGAAACAATGTAAGCGCGAAGTTTTCATTAATGAATTCCTTTTCATCGATTCGCTATACCGTTTCGTTCGATAACTGGACATTTATTTATTATTAGCTACTCACTAACTGGACAATTAATTCAGACGACGTACACGTATCGTATGAATATGTTCATAGTGTTCTTATTTCGTAACAGTGAATCGGGTCGTCATTATCCAAACAATTACCTAATATAAAATAATTAGTCCTAGTAGACAATGGCAATAGCAGAACATACTTAACTAAGTCCATGAACTAGATGAGAGGACTAAAGACGTTGTGATTTTTAGGCAAAAAGCAGAAAGTTTAAATATTTACTTTTATATTATTATATTTATCCAGACTACTTTTATCGTTATAACTGGTTCGATTGCGTGGCTTAAATTAGAATTTCGAATTTTTTAGGAAAAACTACAAATTTTAATAGTATATCTAGTATTGCTTAAAAACTAGAAAATATGAATGCAATGGAATATAAATGAAAGGATCATCGTTTATTGATCCAGTTGCTGTATAAACAGTGCAAGATTTGATTTGGAACCCCTCTTTCATACGGCATAGTTTATACAATCTTATCCCTCCGACGACCGGAAAGCGACTGACGCGTGCCGCGCGCGTGGCGGACGCGTGTCGCCACCTATTGTGCGACGTTGTTATTAGTCACTATCCAGAGGGTAGTTTGAAAGTTGTGCGTTTTGTTTCGAAAGAGCTTTATAAGAGCGCTGCATGATCTCACAATGCTATTATTTATTATCCGGTGAGGGTGCTATTCCGAAATAATATCAAAAATGATTTTGTTTAAAACAAAACGTATGAAAAACTCCGTCGATATTGATTAGATAACTTATATACAGTTTTTTATTTCTCTTAATGTTTATGCAATATATAAAAATAGAAACGGAAAGCACCATTCAAGCCTGGGCCAAAAATGAGCTAATTCCAATTACCGACATACGCACTTAAGTACTTAACAATAACGTTCAGTTTCCCGAAGCAAAATATTCTTTTTACATACAAAGTTGCTTATTTGTCTATCGATGTACATACATATATATGATATGGATATACATCCAAACATTTTTCACTAATTTGAAGCCATATTTATATTTTCAGTATTTCGTATCATTTCCTGCAACCACTCGCACATTCCGAGATAGCATTATCGCCCGTCCTCCGACTGCCGTCGGGCCGCGCGTCGCCGTACCGAAGGACTACCACGGAAATAAAACATGTAAATCTATTTACGCCTTACGCCTCCCCGATGCGTTTCGAATGTTGTGTACACAATGTCCAGAAGCACTTCGGCGCCAGATGGCCGACGCCCCCCCGCGCCCCGCCCTCTTCCAATTACCCGCGGCGAGGATATCCTGCGCCGAGGTGTTATTCGCACCTCGGCCGACATCGTCTCGTTTATTTTGTTGAATAAAATATAATAAATAGATAGTGTCGTTTTTGTTACCTCGAGTACTAAATGCCCTCCACAAGTTACATATTCATAATCTTAACATTTGTCAACTATCAACGTAACAGTTTTGATAATGTCAGTACTTATAACCAGTGGCGTAGCTAGCCTGAGTGTCACCCGGGGCGGATTTAAAGTGACACCCTAAAAATTAAAACTGTTGACTTAAAGAAAAACTGTAATGATAAACAATATTTTATATCTCGTTGTGCGGTTTTTGTGAATCAAAATTTGCGGTCAGATGAACTCGGGTGTCACCCCTGAATGGGTGGCACCCGGTGCGGGCCGCCCCCACCGCCCACCCCTAGCTACGCCACTGCTTATAACAAGCTAATTGCCGACGTATATATATATTCGCCGTGTGTGGCGCAATATATATTTTGTGATCTTTAAAAGAATACTCCACAATACATATTTATAATATTAATTTTACGCATGTAGATCGATTCATATTTAAATTAATTTCTATTCTATCGTACCCTAATAAAAATAATACATAAATAAAAATAATTAACAGAAAATGATACATTGATAATTCGAATACAAAAAAATATATATATATTAAATATCGGAATTCTGCAGCAGTAACAACGTTTAATGTGCTCTCGTAATTTTTATCTTACAATTTTTTTGGCCTATATCATATTACATTATTAAATTATGTTATTAATTTAAAACTACATATAGTCGGAGATAACTGCTAACACTAAAAATAATTTTTTTTAATGTACTTACTAACATTAAATAAAGCTTCGCTTCCTTGTTTCATTTTTATTTTTATTTCGTTCTGTAATAGAAGTGCAAGTAATAAAAGGCTATTTATTTTATTTTATTTATTTTATAATGATAATGGTAATGCAAAACAAATCGTTAATGCTATTGCCATTAATGACTAATTAAGTTGTCGTATTAGACCCATGCATTTAGCTTATGTGTTCTGCAGTTACAAACAATCCTTATAAAGCTTGTCTCGTATAAATTAACTAGCTTTCCGCCCGCAGTTTCTCCCGCTAGGACATAGATTGTGTTCCTCCATCTTTTATATTGAAAGATTTTGTTGTCAATCTCAATTTCCCTCCAGCTCTCAATTCAGTTCTCGCCACTGTTCTTGATTGAAATCACAGTCGGTCACACTATTGATTCTAATTCCGGTCTCAAACTCTGTTTCGACTCGAACCCTTTCTCAATTTTCCCCGTTTTTCAGAAATCAAATCAGCATCGTAATCAAAGGTCGAGAGTAGGTTTTTGTTGTTTTGTTATTTTGAACGTTGTTGTTACTTCGAATTGTGACATCAATAAGCCTTCGATGATAACAATTATTATTTGCATTGTAACTTCTCGGGTTAGATAAGGGTAAATGAGGATAACTGTTTTCCTGATATCTGTTTTAAATAAAATAAAGCTTACATTTTGCACCAAGCCAAGCTCTGTCTATTCATGAAAACTGAATTAAAATCCGTTCATTAATTTCAGAGATATGTGCGACCAGATAGAAAAACAGACACGAAAAACTTGAAAATCGTTGTTTTCTCTCATACTACCTTTCTCTCATCGTTCCCTCTCCATTTTTCATACACGCCTTCAATGTACAGACACACCGGGTTCTATCGTTTTATTACACGTGTAAAAAGGTTGCTCCACCTCTAACTTTATTATTGATCGACTGCACGCAGTTGTAATGTATTTCCAAGTACGGGACAATTTTTAATGTCGATTATTAATAAGTCGAATGTTCAATGAAATAAGTCCTTGGTATATAATTATAGCGAGAGATAAGTGGAGTCGCGCATCTGGACGCTTTGAGCTGTATTCACATGTTTTCTATACTGAAAAGTTTCTGTAATTTATTACAATAATCGTGACCGCATTCAACGCACAGTAAGTATTTGTAAAAGGTGAATTAGAAGTATAAAACAGACCCTAATCAACAATGATATTATATTTTTGTAAGTAATAGGCCGCCAATCATTTTATGATTGTTTGATTAACTTTGAATAAAGGACTGGACTAAATAAAAGTAATTTAGAAATCTTTAATTCTAGCCTATTTTCAAACACGGACACTAAATTTTATAAAGTAATACGTCATACCTTATACATTTCTTATTTTTTGAGTTCAAAAAGGAAAACAAAATCCTATTACTATCATATTGTTGTACCTGTATGTCTCCGTAGTCTGCCTGTTTCTTTCTCTGTCGGCTTTTCAAAAAACTTTTCCTCAGAAATGGATAAAGCTTATGAGAATTTTAACTTAATAAAATGAATACAGATTTCTAAGATTTACGGTCCCTTAAAGATGTATGTATGTAATTCGAGCTTCTAAGTCAAAACAAACAAAATCAAATCACATCTCGTAAATCCACTCATCAAAGTCTATAAATACTTTACGTTGACCTAAAATCATAAAATTTGGAACAAAACAAGATCTTGCGGTTTAAATAAAAAAAAACCAAAATTGTTAATTTGTGTATGAAATAATTTTTTTTACGATTACAACCAGACATTTGGAGATGCAATAGCGACCGTGATGTAAATCGATGAACGGATATATTTTTTACTTCCAACTATAATAATTAAAGATTTTCAAAAATTCGAAAATTTAAAAAATTTATTCCAATTTTTTTTTGTGAAAAATAAGCAACTCCATTTCTAAGAAACCACACGAAACTCGAGACCTACTTGCACTTGCCCGGTTGTTTTGAATAGACAACGTTCAAATCCTAAAATTGTCACCATTTGGGATGGCAAACTGCAATTTATCAATATATTTCGATTCTAAGAAAATAATTTTACATTTAGTTACACACAAACGAATAAGTCGTTCTGCATTTAAAACAAAAACGCAGCATAGACGATTCTGAAAAACCAGAACGATCAGCCGACCGCGTGTGTCCGCCGCCTGACGCGAGCCGGCAGGCCCGCGTCAATCCGGCGGAGGGCACGTGGCTTCCGGCCGGCGGTCGCGTTCGGAAACGACTGTTTACCTCCGTATTAGTTTATATCGGGCGACGATTGACGCGGCCTCTTCAGTTACAAGCTCGGTAACGCCTCCCGCTACTACGGGACGCGTTACCGACCGTTGGAATGCGAGGCATTACGAGATTAGATTATGAAAAACTAGCTTTCGCCCGCGGTTCCGTCCGTCACCTTTTAAATTGTCCGATCGCTCTGTCAATCGTGTGCCCGATCTCGGTCCCGCTCTAGATCCTGGTCGCGCTTCCATTTCGATTCCGGTGAAGTTATCCCGGAGTGAACTATGTTCTTGGACCGAAAACGAATGCATGACGGTCTTAGTCACGATTGTGATCCTAGACCGATGTCTACAGCTACATTACATTACTACAAGCTACATTACCTCAACGTTTCATAGAAATCCGTTTAGTAGCGTTTGTGTGAAAAGCTAATAAACAACTTATCCTTTTTCACAAACTTTCTCGTGTATAATATTAACAGGAAGTTATATTAATATTATCTAGTTAAGAATCATGATACATACTAACATATGACTTTGCCTTTGAATTTTCGCTCGGACGAACGTTGTACATGTACTATATTTATTTGTTCATATTTTAAGTCCTAAGAAGTTACAATAGCAAGTCTTAAAGCCCCTTGTACATTCTTGAAAACTGATATTTAACGGAGTGTCACTTTTAAAATAAAATTTGCGTTCCACTTCCTCCTTTTAACCGTCGCGCGGGCTAAAACCCGTCAAAAGGAAGACTCGGAAAGCGAATTTTATATTAAAGTTCACTTTTTGTCAAATGCCAGTTTAAAAAGGAGGTAGCGGAAGAGACCCTTAGATTTTATACGCGCGACACAACCCAACTAGCAAAGGTGGTCGCATAATGGTCCGGACAATGTTTTTATCTCGACCTAAGGGAACATACGCACACTACGTGACCCGTTCACAGGGGATTTCAAAATACCACACATGATCACGGGACGGGGAAGAGCTTTAAGGCTTCATCAGGTAGTCAGAGAATTCTCGCGCCATTTCGGAGATATATTCAAATTATGGCGCGCAGCGTTCAGCACTTTTTTAAGCTCACAGATGGCAACACTAACGCAAATACGCCGGGACGCTAGCTGATTTAAAACTGATAGCTTTTATACTCATTCAGAAGTGGTGCGCTTATATAACAAATATTCTATTTGTAGTAAAACGTAAGTACCTGTTACAATATGTTTTTACATAAAAAATTTTTCTCCTTGATTATATTAACTTTCTGTTAGCAAAAAAAAAAATTAAAATCATATCTATGAATATTAGCTTACATGAAAACCAAGGGGGGTGGGGTCTTAGCATATACTATGGTTGGTCACCGTAGTGGTGAGGTGAGGTAAAAAAATTGTAAAATATGGGTCACGTAGTATGGGTGTGTTCCCTAAGGTTGGTCCACTTCGATTCTATTACAATCGGGTCCACGTGCACATAACGCGAAACAAGAGGAAATTACAAAACTTCCATTCGTATAGTGGCTGTATTAAAATTCCGGATATCGTTTTATACATATTATTTTTTATTACTTTATTACATGTCATTTTTTCATTGAAGCGATATTAAATATTGCATTAAAGGGATTTTATATAGTTATGATTACTATTATATGATATGTTACTACTGAACGTCATATTGTACGGATTTAATTCAATTTGCCGTCTGCCATTTCCATGGTTCTGTAAAAGACGTGAAAACTCGTAACAAAAAGATTGTATTAAAATCTCAATATAAAATATGACAGTCTTTGCAGACGTAGATAAATATTTAACTAAAAATGACTTTAGGTTATTAAATAAAATCTATACGATCATGGACAATAACTCATTTTATTCTGGCAGAAACTTGTTACGGCTGTGAGTATTTCACCCATTCTGTCAAATACAAAACCAATTCGTTTCGTGATATACGATAAAAAAATAAATAAAAAAAGCTATGGTATTATGGTTCATTTTGATGTCAACATTGTTTCGAGTTTGCTGTGTGTGACCATTACAGTAAAGAAGACGAACGTAGCCTTTACTAAACATTCTTAAATTAAGAGTTATTTTTAAGAACTTTAATTACACATCGCGTTTCATAATTATTATTATTTTACATCTATCGAATCCATCTATGGAACCTCTCGATTTGTTTTGTTAAACATTTATTTAGTTCTAAAAAGATTTTTCTTACTTTACGCCTGAAATATACCAGTGGATTTAAGTTTATTCCACTGTTTCAAGTTCATTATTTAAATAATTTATATTGATAAAAACAGAGATAAAATTATTATATAAAAAACATGTATTGTCGCGTCAACGTCACAATGAAGGAAAATATAGAAATTCAGTATGTAAAAGTGCCACATAAAACTAATAAATACTTAAAATGTTTATAAAAATAACTCACATAGCATTTTCAAAACAAGCTAAGTATAAGTTATTTAAAGCATATTAATCTGAATATTCGTCTTTTGAGCATTGTAGAAATATCGTACGAGCATAGTCAAAAGTTCTTATACGAAACATGTGTATGACAATACGTTTTGAAAAATGTAAATTTATGACCTTTATATAATTGTCATATAGATATTTTTTAATTGACCAGAAACGGGATCACCATTATAACCTCTAATTATTGTCATTTAAATTACTTTTATACCACAACTATACAACTACAAAATCAAGATCACAGCTATGACTGTTATAAGATCGTATAATTTGATCGTGTGAGCGTTTCCTGAACTAATTTAAATGACCCAAGTTTCACACAACTAACATTCATGCAAACGACAATAACACAATTTCTTGCAATTCGAGATACCACTAGATAACCTCTATACAAACAAATGTTATTTAGTCTCTATATTGTAGGACAACTTTCTTAGTCGGAAAATAATTAAAGTATGTCATTCAATTAAAACACATACTCTTACCATTTTGTAGGAAGCAGTGTGATTGCCTGTCAGCCGCGGAGGCAGTGGTGTTACAGCTAGTATTGTAGTAAGATTTTTTTTATCGTAAAAATAAAATATCTTAAAGTGTTTTAGCAAAGAATATCACAGACAAGTAAGTTTGTGATAGGATTATTTAACGTATTCAGATATTGTGTATCGAAATTAGTACAGCATCAAAAAATGCGGCAATTGAGCTAAACTAATTTCAATTAGTATGTTGTCGAGTGAGAAAAATGCGCCGTAAACAGCATTTCTATGAGTTGCCGCAGGCGTTAGATCAGCTTTGCGCCATCGTTCTTATGCTCGCACTGCTGCTTGGACGTGCGTTACTATTGACGCAGAGAGATTGAACTTTGGATCAACATAATTTTAGCGACTGCTGCAGTTATTTTTGTGTTGTGTCAGCGTCGATCAGTCACGGACTGTTGAGATGTGCCCTCGCGCAATCCTTTAGTTGAGACCGGAGGGCTCAGATCGTAGCCCCGTACGTTGGACCAGCGAGGACTGAGGAATGAAACTGATGACCGTTGTCACAAATTCGATGACGATTTCCAGAGACGATGACTTGACGTGCTCTCAGAGGCACAGAATGAGTTGTTTAATTTGCCTTAAGTTAATAACTAATTGGTCATTTCACTCGTGGTTAGGATCGAACTCTGCACCTTCTAATTCAAAGGTCACTCAAATACTGCTCTTAAACTTTAGTTTATAACCTCTAACCTTTAACGAATGCCCTACCACCGTTAATAGCTACCAACATAAACAACGTACACGTCAATGATGCGACATGATTTTCAGCGGTGAGCTGCAAATACTCATTTGCAATAATTAATTATTAACTGTTAAAGTTAAACACTAACATATCAAAATATTGATAATATTAGAGATATTGGCACTTTTAATCTAACACCACAAATGTTCAATGTCTTTAAGTCTAACTTACTCAACTGCCAATTGTGAAGCTTTAACAACGTATCTAGTTTTTCATTTTAACAATTAGAATTTAAGTATTCCAAATAAGAGTTTTAAGCACACCGCTGTTAGAGTTATTACATACGGAATCCCTTATTTAACATGCTAAACAGGATGTAAAACAGCAATATGTTTTAGTTCAATACACCTATTCCACAATTTTGCTTTATTACTATATAAAAATGCGTTGATCACGCTTTTACGTCGTCTACGACATCTGTCAAAGTCGTTTCCTAATAAATTTATAACCGTAAACTATAAACCAAACAGGGCGGCGGGCGATTCGATAATTTACGGCCGCCATTTCCCGCGGGGCGTGTTGTGCATTCATTCAAAATTATCGCCCCTAAAATATAAATCGGAATACGCGCGACGATAGACGTATCCGAATGTAAATTTAACTAGATGTTTTCGATGTTCATTATTTTAAATGTAACACTTAACAAACTTATTTATGAAATAGCGCTACAGACGTGGACTTGAAAAAAGAAATGGCGGACGAAGTATTGTTAAACAAAGATTCGCTCTCTTCAAAATAAATGAGATTGTTTTAATGTTACGAACCATAAACACGCAATCATGCCTAGATAAGTCTACTGACGGTTTTTATGGTTTTATATGCTGGCAGATTCACGTTCGTGACGTTATCTCAAATGTCGTCCACATTCTCGTGATTAATTTAATTTTAGATGCAAGTTTTCAATTGAAAATATTTTTAAACAGATAATAGAAATACTCTTAGCTTACTCTATTAACAATGCAAATCCTTGAAATCATCAAAATTTTAAAAACTAAAAATTGACTGCTAAAAATGCATAAAGAATCTAATTATGAAAAAAACGGCCAAGAGCATATTGGACCATGGTCAGTGTAGAGTCCAGTCAATAGGTTCACATTGCAAATCAGTCAATAGGTGCGTGTAGCACACAATGTGGACTGTATGAAATATTGAATTTGTCATCAGCTCGAAATACAATTTAGGATACCCACCGAAAGTGGTCTCTGCTTTTTGTCACACCTGAGAACTGGTTCTTCTTAATAATGAATATAATATCAAATCAACAAAGAAATAGTTGCTGTACCTGAAAAGACAACGAGAAAAGAAAAAACTGTGCGTGTTTTCACAGAGAAAATACTAAATAGTGCGAATAAAGCTTTTCCCATAGCGCAGTTAGTACATACAAATTTTGACAATAAATTCCAGAGCATTAGCTGTGGTTAAGTGCCGATGTACCCCCTTTATATGTAAAGTAAAACAATATTCAAGTTGACACAGCACTATTTGCACTCCACCATTGAGGCAAGGACAACTCAAATTTTTCAAATATTTAATTTGCTTACAGTACCTTTTTACGTGACTGCGAGATAGAAAAGACTAGGTTAAGTTTTTCACCGAGTACCTGGATATGCACTAGATATATATGAGGTTTATTTTATAAGACTATATAATCGAAAAATCCCGCGGGTGGATGGATTTTGATCAATGAGATATCAATAGATTTCGTTCCATTTTGTTATATTTTCTTCTGTAAAACCACAATGACGGTAGTAAAGCACATAATGGGGAGATGAAAAGAAAATTGCACACCGTATCTTGTGACACAGGTACCATATATTCTGAATAGGTATTTCAGAATCGTGATAATGTTTTCCTGAACCATTTTATAGATGCAACCTGAAATTTAATTATTATGTAACAATATATCAATGAAAGAAATTTATCATGAGTATTACAACGGAAAGCAAACTTGGTACATTATCAAAACGTTACTATAAAAATAGTATAATAAAAAACATAATTAGAAATAAAAACTTGAATCAGAAACTTGAATCAGTCATCTAAAAAAATGGAAACAAGTTGATGTATAAAACCATGCTATCAGATATGATAATTATTTGCAGTCGGATGCATTAGATTAATGTTTCCTTAGTTGCTTCCACTTTAGCTGCGTGTGCGCATCCGATTGCAAATATTTGTCATATTGGACTAATGACTTTTTACATCATCTCGTTATCACCTTGTTGGTTCATTTTTGGTAATCGGTTTTTTATTTATATTTTTAATTAATTTTCAAGATGACATTAATTTCTCGTAATAAAAAGTATTATATTGTTTTACGCATTCAGAACAAACAACCTTGTTCTTATCTAATGACAAAACCGCTGAATGCGACCCTACAATCTCTAAGGTTTCGATAAGTATTCATTTGTAGTGCCTCCGACTGCGCCTCAGCGGAAGTACTAAAGTAACATTTTTTAGGAAGACGCCCATAATTTTTTCGTGTCTCCAACGTGGCCCCAATTTCGTCGCATTAGCCTTGCGCCTCGCGTCTGGCGGACTGTTCGCCAAATCGTCAAGTTTTTTTGTGCGCACATGTGGCGTAAGTTGATACTTATAAGTCTTCCGAAACTCTAATACAGTTACTTAGAAATGAACTGTAAACTAGAACCATTGATGCGACGCGACAGATTTATTTTGTAGTCGTGTATTAAAGCGGCAAAGGGCTATTAGGGTCTACTTCCAAAGTTCGCAATCGGTTGGTTAAAATCGGGCAACACGAGGGTAACAGAAGAAAATTGAATTCTCATTTTACAGGGTGCCGTATCTATAGGGTGTCATTTGTAGGCCGTATACGCTACTTTTTGTTATTCGTTAGTCGTAAGATAAAAACGAAAAAAATAATCGTAAGCAGAGTATAAAATAAGATAAAAAAACAGTTGTTCGTGGAACGCAAAATTAATTTTATAAGTGACTTTTTGTTAGCGGAAGAGGCCTTGAGAGTTAAGACTATTTTTTTTATATTCTCTTTTATAAATGAAACATAGTACTTTCAGAGATCCAATGAAATGTAGAAATACTGAGACGTAAAGAAAAACATTGTTAAGAGAACATCACGTTTTATAACATGTCTTTGTATTTATCATAGCCTATCCTCTGATTTAAATGAAATACTACAAAAAATAAACAAATTTTCGTAAATTCATAATCTGTATCTTATGAGTTATGCGCATTATGCAGGGGTCGGTGGCGGCCGGCTAAATAAGAATCGATAGATGCATTTTTAAGTTACATGAAATTATACAAACCACTCACTCCCCGCTTTGGACACCATCGATGCTGGCCGTGCCACCTCATCGATGACATTTCGTTAGAAGCTTTGAACTGGGTGAATGTGGAGAGGCTCCAACTTTACCGGTTATGAAATAAAGAGAATATGTGAAGAATCTGATGAAGAAATAGGTGCATTTCCGTGAGGGCGTGATAAAAATCTATCATAACGATCAGCTTCGTATTTTAACGTCAATGAAGAAAACTAAGATTTTGTGGTACTGCTTTTATGACTGTGCAGAATTCTAAGACCATAGTAAGCCCTCAGAGAGAAAAAGGGTTGTAGCATACGCCAGACATACTCAGACTACGAAGCTTCACGGTTACCTATGGGCTTGCATTTTAGGTATAAAACCCTAGAATTCCTCTAAAATGAAATCAACTTTACAAATTATCATGGAAATAGTTTTTTTTTTATAAGGTAAGATGTAATATGAAAGAAATCTTATCTAATCTTGCCTACCTAACCTTATATTTCCCTCAATACACTTCGCCTGATTACCCAAATTTGTTCTTATTATTATATTTAGTGTAGACAGCGGGACAAAACGTTATAATGGTATATTCTTTGATTTTTTAAATTGACATGAGATTTTTCACTGACGCTCCATAAATGAGATTAATTCATAAATAACTCCTCATTATTTAAAAATTGTAGGCCTGGAAGACAAATGAACACAGTGACTTAGGTTTCCTTTAACACTTTGTTATCCCTATTAACATCGTGTGATAGTTAAATATTGGAATATGTATTGTATTATTATTATATTGTAGTATTATTGTATTATAGAAATCTGAGAATCGATAATTAGGTGCATATTAATAAGCATTATAATCGGACTTATCGCAGGTCAATAATTACCAACTTAACATTTTCAAAAAATATCTCATAAAACTTTACAAAATCGTTCCCACCATACGGCGCGTAGCACCGGAAACGCGCGGTTTTATTTTATACCATGATGACATGTGTCAAACGCGCATGTGCAGTGTTACCAGAGTTCGGAAGGAATTTGCCGCGAAATTGATGGCATCATTAGTCAGATGAAGTGGGTGTGTTTTTTTTTTCGCTCTCGGGATAATTTGGACCTCACGTAAGAAATAATAGAAAAACACCTAATATTCATTTCTACGTTGTGGTTTTAATTTTGTATTTTTATTGAATTAAATTAAGCGTTGTCTTTGTACTTAAAGAATTACAATAGTTATAGAAAGTATTGTAAATAGTTATTTAAAAGCAAAGCCATGAAGTATTTGATTGTAGTTTTAATACATTTCTTTAGAGTTTAAACTAAATAAGACTCGTAAGCTAAAATTAAACCAGACATTGTTTGATAGACATTGTTGTAGTTTTTAAGGAAAATAGTAACAAATGTATGGTTTGAATAGATCGATTAAAACGCCGCGCGGGGGCTGCAAGTACAAACTACCTAGGTAAATATAATGTAAAACAGGGCATATATGCTGAAACCAAATTTTATGAGAAACGTTAAAATGGTTTAATAACTAAGTATTCGAGCTGTTTCATTCTCATTTCAATAAATACTGTAACTTGCAAAAATGCCATCCACAACGTAGGTATGCAAAACTATCCCGTATTCGGATGTGTCAAAGATGGCAGGTAAATACATTGTTCCTCAAGTAGTTTTCTCTTTTAAATTCGGTCATGGATGAAGCCTTTTAAGTTACATTTGGTCAAAGAAAAAAAAAGTAGGCAATTTCGAATCACTGCTGTATACTCGAACGTCTGAATTGGTCTATGACTTCTTCATAATTCATTTCAGGGCTTGAATTTCTATTACCTAGCTATTTTGTACGTGCCAATGCTGCATACATTAACATTTTACGCACCTTACGCGTATCTACAATATTGAATGTAACGCAATTATAATAACCATGAATCTTCATAAGTTAAGAATTGAATCAAAATTGTATTTTCCTTCATTGAGAAAATTTAGAAAATAGTATAATGCTCATGTAAGACTATTTAAATAATAATGTAAAAAATAGGGTTTTCGTAAAAGTTGTAAAATATGTCTTGCTTTGGAGCGTATAATAATCTTTATGTATTTTAAACTTCTATACAAATTACATATGATTTGTCGAAATATAAACATTATTGTTTTATCCATTTTTGTTTCGAAATTTATTTATTTGCAAAATGCAATAAAATTCCTCAGCCTGCAAAATTACGAATCAAACGTTATTTCATAAACAAACTTGTAAAATAGAGAATAAAAAATGTCTATTGTCACCTAAAAATATGTATTGTGACCTAGTGTCCCCGTTAACCAGTGAAAAAAGGAAAACCTAGGCATTAACTGTATGCCTAAACGGTCCCATTAATATTGAAAGATCTTTTTTATATATCATTATGTATACAGATAATTTAAATACATGCCCAATAGTTTAAAGTCTATACAGTCCACCTGTAAATGTTAGGGCAATTTGGGATTCGTAAAAAAAGTTTAATCGGGTTCGGAATCACACCTTTGACGTAAAAAATTAAATCACACGCCGCTCGCTCCAAAAGATCGCCACGACTTCGAAATCCATTAGACCCGACGAAGTTTTTTTTTATTAAGATTTTGGATCCCGAAAGAATTTTGATACAATTCGGGAGTTCGAAAAAATCCTAATACGTAGATTATTTTTGAAATCACTTTAATGGTTAAAGTTGAAATTAATAAAAATATTTTAGATAATACACATTGTTATTTTTTAGTTAAGTATGAAAATAAACAAAACGAGTCCGTTGGTTTTACTACTTTTGCTGACGTGAAAAAAGAATAAACTTTTGTATTACTGACTCACTCTGATTAGTCGTCTTATATTTATATATATACATGTAAATTATTTTAATTCAATATAATTATGTAATTCGTATGATAATATACTTCACGCATGCTTATGATATATATGTTACAAATGTCGCCTTTTGTATTTTCATAAATCCCCGTAATATCTTGTTGCACAATAGGCGCGGGCGCCGCAGGTGTTTGAGCAAAAAACGAAAGGATTCGCCGCACGCACCTGCATTCTCGTACCCCGCCCTTCCCACCGTACCCCGGGATTTTTTCGCCCTTAAGACCCGAGATCAGGTGTATTCTGGGCCTATGACGAATTTCCTCTCTGTGTCAATTGGCTTTGCGTCGCATTATCGCGTAGCTACTCAATAGAATGTCGGTAATTGTATAGCCGTATTCGTGATAGATTTCAAATTTTTGCCGTTGCAGTTTATAAAATATGACGTTCGTGGTTACGCGAGGTAAGGGCAAAGTTTTTTTTTACAAATCACACGTTAACATTTAACATTTTTTTTCGTCACAAGATCTTTTCACAACTAGTATCGTCCGTTTACTGGCATTCGAAGCCTTATTGAAATGTACTTGGTATAATTTAATCAATTCTCCCTATCGGTTCCATTCTCTACTTACAAAATTTGGATTCGATATTAGTCACAAGCACAATAAAATGTCGGCAAAATATAAACATAACCAAATTTTCGACAATAAAACGAACTACAAGCTATTGTTTATTTCAAAATAGAACTATGTACATTTGTATTTTTGGTATTTGTATTAACACACTTTTATAAATCGTGAAACGACTTAATATTATTTAGTTCCTTTTAGCTTAATGAAAATAAGTAATATTACAGACCTAAATTCGGAAAAGTCTTTTATGTTTAAACGTTTTGTTGATTAGATTGGACCCACGTATGTTGCACGTCTGGCAAGCGGAGCGTTCAGGTAATGCTCTACTCTCGCCTTACAAAAATCGAACTATTTTTTGAACTTAAAATTTTTTCATGTTACTCATAATATACTTACAGACTTATATAAATGCACGAATGACAAAAAAAAACATTCGTACTAATATATATATACCTATGTAAAAATTGAACGACCGCTATGAGGCGTGCAATTTTGGGTTTTCGGAAATATTTGATTCTTTTCAGTTTATCTAAAAATATTTATTATAATCTTATTTTAATACTTAAGTTTATTAGCACCTTTACGTATAATAAAGAACAGTTTCAGAGCCGGAACTAAAATTTTGAACCATAATATAACCTCAAGAATAATATTATTTTTTTTTCCGATTTACGTGGAAGATGGATACAAACTATAACATGAAACTGGCATACATAACTCAGATTAAATCAGAATATAGGTTAGTTCCTTTCTGCATATCTACGGACAATAAATCAACAGTGCCACTAGATGATCGTAGCCCGAGCGCCTGGACACTTGGGATGACGCGTCGGAAGGGGCGAGTTCCCGCGTAAACTGACTATTCCTCAGACTGTCCCGGCGTTTACAAACATATTAAAGATTTAATTACTTAACAAACATGGGAAAAATTTTACTTAAAAGGAGGGTGTCCATCCATATTTTATTAGATCTCACTAAAGAGTGTATGATTTTTAATTAAAAAAAAGTCTCACTTAATTAATGCACGTTTACATAATTAAAAATTTTGCGCGTGGCGTGTCACGAACCGGTGACGAAACATTTTTAAAATAAAATCGTTAAAAAAAAAATAAAAAAAAATGTATAACCGAGTAAAAATTTTCCAACAAAAATTTGAATAAATATCATAAGGGAAATGATATCATCGGTACGGTACGATGACGTAACACAGAAGTGTCTGAAGGCTCGCCCGGTTTCGATCACCCTATCGACTGGAGCTATAAGAACTTCGACAATGCTAGAGGCGGTACTTTGAATTTTGCAACATAGCTTAACTTAGCTTGTCCTAATTTTTTTAGGTCGTGCAATAACAAAATAATATTACAACAGATTACGGTAAAATAAAGGTCATTGTAAATGAAAATAAAGCATTTAATTTTATTCTGATCTCGACATATTTTAAATGGCATACTAACATCCGGTTGTTGTTATAAAATTCATCGATAAGGTCAATGACAATCGACCTCGTGACAGAAAAATAATGGGCGATATATTCAATTTCGTTTACATATTATATTACTTCATCTTTAGGATGACATCTACCAATATATCGTAAATTCTATAGAACAGATAGATCTTTGACGTTTTAGGTACTTATATATGCATTAAACTTTAATACACTGTCAATAATCGATCAATAGCGTTATTGACGTTATTTTCTTTTTAGTTTAGGAAAGTTTCAGTGCCAAACCTCCTCTTCATCAAATATCCTATTCTTTCATAAAAGTCTGGAGCACACTCGTGATTGGAGTTGAGAGTGCTCAAAGTCGGCGGTGATCTTCTACTCTCCGGTAACCTGTATGCTCAACAAATCTCATAAGTGTATGTAGGGTGAAGGGAACAGTTATTTTTAGGAAGAAATATCTGATGGCGGTGGACTGGACCACCATAACTCTCAAGTTGCGACTTCACACTTGAATTTTATGATAGTGTAGTATCATAACTTTCAGGCTGGCCTATTTTCGTGCTGGTGCCGAATCGGTCACAGCATAGCGTTACCAAATTATTTTTTTAAATTGGTCTAAAAATAATCGAATGAAAAACGTGATAAAAGTTAGCTATGACGGTAGATCCTTGCAAAATTTCGGAGCAAATCAGAAACTATTCTCACATGGGGTGGCGCGAGAGGGGTGCAAGGGGATGCACTTGGACCCCTCTGATTTTGCCTATTTAGGAAGAAAAAACACCGAAAAAATAGATAAATAAAACATGTAGTATTAATATGCACCCCCCTGAAAACAATTGTGCCGGAGCCCATGTACACCTGAATATAATGATAAAAGCTCGGAAGATATCGCTCATGAAGGTGATTAGAAATGATAATGGATCTATATTTAACGATGACAATTGGATGAATAAATTTTGAAAAAAATTATTGTATTTCGAAAGCGTTTTGGCATGTGAGGAAATAGTGGTAGTGAAAAATGGGAACCGGTTACTTTTTTAACACGCTTTTATTTTATATAGCGTTTCTGAGGAGCAAACGAGCATGCTAGCCACCAGAGATTAGTTAGGTGGTTACCGTTGTCCATGGACACTCGTGACCCCCAGTGGAGTTTCCAGTGCTTTGTCGTCTTATTGAATAGGAACAGGATACCTTATGGAGGAGGGAGGGGAGTGGGATGATGGAGGGGAAGTAGGTCACCGGAGCTCTCACTCATTGGACGAAACGATATAGCGGAAGCTGTTAATTCACCTCCGTATTCTATGCCATGAGGCCGTGTTGTCTCACCGGTGGAGCAGGCCCATTTTCGTGCTGCACCCAAATTGACCACAATAATTGAACATTTGGACGTTGATGAAATCACCATGGAATTAAAGCCTGATTTATATCTATGTCCGAAAATGAATAAAAACGACCACCTTCTTTTTTATATGTACGAAGTTCTGACACTGTTTGTGATTATAAAAGTCCGATGGGTACACGTGGCGAGAATCGATATATGTCAATCGTACACGGGGAGATACAGGAAGAAGATATTAATGTCATACAAGTCCTATGCGATTGACGTATTTTGACTTGCGTCTTTCGTATGTATTACTCGCGATTTGTATATTATATCAAAAAAAAAAATGCGGTCTCTGTCGTTTATCTTCTTTGTCTCCGAACATCGTATCCGTCTATTTCTCGCACTACACTGTACGGAAACCTCGGCGATGAATCGTGGCAGTTGAATAGGTTTTTTTTTAAAAGTACGAGTGATATTTCTTCCCGCCTTCGAAATGTATTTACGTCACGAGATATTTTTCACCTGACGCAAACAGACATACAGACATAATATACAGAAGAACGATAGAGAGGTAGATCAATTTTTTTTCGGTTTTCCGACATAACTTAATAAAAAAAAAAGAAAAAAATTGTCATTGCAACCGAAACGCATCAACTACCGGCGTGCTAACGGCCGCCGGCGCAGGCGCCGCGTTTACAGCGCGCACGTTTATGAAGGTGCGCGTCGTAAATGTGCATATTTTTTTCCTCTTTATTTATTTTTTTTTGTTGAAGCTTCATTAATCCGCACGCAGCCGCGTCGCGTCACGGGGCGGCGGCGCCGTCTCCGCTGGACCATTGCCACTGGTATCGCTCTGTTTGCGCATTGCACATCTGGGAGCGATGACGTGCTCGTATCACGTGAAAGACGTAACCGTAACGACTATACAAGGAATAATATTCTCTGTCGTTTAGATTTTAAGGTAGATATTGAATCGTATGTACAAAATCCTCGAGTTACGAACACCTGTTTCAAAGCATGGGGCTCACATACGATGCTTTCAATTTTTAAATAAATAGAAACTCTATAATCTCAATATAAAGCCTATTTTAGAATGCCCGTTCTCGAAAACTGCATTCCAGTTTCGTGGGGTTGCTCGCATAAATTATCGACGTCCCGCTCGGACATCATACGCGGCGAGTGTTTCCGTTTCACTCTAAGCGTTTGTTTTTGTTTCGGGTGCAGAACGTTCGGGCGCATACGAAACAAGTGCCGAGTGCCTCCCCGTCTGCGAATTCGTTCGATGATCCATTACGAGGATTTCTTCCTTTTTATTTCGTAAACGCATGCGCGATATTATATGACATAAGGATTTATTTTAATACGATACAGATACTTTTAATTATTATTATTATCACCATGATTGAACCGACCCGCGATGCAGTGAGCGGTGACAACCCTCGTACCAGATACCATCGATCGTTTTATTTTTTATTCATAATCTTTTGGCTCGAATTGTTTATTGAAATATTATGTTTTTAATTTTATCACTGACATATATATTAAAGGCGGGCAATGAAACCCCAAAAATAGGTCTCCCGAGGTCTGGTGTCAAAACTAGAAATTGGCACCGCAGTGAATATATGCAGAGCGAGGTGTTCGGTTGACAAAATAAAAATGCCGAATAGTACCGTAACAAAGCGTACAAATTGCATTCCAAAATGTACACAAATAAAAGATGCAGTTTCTTATCATCGGTTAATTGTGATTTTTTTTTCATTATTTTATTTATATTAAACTCCAAAAAATTTAAAAATCGCGCAGGTGTCGTTGTAGCTGTCACTCGATAAATTTAATTTGGTATAAATGACTTTTGTCCTTTATCGCGTTCGTTTTTATAATTTAAAATATTCTTATGAGCATATCCTTATTATCCATATCAATATATTTTATTGAAATTTGTATAAAAAAATATTTATAAATTTATATTTATTATTACATAGGCCGACCAAAAGTAATGGTTATATCGTAATGATATCAACAATAAAAATGGTCCTTCTATACCTACTGTTATTTTTAATTTTGAATACATTATAGTCCATTATGTAATTAAAAAAGCATTTGAAAGTAAAGTTTGTGTATGTAAATTATTTTCGTATTTTATCGGTTTCGTATCGCATCGATTTAGAACCAAATATATGACGTCTAATTACTTATCACTTTCATTTTTTTTTTCTAATTAAGTAATAACGAAAAATGCTTAAGTGTCGCATTTTATTCATCGAGAAATAATAGGTACATATAAAAATACGTAGTAAAAATGTATATACATATTACATGTTTGTTGTTATTTTGTTACATTGTAAGTACCTACTTTTAAGTTTGTAATATCGAATTCACATCAAATAAATCCTTGATCAAACTCACTTCACCATATTTATATTCGATTCCGGAAAAAATCTAGCGTAATGGCATTAAAGCGCGAGACAGCTCGTGGCGCCTCGGCGGCAGCCGGCGGCGCCTGCCGACCTCGCCCCCCGCACTTCCGCTCCCTCCTGGCATCTCCTAAAGCTATGTTGACTTAACGAAATAAACTTTAAGTCTACTCTCACAAGGTATATTATCAAAGAATAGCGTGCGATAGTGTATTCCTATGGCGAAGCCGAATTCCCGGACACCTCGGGGAGAAAAATCGTTCGACAAGAACGGTGTGTTAACGCATGCGATCGTCTATAGAGATTTGCGAATATTTTATTTTGCATTAATACGACTGCCGACGGTAGAGAGCGTAACGACAGGTTCTATAAAATTGAAGCTCTTTTTTCTAAATCCCACTAATCCGATAAGTATTTTCAGAGTGAAATCATACTAAATAACTGAACAATCATCACTTGTCAATAAACCTAAGGTAGGAGTCGACAAAGCCAAAGTGAATAAATGCGTGTTCTCTATTACATTTGATATTTACATCGGTGACGTATATTGTATATAACTAGTGTCGAATCATTGTAAAGTCTGTCTGACCTATATCGAAAAATTGTACAGGCCCTCGCAGACGCGAAAACATGTCGTTGGAAAATATTAATGTACAGTACTTAACAAAGAACATTAATTAGTCTCATAAAAAGAGTTACAAATATTTAATAATATTATGCATGTGTCCATCATAACTTCTTCCAACCTTAACTAAACACGAACGTTAAGTAGGTATGTACATGATATGATGTCGTGTTAAAGATATTTAGTGTCGAAGCATCTAATATAGACACATGTCGCGTCGTATTAGTTTATTCAATTTTTTGCGAGTTATCTCAACTTCTCAAACCGATTGTATCGTGTGACCAAAAAATAAAATCGTTTTTTAGATTAAACGTGTTGCATAGCTTTCAAGAAAATACCAATTTTTTTTCACGTGATCTCACTGCCATTATTGCAACTTTAATGTCTAATCTATAATGCAATCACTTAACTGTGGCTATTTTTTTAAGCGTAAATTAAAATTTCGCCTTATAAAATATTTTAAAGTGCAGAAGATGCCATTTCAAATACTAATTTGCCGCTATTTCACTTAAAGCTCTATTCCAATATACCCGATAAATATCATCAGTCTGTGTCAATTCGAATATGCAGGATTTTTCGAAAATAGAGAACGTGATTTAATTGTTACTCTCAGTTTCCATGAGTTACCATAAAGTGATGTGGTTTCATCAACAATCTTATCACAGTGTGGTCTTTTCGTTGTTTATTGACGTTGATGCCGCAAGAAAAGACAAAGAAGTTCATTTCTTATTCCAAGGTTATTCCAAAAGCAGACCACATCAAATAACAAATGATGAAAATAATAGTGGAATTAGTTGAAAAAAAAATGACAATTTAAAACACTTTTATCTCCGTTATTTATAAAAAAATTTATAAAATAATTGCGCCTAACTTTTAATTAAATATTTAATTAGGGAAATGAAAATGTATAAATAACTCTTCTAATGAAAGTCATATTTGATTCGCAAGTTATAAATAATAGCTACGCTGGTGAAGTTTATGAAAGTATTTTAAGGACTTGCAGTGAGCACCCAGCACTTTTTCTCCTAACCCGACTTATACAATGCAGAGATATTTAAAAAAAATTGGAAAATACAATAGTGCACGTCTCGTATTGTTCCCATTTAATTTTGATAAGAAACAAGAGACATTTTTTTGATAGTAAAGGACTCAAATATTGAGTTGTGTAAAATTTTTAATATTTGTTTCATGTGGAATATATTATCGCAACTATTACAACTCAATCTCTTGAAACAGATGGTAATAAAGATCACTTACCATTGCAAGCCGTAACTATTTGTGAGAGTTTTTTTAGTTTATTAGATTATGTATTTAATTAATTGTAATTTAACGACACCGAAATACACAGCCATTTCCAATAGTTAATTCTACATATTGTAATTCTAAAGCTAATAAAATAAAAAAATTAGATTATTCGTTTTTTCACGAGCGATCGTGTTTCCGAGTCGTTTCACGGTCGATTGACGGGAAAAAAGTATTAATCTTCATCAAATTATCTGTACTGTGGTATACAATTTTTTCCTATTTTACGAGTTTATACAGCGATAGGAATAGTTGCCGACAAAACGGTAAAAAAAAATTTTCAATCGTAAAAGCAATCGCCGAAGCTTTTTCGCATTACGAGTCGCGCAATATTTACGATAGGGTTTAAAGTTCCGAACGAGACGCCGCCAAACGTGGCGTCGGCTATAATTTCGTTTCGCGTATCCTCGATAAAACAGGACGAACTCGTTAGCGCATTCAGTGACATTTTATCCGGTAAATGTTATGCGCGCTTCCTGGGCGACGCGTATAATTAAAACTGTCTCGGTGCGGTCCGCTCGTGAGAAATTCCGCTCGACAATGTTTCGTGTCGGCCAACTTAATATTTCAACGTAATCGGTACGCGAGCTCGCGCATAAACGAATCGAATTTCTAGAAATCAACGACAGTTAACACATGCATTTTAGCGGACGCGTCCGATGAGGCGCGCGTCGACATATCATTACGCGGGGTACTATATGCAGGCTGAATTGAGAAAGTTCATTTTGTATGCATCGATTTCGGACGGTTTATGATATCCCGTATACGGGACCTTCGTTTTCCTCCCGCTTCGATCCGCCATTTTTATACTTTTACTTTCGACCAACACGAAACTTATTACCTACGCGACATAGACGATTCCTTTCATGTCGCTTACTCATTAAGCTCTTGCATAGCTTTTATCGCGGGCTTTGAGCGCGGCGACCGAATCAAGAAATTTCGTAACGAAAATAAAACCTAACACTCTGCCTACCATGTAGCTCGGCCGAGCGTTCGTTTAACGTGTATGTATATGGTACGACTGTACGAAGCTCGCACGGATCGAGACGAGCTGCTCCGAAATCGGACGAATACGTAAGCAGCTGTTTGTGAGAAAGTATATAGGTGTATAGGTATCTATCATATCTTTATAACACCACACTCACCGCATGTGCCCCGTAAAGTATACATGTAGGTATATATGTATACACAGGTGTATCTATGTACAATAGTGAATAGCAGTTGCTGATGAATAGCTATACGCGTAAACTTTGTGTATAAAGTGTTTTAAATATGAACAAACAAAGTGCATTTATTAATGAAGAAAGTGATGAAAAACTTGAATTAATATCAAAAAAAAACTGCATAAATAAATAAATAATTATAATTGCATAAGTTTTTTTTTAATTCCGTTCATACTTCTTGGTAGAGAACCGTCTTTTGAGCGACGAGGAAAAAAAATTTGAAACCCGATGTCGATACGTGCCCGCGGAGGTGTCGGCAACTCGCGCGACCGTCGAATCGCCGTCGTCCGGTTTTCGTGTTAACCTAACCAAATAGAGGCGTTTCAAATGATGATGTTAAACAAAACGCGACGAACTTCTCGCCGGGGCGCTGGGCGGCGGCTGCGGCGGCGCGCGGAGGTGTCAAAAGCTCTACCTGCCCGCTTCACACCTCTCGGCCCAGATTCGATGCCCGTGTTTACCATCTCAGGGATCACGATATTTGTTCGGGGGTTATCCTTTCACACCGTACGGTCAAACGGCGACCGCTACTCAAACTGATGTACGAACACGGACAGCGGCGACCGGCCGGGGCGCGTATCGCTCGATTGTCGTTCGTGAATTATTCGAGTCCAAACAAAGCGATCGTTTTCGACCGAGACGCCTCGATTCTGCTGCCATCCGTCACGTGACGGGGTAAACATTTAATGAGAAATAAAACTTTACATCCGGTATCCATATTGGAATGAAGTATTGAAATGAACCAACCTTTAAAAAAAAATCCAAAAAATTTCACTTTGATATTTTTAAATATTGCAATATAAAATTTTTCTAAATGAAAGAACTAGAAATTCTATTTTTATATTTTAAGTAGCCATCCACTTAGATTCTTTTTACTTCTTTAATTTCTTAATGCTGGTTATCTATGCATAGGACCTAACCTTGTTAAGTGTACGAATAAGATTAATTTTCTTAAGAGATACACAATTTCATTGGGAATAAATACATCATCCGGTCGAGTTATCGAATTCTATAACAGCAGCAGTTCAACACACGCGAAGACGCTTTCTAAAACCGCCGAAAACGATGGCTGTCAACCCGACACACAGCGAATAAATCAGACGAAACCAGTACCCGAACGTCTGGAGGCGAAAATTTGTTGTTTCGCCGTCCGTTCTCTGGATCCGGAGAAAAATGTTCGACGAGTGGAATAAAAAAAAATGTTTCCGAACAGGATTCCGCATCGACGTCGCCGAATCGGGCCGCGCGTTAAAAAAATGATAAAACGACAACCGCCTCCGACGCCGCGGCCGGCGCGCGCGAATACGCGCCGAAATAAAATTAGACTTCGCCTTGATCGCGCTCTATGACGCGAGGGGGTGAGCGTTTACGGTGTCTTTGGTGTAACGCTGACGCGACACCGTCCCGCTGTTTGGTTATGATAGAGAGGGCGCGCTCTCGCATTGTCTATGCCGTTCGTGACGGACATCGCCGATGTTCAATAGGAGCGCTTTCAGTGATATTCGTTTCGTGCGAAAAATTATATATCTGCAGACTGTACAAAGTACCGAGCAACATATTTATTTAATGCCCATGCCTTGATTTAAGAAACAATGGGCAAGCTAACAAGCTAAAGTATTAAGTTCAATAACGTACGTAATGGACAAATCGGTAATAAAACCATAGTACTGGAAGTGAGTACATTGTAGTAGTTATCGCACAAAGACGGCAGTCATTTTAAACACAAAAACTGACAGTTGTTACAGAGGTGTGCTTCAAATTTTCATTTGCAATAGTTAACTGTTAACTGTGAAAGTTAAAAACTAAACATATTAAAATATCGGTAATATTGGAAATGTTGGCATTTCTGACATTAATTTAATATTACAAATGTCAATATCTTTAATGCTGACTTAGTGAACTACCAATCGTGAAGTTAAAACAACTTAGTTTGACATATTTAGTATTAATTTTAACAGTTAACAATTAATTATTTCAAATGAGAGTTTGAAGCACACCGCTGTTAGAGTTTGATATAGAGAAGTTTTCGAGTCGATATCATATTTTGAATGATGAAATACAGAAATCTTTATGGCAGACTAAAAACACTTTTAGCGAGAAGTCTAATTTTATATTTTTTATAAAACTTAAGTCTGTAGTAAAATGCGCTAATAATTGCCAATATTAATTGATTCCTAAAACAACATACATTTTTTTAAAGTTATTTAAATGTCCTATTGAACAAAGAAATAGAGATTGATGAATACGCTTTTTAACAATATTGCCCCAAACATAAAGAGTGAATCTTCTTATGTGCCAGGTCACTATTCTCTTTAAATATGGATCAGTGAAAATAAATTGCATATATGCATTTTTTCCCCTTTGTGCATACATTATCAACATTGGAAAACTTAATTAACAATCTAAATTAAAAAATATGATTTTCGTCAGAATACATGATAATCATTCCTGAGGACAATGCACTACCGGAATATAGTACCACTAATAAGTACACTTTTTTCGACGTGTATTGCAATATGCAAACAATCTCTTTGGACTCTAAATATAATTTTGTAACAGATTCATCCAAATATATTAATACTCTAATAATTTTCGACATTTCAATCAGCCATCATTAAATAATCAATCGTGGCCTTATTATTTGTTTCTCTATTTAAATACCAAATTAATGTTATAGCCAACACAATTATCACCGCATTATAAAATAATTAAAAGGAGTGGCGCCTTAGAAAGCGCATACACGCAAGTGTGGGTCGGTAACACATGCACATGTGTCCGTCTGTGGCTCGCGAACAAATGTTCACCTACGCACGGCCCGCCCCCGCGCCGCGGCCGCGACCACCGGCCGCATGACAAGTCGCCGCCGCCGAACGCGACCGGCTGGCGCGCCAGTGCTGTCCTTTATCGATATAGAAATGTATTTATTTATCTTCAATTGTGTAAATAATAACCAAATAGCTTCGATTCATCATCAGAAGTTTGTAGGACATCTTCGATTCGGAGTAATTAATACCTGGCTAAGGTCATCCCACACAAAAAAAATATTGTCTTATGATGAGATTTGAAGTTTACTAGAAAGGGAAAAAAAGTAGCCTTTAGTGGTGAAGCTACATAAGCTATATAATATGTACGTGTACGATGTATGGTGATAGATCCTTACTAATAATTCAGAGAAAAGTTTCGAAATTACGTAAAGCAACAATTTATAATTTAATAAAAAGATCATAATCATAATAAGAGAAATTAATTAATCACTCATGAGTTCATCTGAGTTCTGATTATTTTTATATATCATTCTTATTTTACGAAAATTATCGTTTTATCTATACATAAAAGAGACAATAAACAAATGCACAGTACAACGCAAGAAACTATGCAGCTCTGAACCGCCTACGAATGTGCACGTTGAACACATCCTGACCCTTTATTCTTCTCTCTCGCCTGCCAATTTCACGCCATCGCGACGCTTTCACGACCAATTTCACAGCGGCAGAGTTTCGTGCGTTGTACAGTTTATTCACTCTACAATCGATAACATTCCTAAGTACGAATGAACCGCGCCACAGCTCTACGGCTAGACGGGGCTGGCGCCGCATCGCTTTTTTCCGTCGGGCGGTCGGTTCGGTCCGTGCACGCTCGCAGCGGCGCGGCGCCGCCGGCCGCCAGTCGGACGTGTGACGCGGCGATGCGGGCGTGTGCGCCGACCCGCCGACGACCCGCGGGCCGAGATCGCGCGCCCTGAACGTTTCGAACACGACGAGCCTATGAAACTGACATTTTAGAAATAAAAAAAAATATTTAGTAACCATAGACAATATTTGAGTGTCTTAAGACGTGCCAATTAGAAACTGACGTTGCCTTGTTATTGAGTGCATTTTCATATTATAAAGATATTATTTACTGGAAGTTATATCGAGTGAAGTTTTTTGCCCAAAATGTCAAGTGCACTTACTAATACTGAGGAGGCGCAAGCCGAAAATAAAGGTGGGTGCATACGATTGTTAATTATTAATTGTTTACAATATTTATCACTTTTATATATCGCTGTATTTGTGATAACTTACAAAAGAGAGGGGGTTTTAAAACATAATGTGTTAAACATAATTGGTACAATTATTTGTAAACATATCTGATATTTGTCAGTTTTAAATTTTAATTACTTTGTTTTCTTTGTTACGACTGCTGTTAAGATATTAATTTCAATTAGGATAAACAAATACAATTTCAATAGGTGTACCTACTTACTGAAACTGTAATCTTGTTTAATAGATGGTATAGCAGACTGTTTTGCCATATTTTTTTTAGTAGCAACAAAACATTTTCTTGTAATCTACCGAAACTTTAGTAAGCAGATCATAAACTATCACACATAGTACAAGAAAAGTCATAATGTTTTTTAATTATTTAACAGCAGATATAAAAGTAAAAATAAATTAACTTGTTATCAATATATATATATAGATAATCCGTTTTCCATTTGGCTTCAAATTCTAATCAGAAAATTATTTGCTAATCAAAATTCATTTCGTATCTGAATATAATAGATCTTATTTATTAAGTTGTTATTCGATTAGCCAAAAACCCTTTGTTCGTATATTTTGGTAATATAATAACATTATCTAAGCACTCATATTAATAGATCACTAGCGCTATTAATTGCGTATACAATAGTATGTACATTTAATTTAAAGCATAATACTCATAACATAGCAATATGTATTTCCTCTGACAATAACGCTCGAACTTATTATTTTTTAACAACTAACACCCAGTGAAGGTATAATAAAATCGAGTACATTAAGAATAAAAAGAGAGAAACAATTTATATATAAATATTTACAATTATATAGACACAGTTTCCACATAACCGCAAAAACATGACAAACATTTTATTTCCATAAGATAGGCATTAATAATACTAGTTTTGTGCCCAATTTTATACGCCATGTAAAAGCCACAATCATCGTTCTAACGATAAGTAAGTTACATTGTCATCAGATCAGTGTACAACAATAAATGTTGAAGAAATTGTTATTCAATTCATAAGATCCGCCTCTAGTCGTGTTATAGTTCTTTAAAATAAGTACGTGCATAGCGTGACAGAATTAATGTATTCTGTGCATAGTAGGAATTACAACGATGTCTATGGTCCGTGATTGATAGCTGGCGCCCACTGTTGACGTTCCCAGAGGTTATACGTATTCGAGTTTTATTACACGTCAAAGCGGTGCGGGTCCCGGAAGTTTCTAGATTTAGTGACGCCTGACACGCATCGTGATAGGATCTAGACGCCGTGAATATTATCACTAAATCCGTATTTGATTGTATAATGTGCTATCGAATATCCCTCATAGCATAGACAATTATGAGAATTACAACATTCGTAAAATATATTATAGCTTTAAGAAACAAAATGTTTTTATCGGCTTTTTATTAGTTGCCGAAATTTTTCAGTCGCCTGTAAGTTAATATACGTGTATCGTTCTCTCAAAACCAGTTAAAATCCGTTATTATCCGTTACTCACGCTTGACGCTTGAAGTTCTAAGTCTTCCAGTTAAAAAGCTTCTTTTTTTTATGCACTTGACTGCTGTTTTTTGTGCATCCGCATGCGCACGAGACGGCCGGAAAGTGTTGGACAACCTTTTGGTTTTGTCTTTACACGTATCGTTCACGCCACCCGTAAGCTTCCTCCCTTTATTATTTTCGGAGATTTGTCGGCAACCCGACTGGGCTGTGAAACCTTTACTCTGTGAATGTTCTTCTTTCTGATAGATTTTCCGGTATTATATATAGGTATATATTTCCAATCTTTCTAACAGTATCCATGCAAATCATTTTAAATCGAGGTGAGCAAACCCTGAAGATAGAGAATTGCCAAGGAAAATTGATTCCGTAACAAATAACAAAATATGAAAATCTTAAGCTGTAAAGCACAAATGAGTTTAATATCATTTTATATCATTTAATGATAATTATAACGAATTGTTATGAAGAGTTTAAAAAAAGATGAATAAGTTTATTTAAACCAAACGACAATATAGCAAATTATCAAATTAACAGATAGTCGATATGAAGATTTTGTGATATTCTCAACATGAGCTTAATCATTTGACATTCTCAAAGGTTGTTTTAAAGGGTAACAACATTGCAATGCTTTTGCAAACTTAATCAACGTCGGTCATTTAAGTTTATTGCAAGTAGATTTCTGCAATCTCACTTACATACTGTGTAACTAAATCAGTTTGAGATATAAATAACATAAACATGTATTTATGAAATGAAATATACGTGATGTACGTATTAATTAAATTGAACAGAAATGCAAACATTGATTTTCAGAAGTTATCTCTATTTGAGAGTTGATATTTCATTTCTTAAAGTCAGTATAATCGATTAGTTATATGTTGATTGAGTAGGCTAAAGGTGCGTGCTTTTGGCTATAGTAATTTTATTTTTAGCCGAATATGAAATTTAGTTATTGTACTAGGTAACTAAATTTAATTTGACTATTAACTAATTGATGTATGAAATGATAAACGAAAAAACCGTAAGCATATTCATATTATTCTTATGAAAAAAAAAACTGTAAGTGTACATATTTTTAAAAGTGTTTCCTGTCTGTGTGTCCGCATGTAAGTTTGTTCTTTTGTTTGAACACGCGTTAACCGAAATCACTGTACGTAATAGATCGGCGTTTTTACAATTGCTCTATCTCATTTTATGTCATACTAATTAAAAAAGTGTACGAAGGACTACTAGTCAAAATAGTGGACGTATGTTTTACCTAGATTTGTTTGTATGATCATGCGAGTGGATGAGAAGCTTTAGTTTAGTATAGTATTAGAGGTCAAAAAAGACACACAAATAGCTGTTGTCATACACGAATACAAGCTATATAAACCCACAAGGTAAATCAGCCACGTTAAAATTATAGGAAAACACAAAAAAGTTATTACATAAGCGGGCAGTATCAAAAAGTCATTATAAAAAAAAATTGAATCAGAACAGTATCGATTATGGGGTTGGACGTGTATCGCCCTACACAACCGGTGACAGCCCGTGGCGACCCCATCTGTCAGCCGCATGTCACGCTCCCGTTTAACAAATAACAATACGTTGACTACGCACAGATGGACATTTACACCCGCCATTGACGCGTGTACAATGCATAATACGAGCCATTAGAACAAACGGAATATTGTGATCTGTCTTAAAACAACATCATGAAGCTATAATCATAAAAAAAAAATGTTTAAAACTCTATTAGGTACATACGCGAAAACATTATACATAAGAATCAAGTCGATATAATTAAAGTTTTATTTATTACGACTCCAGGCCTCCGTCTGTGTGGGTATCCGATGAATACTTTTATTTTTTATATACACCGAACTCTCTATCGAGCATGATCTCGACCCTGATTTCGGTTCAGATCCTGGCTCTGCTTTTCCTACTGATTGTGATTTCGACCAAAATTCTTTTTAAAATAAACTTAATGTAAAAAGAGAATAGCAGCGAAACGAGATGAAAACTATCCTAAAAGGTAACAGTTTACAATCTGGGGTATAAACTGTCATCATGCCAAATTTCATGAAATTCTATCCAGTAGTTTCTGCGGATTTCGCGAATCAATACACAGATAGAAGGACGGACAAAAATTCACAAATCCATTGAAATGTATTCTGTCAACGTTTTTAATACCCCTCCGGAGTAGTTTTTCGCAAATATCTCTAATGTGCAGATTCTCTATTCCTACTATTTTATTACACGTATAGGATCCAAGCACAGATTATCATACGATTTGTATAAAAATTGAACTGATTTTTTTTAACGGCGTCAAGACATCTCTAGACAAAATTATTTCAAGATACAAAGATGTCAAGTCTATAACGGTTGCCATATTGATTTCCCGTCACTTAATACACATTCTAGTTTATAACTTTAGTTAGTTTATAACTTTAATACACATTCTGGATCGAAACTGCATAGAAAATACACAGCCAATGTGTTGCGATAAGGGTTTTCATGTAGTCCTGGACGTAATCCACGCCCAGCTCAATTATTTTAGCATAAAAGTTCGAGCTGTATCGTGATGACGTCAAAATCACGTCACAGCCGAGGGGGCGCGGCGGCTACTCACCCTGATGATATTTTGACGTCATAACAACCGACTCGATCGTTTGAATTAACATAACCACCACCAGCCCAGAGACCGTTCCAAGCTGCGACGTTCAGGTGGTGGTAGTTCCACTCGATCCCTTCCTCCCCATCAGTTAACTAGAGCAACGAGACCTGCCCGCTCTCCTATCCGTTTCCACCTGTTCTTATGCTGATTTCTTAGTTTAGGGTCATAACTCGTAGAAAAATTGTCACTTTATTATTCAGTATAAAAATTTATTACAGCGTATCGGATGGTAAAATACTTAAGACGTCAAAGTTTTCTTGATAAGGGTTGTTTTTTTTTTTTATTTACATATCCTCTTATGATGTTTCTAACAGTGGTCGTTTTAATAATGTATTAATACTAAATGATAGAATTTAATACATATAACATTCTATTTATCTTACGATATAACCTAGTATAACGTAGAATAGCCAGAACTTAAATTCTATTACTAAATGAGGCGTCTAGAACCAAATCACATCAAAATGATTGATAACGCTAACTAAGCCTCGATAAATCCTTGTCTCACATATATGCATTAGAACTATCCTGATTCATTCATTTGCTTTTTGTGATTGTATTTAAAAATAAAAATCGAAACAATCAAAAGTTATTCGATTATTTGTGTCTCTTTCTAAAACTCATCATAGTTTTCTGGCGCTTTTCTAATCGTACCGACTGTACTCTAACTATCGAATGTTCTATAATTCAATAAGTGATTTTTTAACTCGTACCAAATAAACGACGCAATTAGCATTGTTTCGTAAAAATATATATACATACATCATTTTATTAACCCCACTCATCAGCAAAATACGGATATTTTCAAATACTTTTTAAAGTATACACCTGTTGAGGATTATTAATTTCATTCGGGTTGTTTCTTCAATTTCAACACATCCTTGATGTTCCTCGTACGAAATGTGAATGTATATGAAAACAAGGAAAAGTAAACGAGTCTTAGAGCATAAGATACATACTTCATTTGATCAAATACGAGAATCGCACCTGTGTATTAAAAAAAAAACACGATATGCTTCCGGCGATAAAGAGATCCAGACGTTCTGCACGCGGCCGTACGTCGCGGTGGCGGCGCGGGCGCGAGATATCGCGTTATTGTGAACAGCCTTATTTGATATAGTCTATAGATAACGCGGTAACGTGTGATCACTTACCGCTGGGTCACTGTGATTAGCGTTGTTGCGTGCAGCGAGTACATAGCAAACAATTTCTGATACATAAGCAATGTTAAATATTGTCAGGGAAAACCGTTGGAGACGAGACTCTGTTATAGCGTCGGACTGTCACGTAGTAACTAAACGAAAGCAAGACAAAGGTTTAAAGTTAATCGCTATCTATACTGCGGATTGGATCGCGAAGTTCGCATGAAATCGTATAAGCATGTTGTTAATCTAAGATCCGGCATTAGGAAAATGTACCCTCATCTGTTAATTGAATCGAATAATGTTTTAAAGGCAGATAACAATATTAGACATTTATGAAGACAACGTCTGCCACCGTAGTCCTGCTGTTATTAATATTAATAACTTATTTTTTTTTTTTATGTTTACTTTTTTTTTGTAGGCTGTAAACAATTTCACGGGAACTGCCAATTATAAATATATTTAGAATTTTTATAACTCTACATATGTGTTAATATATTTTTTAATTAACAGATGAGGGAAATAAGTTCGGTTTATCTACCTGTTTACACCTGGCTACAGGTAGCTGTAACAGTCATAAAGGTCCCTGCCTATTGTAACAAGGTGTAAAACATCATATTCGAAAGTTTTATATTTGCGAAGTGCAATTAACATAAAAAGCAAGAAATTAATCATTAATTAATTAATCCTGCGAAATAAAGAATTTTCTACCATATAATTCTTTAATAATGATCTTTATTTATTTAAATGTAAGTTTTAAATATCAGCAGTGGCCGATTCTGTTACTTTACGGAATCGACTGACGTGTAAACACAGTCTATATATATAGTATTTTTTCTTAAACGACCTAGGATGTTGTATGGGTTAATGGGATTCTGTCCAATGATGGACATCCGACGACTGAAGATAACATGATGTGACGTCAAAGACCACCCACGGGTATTTTTGAGTTTCCATAGAGTTAATTGAGCAAAATTTAGAATATTTATAGTCGCTCTAGCTAATATAAAACATAAACGGATTTTTATTTAGTAATACACGTATTTTTAGTATTAGGTTATTATAATAATTTGCATCAAAGATTGATGTTGTGACATTTATATAAATGTTTTTTGATGCACATCATAAATTTTCAGTCAAGTTTCATAACCATACATGAAGTGTAACGATGTATTTCTTTTTAATATTTTTTCTTTGATCTAGTTAACTGACAATCCGTTTCAGTGAAAACAGGTAGGTCCTCGTTTCTTATTTGAACATACATTATTACCAATCATATTATATAACTAGATATGTAACATTACTGATATGATATATCATTTATATGCTATCAGTAATAATATTGCGTTTGCTTAGCGATCGGCTATTTCCCCTGGTATAAAGTTCCATTGATTGAGATATGATAAATTATTAGCATGAATCATCCATGTACAATTCAGCGACTGTACGAACAAATGTAATTTCCTTTTATACAAATGTATTTACAAAATATACTTGTTTATTAATTGTATGTTTAGTTATATCAAATTTGGATTCTGGTTGTAACAATTTAAATACAGTATCGCCCGTTAAATTACCTACGATCAGTAATAATTTTATTTATAAAAATAATAGTATCGGCTGTCGATCAGGTAGCAATAATAGTTATACTAATCACAATTTAACTTCTCTTCATGTTAATTTTATAATGCTTATTTTGCGCGCTAACATTCCGTTTTGCCGCCATTGTCAACACTTACGGCTTGCGTATTTTCAAAATGTCGATCCTGTACATTATAGCTCACGTATTTTGAAAGTCACTGCGTGCACTACCTATTTATTCATTGACGGTTTAAAAAAAAACGAGGAAGGGGACGACAAATTTACCTTGTCTTTGGAAAACATTGGGTAAAAGATGCAGAATTGAAATTTGAGTTAGAAGAATCAAACAAACTTAACGTATAAGATATCCTTTATGTCTTGTGACGTACACGTGCGAGAGCACATATGTATGTCTGCGTGTTTATTTCAGCTTTCATAGTCTAACCGTTCACCTGATCTGCATGGAATTTTGCATAGCCCACATTATTGAGACGATCATGGAATATTTCTTGACCCATTATTGTACAAATAAGTTTGGGAAGACATTACTTTTCATCCATAAAAATTTAAACGATTCATCTGATGACACGTAGCCTATATTATGAAGATAAACATAGGCTACTTACTCCGGTATTACATAAGAGGTTATAAAAATTCACGCCACGATGAATAAATCGGTGGTTTATCTTTGGCCTCTCCTCCACGATAACAGAACTGGTTTTAAAATCTAAAAATCACCTAACATAGTCGAGATCCATTCGGTATAGAATGAGATCGCTCTAAAAGTTTCTATTATTTTTATGTATTCTATTCCATATTATTCATTATATTTATGTCAATCGCGGGATTTTTTTTAACTATCTAAAAAGTCCTCAACCAATTGATAACGATGAGTCTGATTAATTGGCTGTTTAGCGATTTAGTCCGTTCGCTTGTCAGATAACTGTCATCTCTGTATACTGTACCATGGTCGATTCGTCGAATACTTAGACGTACAATGTAAATGGTTACGGTTGCAAACTCCATCCGACAAGGTTACGAGCACTGCGACGTGTCGGTTAATACGTAATGGACGACAATAATAAAGGAGCTGTGACGGTTGTGGCTTCGATAAAAACGGAACGGGTTGCTATTCAGATGAAGTTTGGTTTTCGCGCGTTTTTTGCTGTCACCGCGTCACACGCGTCTCGAAAGCATTACGCGCTGGAAATCCCAACATTTGATATCGCCGTATAGAAATAAACAAACACTTGAGCTACCTAATCGTAAGTGTAATGACAAAACGTATTGTCTTTGAATTGCATCAGTTTCCTTTTTTTTACTAAAAGGCGGGAAAGCTTTCTTGACACAACGACACTAAATTCACGTCCTGGAGTTGAAGTTCTTTCGCCCTTAAAAAAAAAAACAAAATCATTATACGGTTTTAATGTACTTTGTAAAGTTTTGTCAAAGCAGATTTTCATTTCGCTGAACAGGTTTGGCGGAAAATACTTTATATTACTGACATGTGCGTAGTCGCTCGCGTCCTTAACGAGTGGCACACCATGCCGAAGATCCGCAACTGAAATTGATTGAAGAAAACGCGCAGTCACACCTAAACTGCATTTTAAATAATCAATCACATGTAAGCCGAAATCACGCTGCGTCGGTGCCAGCAACAGACAGTCCGTATTGATCGTAAAATAATACGTTTCCTGAACAAGACCAGTCGACACAAACCTCACCTGTACCCATTCAATAGTAAATGAGGACGTCCACGTTTTGCGCATTATATTTTAACGCCGAAACGTAACATCGGCCGCCGAAATTCGTTCAAGAGGGTTCGGACAGGCCTATCAATCACTAAACAATAAGAAAGTGCTAAACGCTACCACAAACAAATAAGGTCGAATAACACACAATGTAGTAATGGATTTAATGTCGATAAGATTTTATTAAAGTATAAAATTGTAGATATATAACAGAGCCACAGGCACTATGAAGATAGTCTTCGTTCACATAATATGATATCCTTAAAAAAACGCCGAACGTTATTTGATACGTTTTTACTTCACAAAATTCTAAATAGCTAAACAGTTCTGCACTGTTGGCTAAAATCCCCCGTATCTCTCGTTCACGCCTGCTCAAGCGCCCTTCACGTAGAAACACAAAGATCGAAGTCTATAAGTTACCAAGTTCTAAAAAAAATTATACTCGCAATTGGTATTTATATCGCTCTCATCAAACAAGTTGTGCCGAATTATTGATTAGAAACAAATGTTAATTGCGGTCTTTTGTTTTACCTGTTTACTGTGCTTTTATGATTTGTTTCAGTTGATAACTATTTGATTTTTGTATTTAAGTTTTTGTCTACGCTTTGATGTGTGAAATGTTATAATTGTTCATTTATTTTTCGGCACTATAGGTCTATTGCATGTCTATTATTTAATGATTAAAAATTGTAAATGACTGATTGTTGCCATAGTAAAAGTATAAAAAAAAAGATTTGCGCTAAGGAGCCGTGTTGTCGTCTCATTTTCCCCAGAAGAAGAAATGCTTTGCAATAAATATCGACGTTCAGCTGTGGGCCCAAATGCAACGTAATTTTCAATCGACACTGCAATATCATTGAGCATTATCACGTCGAAATTCCGTTGAGTAAATTCGACATGATGTGTCCCTACCCTTATGCCGCGTAAGCTGACTTACAATGATCGATTATATGCCTTTCATCGCAATGACTAGAGAATATTTGTAATTTTAAGTGAGTGCTAATGAGTAGCGGTTGCCGTGGTTGCATCTTATTGAGCATTTAGTTTTGAAAAAAAATACATAATAGGGAACTTCCTTTTAAGTTGGCCCTAATGAGATTAAGTTGGCAACGGCTTTGATTGCGTCGATCGCTGTTTGTTTTTCTTATGTTGATTTGGATTGTAGAGGTTTAAATGCAAGGCGTAAATAGATTTTTTTTGGTCGTTTTGTACAACGGCTCCCCCGCAGAAAATGGTATTTTGACTAAGGATTGTAGATCGTATTGCACTTATTCAACATTGTATCTTTTTCTGAAATAAATATTATTATTGCTCGTCGTTGTAGTTTTTTTCAAGGAATGTTTTGGAATAAAAATATTAGATACTAGCAATGTGTTGATACATAAGTAAGCTAGTCTAAATTTGTTTCGACATTACTCATAGTTTTCTACTTTATTTTTATACTTATGATAGAAAGTTATCGAACATTATAATTCAAAAAATAATATATATTTAATCATGTCAGGTATTTTTTAAATACAGATAATACTAATGATAATATCCTATTTAAATTACATTATTATTGCTTTATTAATGTTAAATATGAAAACCGGAATAAAATTAAGACAAAATAGACTATTAGAAAACTGTCAAGAATGTGTTATGTATGCGAATTTGTGCGAACAGTGGTATTTTTTCTTTCCTTTATTATTTCGCTTTGTTTCGAATCAGGTTGTATCTACTCGGCCAACAGACGACTGAATTAGTTTTTTAACCAACATAAACCACACCTTCTGCGCCTCGAACGCGTTAAGCAGTCAGCTTAATCAGACGTCGTCGCCGCATCTACGGCATAGATCATCGCAGCCACGCATCTGCACCGGCGCAGCGCGAACGGCTCCCGGTCCCGAGCCGCTCGCGCACGAAAAAGGCAACGGAACGGTATAGCCTCGACAGATCGAAATTCGCTACAAAGACAACACGTTACGTACGACGTTCTCGTCGACTAATATAGACCGTCTCGTTGTCGATGGTGAGCGCTATGGTGTTTTTTTCCCCTCCTTCGTGTAAGTTTTTCAACCGCGCCGGCCCCGGGCACCGACGCATCCGGATTCCGCGAGGCGGATGACCCGTGTACAAATTAGGCTTTGCGCGTGTGCGCCACCGGCGGCGACTCTCGTTGTGATATATACAAAGTTAAAGAAAAATAAGCTGTTATCAGTATCACATTACTAAAAGGTTATCGTAAATAAATGGAACGCATATTTCTTATTAAGGACTCTTTATATGTATAAGGCACGATCGACTCCCACGTGTTCGTTTTTTTTTTTTAAATAAATGGCTTGTCTTCCGTGCATTTTCACTTAAATTAACCTATGCAAATTTAACATCTTACCAATAGAATTTTGAGATGTGATAATAACCTTAATTGATAGGTCTCCGTTAAGTCCGTTAGATCCAACAATTTTTTTGCTACATCATTTCATTATTATAAATTCGACATTAAAAATTTTGCATTTTAGCACCTCATTTAAAAAGAAACTGGCGAATTTTGTCACATTCGCATCCTTTATCGTTAGGCCCGTGTTGATCCACCATTTTTGTTGTTACGTTATTCATTTTATATGTTTTAATTCAAATTATAAACAGTTTGTCATCCGCGCATTCGTTCAATACGTCTGTTGATAGTATGGCGCGAAATTTAAAATATCCACGTTCCATTTTTATATTATCACATAGCACAAGTCTGTGAGTCTTTCTTTTTGCCAAGTTTCATGCTTTTAGGCACAGACCACAGAAACAAATATTTCTGTGTTCTGTAACTCTAGGTAGAATGGTAAGTACTCTAAGCTTTACTTTACTTATGAATTTCAAAATATAAGGCGTAAATGGCCGTATTTTGACCGTATTTTTGATTACGTTGACTTAGAAGCTTAATTTTTGTGCAGCTTGAAGGAATCGCAGACAAATGTATTTCATGTTAATTTGAAGGTTTTTGTCAGGAACGCGTTGAGGTACCACGCATTCCCGACTGAAACGTCCGTATATCCGTATGTCCGTCGAGAGCCGATGGGCGTACGGAGAACGAAGTGATCCTATAAATGTTGCTTTTTTAATTTAGAGATACGGAAGCCTTAAAATCGGAAAAAAAAAATTTAAAAACGCTCAACACATAACCCTATTACGTAACAGATCAAGTAAAAAATTAATAGTATATAATGAGAGCAAAACGGTCACAGGCACATAACGACAACGCGTGTCAGCAAACACAGATGTGCCCGCAGCGGCACATGTGTGCAAACAGAAGGGTTCACATCTGGGTGCACGCGCACGCACCGCGCGGCGCGGACGCTCCTGCGCGATCGATATCATTAAGGATCTTTTCGACGACATCGGCCGTCGGTCGTGTTGTGTAAATCTGTTCACCGTTCTGTGAAGTATATGTAATCTGTGAGCGTTTGATTTACGTGTACTGATGATGTTGAATGACGTTCATCGTATATCATCACTGATCGCGATGCGCAAATTTTATTGACATTTCGTTGATTGTGTTAGTATTATTGTTAAACGATATTATATTCGTGACTCTATTATTTATGGTTTCGATTCCTAGTTAGATAAATCGGGTATGTGTGTCAAACGACATTTTTTCATGTTGTCTGAATTTATGGTTTGGCCGGGTATCTCGGCGTGATTATTTTAATTACTCGTGCCTATTGCAAAAAAAAATTGTAATATAGCATTTAACGCAATAAAAATTATATCGTTAATAAACAGATTACTCAACAGACTTATCGAGTTTTATTCCTCAACTCGTGCAACGTTAGTGTTTATCAAACGATAAATAAGTTCAAAGGAACGCCTGTATTAGATAAAGGCGTTAATAATGTATTAAAACTTGCACGTATTCAGAAAATAATGGAAATCAATCATAAAAATATGTACAGGTGTGAAGGAAAATAAAAAAAAAACTTTATAATTCTTAAAATACCTCATTATATTATTATGAATAATATCACTCGTTCGAAGCATAGTTTTTTTTTTTGAACGCTGGAATACAGCCTATAACGTGTCCAAACGTGACGGTCTATTCAGGAATTTACTATTTTACTGTTGATTTACCGATGATTTGCATTTACACCATTGTACTGACACAGTTCGACCAGTTATTGGGGTTTTAATAATCTGAGTACGGGATAAAGATGCCTATGACCGTTAATGTTAATACTGACGATTAATGTGCGTTTGAAGAGTTTATTCACTTAGTTTCATTCTTTGCTGTAAAATTTCTATATCTAGGTCCAGCCTCATTTCATTGAGTAATTTCTCAAGACGTCGCCTAGTACAATGGTAAAAAGTCAATGTGAGAGTAGATATCCCTGTTTCACAACTTTTCCTTTCCTGATACTTTGAGTTTTTTGTACAAACCGTAAGGTTGACGGGTGTTTTTGATGTAAAAATTTGTTCAGTCAATTCAGCTTTATAAAGTTGATAAAGGTATACTTTTTTCCGAAAATAAAGTAAACAAATCATGATTATCTTTTATCGTTATAATTACATAACTCAATACTTTGCTCAAAGCGTGCGCTTCGAAGTAATCGTAATTTATCGCTATGACACCTTGATTAACTATAATAATTTTTATCTTGACGTCATTAGCTAAGAAGTCACGAAATCAACAGCACCACGCCAACGTTTCGCTCCAAATTTAACCAATTTTACATTTCACATTCGCCTCGCTTAAATCTTGAAAAAAATAAATATATCAAAACAATTTCAAAAAGAGATAGCGTAGTAGAGGCACCACATATAATACATTTTCTTTGGCTGTTCTAGAAATCACCAATCATTTGCATGGCTGAAAGAAAATGCATGTGCTTAAATAAAAAAAAAGTTGAATAAACCTTTTTTGACATCAAGTTCTCTCTCACAGACGTATTATAATTTCTAGTCAAATTCACAATAGTGTCTCATGGAATAAAGTCAGACTTCTACTACAAATAACAATAAAAAAAACTTATATGTATTTGTGTGCATTTTGATAGGTCAGATTATAATTCCTTTTTAACTAGCAAATTCATTTATATCGACACTTCTTGTTTTTTTGGTTAATAATTTACCGTGTTTTCTCCGCGTTTGATTTTCATATATAAAGATATAACTAAGTTAGCTTTGTTCAATTATTCAAGTAGGTAATAATTGAAATCGAATTAGTGTTTAAGTTTGTACATAGCTATACCAATTCTTCTTTCTTTAATCACCGCAATATCATTAATAATGTGTATAATTATATCGGTATCCAAAAAAAAATGCCAGAATAGTGTAGCGTTATGCATGTGAATAAACAGTGAGAGACATCTTTGGTCGTTCACGGCCACATGTGCGCTGTGCAACCATTAAACCATAAAATTATAACCGGCCAAGTGCGTGTCCGACCACGCACGGTGTAGGGGTTCCGTATCCACCCAACCCAATATGCAGACCAGAAAAGGGATTTAATGGCTAGCAACTGCATGTAAGTAATTTTCAATGAAATTTGTAAAAAATTTGCTTTTTTTTTTTCCAAGTACATTTTATAAGTTGGTCGACTATTACTCGTTCACTTGTAATCTACTTAGGTATGATAGTTTTTCCTTTAACTTCATTATATACATTAGACTCTAACGAAAATTACCACTTTAAAGCTTAAGTTTTTGCAAACGGATTCCTGAATCGAAAAATAGTTTTCACACGTTCTTAATGTTTTTGACAAAAATCTTAACTAACGATACGGTAGACGAGAAACGAAATTGATCCCCATTTTGCATTTGGTACCCTAAAAAAATCTTTCTTATTTTCAAGATTTAATTTTACCACTCAGTCGACGCGATTAATATCGTGCCCATACTATTTCCAGAACTAAGATTCTCTCTGAGCCGAGTCACGGACGGATAGACAGACAGACGGAAGGACGGACATGGCGAAACTGTTAGGGTTCCTTATTGACCACGAAACCCTAAAAAGCAGATATGTTCGGTTTTTTGAATGTGGACTCGATCCGCTTTTTTTGTGATCATATTATGTGCTTCGGCATGCCTAATATTAAATACAGCCGCCATCTTTACAAGTGCATCCGTTTTATAAGCGTGTAAATACGAGCCACGTCATTATTTTTATGTGATCGAGGATTGTCGCATAATTTAATTTACAGATTTTAATTTTATCGATTAAGGGGTGTATTAGTGCCGATACAGGGGGGAAGTGGACTACTCCCGGTCATCATATAATCCCCTCCTTCCCCCGACCCTCCCAACCCTGACACAACATCGAGGCTCTTTATTTTGACCGATTTTAAAATTTGAAGATCGCCATCTACCAACCAAAGTCATCATTACCTGTTCATAAGGATGTTTATTACCTCATCGCTACCTATACTCAGAAAGTACTGCATTTGAATACCCGTTGAAGTTTTTTCGTGTAAAAACATGTTAATATTTCATGAAGTACAATTTTAGACATATTTATTTTATATTATTGTAGACGACACATTTAACTTGTTGCCGACTGGCTCTCTTGTTGCATGTGCTGCTGACACAGCTGTTCTGTGTCAGGGTAAACTTAGTGTGAAGGCAAAATAAAAATTCTGAGTAGTTAAACAATGAATGTTTGGGTTATATATAAATCTATTGTTAATACTTTTGGTGGTTATATAATTTTTATAGTAATATAAAATGTTTTATAATCAACAAGGTAATGAATAGATTTCGATATAGTAAATGTAATATACATAGTAATATGATATCCGAGTATCATGTTGAAGATGTGAGTAATAAATTGATATATTTTGTCTTTCATGAGTTATACCATTACCAAATGTAAAAAAAAAAATCGTGCGTATACTTATGTACACACGTGAGAAGTTATACTTCTTTGGCATCATTAAAAATAGTCTTTAATTGCATGCAAATAATTAATTACAATAAAATAATAAAAGGACTGAAAAAGGATAGTCAACACAGTCGATAAAGTTCAGTTTAAATTTTAAAAATTAATTAAACAAATATTTATTTTCTTACATTAAGTATAACATAAATTCTCTCATTATTCGAAATTCTAATTCGAATTCGAAGCGGGCAACTTCAACCTGTTAATTTTGTGTTACACTGATGCGCGCGCATCTTAAAATTTCATTCTCATCATTTTTTCGTAACGCGCCTAAATAAGTATAACTTATTTGTCCTCAATATATAACAATATCTATCCTCAGAAAAAAAAAATATATTGCGTGATTTTTTTTGCATCATTTTGGAAATGACTAAAATATAAAAATTATTACTCAATAATAAAATATCTTTGAAACACTATTCTAGACACCAAAAAAACACCCTAAACTGATAAATGTATATAAATGATCAGTAATTATATGATTCATCGTAATTATTACGGAAAGTGATTATCGATTGTTATCTATTTTACGTGCCAAGATTTGGAGATGATCTATATTCAAGGTGATGTAAAATATTTTGTATATTTCATTCGGATGCGCTTATTTCTGACGGTTCTGTATGAAGTCTATTCCCTCAATGATCAATGTAACATCGATAGATCAATCGGTCAGAGTACTATATTGCTCACTAGATTTTTAATATGATCAAATATACTTAGTTGGAATTAAAGTTTTGTCGTCTTCTATCTTAGGGTTCCCTTGCCACCGACACTGGAAAACTACGTAGACGTGATGACTAGTGCATTACGAGGTTCTATATATATTTTTATTCTGCGGTTCTGCCGTTTAGCTCGTGACGAGTATCAAGTCAGGATCTTCAAGTCAAAGAGTTTTTTCTCTACATCTTTAAGACCGCGACACGATTCTAAAGGATTCTATGTAATATTATATGAGTAAAGAAAAAAATAAACAAGTAAATTTATTCAATTGAAGAAGTAGCTACCTGATTACCTCGGTCACAACCTCGATGCTCGTTTAAAATTCAACGGTTATAATAATACGTCCGACTGAACGAGGAGTTGTTCAAAGTTATCGACGAGATTCTCTAACGTGGTAACATCGTAGATTATGTCCGAATAGCAGGTGCAAGGAGGCACGTGAAATGGGCGAAGTGTTAAGATAATAATTATTATCAGCAATCGAGACGGCCAGCTGGTTGATAAATATTTTTGTTACTGGTATGAAATATATTTTACAAGGGAACATGAAATCGCTACGGTGAGAGAATGTTTATTTATGCTTTTACAAGAGCAATAATACCGAAAATTTTAAGGTGTGAAGTTAGGTACGAGTTGCATGTTAGCTCTTAGGATGTGAAGTTTGGTACGAGTTGCATGTTAGCTCTTAAGGTGTGAAGTTAGGTACTAATTGCATGTTAGCTCTTAAGGTGTGAATTTTGGTACGAATTGCATGTTAGCTCTTAAGGTGTGAAGTTAGGTACTAGTTGCATATTAGCTCTTAAGGTTGTAAAGTTACTTACGAGTTGCATGTTTGAATATCAAGGTCATATTTTTGGTGGCCAGGCGTGTATAAAAATTATAAAGGGTTCTCTTAGATTGTAAATAAAACTACCAGCTCTTTAGAATTTGGCAAACATTACGAGCGATTTCGTTGTAAGCATTATTATTGTAAGATATTCTTATCTTCATAGTTATGGATACGTATTAGAACTAGTCAGAGATATTTAATATAAATTTCAATGATATGACGGAACAGGAAACAGTTCGTGTAATCGAAAGCGTTTTTATGTTACATCTAGCCATTGACAATGGTCTTACATAGACTAAATGCAGAACTTAATAATTGTTAGTAAGATGGTAGGAGTTTGAACGAAGTTTTGCTCGAACTCTTTTTGTTATCTAATTACTAAAACGAAGGACTGAGCGTTCTTACTAATCGTACCTACTAATGTATGTACGTAAAACGTACGTAGTAATATATAGCCGATATCTCAAACAGTGGTCATACAACTTTTTAGCCCGTTCCTTTTTGGCTGTCGAAGTCCTCTACACAACAAGCCAGCGGTCGACTTGTTTGGTTATTGATACCGAATCCGGTGAATAATAAAGCTGATGTAGAACAAATAAAATCACCCTCAATCAATAACGATATTCATAAAACATTTTTAAATGAAAAACAAGAAACGCTGGGCGGTCGAAAGAAATATAAAAAGATGTGATTCCTAAGTAAAATTATTAAAGTTTCAGCACCGCATATGACTCATATGCTAGAAGTGGATGGATCCGAGTGGAAACAATATGTAACTGCTAGAGTATGGACAGCTGTTAAATTAAGAAAAGTGTGTGTACTTTTTATTATTTAACTATTTTGTTTCGGCGCTTGCGCAATCGTCAGTTTTCTTTTTATTTAACAATGCAATTTCTCGTCTTCGTAACGTGAGATGACTAATATCATGTATTATGAACCTTACCGTCTAAGAGCAAGAGTCGTGTTGTCCTAGGCTCGTGAACTTTATTGACTAAGATCGCTTACCTTGTTGCTTAGGATCAAAAATCTTGTTATGTAGGGTCGTGAACCTTGTTGTCCAAGGTCGTAAATCTTATTGTTTAGGATCACGAACCCTGTTGCTTAGGATCAAAAATCTTGTTATGTAGGGTCGTGAACCTTGTTGTCCAAGGTCGTAAATCTTATTGTTTAGGATCACGAACCCTGTTGCTTAGGATCAAAAATCTTGTTATGAAGGGTCGTGAACCCTGTTGTCTATGGTCGTAAATCTTATTGTCTAGGATCGCGAACCTTGTTGCTTAGGATCGTGAACCTTGTTGTCTAAAGTCGTGAACCTTATTGACTAGAATTATGAGCCTTACAGAACACACTATCATATTGTCGGATCTGTATTAGGAGATTATATTTTATGAAAAATAATAGAAATAGGCAGTTCTCGATTTATCCGATTCAGAAGATCATGGACCATAATAAAAACTATTTTTCTTGACAATACGAAGCATCACGATTAAACCGAAACAATTGCTCATAAAAATTAATTTAGCAAATACTTACTCACACCGTTCTAATTAGTCTAACGTAGACTAAAACAGCAAATAACAGGTGTGACGTCATATTGTCGGCCGGCGTTGTCGATTTTTGCGTTGCGCTGTCGTTTGATTGATATGCGTCAACTAGTTGGACATCTTTTCCTGTCCGTTTGTGACGCCGCGCCGCTTCGATTTGCGTAAGTCTTAAGCGCTGAAGAGCGTCATCGCAACGTGACGTCGCGTCCGTACGAGAAACGATGGCCTAATTACAGGGGGAATTAAAAAAAAACGAAGTTTGACATCGGAGTAAAATGATGTCTTCGGTTTTGGGTAGCGATAGATTTGAACTTTCAATGTAATAAAATCAAATATTAAATGCATTTGTATTATGATTATTCTTATAGTGACCTAAATAGTGTTTCGTTACACTGTTTTTTTAATAAAGAAGCCTTCCGGCGTAGTAAAGAAAATAAAATTCACAACATAGCTTAAATCGTGAATTAAAAAAAATTGACCTTACTTTTTGTTATCAATCACAAATACCATTTCTAATATTAATCAACTACTCAATAATGACATGGAAATGCCAAGGATAGCTTATAAAAAAAATTTCATTGCACTCCTATAATCTGTCACAATCCCAGCTACATCTATCTTGCCGTGCATATGCTTGGGGATGATAAGTTCATTACGGATGTCTGTCCATAATAAAGTTCTCGTCTCCGTCCCAATGACGACAAATGCATTTGCCTAATGCACTGGTCGTCAGGCATTTTTGCTATTGATAAGAGCAAGCACAACCCTATTCGCTTCATTTCCCGCACTAGCTCTCCATTTGTAATTATAGTCACCACTCAAGTAGACACATTCAACTCTGTCACCTCCTGTAAATAATTATATCGCACGCATTAATGCTTTGTCTTTGTCACACCAATGACCTATGTCGCGCCAGTATTTGCTTTCATTAAATTTGATTTCATGAATATTAAGCGCTTATTTATTATTTAGCCGCGTATAGTTCAAGCCAGATAGACTAGGAGGAATGAATGCTCTCATTCAAATTTAAGATTTACTATGAATAGGAGTAATATAATTATAGTCTTAATATAATAAAATAATAGAAATAATAGCCTATTGATTTTTTCATTAATTTATAAATTAATAAATGTAATTAAAAATTACTTTATGCGACCAAAACATTTATGCAGTAGGTACTGAAATTCAAAGAATATTTTTTAAGTACGAACCATAAAACCAAACGAAGCCATGTAAGTGTCTACATACCTAAATAACGCCGCCGGCGTCAGATCGAATCGGTATTATAGTGTTGAGCGTGACGAAACATAATTAAGGTTCTTCACACAACACGTAATTTATTGAGAGAAATATATGTGTGTATATATAATCGATCTGCGATTCGATTAATCGCCAACTTTGTCGTCTTATTGCCGACTATTGGAATCGAATCGTTGGCGCCGAAGTAAAGGCGGCGTGAAATGGACGCGCCGTCTGGATAAAATCATAGCAATAAAATGGCCGCCGATGCATCCATTTCGTAACGTTTGCTCGGTTAAGTTTTATTTGGTTTTACACGCGGTTTCCTCGGGATATTGCAGTTTTATTGAGCGCACCCCCGCTCGCCTGGTAGTGTTGCGCGATTGCCGTGCTGATTGAACGATTGAGTCATTAAATTACGGTTGCACTCGGGCAGTTTTCTTTGCACGCTATTGAAAAGCGACATTTAGATATATATAATGAAGTACAATTAGAAATCTAATCGAATATTGTGTAATTTCAAATACTTGTTCTGAAAATGTAATAAAACAATGTAAATTATTAGAAATGTAAATAGATATTACATATTAATGCTATTGGTATTCCTTTTACTAAAAGTTTCTAATTTTTAAAATAACCACATTGTTGTACCAATAAATGAGGTGCAACGTCGTAAAAATTACAGTAGAACGATTTAATTAGCTTTTCCTGTCGCCAACTCTCGCTAACTCGGTTTCAAAGGAAGATATCAAAAAACATTGTCTTTGAGGCATGTCTCTAATGTTAGAAGAAAATCTTATATTACTATTTAACTCACGACCACTAGAAAAATTAATCACCAAACAGTTATAATCGCTGCGCAGGTATAATTAAAAAGTCTTTTCGATTTTACCTCATTAAAAATTATAATTCGACCCTGATTAATCACCCATTATTTTAAATAACAAATTTTCTTTTTTTTAACTAAAAACCCTTCAAATCCATATTGTTCCTCTAGATTATTTTATCTTAACACTTTAAGCGTATGTAGTCGTATCATGTGTTAAGTGAATGCTCTACTTTCCAACTCCTGCAATCTAATCTTATAGATTCCATAGATCAAGTCATCTCGAAGAATATTGAAGTACCAGTATATTCTGAGTTTGGCGCATCGCGTAATGATGTCGCAATCTCGTAAACGCGAAACGATTCTGTCGGTATCGACACGACGTCATAGTCACGTCTATCGAGAGCATGCGGCGGCAGCCCCCGTCACCGTCCCGATTTTGACGTCATAGCGACACCGAATCGATCATTTTAAATTTGCGTTTAAAACGATTCAGTATCATTTCGTTCGATTTTATTCAAATATCGATCTGCAGGTACCCGCAACTTAATTCGCTCAACCGCTTCAATCGTCAACTAACAACAGCGTCTAAATTGCTCTTCAATTCCTTGATATTAGCATAAAATCGCCAAGCACCGAACAGCGGTAACGGGTCGTCCGGCCGTATCACGACGGACGTGTCGAACACGTGATAATCTCTATACTATACGCATCCATGAGATCTCGTAGAACGATCACAGTTTTGTATGTAAATGAGTTTGATTACACCGTCCGTTATTCCATTTTATCCGATTTAAAGATAAAAGCTTGTGATTGATCATGAGAAGATTTAATACATAAAAGATTATCACTTTATAAATATTGATTGATTAGCCTAATATCGAAAACCTTACATAAGTCATGCAAAACTAAAACTGCCCACTTTTCACATTGCAGTGTAGATATCTACAGCGGATGTCTAACGCCGAGTTGCACCATGAGTAAAAACGTAATCCAACTTGGTAAATTGTCTATACATTAGCTGTCAAATCTTACGGATTAATGTTACTATTATAATTATGTTTTTAATTTTTCTTGCAACCCCGCCGTAAGCCTGTTGAATGTCGCTCGCAACGCATTTTATTGTATGCTATAAAAATCTCAAACTCTTTCGGCGTATACAGAATTTCGTATTTTTTTTAGGTTATGCAGCGTCGCAATTAGTGGTAACCCTTATATTGCGAATAATTTTTATCATTAAACAATTCAATAGTGTGTACCTATCCTAATTCTAAATTTTGAGTAAATTGAATATGTTAATTTTTTGTGTCTATTTTTTAATTTATCTTTCTCACCTCCCCAAGAGACTTACAAAAATAGATTTAACAGTAGAAAAAAAATAGTTTTAGTAGTAGACATTAATCGCTATTCTGAATGTAAATGTGATCTGATAAAATTTAACCTCTAATATATGACGACGTCGCAAAGATTTCGTGTTCCATATAGAATGAACATAGTTTAGTATGTATAAGTGGCTGTGTTATAATTATTAATAGATATGTTCAAGCAGACTCGTTTTATGCCCCTATTAGTATTCGCCACCAAATCTGATACCCAAAAACACGCACCAAAAACATGTACCATGAATTGTAATTGATAGAATTCGATAAACGCTCTGATTCGGTCGCATTGTGCAAATATCAATCGCTGAAGGACACAGACTACCAACAACATACTGGGCGACCATTGACGATTCCGCATTGTGGTAACTTCTACTCACCACTTGATGATTATAAATTAACCTATCTGCATTCAGTTTACTCTCTTCGTTTACACGTGAGTGAAAGACGTTAAATCAGGTTTCCACTATTTATTCACATCGTATATTACACACAGCTAACACACGTCGCAGGTCCACAACGGAAGAGGGAGGTCGACGTTGCAATCACAAAAACCGATAAAATTATTATTTTGGGTTACCACACGCATCGACAGTGATATTGGAGAAGGAAGGGGACGAAAATCTAGTTTTGCGCTTTTTACTCATCAATACAATAAGTCGATATTTCAAAATGATTTGAAGTAACCTGATAGCCGAGCAGGTCAATCCCAAGGGCTTTTTTTATTAAGATATTCAGACACGGTATAATAACCCTTGCCTTATAACATTCTGTTAACGAAACATTTGAACTCTTAAAATGGTCAATTTTGAATTGAACAGCTGGGATCTTATTATAAAAGCGGCACACACTACTCCTTAAGTACCGTAAACACTACCTCCTTTTAAACTCATTTTTAAGTATAAGTAACTTTTAAAATAAAATTAGCGTTCCACTTCCTCCTTTTAACGGTTGTTCGGTCTAAAACCCGTTAAAAGGAAGGAACTTGAAGTCCCAAGTTGAAGTGAAGCTGTGCAATACGATTATCTAATTCCCATTTATCGCAGTTTAAATATTCTACTTGCGATTTTATTTCTTCGTCATACATGCAAACGACAAACCTGTTTATCATTTATGGTCGTCTGATAATGGCTGCCGCATGTCAAATTATAATGGATACACAGTGTTAATTCACTCGACTATAGTTAACATTTCAAATGCGATCCATTAAAAATACCGTCGTTCTCTTGGCGCATTGATCGCCAATGTTAAAAAGCGGATGGGCCTGTGCGCCAGCGCATCAAGGAAGCGACCGCTATCGCGTTCGGCATAACGCCGTCACCGAAGCGTGAACGACACGACACATCCTTGTAAGGTCGTCAGACCGCATTTATTTACACCCGCAAGCTCTCCGCTTCGGACCCGTTCGTTCTGGGACAATTAAATCGGCCGGGACGCCGTGGCGCCATCTGTTTTGATCGTCCGTAACGGACCGTATCGGTAAGATAAAAATAACGCATAAAAATACCACGGCTAAATACGGTTTTATTATGTTAATAACAAACATTTATACGCGATATCGGAGAACGCGTTATTACGTCGTATCACAGATTTATTTCAAGTTTTACTTTTTGAATAATTTTTCTAAATATTTTGAACTTCTTTTTTTTTCAAAATGTATGTTGCTCGACTCGTAATGAAAAAGCCTTCGAGAGTGCTTTACGAGCGATAAACTTTTTTTGCCTCTTGTCAGCGACTATTTCTTTCGCCGTACTTTCGTTTGGCAACATTTCATACCGTTGTATAGTTAATTCGGTGAATTAATTATACTTATCTATTAATTTTGTCAGCTTCAAAAACTAATTTAATGTAAGAGAAACGACAAAATATTAAATAGTTTAGAAAACCGTTCCCGCCAAACAACTCTGCTAAGTTTAAGAACGCTGTCACTTGTGAAAAATCCTATTAATTTAGTCTTTTTAGGGTTCCGAGCTAAAATAGCATAAACGGGACCCTTATAGTTTCATCATGTCCTTCCGTCCGTCCGTATGTCACAGACATTTTGTTCAAAAACTACAAGATGTTTATTGATGTAATTGACAGTGTAGTTGTCTTGTATAAGCCGCTACTTAATTTGGTAGTTAAATAACAAAAGTAAACGTTTCTAGGGGGGCATTCCATACATATAATAGAAGCTGAATTTTTTTTTCAGTAAACATCAACGTATAGCACATATGTCGACAGTTCTTGAAAAAACACTTTAAGGTTTTTAAGCAATTTTTTTGATTATGTGAACGATTTCGGAAAGAATCGCTTTGAAAATAGCAGAAATTTTGTCCCCCCTTTATTTTCTAAACCGTATTTCCAAATGATATTAAAAAATAACAAAGGAATGCTAAATAAATACTTTCAATGATAATTATTTTCAAGGTTATCGGATGTACAGTTTTTGTGTTATCTCCAAAAAACTGCGCTTCTTAACAAAAGGACGTAAGTGCCATGAAGATACGCTCTTTTGCTGGTACACTTTAATTTATACCAGTTTCAGAGTATAATATTCGACATACCTACTTGTTTCTCTCACTAAACTGCTTATAACTATTCGGTGTGGGAAAAATGGAAAAAACCGTAACAATGTAGTTTTTTCATTTCTAGTGCATTTTTTTCGGAACCCTAAAGTGAGCATTGTCCGAAATGCTCTTACCCGGTTTTTTTATTATTAGCGTTACAACAAGTAGTTTACTATTGAAAATGGCTGTTTCAAACGATCTCATTAAATTATAATTAATAAAAACTACAATTTTATTGACTAAAGTGAGACTCATAAATAGTGACGACTTCTAGTAGCAATATTCTTTTGTTTTCATCAAAATTAAATGTAAAAATTATGAGGTTTTTCATTTTTTTTTTTATATATTCTTTTAGCATGTAATGACTGCTCACACTTAATAGAAATATGTAGGTTGGTATTTGATTAAATAAACTACTGCAGTAACATAAAAAAAAAAAAACCACAAAATTTGAAACACTTTCAAAGAATGTAACGTAATATTATTTTACTCAAAAATATATCTGACAATACTAGTGATGATAAATAGTTTGCCAAAACTACTAACCTTTTGGGTTTTTTTATTGACGAATGTGATTCTATGACATAAAACGTCGCTCTCGGCGATGTGTTTCACATCGATATTTTTAGAAATACACAACAGAATATAAATATTACGTATTTTCCCAAAAGACAAAAACGAAAGAAACTTTTCATCTAACTCTCAAGATGCGTCCCTTCGCAAACGGAACGAAACCAAGACGTTCTTAATGATTATTTATCGCCCACCACTAGGCACGCTATAATAAAGTCGGTCAAAGTTCGAGTCAGTTGTACCGATTTCTTTTCATCCCACCGCTGAGCCACATCCTCCCTCAGTTTTTTAATTCAGACTGAGGTGCGTCGACCACTCCTCCACTTTGGCACAGTGCTATACGGAGACTGCTAATGACATTGTTAACGATACGGTAACAAAATCCGAGGTAGGTGGGTTCCACGCGGCTTCACGTGCACCCCAAGGCACAAAGCGGGGGTTTTTACATTGATTCTAATTTAAAATTTCATCAGTCGATTCATCCGTGACCAGCGTTCGAAGTACCTTAGGGTTCTTTGCTTTCTGCAAGGGAAACGCCCTTGCCTCTAAGCCATCGCCGCTCGCAATAACAAGGCTACACACTGAATGTTAGTGACGTGACATGTGACTATTCGATGGCGGACAATCGTTCAGCAAGTTACCCCCATGCCTAGTCTGTCTACCTACCTATTAATTTGTACGGAAATAACTATATAATATAATTTTTTAAGGTATCACAAACCCTATCTGGGATTTTTCTAACCGTGTCAAAGAAATATAAATTCTAAACGGTGCGTTTACTGGGAAAAAAAAGACGAAAAAGTAAAGTGATATTCAAAAATTGGTAACCAATACTAAAACTTTCCGAGTCCGACAAATTAGAACAATTGCAGCATTTCAATTTTTTTCCAAACATACTTCAAGACGTTAGATATATTTTTGGGTTCTCTTAAAATATTATAAAAGGCCTCTTTTTGAAAATCCCTCGAAACTTTTTCGGGTTGTGTACGTATGCATTTATTGTCTGTAAATAGGAATAAAACTGAAGTGTCTGTCTGTGATTTCAAAATAACAGCGTTCTTAGAAATTCTTATTCAGGTGTGAAGTAACCAAACAACCCGTTTCAAATTTCTTGTCTGTTTGTTTGGTGTAATTAATCTTCAAAACGACTATGCTGATCTCGATGGGTCTTTCAAGAAAAATATAGAGGCTCTTACTGGGATACACGTAGTGTACTTTTGATCGAGGACCTATTTAGGTTCCTGGATGAAAAGTGAAAAAAAACTCTTTAAAATAGAATAATTTGGTCGGAATTAAATCAAAGGTAGGATCGGGATCGGGAACGCAACCGAAATCGGAATGATAGTGGTCACAGCGTCGTCAGACGATAAAGAAGATATAGAATTTCGTTATACGTCTGAGAGTTTAAAAAACCAAAAAGAAATTCACTCTAAGGTAATATTCGGAGTAAAAGCGACAAGCTTAATCCATGCTGGCGAAGCCGCGGGCATGACAAATGTATTATATATAGTTCGTTCTAAATATTGTAAAATACAAAAAACCACAGAATGCTCGATGCAGACTGGACGATGCATCGTCAATTTCTCATTTTCAGTATTCAAAGATTCCGCTACAAATTTAACGAAATGTGGAAACGGAATATTATGGTAGGAGACGACTCTAGCGCTGCTTTTTTAAGCTTTTCAAAAGGCTAAACGAGCAATGCTAGCGTACCGACCTATAACAATCTGCCGAACGAGAACCAATTAGCTCTTTACTATCTTTGGGGTCCTGCCCCCAAAGGGTGTAACGGGATCCTATTACTAAGCCATGGTTGTCCGTCTGTCTGACTGTCAGCGTACACTGTATCTCATCAACAGTAATAGGTATACAATTGAAATTTTCTTAGGATGTGTATTTTTAATGCCGCTATCGCCAAAAAAAAAAAACAATAAAAATAAAATAAAATTGAAATTTAAAGGGGGCTTCTATAAAAGTTATGTGTTTTTGGAGTTTATTGCTCGGCTTTAATAACTCGGTTTCAAATGTTCACGCAGTTTGTTCTACTATAGTCGCTACAAAAACAAATAATAAAAATAAAGTCAAAAATTAAAGGGGTCCTGGTACGGGCGCCGCAGTTTTTTAATCGAACCTGTATGGGGGTCCGTCGGCAGCGAGTGGACTGTATGTAGTTGAAGGCGTCTAGGAGAAATGTAGGAGGTCACGATACCTTACTGTCGGTGCCTGTTTTCTCGGGCCCTCCTAAGGTCTGGTGATCTCGTTTGGCGCGCACTTATTTTCGTTCGGTACTGTCCTCGGTCAACAGGTGTAGCACATTATAAGTGATTAAGCGTCGATAGCGAATAACGAGAAGCGTCCGTTGCTGCGATTTTACGATAAGCGTATGTCTCGTGAACGGGGAGGGAGAGGAGCGACAGGGGAAGAAAATGGCGGATAGAAAAAAAAAATGGCGCGAACAGGTCCCATAGAAGAAACGTGTTTTTTTTTCGAAAATTTTTGTTTATGCATAATATTGGTTCTTCTTTTCATTAACTATTCTAAGAAAGTATGTAGGGTTCAGTGTTGTACGGTTGTGCGGAACCCTTCGTGCACGAGTCCGATTCGCATTTGGCCGTCTTTTTTTCCTTTTTGTCTCGCACAATAATAGGGCGCTGACCATTATTTTTTACAATGTCTAAATTTTTGTTTATTAACCGATGTATAATTGCTACAATAAGGACAAAATTTAAAGTGACAAATATTTATAGATCATCATTTAGACATCATACTATAGATATTATCATATCTATGATAAAAATAATAAAAAAAATTATATTTTTTAAAATTATTATTATTCTGAGCAAAAGTTGGGGGTAAAATAATATTTAATTGATCTGGTACGTTTACTCTTTAACATTTAAATAATAAATTTATTGCGATATAAAAAAATATCGGAATGTTTTAAGATTGAAAAACGAAAATATTATCATATCTTTAAACGAGTTCTGTTTTTATCATTTTAGCGACGCTTCGTCTTGTCGAAGCTCTATTTTTATTAGTTACATTCCAAACGGACTATATTCTGATAAGATCCTATAAAACTAATGGACTGGCTCAAATATTTTTTTAATACGCGACTAACAAAGACACAAAACTGTTGAAACTACCACAGGCTAACAGCATCAGACACAATTCATTACTGTTCTCTTACTGGCGCTCGCATTAGAGACAAGCTTTTGTTTTTTTTTTATAAGTCTCTGTCAATTCAAAATAATAGTTGAAATTCCTCTTTCTTGAACAGATCCATATATGTATATAGTGAGTCCGTTGAGAATTTTCTCTCTGTTGGATTTACGTAATGTATTGGAATAAGCTAAAGTTATTACGTCTAGTGTTGCTTACATTTCAATCGGTTAACAAGTTAAAACAGAAATGTCGGATTTAAAGTACCCACATCACTAGTGTAAGACACTATTGGCAAGAAGGCTGTTTTATCGTCGCAAGCAAACAAATTACGCAAATATTTCTCCTGGTTTTGAAAAGAAGCGAGAGCTGCCGAAAGAAAGCCTAAAATAAAATCTCATTTCCATGGGAGCAAAGCCGGGGACGAAAGTTTATATATACGCATAATATATATATATATGTACATATATACACGGATCATAGACTATTTATTTTTTATATTAGGGAAGGACACGAGCACGTACATGGATATAAATCTGTGACGTGACATATTGTTTCGATTGTGACAAAAAAAAAAATAACCATATTCATAACATTTCATAAGTGTTTTTTTTTTTCCAAGATATTAAATAAATATTCGCGTTAATTTCTAGTTTTATCCTCGACATTATATTATAATCTGACGACATTCCTCTGCATGTCTATAACTCAATTGATTTATATTGCCGCCTTGTCGATGCCGTTTCGTCTAAATTCCTCGCCATTATTTTGGCGCCGACGATATTTTTTGCTGGCAACACAAGTCGAGAACTTAAAAGAAATGACACTTTTTTTATTTACGTTATAAATACCAGTAAAGTGCTTAATTGATAATTTTATTCGGGAAATATTTAATTTTTAAGTATTTAGGGTTATTAATGTTTTTTTCAAGATTCAACAGTATCCCTCCATTTTTAACGCATTGATTATTCCGCGGGTCCGTCGATTGGTTGGAGGCTACTCTTCACTTATTTATGTCCGTAAAAAAAGGTCGATTATAATAATTGTCCTTTAAATATGAGGACATATTAAATATTATTTTGCATTTCACATAATTATGAGAAAGATGTTCTGTGACAAATTTTATTTTCCATTTAGCTCTCAAAATACATTACTATTTTGACAGTTAACATGCATGTTAATGAAAATTGAATTAAATTACAAAAACTGACTTTGCTAGACTTACGTCATATTGTAGTACTAAGTAGTATCCGTCCCTATAAAAGTACTTTGCCAAGACCTACATGTAACTAAGTTTAACATTAATGTCTTCATAAAATCACATCGCCACGCATATGTACTTTTTCAGTCAGATGCCCATTTTGTTAAGTACATTTTCTTAGTGTCAACTTTTCATAATAAATTTCACAATATTTTTCAAATATCATACACAGCGAAAAAATGCACTGCAATACCCAATAAAGGTGATTATACTGACATTGAAGAGAATTTTACACTACCTGAAAGAGAATATTTTTCAGATACTTTATCAGCACCGTCTCCTCCACTTGAGTTATTAGATTTTCAGTACAACGCACGAAATTCTGCCGCTTTGAATTGCCTGCGAATGATGCAATTTGCAGGTATTACACTCCCCCACCCTTCCTTCTTCTCCCCCGCGTTCCTGTTTTACGCTATTGCGACGCTTTCGTGATTAACTTCACAGCGGCATTGTTTCGTGCGTTGTGCTGTACTCCGCACTTTATATAACGACGTGTGGATTATCACCAACGGAACAGTTGAATTATGTAATCCGAGTGTTACAAAAGCTGCATCATCAGAAATCATCTGGTATCATAACAGAATTTGTTGCAATCGACATCTACAACGACGTGCAAAGAATTATTAGCATATTTCAATTCACGGAGTCGAAATTCAAGATATCAGTAGGGATAGTTCAAACTCCTCCATTGACTATTTTGATGCGTTTGTTGACGAGGACTTACTGTTGTGTATAAATGAAATTGATGTTTGTATTCTGTACATATTGTTGTTATTAATACATTATTACGAAATAATAAAGGCATTTATTACGAAACTGACACCGCCGCGCCGCGCGCCGTCGCCCGCGCCGTGGCGCCACGGGTAAAATTATGCTAATTTAAATCACATTTCATCAATATTAACGAATTCAAATGTTTTTAGTGACATTTCGCGAACATAATATTTTGGTAACTCGCCACTTGTAATTTTAAATTTCTAGCGTTCGCGATAAATTTAATTTATTTCTTATCTCCGAATCATTTCTTTTTCTTTTTTTATAGTTTTCAATTAGCGAAGAATTGTGTCTTTTTTGTGTTTTGAAATAAGCGTCGTTTCTAATGGCATAGGTGATGAATGTTAAAACTTCACAATTTTAAAAATGAAGTAAGGAAGGAAAAAGTAAACATTTATCAAAATTTCCAATGTACTAGTTCCAGACTTACTTCCAAAGACAACACTTATATTTTTTTTCCATTAGCAAAGGTCAAATGAGAGTTTAATATTAATCGCAAACTAAAATTAAATATTACTTTTATTTAGTTTTCTATTCGTCACATTTATTTTCATAATTTTATTGATGGTATCATTTTCTATGCGTCCTTCGTAACGGGTTAGTGTAAACAACTACTTAGACCGAAAGATACAATCTTAGATTTTTAATTTCTTTTTTATTACCGGCTCTTTGCATTTTAGTATTTAATATTCTCGCCACCAACAAAAACCATCTACGCGAGTTTGCGTTGACACATCTATACCGACATATAGATCCCAAAATATTTACATGAACTCTAAATAATTACTGCACCTACGTGAAGAACGCAATCAGGAGCCCGACATTGAATAAGGACAGATTTGGATGCGGGTGCAGCCGCTGGGTTTATAACCGATACGACGAACAACCGAAACGAGAACGAAGTTGAAGTCGAATCAATGTAGTTATAGTATAGAAATTAAAAGTAGTAGTCGAATACCTATTGATTACGTTTTCGATTTTATTAAACTTATCAGCAGTAATTGTGTCACTTATTCGTTAATGATTTGTAACAATGCTTCCCTAACTGCGCGTCGCCACGCTTTGGGGCGTCGCGTATTCGTCCAGTGTCGCGAAGCGTCGTTGAGCTAGAAAGAGCATGCATAGCTTCTCAAAAGAGAAATTTTGAAAAGTTTCAGCTCTGGCTTTGGCTTTTGCGCCAGAAGGGCAATCCAGCTAAGGGTGTCACTGAAAAAATAATCTGCGGAAGCGCCGGTTTGTAATGAATTGTTAATCGTTGTTAATTGTGGTAGATCATACCTACATATTAATAAGTAGAAAAAGTAAGTTGATTATTAAGTTATAGAAGAATACGCAATTATGATTTTACTTTTTAGTGCATATTAATTTGTACTAGAATAGTTTTTTCTTGAAGTCGGGTTTTTTTTGTTTAAATTTTTGTTTATTTTTTTTTCTTTAAACGATGAAAATACGATTCTTCGCCGCTCATGAAAGTGGATTTCTCTTTCCTAAACGGGATTCAATCTTTTCTTTTTGGCCTATGTTTGCTTCGGCCTTGCCATTTTGACTTGCAATCAAAGCCATAAATCCGTTAGTGCTTTTAAAGTCGAAGTCGAGCATACGCTGTTCTTATACTCTTCTAATTGCAGTTTTTTTATTATTATTATTTTATTTAAATGCGTCCAATAGTTTCGACAATAGCTCACTTTGAACTGAGCAGTGTTCGACGTCATCGTACGCAGCTCTAAATGGGTCAAACACGTCATGTAATCGTAGAGTCGTCGGATGGATCTTTTCGGTGACATTATTACAACTTTTGTAACCATAAAACTGAAACCTGTAACTGCCTGAAGCAATCTCGAAAGCACACCTTTTACGTAATACAATTTTCCCGGGATGGCCCTCCGAACTAAACGTGAGACGTTCGTCGAATTCACTTCGTAATATTTACCTGAATAACGTAATCGATTTGTCGTTTGTATTCATTGCGCCGTTTGAGATAAAAGTTTCTACGTACAATATCGAATAACTAACCCGGGCAACCGAGCTTTGCTCGGCGTATTTTGAATTTGCCGTGGGAAAATTTCGTCAGGTTGGAGTCGCTTTTATAATACCTATTTTTATCTGGTTTTCCACGACAGTTACCTATATAGATCGATATCTGTATAGGTGACTGTTCTGTATAAATCTATATAATATGTATAGTCTGCCCTACATAAAACCTATACGAAGGTCTCAAACTGGACGTCTGTAAGTCGTAGGTAGTAGGGCGGTGGCGCCCCGCTCGGTCGGTTCTCACGATTTTTCTCGGAAACGCAACGCCATGAATGTGTAACGCGAGTACGGTCGATCGGCGCAAAGAACACGCGCAATCATCATTTAGCTTGCGTGGACGTCGTGATTATAACAATCACAAACAATAGTATTAAATAAATTAAATGAAATTGCAACAATTTGAAATTCTATAGTAGATGATATATTAGCGAATTTTCGTTTGCATTTCGAAAACATGTTCCATTTCTTTTCAGTGGTGTTCGGATTGTGGAACAGAGAACCGACACAAAAGTTGATTATCAAAGAAAGACTGTTCAATGTTCAAAGTCAGAAACGATGACTCATCATAAACAGAAGTAAAGTCGCTGGTCATTTTGTATTCGTACCTGATAATTGTCCACTTACGATACGCGGGACAACATTAATTAATCGAATCGCCGCATTAGGAAGTCACGACCTTTTGCCGTTGCACATGTTATAGGGTTACCATGATTACGGTATTTGTTTTCATTTTTAAATGATGCAATGTGATTTTGTCTGAAAGATATTATATATTTGAACCGGATATGAAATGTCTAATAATCTTCTTAAAAAAAGGAAGAAAAAAATTTTATTCATCTTCATACGGATAAATCAGTCATTCAATCAATAGAATATAACGCGTCATTGTGTCAAGAAATGGAGTATAATAGAAGTATCGATTTTAACCCAAAACAGAAGCTGCACTGAATCAACGTTAATCGCATAAAATCAATGTTTCTCAATCTGAAATACATTGTGGGAGGGAAAATCTCAGTGACGGGCAATAAAAACCTGACACAACAATTACTCACTTAAAAAAAGAACTCTAAGTCCTTAATTTTTCGAATATGGTTAAATAAAAAAGAGGTAAACTTATCTGTTCTATGATATCATGTAGGCAGGTGTTTGCATATTATAATATTAATTCTGTGTGCGTATAATTAATTCTGAGACCGTTTTATTAGTCAATCTGTGTATATAAACGTGCTTCTCTTTAGGATAAAATGAGATATAAAGAAGTGTTCAAATAAACAATTATTGTAGTTTTTTTTTTTTTTTTGTGAAAATATTTCCAACTTCTTACCGATAATTAACTAAAAGTCTATTTGAATTTACCTAATTTCGTTTTAAAAAAATGGAAATTAAATTTGAATACTTACCTAACATAAAAATAACGAAAACTGTAATGGCTGACGCTTGTTCTATTCAAGCCTTTATTACAATACGAGCGTATTAATTACGATAATTTAAGTGTATTTATATTAAAATACAGGAAAACCTTCAAACGAACAAAAAAGTAAATTTAAAATTATTTAACAATTTTGCTTAATCCACGCAAAGCTTAACGTATGGTGACACTACGCACACGTGGCCGACTGGCGCCAACCTTCTACGCGCTACCTGGAATTCTCACGACAAATGCCGAGGATTAAACACTAATACCACTAACTCTATTCACTAGAACTGACATTGAAAACTAAACACACGTGTCGTGTTTAAACCCTGTTAGTGTTTAAATATTTATCTGTGAGTTGTTACTTTGTTCTAAGTACTTTCAGTTGTAATTCAAATGCGAAATTAAAGAGCTAATTAAATTTATATGACAATAATCGCAAATGCTTCAACATTAATTGTAGTGTAGAAGTGAATTGCATGCAACACACGAAAACGATTGTATTCTGACTAATATTTTAATGAAAATATTTTGTATGAGTTCACTAGCATTAAGGGTATTTATTCCCTACTCATCGGGCAACGTCAGCAAATTGTGAACGGTAGTAGCGGCTTGTATAGAAATAAGCTTCCTTCCGACTGCACTTACTGACCAACCATACGGGAAATCTTCATGTATAACTTAATAGAGTCCCGTGTGTGCGTCGCTCAACGAGAGGTCATGCCGTCCTTCTGCAGCGCGCTACGTGGATCTTACAGTTTATATCTAACTAACCATTCGCCCTTGAGTTCGCCCGCATAAATATGGAATGTATTCCTTCATTTTCTATTTCGATCGACCTTGCGGTCAATTCCGATCCTGGTACTGCTTCTTATTCCTATTACCAGTCACGCTTTTTACTTTGATCTTGGTCCCACACTTTATTTTAAGGCTAGTCCGAGTCCATTTCCAGTTACGGTCCCGCGCTCGATTCTGATTTCGGTCCCACTTCCGATTTTATTCACCATCCCGCTTTTAATTTCATACGGTTACTGGTCACAATTCAGATTTGAACGAAGTCGGAGCCAAATCCTACAATCGACATAAAATATAGGCTATATTACTCGGGCATAGTGCATCGGATGTCGGATGGAGCCGGGACAAACATTCATAGCCAATTTTAAGAAGGGAGAGCATATCTTTCTCATAGACAAATAAATTTTAGAAACAATCCAATAGTTACGTTTAGTAGTACAAGTACACAAATGAAACTGGAGACAAATGTTAGTTTTTTTTTTTTTTTTATCAAATCCTTCCCAAACGTTAGTGTAACATATCACCAAAAGTTTCATAGTAATCGAATGAATGTTTTAACACGAATAGAAGATTCACAAAATATACACAAATTTTAAATACCTACTAAGGTATTGGTAATACAATAGGTCTACTAACGCACATTTTTTGTGAGAATATCACAACTTATCTATCTACATACGTTTAACACAAAATTAAATAACACTGACAAATATATGCGCCTTCAAAAGGATGCATATCGTTAGCAAAAGAAATCAATTAAGTAAGAAGGCCACCTAGTACTTGATTCCTTTTTGTGCGGAACAATTATTAGAACGTTCGTGACCTTTCAAATTAATCGTTTTCGAGATTTGTCTATGGTCACCCGGTACTGGCAACCCATAAAAATACATCCGCTAATAACCGTAGCGTAGAAAAAAAAATCGGTAACGTTCGGGAGAAAGCGCCCGCTGGGCACGAGCCTCTATTCGGAGGTGGACATTACCGACGCGATGTTCAAACTAATGACGGCGCTAACTGACCACTTTTTGCGACACTTATCCACAGTCATTACTGTTATTTCGCCTTTTTATGTCGTCGGCGATTTCGTTTATTTTTTTTTTACTCCGCGCACGGTTTCGCTTTTGACATTAAAATGATGATAACAATCGAGATCGGCTTTCTCTGTCACCAGTAACGGGCGAGTAGGTAGGTAGGTAGGTAGGCAGGTAGTAGGTAGGATATTTTGTATTTAATTTTGTGTTATCTTTAGCGCAATGTTATTATGATGCTAAAAATAAAATAATTTGAAACAGTATAGCTATGCAAGGATCGTATCATGTGGAAATCTGTAGTCTCTGCCTACCCTTCTGGGAAATAGGCGTGAGTTTATATTATTATATTTTTATTATTTAGCTGGTACAATTAACATTGAAATATTGAATCATCACGTAGTGGATTGAAGTAATGTTATACCGCAAGCCTTTACTGATAAGGCGCGTACCCTTTTTTTCCATGTCACGAAGTATTATTTTTGGAACCCTTCAAATGTCATAAACCTGAATCCAGTCAACTAAGTCTGATTCCTCCAGAAAAGAGATTTTTTCAATACATCAACACAACAGCCTCCCATCGCAAACCGTCTTCAAAACAGAGTGAATGATAAAAACCTTTTTTTCACATTCTTCAAATAATATGTATATTCACTTACCGATAATTATTCAATTAACGGATGTTTATACAGTTTCCATACAAAACGAATCCATCGGAACACTAAATTGAGCTCCTTTGCCGAATGGATTTAAAAAAAAAAGAGAACGGACCTCCAAATCGAGTTTTTTGAGCGTTCCGTTTCCGTGAAATTTGGCGCCAGATCCGTATCGACGCCGCGGCCGGGCCCGCGCCTATCGCGCGTCGGATCTCCGGGCCCTTTGTGCGCCCGTTGTTTTAACACGCGGAGAGGAGTGCCGGTAATGAGCGCTGCCTAAAAGCTGGTTGACGCCCCCGACGTGCCGCCCGGAGAGGCACAGACAAAAAAGAAATGAAATCTATAGCATGGTTAGTGTGTGCGTTGTGCGCGCGCGCTTTGGCGGTCGAATCTCATCATGTGCTTTGTATCATATGCCTGGGATGTCGTAACTGATAGTTTAACGGAAATATGTAATAACAAAGCTGTACTGTCTATTATGATGATCAAACAAATGATTTTCAAGTAAAATATAATCTCTACATAGTGCGCATCATTTTTGATACAGGTAAGTATTATGGTAATAATATAAAAGTCTTGTTGATGTAGGTATAAAGTACTTAAGATTCACAAAATTTAAATAAACGTGTATAATACTGAAATCAGTCGCTTATTACCATTAAATAAAGGAAATAATAAATTTTGTGAATTTTATTTCAAAATCTACAGATTGAAAGACTGCTGTACCAATTAATAGGCTATCAAATTTTTAATGCTTTAATAGAGTCACAAGAAATAGGAAATATAAATAGTTATTTCTAAGTCGATTAGCACTTAATAAAGTTTTTTTTCTTTGTAAAGTATTATAAAAACGTAAAACGGTCGTACCTGGCGCGACAAAATGATTGAAGGATTTCAAAGGAGAGTCTATAGTAAAACTCGATAAAAAATTAACTACAAGTTCCATGTCTATAGAAAAATCATTCTGTTGAATGCCTAAAAATTATTTTTAATTTTCTGTCACTTTTTACTCGATATAAATAATAACAATGATAACATACAATAATTCGGTAAAAGTTTTTTCTACAATAAAAATAGCTCTCTATTCTCGACTATAATAACGCACGCGTGTATCTATTACAAGCGATAAATATTCTTCAATTAAACAGAAGTTTTTTTTTCTCCATTGAGGCGTTAAACAAAAAATTCATTCAAATTAATTCAACGGCGATTTTATAAATCGAACAAACCGGTCGAGGATTTGAAACTCCAACGGAGGCACGCACACGCGCGCGCGGCCGCGGCGCCGGGCGCGGGCGCGGCGCGAGACGTCGCCGCGGCGCCAGCGATAACGATCCATAAAGCAATTCCGGTAGCGCTAGTCGAACGCGCCGGCGAATGCAGGCGCTACACGCTGCGGATCGGCGAGGCTCATGGATACCGACGAAATAAAAAAAAGTTGTCAAAATCAAACGGCCCGCTTCAACGCTCATAAACGTGTAATGGCATTTTGCGAGTGTGCTCTGTATGGTTGCGTATTAAAAATACATTTTTTGGGAATGTTTTAAGTTCGTAATTCAACCTTCGTTGTCCGCTTTTGACTATTTTAAGTCGCTAGTGACGGAGTTTTATAACGTTCATGTAACAAATAGGTAGTGCAATAAGCTATCGTCTTTGAATTAGTATTCCTAAAGATGTTTGTTTATGCGTTAATCGGTTATTCACAATACGTAACCAACACTTGAGGCTTACATAAAAAATTATATGATATTTATATGAAAAATTTCAATATATTAATTACATGTTGCATAAAAAAGACATTACGTGTCTACAATTTTTAGATTAGATTTTAAATTACACTTGCTATTATAAGCAGTCGTCTAAAGTTTATTTTCATATTTGTAAAGTACTTGAACTATAGGCAAAATAATATATGATTACATATTTACATATTTTGATAAAAGTTTGATGAACTTAAAAGTCTATGGTTACTCTGCTAAGCACAAAGCATACAAGAGTTGTGCCCATTATACATATGAAGATTCAAAAATACTTCCTAGAATTATTGACGGTGCTATTCTTTACAGTTTGGACTAAATTACGACGATATACGATTGTAGTAGGTATATAAATGTTGACTAATTAAATACCTGTGTGATTGTTGACGTAACTATATCGAGGGGTTAGAGTAGCTCTTGCAAAATCATAAAAGGGTTATCTAGAAGAAAATTTTTTTTAGGAACAAACTTCTTTTATACACTTACATTTAAGTTTACCCAAACTCAGTCTTAAACGTATGAAAATATGTCTCAGATTGCGAACAAAACGCGTCCCAGTAAAAGTCGGAAAAATGTGGCTCTGTATGTAATATCTGACATCACCATAAATTGTAAACGCTAATACATCGAATATTAGCTTAATAATTATATTGTCAGATGTATCCGAGGCATCTGACGTCTATCGATGTCAATGTGAAAACATATCTATTTCTATTCAATCTCAACGCTTCATCTGCCAACGCTCTGTAAAGTTCTTCTAGAACTAAGCATATTAATAGAATTATTATCAATGATACACGTTCGATTCCCACGCGTAGTCTAGTTCCTTTTTCTATGCGTTTGAAGTGGAAAGTGCTCTAATATCGACTGCAAACATTAATTTCAATGTTCAGACGGGCGTTCCCCTAACAATGAGAAACCGTACCACTGCTGCTTCAGGTCCACCGATCGGTTCCCACCCTCGATCCTTCTCCGACGGCTCGCGAGGTGAATTCGAATGGGGACCCGCCTCCGCCCCGCCGGACGGTCCGGCGTACGACGCCAGATCAGGAAAACAATGCTCGTGATCAATCAGCGATCATCGCGCAGTGCGTTCACGTACGCCGGCGGGCTGTAACGAGCGAGCCCGCGCGTTTGTCCGGCCGCCGGCCGCCGGCGCCGGCTTTTTCTGACCGCCGCCGGCTTCCGTATTTAGCGTAATAAAGCTGCGTACGTCATTACATTATGGAATCGACGCATGAGCTTCTGAGCAGATGTTTGTGTACTGTTTTCGAATCGATATCTCTTTACTGATAGTTTGTTTTCAGTAACAAGTTCTTGGCAAATCTGTAATAATGGTACAGAGTGCTTGTTAAGTATCTCCGAATGAAGCAAAAAAAAAAAAAAGCCGAGAGATCCCAAAGATTTCTTGATGTATGTCCATAAACCTCGATTCAAACTTGCTTTACATCTTCGTTAAATTCTATTCTACTGAATAGTAAAACATACCACACAAAATAAATAGTAAAACATACAAATACTTTTAGTGGTTTTTGTTATTTTGTACAAAACCATTGAAGTGGAGAATGGTAACTTTGATTATGTACCCTTAATATTTATTTGTAAACGTATATGTGCGTTGTTTTTTCAAAATTAAGTAAAAAATAGGCACGCTCGTCTTAAATCGTTATTGTTAGCTTTGTGATTTGTTTGTATGATATAAAAAAAAAACGCATTGTTTTAAAGAGGATGGATACATCAATATACAATCTTTATACGCCTTTCAATATTACCTACCTGTAGAAAAAAATCGTGATAATTTTCTTTTACAGTTGACGAGGTTTGTTTACGTGCATGAAAATACCAAATCACGAAACGTCTCCAAGTATTTTTTTAGATTGAACTGATTTTTTTTACGGGCTTCAAATGCGCGAGAAGTTAACGCCTATCAATACAAAACTCGGGGTAGATATAACAATGACACTCTGTACTCCTTATTTGTTTGTTCCTTTTTTTCCTCATAACATTTGGTGATATAATATGATGCGTAATATTATATAATCTCAAAAAAATTAGAATACAAATGGACATAACCAGCTCGACTTCTTACTGGCTTTTTTTATCTTGACGTGCCTATCTTATATATGATTGTAATTCTATATAATTTCGGTTTTAAAAGAGTTGCCCTTAAAATTCTTGCTTTCTGTACTTGAGGGATAACTGCCTTGCAAACGAGTGGTAATTTTTTTTAGTGTTAATTTTTCAAAATACTGTAAAATCTTTTAGTATTGTGACGCATTTCAAGTATTATTTTATAACCTTCGAATAATATATTAAATTTGAATTTGAATAATATCGACAAGTGATAAATTTTCTTATATTACGCCTTTAAAATGTATTCCATATTTATATTTTGTAATCAACCAATAAATGCTTTAATATTTATTAAATTACTTTAGACTTTATTTAATATTTATTTATTTTTGGATTGTTGTTCCAGTTTCTTGTCATCCCATTGCTGATGGGTGCACACTCCACAATCTTCATTTCAGATAGGAGAGGGGCTTAGACGTTAAGCCCTCCGTGCTGGTCTGGTGCGGGTCGGTGGCCGCTGACGGCTACGCTGAATTAATAAAAAAATGAATAGAAATTGTTTTTTGCGTCCTTTTATTTTGTTTTTGCTCTATCACAATAATAAGACAGACAGACAAGCGTTAAACCGACATAATACAAACTTTAAAACAATACGACAAATATAAAAACCTGCCGAGTGCAGAGTCGGCTGCTCGCGCTGAGGTTCTGCAACCGAATGAAACAAAAAACGTATATTTTTTTATAAATACTTAATAAAAACGGCCCAAATTGTATGGCGGTGCGCAACCCTCGTTACGCGCGTTCTCCTCGCACTTGGTCCCTTTTAAAGCTATATTTATCGAAGCGATTATAAAGTGCTAAGATTTTATTATTAATTTTTATTGGACTAAAGGAGCTAATTAATATTTATGATTATCTATATATTCTATTGTACACGTATTATATACATATTATATTAATTATACTATATGTGTAGAATTAAAATGGAGATCTATGAAGGCAGAATAATATCGTATTTATGCGGTTGCTTTCTCTGTGCGATAGGACGGGAGAGGCAAAGGAAATGCGGCGCCGGCGCCGCGGCGTGACTAATCGACGGATTATACAGTTGTGTAACATCGTAATATAAACCAAAGAACGCGTAGTTTCTTTGCTTTCACATTTTTTTTTTTTTTTGATAAATCGATGTATCACAGTGCTCGTGCATGTATTTCGTTGTTAATAAAATTTTTTAACATGTCGAACGACTATACACTTTGTCTTAGACCGCCTCACTAAAAATTAATATCGTCGCACTTAAAGTACCTACCTAGAACATGCAAATGCTATTGGATATAATATGCAAAATATTGCATATACATATTATTATGCTCGTTTTGAAGTTAAGTTTTAAACATCGTTGGTGCATTTCAAATAACTCACCCATAAGTATTTATTTACGTTGTATAAGAGCTCGTTCAACTCTGCAGTACAGGTAATATTGCGTTCCTCTAACATTTATCCGTTCACGGCATAATTAATCTGTAATAAAATTCATTGACGCGATTTAGGAAAACTGTCAGCGTTGCACACGTATCGATACGTGTACTAACGTGATCGATATCTTTGCTGCATTGCATTATAGAGGCGATAATATTGTATTTTTTTTATTGTCCGTGTATCGCTTGAATGGCTTTCCGTGCGAGAATATATTACATTTTTTTTTCTATAGTAAAATTATCGGAATCCACTTTCTCGCACTAAACCGGGATGAAACTGGCTTCGGCGTATAAAATTATTGCAGGCAGCTCGGCCATGTGGCTCGTAAAGTTCTCGGCGATGGATCGCGGGCGCAGAACGTAATTCCTAACGAAATGTACGGGTCTTTGTTTTATTGCGTGTCGATCGAATATTTAATATTTGATTTGTGCGCTATGCTTTCATCCGAGCGCCTACGACTGACCGTGAAAAACACGTGAATTGTTAGACGACAATAATTATTCTCGTTCCGTCTATTCGTATTTCACACACATTGCGCAAACGCACTCGTAGACGAATTGAACTCGGGTTAAGTTTTAATGATATCGAGTCGGTCGGTCGCGCCTAAAACTTACGTTTACGACATCGTAAATCGTAATTCAGAAAGTAAAGTATGATATGAAATTAGCTTGCTCCACTGATATTTTTCCACTATTCTTTTTCCTTTTGCAGCAAAATTATACCTGTGGCGCAACTAATTGGCAAATTACGCGGCGCTACGTGTTAAACATTGTTTTTTCACGTTCTTACGTTTTACGATTTCGTAATAGATTTGTTTCTTATAAACATGGATGCCGAAGCAAAAATGTAAGTCGCGACTTTTTATTCTGTCTAGGAACGAAACCGTAGACAAGAATTGGCTATATAAAAATGAATAAATATCCATCAAAACGATTTTTTTAAATCATATTAATTTTAAAAATATTTTTAACATTACAAAAATATAAAAGTAATGGATTTAGTATTGGTACAAAAAGTTTGAAGGTTCTTACGGTTAAATGTTTAACTTTATGCGATAATAGACGTGATCGGTTAGTAGGTAGGGTCGGTGTCGGCGTTTAATCGTTTATGGTGTCGCCACCGCGCGCCAACGGCCGCCAGATGGCGAGCCGCGTTCATCTGGGAATACGCAGTTTGCCGGCACTAAATTGAACAGATGTATTAACATAATTAGATAATGCAAATTATAAATTACTCATCAACTTACTTTTTCTACGCATCATTAGATACGACACATGTATTTTCACTGTATTTAAATACTAGTTACTTGCGCTCGATATCCTGATATGGACATATTTTTTATTTGTATAATTGTGATCATCAACCCACCCCCATACTATACAATAAACGACATATAACAATTTTCAAAATTTATTTGCAATGGCATCTACATATTTATTAAATATAAAGATATGAATGAATCACAGTAAATTTCTATATGAATTGTTCAAAAATGTACATTAATAACACATTTTGGAACCGGAAATGGACGGGTAGACTAGAACGCATCCAGTAACTTTATCTGTGTCAATAATTTCAATTGGTATTGTTTCAGACCGCATCAGAGCATGCGAACGCGACGCGGGCTTCGTGTCAGGCGGCTCCGACGACGACTCCTGCTCGGGGCCGGCGCATTCCGACGACTCGGGAGTGCGTCTCCGTGAACGCGCCTCGCCACCCCGATCACCTTCACCGGGCGTCGGGCACGCGCCGCCCAAGAAACGGCGACGCGTCAGCCCGCCGGGAAGCCCGTTCAGACCGTGGTCGTACCGCGACGAGCCCCAGCGGGAGCCGCTGGCGCTGGTGGTGCGCGAGCCGGAACCGCCGCCGCCGCCGCCGCCCCCGCGCGTCCCGCCGCACCCCGCCGTCACCGACACGAACCCCGCCGGTCCGTGCCGGCAGCCGCGCGAACAGCGCAACTACAAAAACATGACGAGAGAGAGGCGCATAGAAGCCAACGCCCGAGAGAGGACGAGGGTGCACACCATAAGCGCCGCGTTCGACACGCTGCGGCGGGCGGTTCCGTCGTACAGTCACAATCAGAAGCTGTCCAAGCTGTCCGTGCTGCGGATAGCGTGCGCGTACATCGGCGCGCTGTCGGCGGCGCTGGACCCCGCGGCCGACCTGGCCACCGCTGTGAGCGCCGTCACGCAGACCATACACACCGAGGGCAAGCTGCGGAAGAAAAAGGACGACCCGTAGCGGACCAGCGACCGATGCGTACGGCCGAGGACAATAATTATATTATAAAGTCTGCAGTCGCTGTTGCTAGACCCGGATGTTCGATTTGAATCTCACGCCGGCGCGCCGTCCCGGGCCGAGCCGTCGGACTGGGGGCTCACGTCGCGGTCTTCATTCATGAGACCATCCTTATCATGTTACGCTCGGTAAAATCATAAATTTATGCGTGTGCGGGATTCGTACTGCGGTTTGTAATTTGCACAAATATCTCTGTTCAAAATTTGTTTTTTTTTTTTCTCTGATTTCTAGCGAATGAATAAAAAAATTGGTCATTATAGAATGTTTGGCAAACACATTATCTATGTGATACTTACTCGGTTTAAAGTATTAGATATCCATAGATATAGTATTAAATGATACTTTTAATATATTTACATCTCTCATGTAGAAGATGTTTGTCGTTAAGGAAAGCCTCATGAATGAAACGTATACCTTCATGTAATCTAGTATTAACATATAATGTTTGCAGTTCTAAGCATGCGTACGTAATTCAGGCAGTGAACTAAGGTCTCTGATCTCCGTAAAACATGGCGCCGGCATTGTTTCGTGCGCCAGATGGCAGCACTGCGCCATGTTGTCCAACCGCTCGATGAATCTCCGCGGTCGACTGAATTGTAATACTTATAATAATTTTGATGTCAGTACAAATATTACGATGTTCCTCTATAATAATGTTATCGTTAACGAACTGGTAGAGATCTCGTCATTTATTGTAATAATACTAATTAATATTATACGAAAATTAAGATACGAATGTATGAACGTATCGCAACTATTAATTAATCCGATATCCGATGTTCCAATTGAATGTATTTTTTTTTTTATATTTTGTTAAAGTTCAAATGAAAATATAATAAATCGGAACCTTTACATACCGTATTAGTTTGAAATATTATCATTCTTTTTTTTTATTCCAAGTTTTGAATACGACTTTTTTTGTCGATTTTAAACCGTGCACTGAATTAATGAAAATTATTGAGAATGAAAACGATTCATGAAACTTGTATAGTACCTGTTATCATTGTTTACATGATATAGGTATAGTTATAGACAAGAATATGCACAAAACTAAGACCTATTAAAAATGTTATCCGGTCCATTCCTATATAGCTTCGTGTAAGAACGTAATAATACGCAAGAAATTGTTGAAGATATGTATTTTTGGCTTTAATATTTATAGAATGAGTCAGTAAGCTAAGTTTTAACTCTACAGTGACGCGGTGTAAATATAGAAAACCATATTGTTGTATGATGTGTTATGCGAGTGACAAATGTTTGAAAGGAAATAGCAACACAGAAATACTTAGCGGGAAAAGTTGACGTTTACCCGCATTTTAAAATCCACATCGAGAAAATATGATAATTTCAACTCGACGATTATATTATAGAATATAATCGATATATGATTTCCTTTAAAACAATTACCACCATCTTCATTTCGTATTATATAATTTAAACAGCATATTGTAAATGTTATAGTTTTTAAGTTGTAAATGGGGGTTTTAACTAGAAGAAAGCTTTGATTAAGCATTTGTGATAAGGCCGTCTCCCGGCGGCCGCCGCGCGCCACTATTGTTGATAGTCTGAAAACAATAAGTGAATTATTATCTAACTTAACACAAGGAGGACGAGTTAATAAAAGACAGAAGTTTAATAACTCTTTTTTTTTCGTTCCATTCCCAACCTCAACCGTCCGGAAGTAAAAGTCAGCCGTCTTTATGAAAATATATGTCTTTTTCCATTAGAAGCGGAGGAAACTCTATGTTGTTTATGACATTCGGCTGTGTTATCGACGTTATTGCCATAGAATAGCAAAATCATAAATGTTCGAAGCAAATTTTGATTGCAATTCTCGATTCTGCTCCCAGAACTGCCTTCGATTATTCGAAGATTAGATAGTGTTAGTATCTATATGAAAGTAAAAGACTTAGAATCTGCGTAGTAGCACAAATATGCGGATGAAGCCGAGAGAAATGCTAGTAGTTTATTTTACTCAGCGACAGTGCAGCTTATGTAAGTAAACGAATTTTTAGAATCAATATACATAGTATAGATGAAAACGAGGGTAATATTAGTAATCCGTTTTACTCAGAGACTATTGTACTGCTGCTGCTGTTAGGCGCTGTTACCAGTGTAGCGGCAACGTCCCACTTGACCGTGACAGACGGCTTGGATTGTTCTTTGAAACACGGAGCAAAGTCCCTCTTGTTGCTGTTAATTTCTTTCGAAGCTTGCTGCCCTCTCTGCTTTTACTTGATCTACGGCTTTGACGAATAAACGATGTCGCTTTAAACGGTACGACTAAATAATTTCTATTGTAACAAAGGCATCATTTATCATAACAATATTATCAACAATATGATAATATATTAACTTTCATAATATCTAATAAAACGATTAATCCGTACGACTTTAGTAGTCATTTGACACAACAATTTTAATCTAAAAAACGGGATCGTTTGAAAATTAGGGTGACTCCCGACAAGGACGCGTGACCCCCGACGGCGAAGGCAAACACCGGGCACGTGCCCGATAACATGGCGTATCCCCACAAAGCCGAATATTATTCGCCAACTATTGGGGAACAGCAAATACTTGGTCCGCTTCCTATATTTATATAAGCGCAAACTAAACTTCCCGTGTTAAATATAAGTTGATTTATAAAAAAAAGAGCCTTAAGCTCTAATATAGTTAAAAGTTATTTAAGCATTTAAATAATATACCGCCGTTTATTTTTCTAGACGTTTTCAAATAGATTATTTATTTATTTTAGATATTATAATTATTGTTATTATTCGGAAGAAATCCTCAGTTCTCGGTGCAGTTATAGAAAAACAAAAATGTATTTTTAATGTCAGTACAACGAAATGTCAAAGGTTAGTTATGAATATTCGTATTCTTAGAATTCATGAATACATACGTTTTGACCCGCAGCTTGGAGTTTCCGTGAATACATTAGCAAGTGGCGCCGATGAAAGTAAAGTCTAAAACTTGAGCGGCTACACCTCAGAGATAATAAAAAATAATAAGTATTTGATCTTTTCTATTCAAAACCCTAAAAGAAGCATTAGGAACGATGTAACTCAAATATATATAATATAATTAATTTATAAACAATACTTCAAGTATTTATTAAAGTTATTAAATGGTTATATGTAACAATATATTAAGAGATTTCGGCTACTTTAGTCAGCAATGTTTGAAAACTGTATGAAGTAAACAATATTTTTGTTATTATGAACTCGTGTCGGACTGGGTTTTTGGTCAACATGAATATAAAACTAGTTCCTATTTATGATTCAGATCTCGCACTCGGTCACGGTTCCGAGCCGGATTCGAGGTCATAGAAAACCACATGGAAATCCACTAATTATCAGTACGTTTACTTTCGATTTCGTTCCTAAATTCCGGTCTCATTTATGATTCCTTTACTGATTTCAATCGATGTAATCGGAAATCGGACTTGTAGTTACTTATTTAATCAATTATCTCGATTACTAGCCGTCCGAGTCTCCCTTCTTGTCGAAATTCAAGCTTTTTTGATCTCTACAATAGTATGGCCCTAGTTGATTTGATAATTCTTAAATTATAATTAAGAAATTACATTAATATCTCATTATCTACTATCATAACAACCCTGTTACAAAATATTACAACATACGCCATTGAAAAGTGTGTGAAATCGATGCAGATAATTCTAATATTTATAGCACACACAGATGACACGTCTGACTGACTAATTTATGATGTATATAACATTTACCACAGCACTCGCTTTTTGGTCGGCTTTGCCCGCCTGCGTATGGACTGCCTGCCCCGCTCTCAATCTCAATTCTCGTTCCGGTCTCAAAATTGATTTCGTCCCCGGTCCCGTCGTCGATATCGTTCCTGATTCCGCTTCACGTTCTGGTCAGCACCAGCGGGACTAACTGCAGATCTCGCTACCACTCGGACACCGCTATCGGCCCGAGGGCTTCGAGCGTTTCATCGAATCCCCGACCGTTGCTATCGATCGCTATCGACATATTAATAATCGCGTTTAAGAAAGTACGGGCGCACGCGCATCCGAGTTTGTCCATGTATCCGCTATCAGGCAGGCGAAAATAGTCATGCGTAACTTTAAATAATTAATTTTGAATATTTTTTTGGCACTTAGTGGCGTAGTAAGAATTGCGAATTGGTCAAATTAGAAATTGAATTGAACGTACATTACCTCCTTTTCTATTTAGTCTCAGTGCAACGTATTTATAAATACAGCAGCAATCTAAACAACAGTACTCATCTGCTGACAGCTGTAGGTACGATTGTTATCGCTACTGCATTGCCTATCAGCATAGTAACGGACAAAAATAAGTTAGTTTCGGTTGGGATTGGAGCTTTATTATTTTATGTCTACTTATATAGGTACGTTATTGTTATAATCTGCGTCTATTTATAAATTTATATAATAGACACATAATATAGTAACACAAAATTCTTATTTAAAAAATATTTGAATATGTCCGTAAAGGCGATTATTTTGTTTTATTTCAAAAGTTATAAGGCTTGGACTTTTTAACCATATTTATTAAATGTATTACAGCAAAAGTATAATCCTGATTTAATGAAAAACAGGAATTGTTTACTAATTTTAAATCAAGCGACAAAAGACGCCACTAATTACGGACCAATATAGCGTTTTCCGCGTTGAGTAAAATTTTGAAAATTCTCTATCCAAAACAATACGATGAAGAAAATAATCCACAGCGCACGATGTAATATTTTATTTTAAACACCTTTCAGAAGTAGCAAAATTGAAACTAATGTAGGGGTTGTTACGAATTATCAAAGGCGTTTAATTCCGTTGATCATTGAATATGATTGATTAAATTGTAAGTTTCCGGAACAAACGGTAATTGGCAATGCGCTGAAATGTAACTCGTACGTGCCATGAGTTTATATCGACAAATTCCTTTATTGGAAGGAATACGATATCCACATATCTCTATGGTTTGTTTGGCCCAATCTGCAGCGACGTAAACTTCCAATAGCGGACCTTCATATTGAAAGTTTTATCGATGTCGAGGCACTGCATATATTCAATAAGAGAAACTGTCGCAAGTTCGATGTAGTTCTGAAGTTCCGTATATGTGATGGTGCACAATTCTTCTCTATGGCATAGAACGAAAAAAAGGAAAGTAGAGTGAAGAGATACGTCTTCGGATAACATTGTCGTTACATTTTCTGCCCGAATTTAGCGCTGATCCGACCCTCACGCAGAGGGCACAAATTCCGTTCATCGACTCTTTGCCTATCTCAGGCAAAGATTCGATGAACGAAATTCGGAACAGCGTTTTCAAAAGCTCCGAACATACAAGCTTTGTTTGGCGAAATGATAAAATCTGAAAATTTTGTTAGACCGACTCGATATGATCGCGAAAGTGAATACACACTATGCCTTAAAGTTTATAATGCTACCATTTTGCAATTTGACAATTTTAATAACTGTTTGTATTGATATTAATTTAATATCGACAAAAAGTTTGCGCATAGTGACAGATCGCCCGATTGCCGACGGTGAACTAAATTATCTTACAAAATGCAGTTCGACATCAGAAAATAAAAAAAATACAAACTAAAAGACCTATGAGAAATTCAAAAATTCGATATGCATTTTAAAGTTGACATTTAGTGACGTTTGACAGTGTATGTTCGTCAGTTGCTTCATTATTCTCACATTTGCAGCTAAATCTCTATATTTATATATTCAATTAATTGCCCAATTATTTAAGAATTAAATTAGGAGTTTGGTGGAAGGACCTTAACCAGTGGGCGTAGTAAACACAGCTTCGGCAGATTAAAAAATATCCGGTTTCCGAACATAGTTCTTCAGAATAATTGACTACATTCGAAAATAAATGCAACAAAGTGTTGTTAATTTTTACTTTTAAACTGACTTTGAACGATACACAATCATATATATATATATATAAATATAATATATCCAAAAATATAATATAATTTTATAAATTAAAAGCTCACTGTTGAATAATCCCTAACAGTAATGAAAGTATCTCCGCCACAGCCTCCCGTTCGTTCGTGGGTCGTCCACAACCTTTCCTTTGGACTTATGTTGCCTCATGCCCGGGCGTCTTCTCGTCAGGGATACGACCCCGACGGTCCAGTGGTGATGGCCCCATTTCGGGGGTCTAATTCTTGGAGTTTTCTCGTTTCAGCCGGAGATCCAGAGCAGATGTCAGTGGTTTCACCTTCCTCGATCGTCACGGCCGGCTCTGGGAGTATGATGAAGTGGTGGGTCGCCGCTCCATCCGGACCGGAGAAACTCGACGATGGAGAACCTCGACGGTCCGGAAAAACTACGACGATCACTCACTTGACACACACAGCCTCCCGTTGGTCGCGGGCTCGCCCCTCTCGCCCCTTCTTCCTCCTGCGCCCGACCAAACCAGAGATCGCCAACAGTATGTTTAGCTTGTCACAGATGCAAAATATTCCTTTTTGTAAAATATATTAATTTCGTATCATAACAATCGGTCAGTTTAAACGAACAAACCCCTTACAGTGTGGGATTTCTCGACGAAGACGATAGTCGCATATTATACACGCAACGTGTTAATAATAGTCGCATAGCATGTCACGTCAAAGGCCTCTTTGTGCACGTCGCTCACCGCACACGGCGACGACACATTATCAATTTCAAACAATTGACAAAAGGTGATTCTTGTCATAATATACATTTGTAGTAATACTATAATAATTGAAGCGTCGTTTTTTCTTACTTGCATTAGTTCAACTGTAGTATTATAATACGAGTGGTTTTTAACACGAGACCCCAGCCAGTAATCTAACTCAAACCTGGCAGAAGAAAAACGTTTCCCTGATCAACGTACTAGTCGACAATAATAAAGAAGCAAATCCATTCCTAATATGTTTTAAGTCACTGTTAATTTGTCAATATTTTTGGCAGGTAAATGTGCATTGCGGTTTTTTTGAACGGAATTTCGATTTTGCTTAATTAGTATAACATCAAATAACAAAATATAACTTTATGTTGTTTCACAAGTCGAAACTCGACAGGCCATTGGGGTATAGTGTTCTTATTATTCTTAAACCAGTGACAACAATGTAATGCGAACAACTTAAAAATGAGTTTTTCAGTCATGTTTCAAGTTAATAACAACAAAGTGTTAGCAGTATTTAATTGATCAAGTCCTCATCCTAATTTCTTTATTAGTTACGATATTTGGAGGGAAACTCAATATCAGATTTGAACATTTTTCGCCAGCTTTCATTTCTTCGACGGCCAAATGACATACAGGTTGTCGTTGCATTCGAAGCCAACCCGCCTTTAAATTAAATAGCAGAGCCGATTGATGAAATCACAAAAATTAATCCTTACGTAACAATTATCTAAACACTCCATCGAGGCCCTCTCTAATCAAATAATTTCTCTCGAGATTATTCCGTCTCAATAACAAACATTTTTTAAATTTTCTGTCAAAAAAAAATGTGATTAAATCTTAGTAAAATAATATGTTGGCACTATATAAAATTAAATTAAGAAAAAAAAAATGAAAAATTCTTCAGCTCCTACAGTCAAACTTCCTGTTATATGAAAGAAGACAACATAAACAGCTTTTGGCGACTGTATTTTACAACTTTCGACGAAGTTGCACTCTCTTAAGATAGGCGATGAGTTAGCTCATCTTGAGAAAATACATCTTCTAGTGTACCAGATAAATGCATCACTCCAAATAAACCACTGTTCGGTTTCGATTCGAATATATCGGCTGGCAGTTCACTAGATGGCTCTGCCGACTGTTAATGTTGTGGAATCAAAGATGAAGAAGTCGAGTGCACTCATCTATCGATTCGTTTGAGCCGATAGGCTGCATTTCAAAAAACCTTATTAGCGACGGTGCATCAAATAATTATTTGGACTGCACAGCTAACCCCTCCACGACAAAGCGGCGTAACAAATTTAAAATTAAAAGACATTTACACCTGCGGGTGAAAGCGGTGCATTCCATACCGGCCCGACTGTCGGGAGCCGGTGAATACTGTTTTAAATTTATTCAAATGCATTGGGCGGTACTGGCTCGGGGTTCATATTGAGCGGGTGTGTGAACCGTCGTGTATTGAATATTTGCATGCCCGGTGCTTCGTACAATGAAATTGTATGCAAAATTTAAGTCAATCAATAATTTAAACGTGTTACAATGATTATATTGATTGGAAATGGTTTTAATTTAAATGGTAAAAACGTAATTACTAATTGTAACCGCCTTCTAGAATGATCCAACCTAAATAATTTAAAATTATTATTGCTTGTTTTTCCATTTTCTAATGGTATGAATAGCACATTAACTATATCCATAAGATTAATACTATATGACGTAACATGGCGTCATTCTAATATAAATTTCTTGACAATTAATAAATTTAAATACAATTTTGTATTGACAAAAAACAGAATATTCCTATCAAATTTCTTTTAACATTTGGCTAAGTTGTTAGCTTAGGTACAATATTGATTGTGCCATATTACCAAATATAGCATAACCTATTTTTAAGATTGACTGCGATTCTTTTACGGATTTTTTTACGCAATATGCATTTTTTTAACGAATTTTACGGATTTAAACTGGTAGCTGTGCCAGAAAGAACTTCTGACGTATATAAGTTAGTTATACAGGGCTTTTTTGGCAAAACGAAATTTACAGAAAAATGTTTAGAAAACTTTTATACCCTTGTTATATAATCGGAGAGTGGCTCTAGCTTATCATCAGATCGAATGAATGTTCCGTGTCGTCGATTCAGATCCATTGTAAAGAAAAGTATGACAGCAAATAATGATATTCAAATATTCCGTACTCAACCTGGTGCATCAAAATGTTCAGGACATGGAGAATAAGAAGCCTGAAGTCGAATTATTCATGCCAACACTGGCTCAAAAACTTTCGACTTTTGTTAGGCTTTGATGATCATCGGAATCGCGAGCTCCTTCAACAGGGAGGATTCAAAACATGAAAGTTCTTTATCCTTATTTGAATTAATTTAAAATTTAGAAAAAGGACCTTTATTGTGAGTCTCTCTGTTGAACAGGTTCTTGAAATAGCCGGTGTCAAACAAGAGCAGCTAATTGTGATGAGAGTATACAGTCCCCCTTATTCCTCCTGTGATTTATTTGAGAGCGTTATGTAAGATTAGTAATAATAAACAAATACATTATAATATGTGGAGGCTTTAATGTAAGCTGATCAGATGTTACTAATCACAGTAGCATAATTCTGGATTTTTTCGCATCTTACAATTTGTCAAATCTCTTTTTAGAGCCTACGAGAATCACATCTTCCTTTAAGACTTGTCTTGAATTGTCGAATATTGATTTGCTCAAATATTGAATCATATCAAAAATTCAATATAGATAATTTAAAATCGGAACGTATTGACAAATAACATACCAGTCATTCAGAAACGATTGCTTAAATTTAGAAAAAAAAAACGTCATCCAGGGGGTTCTGGAACTACAATGTTGTGATGATCCCCAACTCGACGTTTAATGTAATAAAGGTGGAATATGATAATATTTTTCAAGTAAAGAATGTTAAATGAATCGTTATCTTTAGGCGATTGAGCAACAGCTAGAATACATAAAAGTAAAAAAATATATATGACCTTTGTGATAAACGGACGAATAATAAAAGGGAAAATTTTGTTGAATATGTCAGAAACTACTCAAAAACATTTAAAAGTATATGTATCGTGGTAAAAACTATGTATATTAATAGTAAAATAAAAGAAAAAAAAAAATTAAAAACAAGACAAGAAAGATAACTTGGAGGGTCATGAAGAATGAAGGCGTGACATTTTGATATCGCGATCTTAATTTTCAGCTTAAGATAGATAACAAAATTTTAAAAAATGACTTATGAACATTGCTGATGCTTCTGAAAACTTCTTTACTGATATTTCAATGTCAACCACTAATCTCTTAATTCATCTCCCGCTTTTGCTGAATCACTACTGAAAGAAAGTGTTCCTCTCAGTATTATTAATTTTTAATTTAACTATATAAATTTGGAAGACGTTATTATGACATTTAAGTGATTAAAAATAAAAAATCTGCTAACCTCTATGGTCTGTCAGTAAAAATTGTAAACTCCGTTATTGATTATGTCTCTTCATTTATCTTTAATAGTTGTCTGGATGATGGCGCGTTTCCCGATCTGACGAAACAAAGTACATCATTCCTATATTTCAAGGTGGTATTAAATTAAACTTCACCAACTTTAGGCCTATACCTATACTATAGACATTTAGTAAAATCTTTGAAAAATTGATTTTAAAATAACACTTATCACATTTTTTATAATAACAATTTCATGTCCAGAAAACAGTTCAATTTCACTCGGGATCGTTTGGCAATCGGTGTCGGTGTTGAAATTGTTCAAGAAATTTTCGGAGCCCAAATTAGGTAGTCTTTCAGCCTGTGTCTCGTATTATTAGACCCAAAGTTCTGACTCTGCAGCGGAAGGAACAGGGTCATGCCCTTTGGAGGTGGATCAGGCTGGAAAGACAGAAGTAAACGTACGGATGAACTCACTCGCCACCTAAGCGATCGCTTTTTTCCACTCTCATACGCAATAATGATAAAAAGGACGATGAGCTTGGAAGGGTCGATCCTGGAAGAACTATATGCTGAACCGCATTAACAAATTTTAGGATTTGTCATAAATCAGTGTTATTAGTACAAGGGTAACTTTGATGTAATATAGCGTATCGAATTCGCAAATTACGTACTATACACATCTTATAAATTATTTAATCTCTTAACAACTATAAAAATACTGGCCGTATCATAATGTCTTGTCAACTTTTCACGTTAGCAGTTTCTGGCAAAAAAGGCTTGCGCTAAGCGAACAGGCAAACAGATCGAAATGATGTTGTGTTACATCTTTTCAGTTGCGATACGAAACAACTTATACCGTTTTGACAGTTTTGTGCACTAAGCTGTAATTAGCTGGGTGGTAAACACAAAACGCCCACTACATAATTTGGTAAACAAAAACGGTACGTTCGTCTGGTTTTCTGCCATTCCGATTTCTTTAATTAATACGATGCCGCCATATTTGCGTATTGTTTAGGAGAAGCGAAAAAGGCACCGCGACTTACGAGTGGGCGGCGACAAGTAGAGCGTCTAGCTCGACTTATGTTTTAGCACTTGAGCAGAGACGTATAACAGGAATATGGTTTTTTATACAAAAAAATGATATAATAATATTGTTGCTTAATTTGGATTTACACTTTAGATCAGTGAAAACGTACACTTTATTTAATTTGTTCAGGACGAAGAAATAAAAAAAAACTCTTATATGAAATTCAGTCGGGCGATTATGATCGTTTACATGTCGAACTGCTTCAAAAAGCATATAATCTATCAGACAGCATATAAAGTATGTAAAATATAGCAATTGGATATTGATTAACGCGGGAATTGTATGGGCTGTTTTATTGTAAAATACTTAGGCAACCAAATTTATTTCATTTTTCCAGGGAAAACACCCATAACGGATAGACTTGAAACGCACTACCTTACGAACGTAAGAATGGACACCGAAATTGTTGGAGCCATTTCCGAGATAGCTAAGTATGTGTATGTATATATGTACACATATATATATACATAGCTATACATACATACAAGTATGTATTGTATTGTATGTATATACATACAAGAATTACTAACTTAAGAAATTAGATGAAGCAAACGAGATAACACAAGAATCGGACTAAGCATCCATTAAATATGTAAGGCGATTTTTCAACCCCCTTCTTCCCCATTAATCTGATTTAAGAATTAAAAAACGAACAATTCTGTTTGTGTAAATACTTTAATCTGTGCTTAATTGTATTAGATTTAATTGAAAAATTATTATGTGTAAAAAAATTTTTAGATAGTTACTACTGAAACCTACATGACCTTGTAATTTCCAATAAAAAATGTGCCTCTTCAGTCTCGTTGACGAAGCCACTCTAAACCTTTGCCGAAAAACATATTCAATTCAATGCAAGTTTCTCGCCATTTTGCACTCTGAGCTCATAAATACAGTTTTAATACTTTTTCAGATTTCAGAGTTTTAACATCTAGATTTATATAAATAAAACGCTATTTATTCATTTTTATACGAAGATATATGTGTCGAACGCCTTGTTCGTTTTTGATCGACTTTACGGAAATCAACGCAGTTTCTCAAGCAAAGAAAGTTTACCGATACCAACATCAATTCAAGAAAAACTTTAGAGAGATTATTTAGAAAAACATGTTTTTTGCGCATTTTTCGTTGACGTTATGTTTGATGATATCTGAACGAGCCGATATTAATGCAGAATGTGACAATCGTCGCCGGTAGACAAGTCCAGGAAAAATTCTAAATTTTTTTTTGACAAATTTTATAGCACATGCACACACGCACGCTCACCATGCAGGTACAAACAGATGTCTCGCTTTTAAAGAGGCACTTCAGGAGATGACGAACAGACGAACGAACGAAACATTAGAGCTTAAACTCAATCACTGTGAGGCTGCGCATGATTTGCCCATGCAGAATACGCGCGAATTAGAGCTATATCTAGTGCTCATAGCAGAGACATACGGACACCGAGATTCCCAATTTTGGGAATTGGACAACACCAATAAAGCTGTCATTTGGTCCTGCGGTAAACTTCCTTTTCAGGATGTAGTAAGTAATAGAGAAGATGGGTTTGTAGCAGCATGGGTAGATGGTATTCGTTTTTACAGTTGCTATTCACCGCCCAGTCTCTCTATCGAACAATTTTTAGAATTCCTCGATCGGCTTACCGAGGACGCTGGACAATACTTTCCAGTGGCAATAGCCGGTGACTTTAATTCCTGGGCAGTAGACTGGGGCAGGAAGTTCACTAATGTACGGGGGAAAGTACTACTCGAAGAAATGGCAACGCTAGACGTAGTCCCCCTTAATATAGGTAATACACCAACGTATACCAATGGAGGGGCCAATTTAATAGTGGAACTTACATTCGTTTACAGCAGCCTAACTGGGAGAAGTCATTGTTGGAAAGTTTTTAACTCTTACATTGCCAGCGACCATAGTGCAATACGCTGGAAAGTATCGACTGGCCAGAATCGTAGAAGAGGCTGGAAAGTTAAATCTTTCGATCCCGCTGCCTTAATGGTAGCCTTGAATTGTGAAGCAATTATCATTGAAAGTGCCGAAGAGAAGACGGAGAATCTGATGAAGCGAGTTACCCAGGCTTGTGACGCCAGTGTGTCTCGAAAATGGGGTATGAATCAAAGACGTCTGAGCACTGGTGGAATGATCACATCACCGCTCTTCGTTCAAAGTGTCTCAAAAAAAGAAGAATATCTCAATGTGGCTACCGACGACCTAACTGCAGAACTGGTTGCAGAATATAAAAAGGCCCGTAGGGAACTGAATAAAGCCATCAAAGATAGCAAAAAACGCTGTTGGAAGGAACTTGTCGAGGAAGTAAAGAAAGACCCATGAGGAAGGCCATATAAGGTGGTCATGGCCCACCTAAAGAGCTAGCCAATGCCTTCACCTACCAGTCCAAAACTCCTAAAGAAAATTGTGACTGCGCTGTTTCCACAGAAACGTCAATTTGACTATCCGACAGCTCAAGACAAATCGGAAGAAATTCCACCTGTCACGGAAAAAGAGCTGATGAATGCTTGTAACCGATTAGGGAATAACAAAGCGCTGGGATTGGATGGAATCCCAAATATCGCACTTAAAACAGCTACTAAAGCAGCGCTAGCATTATTCACAGAGACCTACGATACATGTCTCAAAGAAGGTTACTTTCCTAATAGATGGAAGCAGCAAAGACTGGTTTTACTTTCTAAAGGGAAAAAACCACTAGAGGAACCATCATCTTACCGTTCACTCTGCAAGCTCGATACGGCGAGTAAGATACTAGAACATATCATCCATCATAGAATAGAAGTAGTAGTTGATTCACTTTTGGCAGACAACCAGTATGGATTCCGGAAAGAACGATCAACTCGAGACACTATCAACATTGTCGTTAATACAGGTAAGGATGCGATCACCGGGTCTCGATAGAAGGAAAAAACGAAGAAATGCTGTCTGATGGCCATTTAGACATCAGAAACGCCTTCAACTCCGTCAATTGGGACTGCATTATGCGGGCTTTCAAAGAGAAAAACATACCGAAATACCTGTGTGGGGTAGGGGCAAGCTACTTTACAAACAGGGTATTGAAGTATGACATGGAGAAAGGCTCAAAAGAATACAAATTAACTGGTGGAATACCTTAAGGTTCGGTCATTCGCCCTTTGTTATGTAACATCATGTATGATGGTCTATTGAAAGTACCATTGCCAACAGAAGTCAAACTCATGGCATATGCTGATGATGTAGCTGTAGTAATAGTCGCGAAGCACCTCGATATCCACCATCTGGTCTTCGATAAGGCGTTCGAACGAATCAACCAGTGGATGGATACAGTGAACCTATAACTAGCTAAACATAAGACCGAGGCAGTACTGATTACCAGTAGAGAAAAAGGCAAAAACTATTAAATTGCAAGTCGGAGAGCAAGAAATCACATCACAACCATATATCCAATATCTGGGAGTGATGATTGATGCCCGGCTCAACTTCAAACAGCAAGTCGAACACGTGAGCGCCAAAGCATCAGCAGTGAGAGCTAGCCTAGCACGATTGATGCTTAACGTCGGAGGATCAAAGCAAAGCAAAAGACTACTGTTGTCATCAGTGGTCACATCAGTGCTCACATACGGAACATTCATTTGGTCAGACGCACTAGAGATCCAAAAAACGTCGAGAAAAGCAGGACCAGTCTATCGACTGAGTGCTCTGATAGTAGCCAGCGCCTTCCGCACAATATCCGAGAAAGCAGTGTGTGTCATTTCCGGAATCCTACCTCTTAGAGTTCTAGCTGAGGAAAGACAGACTCTTTACCAACGAAATAAGTCATCCACACTGAGTGCTGAGGGACTCAAAGATGAAGAACGGCAGAATAATATATGCCGATGACAGCTATAGTGGGATGCTGAAAAGAATAGTAGATGGATACATCGTGTCATACCCCAGATTGACGTTTGGCTGAACCGTAACCATGGTGAAGTCACTATTATCTGACACAGATGCCGTCAGTACGTGGCTGCTTCCAAGCGTATCTCCACCGCTTCAAACGCGATGATTCACTGGAGTGCCCTTCTTGCCCAGGAGAACGAGAAGACGCGGAGTTCGTGTTTTTCGTGTGCCCACGTTTTAACCTGCAGCGTGATGAATTGAAGACAATCCTAAACCAGAGAATCCAACCAGAGACACTCGCAGAAGCAATGTTGTCAACAAAAGCTGCCTGGAACGCTACTAGCACGTTTGCTACAGAAATCCTGACGGATTTGCGTTCCATCGAAAGAAGAAGAGCAAAAGACAGCAACTAGAAGGAAGGAAGAATAACGCCTTAGCTATCAGAAGGAAGAGCGGCAGCTAGATCCTCCCCCCCGCGTAGTAATGCCTAACGGCGGTTTCTGCGGGGATTAAGGCCTGGAGAAAAGAGAGGTTTTAGTCGGTATTAACTTCTTGAGTCCGACATATTCAGGCGAAATACGAAATGTATTTCCTCTTCTAAATAAAAAAAAAAAAACTCACGCACGCACGCGCGCGCACACACACATCATACAGACATCACTTGAATAATGGTCAAAATAAATTTCCAGGATCCTAAAGCGCCTGGATCTGATGTAAGGTCTATTTCCGAATCGGACTAGAAACAGTATCTTCGTAATTTATGAAAATTTCCTATTTCCTATAGCGAGAATTTAAAAAACGCTATTTTTTATATTTAAACGATCTGCTTTACGGCATTCGATGCAGTTTTGTTAGTAGAAAAAGAGGACCAAGTACCAACAAGAAGCGATAATAAACTTTATAGTAAAAGAAATATATTAAAAATACAGCATTTCCTACTTTAATGTATCAAAAACTTGGTACCTAACCCAAATCATGAATAGGTTCATTTCAAAAATAAGTACATTCTTCTATAATTATCGCAGTAAAAAATGGATAACTAGGGTCATGAAGCTCGATGTACATAGTGAAATACCTACCACTCACTCGCTCATCACGAGATCTCAAAAACTGTAGGTCCCATTGAGACAAAAGACAATGGTTCGCGCAAGGCAAGATGCACTTTTTAAAAATATTTTTTAAGTAGGGTAAAATGGGGGTTGAATTTTCTATAAAACTTTTTATAGAGCGAGGTATGACTATGAAATCAAGTGTGATACGTTTCTCACTATGGGATCGGAGAAAAGTAGTGGAGTTGTACAACGTATAAAATTTAAAACGGTACGGGGAGCGCAATTGAGACCCAGAACCGGAAAAAAAATTGAGGACGGGACCGAGGTCGAAAGTAAATGTCGGATTGAGATTAGGATGAAGGGCCTAACCAGGAACGACAGCAAGAACAGTACTGCAACCAAAATTGAAACCAGGAACGAGTTTGGGAGTGACATCAAAATATGTCCATATAAAAAATGAGAGAACACATTCTATGACTACTCGGGCAAAGCCCGTTCCGGCTTTGCTATTTATAAATGAAATGGAACCGTTATTGCAAAGATTTTACATATAAATTTAGTCAATAATTTTTTGCAGTCTCATTTATCGGCAAGTAACAATTTTTTTTTAAAAACGTATGTAAGTAAATGTTTCATAGAGGTGACGCTTTAATAATCTTTTTCAGTATATCTAAAAAGATTAATATCATTACATTATTTATATTGTCTATGTTAATAGTTATCTTTATCCTCTTTATTGAAAATTAACAACATATGCAAATAACTTTCTGTAATGGGAATTAATAGTATTTTTTAAGTTACGCTAATGTTACTATAGCTAAACAAGTTTAGGAAAATTGCCCGCTACAATTTTCCGACTGTAAGTGAAGTAATTTTTTTTATTGATATACTGACTTGAAAACCAATATAAATCTGTCTGAATTGATGTGCCATTTATGAAAATTATAATGTTTTTCTATGATATGGATAATAGAAAAACATTATAATAAAAACAGCTTATTAGAACTTATTTAATCTGAAAAATTCATATTTCTTTTCTCTTTATCATCTTTTCATAGATCTCCAGATGTTTCGATCTTTTCATACCGCTCTTGCTTCACTGACGTCCATCTTTCTACAAAATTATATTATTTGTAATTTACATCATATACCCGTTTAAAATAATGTTTAGAACGGGTTATATTAAAAAAGAAAATACTTTTGTCCACTAATTATTATTTTTTTATAAATAATGGTCATTTATATATGCGTTTAGTTCAATTACAAATAAATATTTACATCAGTTTACTGATTTATGGAACCTTGGTCAAGAAAAACTGACTTTCGTCTTTTTCATTTAAATTTCAATTCTGTATTTATTTTTATGTTATGTTAAAACTCAATTAAAACTACATTTATTTAATTTTTGTATATAAATTGCAGTGCGCCATCTGTTAGAAAATAACAAAACTACGTAAAATAATTTTCAATGTCCGATCAGATATGGTAGAATACGAGCATCGACAGAGGCTTGTCATCTGGTGGCAAAAAGCGGAATCTTTTACTTGATCATATATTTTATAACCGTCAACAAACACTGTGTTGTAGGGAGCTAAACCAAAGGAAAAGTTATGAATATTTTATTGAAATGTATTTTTGTATTTCTAGATGCTCCAATACATCTAAGAAGAATAAAGATAAATCCGATAGTAAACAACTCCATTATTTTCTTACTAATGATATTTAATTGCTATGACTGAAAGAAAAAAGAAATACTAAATGTAAGTATAAACACCGTAATTAAATATACATAAATTGATTATTTTATATGTACTTTATATTCTTAAATAGAATTCATATTTTTAAGCATTTGGACCATAACTATTAATTTAACTATCAAATTTTATAATTACTATTTTTTTCTTTTAGTATAGATATATCCAAATAATTGACTCCCGCATAAAAATACCATAATCGGCAACGCTCGCTCTGTGGACAACAAAAAAATATAAATCTACTTTCGTAATATGTTCCTATAAATTTCTCCTGTACATACTTATACATTAAGTCTAAGATCCGGTATTAGAAATATAAACCCTAATCCGTTATTTGAGGATAACAAACATTACATGTCAGATAACCTGCCGATTTAAAATAACAAATAGTTTAATAGCTAAATCGCGTACCGATGTTGTACAATATATATATATATATATCTTTTTTTTAAGTTAATTTCTCAGATTTATCATTTATAAAAATCGAGCATTAGCTGAGAGTACATGGCATCCTTTCATGATATATCGCAGAACTTCTTTCAGAGAATTCTTCTGAAAGAAGTTTTTTCGATCGTGTTAGCGTGCTCCATTGATCAAATATTCTGATTTAAATAAAATTAAATATTAACAATAATATACTATTTTTTTTCAACCATTAATTTATCATGAACAATACCTAACCACGAGATGAAAATTTTTCCCGTTCCAAAATTTACATCTTTCAAAAGCAAATTTTTCAGATGGTGTTAGCTTGTTCTATGGATTAAATACTACTGAAAGTCATATTACATATTACTTACTGATATAACTTTATTTTTTATTCATGTAGTAATTTATCAATAGTGAAATAATTTATTGAAATTTTGCACACATTACATATAAACCCAATGTAGCTTCATGCAACAGATGACTGCTGCGTCAAACTAAGTCCCAAAGAAAACTCCTGAACACATTCAATTCAACAAAAGGTCCACTACTGGGTCTCTCAATCACGCGTATATTTCCTGGATATTGCGTTCATCTTGAAAATATTTCATAAGGCTTCCCTTTCCCTTTTTCATGTGTTGAAAACGCTGCTGAGTAATCATAGTCCGTAAATGCATGGAAATCTGGCAAACTTAGGAATAAAGTAAGACCCAACTTCATCGCCAAGTTAGTAGAATTAGTGCAATCAAGGTCTTTCTTAAAGCTTTACTTTGACGATGAACCCGCCAACCAAATCTGAGTTTCGCGGAATTTTCTGGATATTGACCAGTAAAATTACCCAAACATCGATATTATTGGATCTGGCCAATATCTTCGAAACAGGTGACGCTTTTGATATATGAAATATTATCCGTGTATGTGCTTATTTATAATGATATGTATAAATAACCTCTTTCTTCACTCTTCACGGCCTGATTTCAGATTGTATAATAAAAAAAAACAGTGTTCTACAACTGTTATATACATTTTTTTTACGATATTTGGCTATAGGTAAATCAAAATGTGAATAAAAAAAAAAAATGTAATATTTAATATGATTTTCAAAAATATTTTATGCATGTAACTTACACCGTCGCAAAAATCAATTAATACTCGATTTATACAAATAACAAATCGAGGAAGTTGATGTGAAAAAGTTAATCAGAATTAATATTATTTAGCAGCACTGGTCCGCCATTTCCCTAGTCCACCCACTTATATATTATATCAATGTATGTGTTATCTAACATAATCTTTGACATAGTCAAATAAACAGATGAGGGTATACACATACTTCTAATACCGGATCTCGCACTACGATAAAAACTTTCAACATTTCCTGCTCAATTCGTTTAATGAACTAAGGCACATACATGCTTACGTTTTCCGGACAGACCTGCCTTACATCACATTTACAAATCGCACTTTTAGGCCGATTGAGGCCACAAACACAGTTTTAAAGGTGACAAAATTGTATGGTACTTTAATCTAAAAAAGTACTACAAGTTTCATTGACATACCATCTGAAATTCACGAATAAATTATCTCATTTTGAATTACGTATTTCTATATTTGAAATCCTCCTTTTTTCCAAAGATTTACCACCTTTACTGTTATGTATGAAGAACGTTTTGCAAAGCTAAGCTGTGTTCTGTCTGTGACGAGTGTGGCCAATATTTTTTTAGTTTTTATTCAATTTAAAAATAAACGGGGATTTTAAATCCGTTGGCATCGCATTTAAAAAAGCCTCGCGAGACCGTGGGCGAGGGCCCACTTCGCCCACGCCTAGCTACGCCACTGCATATTACGTTTAGTTTGAAAGTGTTTTTAACTTATGGGTGACGGGTCTAGATTTTTACTATGTTGCTATTATGGTATTGTGCATCTATAGTTTTCGCACGTCCTTTATAGCATTTTTGAAAATTTTATATACAATATTATTGAGAATTTCTAAGAATAATGTATTAGAATCACAGAAATATCGTCTTTACAGCAGAACACGTACAAGTTGAATAATGTATCTATAATATAAAGGTACATTAATAAACATTCCGAAAGTACTGTAACATTCCCTATTGCTCCGGATAACAAAAATGATATAAAATATGAACTTCAATTAAAGGTGTGACGGAGCCCATTCTAGCGGATGCAAATTCAAAGACTAAGATGAGGACTTTTACCTCCACGGAAGAGCAGCTTAAACAATTCTCATACAACTATTTGATGCGGTATAAATCATAAGTTCTTCAACCATATTTAAGGATGTTTGTTCACACGTGGCTTGAGTAAATAACTTTCGTCATTTCAACGATATACGTCAACATCCCTTACATGCTCGGCGTGGATGAAATTCTTACCTTTATGATTGTCTGTGACTCCCAATGCGCTTTTATGAGTGATTGACTGAAATCCCGCTTTTATAACTATTTCCCTGTTTCATTTGAAAGTAAAAATGAAATGCTTATTAATTTCACAAATATGAGACATTTTAATTGAGAAAAACTATTTATGGCTATTTTGATTTTGATTTTTATTATTTATTCTTGGTTTAAGAATAACCTCTTTTATGCTTTGATATTAGGTATTTAACCTAATATTCATTGAGTTTTGAACTATCTCCTTCTTGAAATTTTTTGAGTAAAATCATACAAATAATAATAAGGAAAATATTAATTGTCATTCTTTTTGAACAAGCAGATTTTTTTATAATTAATAATTATTTTTTTAATCGCCAAGTCCCATTTGAATTTGCAGTAAAAATATCTCTAATAGCAGTCTCCTTTACTTCATATATTTTGTAGCGCTATAGTCGCCCTCGGAGCCTATATGGTTTTTTAGACAGATAACATACGAAATTTGAAGGGAATTTAATTATTTGAATTGTGCACGTAACATACGTTTATGTCATAATTCTGTATCAAAATAATAAAAGTATTTGTTTAGCTACTGGTAGCGCCATCTCTTGTACTATGTAAACACTATATTGTATGATTGTCTATGTTTGCGTTTTGAAATAAAACTAGTCTGTTGGCGACATTCATTTGTTTCACGACAATTTAGAATGCATAGGAAGAGTTGAGAAAGAATATGAAAGTAACGTGAACAAACCCGGTGATATTTGTGTCATGTACTATAATGTGTATGATATAGAATTAAATAAAAACAGTTTATTGTAGAATCGTATTAATAAAATCGAATAAAAAATGAGCCAGGAAACGACAAACGCTACAATATAGCGAGAAACGGACCAAGATTATACAGTAAAAATTTAGTCACGTCCTGAATTAATTGTCTTTGTTCTTAATGTTAACAAAAATGGAATACGAAAAACCCCGCGAAAGATATGAACTAGTCATAATAATGGATATGTATTTTCATGGAGTTGTGAAATATGGTTAATGGCACTTAATGGTCACGACGATGCTATCCTACCTCCATGTACATTTTGTTACTTTCAGTTGGCGTATATTTATGGACGTCGTTTGAATAGGTAAGCGTAGCATTACAATTAAATACTTTCATAATTGCCCATGTACCCTTATAAAAAGAATTAATAGTACATTAAAAAGCATATATTTTTGCAATGAAAAGTTACATGTATTTTCATGATACACATATTGGATTAGTTGTGAAGTTATACAATTACGAAGCTAATAATCATATTATTTGTTTGACATTTTAAAATCGTAGCGCGTATCAGGAATATTTCTCCAATGAGTTTTTTTTTTACGAACGACGATATCTATTAGAGTACAAACGATTTTCATTAGTACAGGGCCGTCCGAGCTGTTGACACTTTCCACACTTGTCTTGTTCGTGGTGACCCATCGAAGACGTGCTAGCAAATCCCTTCTCTCTTGGTAACTGTAACGAATAAACAAAAACGATTTAAAATATTGTTAGCTGAAAAATTGTATGACTAAACTTAAAGGTATTATTATTAAAATTAAGAATTAAAAAACCCAAACGTAATAAAAGAAATTAAACAATCACTTCTATGATGCTTCCAGACTAGTTATAAAAAAAATTGTTTTCAAAAAGGGCGAAGCTACTGACAATTCTAAATGAAATCTAAGGACAATTTAAAAACTCACGTTATATAACACATACATTTTTATTATTTTGATTACCAAAAGACAGCGTTCGCTGTATTTTTAAGTTGAAATCTAAAAATGGATTTAAAAATATGTATATATACATTTAAGGCGTTTCGTGCATAGGCCCTAAAAAGAACAAGCTTCTAGTTTTTATAGATTTTTACACGCTCGTCGAATTATAAACATTTGTTTAAAGGAACTCATTAGACTACATTACTCTATGATCCGTGTCTTTAATGTAATGTATTATCTTATCTTTTTTGACACATTTTCTAAATGTGTATACAGTACAATCATGTGTTGTCACCGAGAATTGCTAATGATTTATTTTAATGATTCTTTATTGGTGAAAACTTTCCAGCGAATCAAAATATCCTACCTATATAACCAAGCGTGTATATATTAAATATCTTTGCCCTACTTTGCCTTACCTTATTTTGAACAGAGCGATATTCTTACTCTCCGTAAGCAATAATACACGAGGAGAAATAATGGATCAAAAGCGGACAAATTCTCTTACAAGTATTAAGTGGCCAACTTTTAGAGGCCTTACTCTAAAGTTCGGCCAGCTCGAGCCGTTGGCTTCTGAAGGATTAAGTCTGTATCCCGACATCAATCTGTTCGTTCTAAATAACTCCATCAACATCTTGGTGGCTGCACTCTACCATCCTAGGCTCACCAGCATGGGTGCTGCTCGTACGCGATTACGCCAAACCGAAGGGGGCTACACGTCCCGCAACGCCGAAACCATGAATGAGTCATAACCTATTGTTAGAATTAGATCCAGTCATACTTTTTAGTAAATGGTATTTTTTTTTTTTTGCTTTTCCACAGTTTTACGACATAGCAGTTTATTAGTTGTCACCCTTTCTGCGCCCGTTCTTCTTACGCTATAAGATAATATCGACCTAAATATTTATACCTAGATTTATTAAAAAAAAAACCGGCCAAGAGATGTCCGACCATGCTCATTATAGGGTTCCGAAGTCCTTATTACAAAGAAATGCAACTACAAATAAAAACACACTTTTTCCATGTTTTTCACATAGAATAGTTATAAGCACTTAAGTCGCCTATAACTAGAAAAACTTGTAGGTATGTCGACTATTATCATAAAACTAGTGTCACTATAGCGCATCAGCAAAAAAGCGTATCTTCATTAGTCCATTGAAATGTTACAATTTAAGGACCTAATATTGCATTTTTTAGAGGACGCAATTTTACTTTTGGAACATGTGTGGGGGGTCAGTAGAAGCTTAACCCCAAATTTATGGGGTTGCCGCCCTTGTTCCCCGGCCGCCATCTTGGAAAAAGGGGTGCAAACACCTTTTTCGCGATATCTCGGAAACTATGCGCCCTAAAAAAATACGTAAAAGCATAATTTGTAGCAAATCGCTTTGCCTACAAATATGTTAATAATTTTTTGCCTTAAATTTAAAATTAAAGAAGTTGTAAGTAAGTTGGTGTTTGCTGAAGAAATTTATTTCAGCTTCTGTTATTTGTATGGAGTCCCCCCCCACCCTAGAAATATTTAGGTATTTTAGTTATTTAATCACCAAATTAAATAGTGGCTATACAAGACTCCTACACTATTTATTTCATCAGTATACGTCTTCTGGTTTTTAAGGGTTCCTTTTTTGCCATTTTGGCTTAGAACCCTAAAAAGCATCATTCCTTATATTAAATTTACAATTACTAGTCACAAAATAAAATTGTTTAGTCAAGTAATTGTCTATCAGAGTTTTAAGTACCTGAATCGATTAACGGTTAAATTTTAAACGAAATAAAATACATTAAATTAAGAAAACTACATTTTATGGGAAAAAAATTTGATAAGACTTTGTTAAAGATCTCTATTTTGTGTATACTGTTTCATATTTTTCACCATTTCAACAATCATTAAACGTTATTGTAACAGAAAAAAATCGTATTAATTATAAGGTTATTGGTTTATTATCTTTATCGGTGGAAAAAGAACTATTTATTACAAAAAGATCATTAGGAAGGTGGAACATTGAGATGTTTTAAATGTCAGCGCTGAATTTTTAAAAATTAGTTCATCCATAATTGAATTAGGTCACCATTAAAACTGCGCTGCCATAATATAAATAATGTTCTAAAAAACGCTAAATCAATAATTTGATTCGAATAAAAATTGATCGTTCGTGTTAGATGTAATGACACTGTTATATTTTTTTAAACTCGATCTGTCTAAGTATAGATAGGTTTATTTATCAATGATTACCTGTTTATGAGGATATATGTCAAGTAGACATGAATTACATTTCTGCGCGGTGTTGGCCCAAGAATTTGCACTTTTCCAAGTCTTTCCGCACTTCGGACATGTAAAGACTCCCACGCATTTCATGTCGCCTTGATATGATGTCCTTCGCTCCGCCTGACAACACAAAATATGTTTTAGCCAATAAACGTAACACACTACTTATTTATAGACTTAGATGCATCCTAATATGTGTGCCATCCACCGGCCACCGTAAAATAAATGTCGTCTAATCGTGTCCTACGCTTTAAATAGCGAATTTATACGGAATATTTTAAATAAATAGCAAATAAACGAAAATTTAATAATGTTATTTAATCTTACCATGCCTACCGATTTAATTAGCTTCAAATTAAAAAAATAATATCAATTATTATACAAATGTATATCTGTGCTTAGAAACGACAAAAATGTAATACACACTAGTAACGTTCAATGCTAATTGTCTAAAACTGCCTACATTATGCATAGAGCATATACCACATGACTAGACATTGCGGTACAATAAACTAATTGGGGAGTCCCGATTCAGAATGACTAACCAACCTATTCAAATTATCTATGGTCACCATAATATCTATGGTTGTTGTAGTTATGGTTTCACTGAAAAATTTCATATTGACTCAAAACTGTGAATATAAATATATTAAATCTTTAGATATTATATGTTTGTTGTATTAGATTTTAATTACCCCTGAGGCATTCTCTTTCATAATCTTTTTATTTCATATTACGACATAATTCGGACCTTAAATCATCCATGTTGGCCCAGCATGGATTAGGGGCCGTCAATGACCGTTATCACTATGGCGGGTAATAACGTCTGGGACTGGGTTGTATTCCCTGCGGAACACAAAGTGAATAGTTTAACTTAGCTTTGGTCAAAAATTCAATTTATTCAGCAGTGCTCAAGTTTTCAACCCGGAATATTTCCCTCTAAATTAAGTTTCACGGTGTGGAACATTTTTCAGAACTTTTATAGTTAGTAAGTACAGCGTACGTCATTTCTTAAATGCTAATATCTTTACATGTAATAAAACATTAGAGTTGGGTGTGTCGGTACAATGAAGGTATGTACAAAAAATGGAAAGGTGACGATAAGAGAAAGGTAATACGAGAAAAAACGATTTTTAAAGTTTTGCTGGTCTGTCTGTTTAGGAACATCCCTGAAATTACTAAAAGATTTTTAATGAGGTTTTCACGGGTAGACAAAACTGGATTTAGGACGGAATACAGACTCTATTTCATTTAATTCAGATGTGAGTAAAAAAAAATTATCCTCTGGGGAAGTAGTGGGTTGTTTAGAGTATAAATATTCTTTCACAAGTAGAAAGCTACACTATCTCAGAGTAATATAACCTATATTTTATTTTGATACTAGCCTTTGCCCTGGCTTCTTACAAATTGGAACCGTGAGCGGTATCGGAAGTAGGATTGAAATCATGAACAGTACCGGAAATAGAATGAAAACTAGAACGAGATGGAAATCGACATCAAGACCTTCTTAAAAATGAAGGGACACATTTTGTATCCAAGTGGGCAAAACAGCAGAATGAAAGCTTTTTCTTATGATAGATCGAAGGGAAAACGAGTATACGAGCCACGAAAAAGTAGTTGGTCACCGCCGGCCTTGTACACCCGCAACCCGAAAGTAGTCTCATCAATGCATTGCAGGCCTGTTAGGTAGGAATAGAATATTTGATGTAGGAGGGAGTGGGCTGATGGAGGTGGAAGAAGGTGATGGATGGAGGAGTAAGATTATGGAGGGAGAGTGGGCCACTGGAACTCTCATTTACTGGACGAAACGTAACAGAGAAATATATTATTGCATAACTGTATTCTGTGAGAGTATGGTGTTTCACTGCTCAACTTGACCCATTTCAGTGCTGTAGCCAACTTGACCATGGCATGGCTTCACAAAGCTAGACAATAAAAAAGGATTTTTAACTTTTACGTAACGTTACGTCAATTAATAAAAAAAATGGCACTTAACCGAATACTTCAAATATCATTTCGTCATCGTGTCTCTTACTTAACATTTAAATAATGTCATTAATTTATTGTGTTTTATGATAATATCTAGTTTTAATTACCACATACATTAAAGATAGTGCATTCAAAATTATATACCCTTTTCATTACGTACCGAATAAAAAATCATTGGAAAATTTAATTTTATCTGGTCCCAAAAAAATATCATTTCCTCACTTTTTACTAAAACCTGGATAGTGCTTTTGAATCGGATCGTAGATTGCGGCGCTTAATTGTAATTTTTTTGTAGTTAACTGCACTCTCAATGAAGCTACACCATCATTGTTACAAGGCGCGAAGAGATGTGTTGTCAAATTATTTTCATTTAATTGTTACATTTTTGTGTCTCATTCCCTCACACAATCTGAATATAATGTAATTTTTTATTTTGTAGTAATTATTATACTGCTTCACATATTTTTAGGAGTCAAAACCTTGCCTGGAATTCGTATTCAATTTAAGGTTATGCACAACCAGTTTTTATAGGTTATGTTGGATTTGATCATTCCCTCACTACTTTTATTAATGAGGGAATGATTTATTTATTTTAACAGGTCTTATTTGCAATTAATAATTGCATTATCAATATATTTCCATAACTACTTTCCGCTTTTTAGGTTTTTGGGAGTAATAATAATGCCAAAAAATATTGTATGTCTGAATTCACTCAAGAATATCTTGAAGTCTAAATGTCCATCTATGATGCTGTTTGTGGTTACAAGCGATGATATTTCCCAAATGGATAACTTAAAAAAAATCGGTCAAAAACCATTGCCATATTCACTGGCACTCAAAAAATTCGTCAATTCGCATTTGACAATAATAATTTAGAATTTTAAAAGCCACTTTTTTTGGGGTATAATCCATTCGATTAAAAGAACATTAAGAAATCATATCCCAGCAAAAGTGGTTTTAAAGTTACCAAATATAATTAAATATGATTCTCCCGTACCAAAGATTCTCGAGTCAAATTCAAACGCTTACGGGACAGGTGATTATATACTTGTAAAATGGCAAAAAAAATTTATTCATAAAAACAGGGGAAAAAAGGATGGAAATGGCCGGTAATTAATTAAGGACGAAGAATTGTATTAAAAATCTTTATAAAATATGTGAGTAACACTTGCTACAAAATAATTAGTAAATATTAAAGATCTCCTCAATAAATTTGAACATATTCTTTTGTTAAAATGTAAGTCAGTATTTTCTTTAATACCACCATCTGTTAGATCATGAAATGCAAGTCCATATTTGTTTAGAAGCGCCATCTGTTAATCGTGAAATGTAAGTCAGTGTTTTCTTCAAAAGTGCCATCTAACGATCGTAAAATTTAAGTCAATGTTTTCTCTAGAAGCGCCATCTGTTAGATCGTGAAATGTCAGTCAGTGTTTTCTTTAAAAGCGCCATCTAACGATCGTAAAATTTAAGTCAATGTTTTCTTCAAAAGTGCCATCTGTTAGATCGTATAACGTAAGTCAATGTTTTCTTTAGAAGCGCCATCTGTTAGATCGTGAAATGTCAATCAGTGTTTTCTTTAAAAGCGCCATCTAATGATTGTAAAATTTAAGTGAATGTTTTCTTTAAAAACGCCATCTAACGATCGTAAAATTTAAGTCAATGTTTTCTTCAAAAGTGCCATCTGTTAGATCGTATAACGTAAGTTAGTGTTTTCTTCAATACCCCTTGTGCACGACAGAATAAGTGAAGTGAAAGAACAGTGTTAAAAATAAGCAAATGCGGATGATACTGAACAGTGATACAGACACATACAAGACACACATGCAAGATTCGATAACTATGCTTAATAAAGTCGCATGACCCCACTCCACTGCCGGACGCCCGCCCTCTTGTCGCATCTCTCGCGCCGGCCGAGCGCCCGCTGTCGCGAGCATATAAGCCGTGGCTCGACCGGCATTCAGTTTACAATTTAAGTATAGCAAGCATAGGAGTCAATTGGTTGTCGACTGGAACACTGCTTCCTTAAAAATGTTGAACGCGAGAATTCCGTGGCAACGGTCTTATAAATACTTAGGCGTCACGCTCGATAAGAATCTCCACTTTCGAGAACACATCACGCGTGTTAGGAAGAATGCTCTTTTTTACACAGCAAGGCTCGGAGCCATGCTCGGCAGAAAGAGTAAACTATCTAGGCGTAATAAGCTTACTTTGTACAAAATGTGCATTAGGACGGTGTTGACGTACGCGTCTCCCGTCTTCGCTCACGCCGCTCCTAAATCACTACATAGGCTACAGGTAATACAGAATAAATTCTGTAGAGCAGCCACGGACGCACATTGGTGTGTTCGTAATTCCATTCTCCATAGAGATTTGGAACTCCCCACTATATCCAAATACATGAAGGACGCATCGAAGCGATTTTTCGACATCGCAGGATCACATCCCAATGCGGTTCTTCGAGCGGCGGTTGACTATCAACCGCCGCCCCCCACCCACTTTATCCGTAGACCACGGAACGTACTGTTTGATCCACTTGACGCTCTTACAGCGGCAGTTGATAGCCTTAATGACGTCAACGATACGCATGACTGACTTAGATTAGGTCAATCCGTTAGTTAGGTCATTGACTTAAGCTCCCCCCCCCCACCCCCCCACTCCACCCGCCCGTCCGCCGCAGACTGCTCACAGCTGGGCGGGAGGAACGGGAACGGTCCCGTGACGGTTTCCAGTGACGCCTATGCCGAGATGACACTCAGGAGTCGTCTACAGAGCATGTCACGCGCCGTCGGCACTCACACGTGCTGTCCGGCCGCGCTCGGTGAAGCTATAGAAGTCGTCCGACCGGTCGCCAGACTATATAGCATAGCCCACCCAATCAGCCCCACACTACCCACACGCGTACGGGCGCGAGGGGTGTGCGGGATAGACATTTTTTACCCCCTCCACGTCGCAAGTGGGAAACAAAAAAAAAAGTGACATCGGTGTTTTGGCTATTATTTATAAAGACCAGCCTACCAGCCTAGTGTCGGCATCCCCGATACCCCTATCTAACGATCGTAAAATATAAATCGCTATTTTCCTTAGAAGCGCCATCTGTTAGATCGTGAAATGTAAGTCAGTGTTTTCTTTAATACCGCCATCTAACGACTGTGATTTGAATCAGTATTTCCTTAAAAGCGCCATTTAACGATCGTAAAATGCAAGTCAGTGTTTTCTTTAAAATCGCCATCTGTTAGATCGGGAAATGTAAGTCTATATTTTCTTTAAAAGCGCCATTTAACGATCGTAAAATGTCAGTCATTGTTTTCTTTAATACCGCCATCTGTTAGATCGTGTAATGTAAGTCCATATTTTTTTAACAAGCGCCATCTGTTAGATCGTAAAATGTAAGTTAATGTTTTCCTTAAAAGCGCAATCTAACGATTGTAAAATGTAAGTCAGTGTTTTCTTTAAAATCGCCATCTGCTAGATCGGGAAATTTAAGTCCATTTTTTCTTAACAAGCACCATTTGTTGGAGCGTAAAATACAAGTCGGTGTTTTCTTCAAAAGCGCCATCTACCGATTGTGTAATGTAAGTCCATATTTCCTTTACCAGCGCCATCTGTTAGATCGTAAAATGTAAGTTAGTCTTTTCCTTAAAAGCGCAATCTAACGATCGTAAAATGTACGTTAGTGTTTTCTTCAAAAGCGCCATCTACCGATTGTGTAATGTAAGTTCATATTTTCTTTACAAGCGCCATCTCTTAGATCGTAATATGTAAGTCGGTGTTTTCCTTAAAAGCGCCATCTGTTAAATCGTAAAATTTAAGTCAGTATTTTCTTTAATACCGCCATCTGTTAGATGGTGAAATGTAAGTCCATATTTTCTTTACAAACGCCGTCTCTTAGACCGTAAAACATGTCAGTGTTTTCCTTAAAAGCGCCATCTAACGATCGTAAAATGTAAGTTAGTGTTTTCTTTAATACCGCCGTCTGTTAGATCGTGAAATGTAAGTTCATATTTTCTTTACAAACGCCATCTGTTAAATCGTAAAATATGTCAGTGTTTTCTTTAAAAGCACCATCTGTTATTTCGTATTTTGACACAAGTAGAAAAAAGTATGTGTGTGTGTGTGTGTTGTGTATGTGTCAGCTCCGACGCACAACTGGAGTTTACTCTCTACGAACGATTATGAAATAAACAGATTAGATAATGAGGGTAAATTAATGCATTTTTATATACTCAAAGCATGCCTGATACCTTTATAATCATTTATTTACAATAATTATACAATAATTCGTTAAAATACATAACAAAACCATGAAAACATAAACAACGCTAATTTATGTAATAAAGTCGTAAGCAAGATTGATTTTATTAACCATTTACGTCACCTTGCGTCATATTTATTCCAGGAACAATATCGACATTGAATACTGAGACAACTGGTTTGTGGTAACTAAAATATGATCATATACTGCTGGGGGATGCGCAAGATAAGTTGCGCATAAATATGGAGACTACACACGTGTATAGTCTCCATATACACAAGACTGACCTGAACGTAACGTAACGCCAAGTTTGATTTTACCCCCCATGATTTTTCGTACCCCGAGCTTATATATGAAAAATTGATTCTTAAGGAGTAAACTTCAAAAAACTAATTGTACAGTACTATACATTACTTTCATGAAGGTAATAGTGACATGAAAATAGGTAGGTACTTAGCAAATGAACTACAAATCGAAACCAATCAGAAAATGTAATACCTATAAAATTTTGACAATCATATAGTCCGAAAATTGATGGGCAATATTGTTACTTCAGATTTCGTGTCTACACGCCTGACATTGCCCAACGCCATAACTTCATTACACTTAATTAGATTCCTGTTTTGTAATTATGAAACATCATCAAAATATGACTACATTTCTTTAAACCATATCTATTACCTCTCGATTGCTTCTTTCCGATCTCTATAAAGTTTCTTGGAGAAAAATTGGCACCACCGATCGTGCAGCGTCATGCCATGTGATGGCAAGGGTCGGTTACCGATGATTTTACTGTCGGTTTTTTGTACTGTCTTTCTTTATTCTTCACACAGCCTTATTATGACAGCAATCAATCGGCAAGCTGGTTATTTAGTTACAAATATAAATACGTGATAGATTATCGCGTTAATATATATATTTTTATATTATTTTTCGTTAATCTTTGTATACATAGTATTACGGTTGTAATAATTAAATATATATATTTGTCTTTCATAATAATAAAAGAAATATATTATTACCGATTATTGTGCTTGCTCTCATTGCAACACAATTTGTTGACTTCGATCGTTTTTCCCCGAGGCGATTAGTATAAGGTATCGTGCCTATATCTTAAATATTATAATTATGTCTATGAGCCATTATGGCTCGTCACCACATGGCCAATTTTGTGATAAGGCATGAGGGCCCATAGAATATAGTTTTCATAGGTATCTTGTTGGAAGTCAAACTTAGAAAATGAGATATATTTCATTTACGCTATGTCCATACGGTAGGAATCGCAGGCGAAAGCTAGTAGATACATATATAACAGTACTCACCCGTCGACTTGATGAATGTCATGGGTTACGAAAGTAAATAAAAAAGAATTTTGAAGAATGGATGGAATTAAAAAAATGAATAAATAGCCTTAAACAATATACTAATGATTCCGCATCTAATGATTGATATCGATGTCCAAACCGATACGTTCATATTTCATGAAGTTAACGTTCATATATTCAAAACGATTACAAAAAGCTAATGTATAGAGAAATGGCGCAATTTGGCTCTATTACAGAAAAATATTAAACTTTTTGATTATTTATTTATGAATTAATGATTATTTGAAGTTAGACAAACCCAATTTCACGGAAAGCTTTTTTTTTTAATTTTACACATAACAGCACAATTCATTCTAAAATTATGGTATATTCACAATAATAGGGCGAAATTTTATTCGTTTTTCAGCCCTTTTGGTTTTGTGCTATTGAATACAAATACACACATGCGCGTGATTACAACCATTAGTGAACTTTTCAGAAATGAGCGGCTTCACGAATTGGCCACATCCTTTTAGGTTACGACAAATTCGTTGGAAAAAATATTCACAAGAGTATTGCATAGCCAGTCACCCAACAAATTTATTCCAAATTTCAGAAGTATCTGGCACAAATTATTCTTGTGCCTACCTAAGTACTTATGAATAGAAAGAAGATGTTACAAATTCGGCCTAGGTACATTTCGTTCACTTTTTACAAAATCCAGGAAAAAATTATAATATAATAGAAAAATATTAAAATGGAAATTTCTGTATTTTTTTTTTTGTAAGAAGCATAGACAGGTCACTACAAATTCGTTCGGGAACTTGATGCGCAGACCGCAGTATTGTTTAACTAGCTATCAATCGCAACTAAAATTAAAGGGTTACTCACATACCTTCTCTCGCAAAAAATATATTAATTGTGTAAGGAACCATAATAAACAGATGATCACAAACGGAAAAGGTCAGATGATGATGTGCCATTGTCGCCCTGTCCACTGTTTAGATTTATGTATTGATGTGAAACAACTATTGGCGGGCCTTAGCAATAAAATCGGCTCGAATGCCGCGACGGCAATTACGCTGTCGTGCCGTGATGCCCCCACTACGCCGCCGCTTTCCACTCCTTTGTGTGCGCGCGCGCGTGTACTATACACCTTTATTCTGACTTATTAAACATTCATTTCAGCTAATATTTAAATTTAAAATAATAAGAATATGTGTTGATTTTAATAAGAAGCTTTATTCATTTTACTATGTATTTTCTTTATCGGTATTTAATAATTATAAATTCTAATATTAACTTATATATTTCACATCTGCCTGGTGTCCCGTAACAACCATTTTTTTTTTATCAGCTCACGCCTATTTGCCATAAGGGAATTCAGATTATATATTTCCTATAATGTGCGTGTTTAATGTTTTTGTACAAAAAACTGAACTAAAATACGCAAGAATGATCGTCAAGACGCTTTCATTTAATAATGACGTTTTAAGTACAAGTTTACAAAGTGCAGGCCGGGGCTCCATTATAAAAGTCAAACGTCTTTTTAAAAACATTTTTTCCTAAATTACTGTTTTTAACAAAATTTGGATTTTGAATAGAAAAAATTAATTAAACAAATCGTATTTGTAAAGAATTCTATTGTAAGCAAGTACAATTAAAAAAAAAAACAAACAATTATGAAAAGAATTCGTTCTTTGAGGATTCTGTACAAACTTAATTATGTAGCTGAATATTTTATCCATCAAGGGCCTCGATTATATTAATCTGTTTTACTGATACTGGCGAAAAAATTTTTTTTTTTTTTTGATATTTCGTACTTAGAATATCCGAATTACCGAAAACTTTAAATTTTCATATAGGGAAATTAATTCAACTCGTTACAGTATGCCCAAATCATCTTGACTGGATTGAATTTAGTTGCAAGTTGCTTTGCAATAACTACAATTGGGTCTCAGCGGAAAGTTTGTGAGGGGGACAGGGTAAGCGCTTGCCGTCGCCCCCTGCCGCCCGCGTTTGCCTTTTTTATTAATTATAATTAATATAAAATCAAAAATAACTTTTTGTTAAGTGTACCGGCGCAAACTCGCACTCGCTTCAACTTTAGTCCGGTCAAGATCTTCCGAGCATATTGTACTTCCACGCATTTGTGTAGACGGACAACGAAGTGATTCTGGGTTTTTTTATTTATAAGGTACAAAATCTTAAAAAAAAAATTAAAAAACTCAAAACATCATATTAAAAAACCCTTGGTTACAGGTTACAAAAATTAACACAAAAACTTAGACAACAACGTAACGTTACACGACTTTTCATATCCTACCTGAACAATACGGTATTTCCAGGAACCGCTACCTGGGTAAGTGTACATTGGTGCAAATATGTATATATTACGTTATTAACTTTATCGCAAATTTGTTAACCATCATAACTAATGTTGTAACAAACTAGGACAATAGGAAAAAACGTATTAGAATTACAAACGGTACATTTTGGTCTTTACCGACTTAAGACACTGGCGCATGATATAGATATCTAAAATTATCTGATAGATACTACGTGAAACTAACGTTGATAATAAAACCACCCACTAGTGTTACTGTCAGCGTAAAGTAACACCAGTGAGCGCTACGCATGTTACAAAATACTCATTAGCCTTTCCGTATTTCAACTTGCAAGTGGTACTTTATGACGTACTCAATGAACGAACTCAGTTGTTTATATAAGCAGTTGTTTTGTATCAATGTGCGTATCACAAAAGGTTGCGCACCGGTTTTTCAACGCCGAGAATTAATACTGTATACTGTAATAATATACTCATGCAGTCTTTGACTGTCCTCAGAATAGCTCGCGTTTAGGACTCTAATTAAGCTGTAAAATTAGTACCTATTTAGTAGCATCTAGTTAGTGCTACTTAGTACTGTACACATAGGTTTTAGTTTTATACATTTTCTGAATTACTGAGATGAAATATGCCGCCATTCTGTTTTTATTGTTCTAAATTACATTCCGATTTACTAGATGTTATCTTCAATACGTATATAGCACTCAAATATATATGAAATACACATATCCTTGTCAAATTTTTGAACAGTATTTGTCAATACAAAGTGTGTTGCCATTATGATAATTATGCAATTAACGAATTAACAAGAGATAGGAGGTAAGAGAATACAAATGTTGACAAACAGGAATTTAATTGAATAAGTAATTATGTATAATGGGGCCATTATGTGGTCAACTTTGCTGCGGCACAAAAATGACCCGGAACGAGCGGTGAGATATCACGCTTGTAAAATACAGGCAGCTTCAGCTGTTTCATTTCGTCCAGTGAGAGTTTCGGCGGCCTATTCCCCTCCTTCACCTCACTCCCCTTTTCGCCAACCACTCGCCGCCGTCAGATACCTATCCCTACCGAAGAGGCCGGCAACGCATTAGTGGCTCCTCTAGGTTACAAGTATCCATGGGCGACGGTGACCAAATGGTCTCCGGTAGCTCATATGCTCGTTTGCCCCACAAATGTTATTAGAACAAAAAAATTTGTACATACTATTTATATATTAAATTCAGTAACAAAAGTACAATAACAATAAAACATTTTTAATGTACAGACATTACTTATACACGCTGTATAACACTTTTTGACCATTTTTCTTGTAAAATTGAATCGAAAATGATAAATAGAATTATGCATACATACACTTTTGATATATTTTTCTACAATCACGCAAGTCGCTATTATCTTAATTTTGACTTTGACTAGTATCTGTACACTATAGACTTAGTAAGTTTCTTTATGGCGGAAGAGACTTACATAAATATTGATGTTAAATTGAAACAAAAAAAAATGAAAACTACTATAGTATATTGACCACACGCAAGATAAGCTTTTATAAGTTTCAGGTCTATCGGGAAACTACTGCGATGAGGTTTTTATATTGAAAAAAATATGGTTTAAACCATTTTTCTAAAGTACATAAATATGTCTTATGTCTTAATTAAAAAATTGATTATTATTGCTCTCAAAATCTTAGAAATGGAATAGAATTTAAAAAAATTCAATGTTTAAAAATATTGGTAAGTTAAACTCTGCTCTAAAATATCTATCCACAAGTTAAGATGCTTACCTCACATTTGTTCGAAATAATTTTGACTTTACATAAAAAGGTAGATCAAGTAAATGCACAAAATCTCATTCAGTTGTTTAACAAATCTTTTCTTAAAAATACCTATTATATAATACAGGCTAACTGAATATATTATTGTGGGTTGAATGGGAAATTTATTATCTAATGTTAAACAAAACAGTGGTGGCTCCATTCGGTGGCGAAGATGGCGTCGGCGAGTGCCGACGGCCTCGCGTTAATAATTTTATAAGTTAATGTATAAATCAGCTCATCTGATTTAAGGTTTTCTTTTTGACTGGAAAGTGCAAAGCTGACGCGCCGCCAATGTCTCCATTGGAAGAACACTTGTGGGTTCGATCCCAAACATGTATCAATGAGTTTCTGAACAATAAATAGCTACCACTCGTTAACCCCGAAAGCAAACATCGCGAGGAAACCCTCACTCCGATGATAGGTGAACACTTACACCTGTTCTGTGTGAAACATGTTCAGAATGATAGACTCACTACATGTCATGTTGAGTTCAAACTACAAAACGTGGATGACAATCAAAATCAAATGTGCTATCTCTGACAACTGTATATTGGGAATAACTTCATAAGGTTATAAAATAACAAAATAATAAAATTGACAATGAAATTCAAACAAAACTGTTAAGGCAAATCATTATTTGCAATATTATAAAATTGGTTGGTCCACATAAATTTACTTTTTCTTGTTGCGACGGCGCTTTGATTTTGAACGGACTTTAGAAGTGCACGGTTCTCCAAGTTCTAAACATTTGCCACAGAGGTCTTCATTGTGGGCGGTTTGCTTCTTGGTACGTCCTAATTTCTTTGGGAGCTGCACAAAATAAACAATATCATTTTAGAATTGACAATACATAAATTTATAAATTATAATTACTATCTCAAAGTATGAAATTGCTATACATCCCAAAAAGATACTTTGTGCTTTTTAATTAGACGGTACCTGATAAAACACAGATAACTTGAAATTCTGTACATGAATGAGATTAAAAAGAAAAGTAGTGGTGGGGCCATCAGACAATATTCCTTACATATTTATTTTATGGGTCTGACATTGATCAGAGCTAATGGGATGCCTTGGTGCAATCTTCAAGTTATCAGATATTTTAGCTGAGTGTGTAAATAGTTTATATGTAACCCCAAAGCTTTTCTGGCTCCAAGTCAAAATTGGCTTGAGATTGATTTTAATTTTAGGTGCTTATGCCCTAAAAATATTCAAACCAAGGAACAGAATGAGTTTTGTTCTGACTTATGAAACATAGTAATGAAACATAATAATAACGAACATAAACAAAATGAAATATGTAGGAATGAGAGAATCATTATGTTAAATGATTTTAATATACTAAAATCTATATAAGAAATATATCCAGATATTGGTATCAGTATATATACATAATTACTAAAAACTATGCAGCTGTGTACATTCTTTTGCCGCTTTATTATCCTAGCTCGTAATAAACTCGACTGTTGGCTTCATGATTAATGAACTTTCTAAGAAATTTATTCTTTTGTATATTATATATATTATACTTTATATGTTATATATATATATATATATATATATATATATATATATATATATATATATATATATATATATATATATATATATATATATATATTATGCTTTAATACATGTTATATCTAGTTGAGTAACTGTAATAAAGAACATAGTTTGTACATCAAATGCAGAAATATTTGTGCAAATTGCACAAATCTATTTTAACTATAACGAAATATACCAGGTATCAAATATTAAACAATTTTAATTATAAACAGGTATAACACAGAGATGTTGGAATAATATATTACAATTTTATTGTAATATATTATTGCAACTCTATGTTTTTATTTATTTTAAGTATTTTATGGTTTAAAAAAATGTTATAATTACCTGAAGATGAGGATATATATCACAAAAGCAATATTTACATTTTTGTGATGTATTAGCTCAGGAATGTTTACTCGTCCATTTATTTTTGCATATTGTGCATTCAAAGAAACCATAACATTTCATATCACCTTGGTACGGGGTTAAACTGGTTTCAGTCTGAAAAATTTATATGCACAAGCCATCAGTTAATGTAGAGTTTTCTGTTGTAACATAAGATAATATATAACTATGCAATATGTTTATACACTTTTTAAACTGGTAAGAAATGTATTGTAAAATTTTGTATGTATTCAATTTGAAAATTTGTTTTTACTATTGAAATCATTGAATACATTGTGACTAATCAGTACCAAAAATCAATATTTTATAAAGAATAAATGATATAATCGAACCTAAACCTAGACAATGTTTTAATTCCTTTTCGATAAGTGGCTAAATTTATTAAAGGTAAATTACATGAAAATATTATCAAATAAAAAAAAATCAATAATGATCTCACCTTCTTCAAATTTCTTTAGAATATATTGCATGTAATGAATTACAATACAATTACATACATTAGTAAAGAAACTATTTACTTAAGTAATTCATTGGTACATTTAAATAAATCTACATAGATCTTTTACAAGACCGAGTTTAATTGATAGTAGTGGCACATGCATTGACAATATGTTTGTTAAAACTGATTCTATTGATGTTAAGTCATTTATATATACAAATATTTTCTCAGACCATTATACTCTATTTTTAAAGTTAAATATGTGTAAAAAAGTGTTTAAATCACCAGATAAACCAGTAATAAACTACAAAAAGTTGAACAGAAATAGTGGTCAAATAAATTGGTGTGATCTTCTGAACTACCAATCTCCGGATGAAGCCGTTAATCTTCTTATTGAAAAAATACATAGTATCATAGAGAAGTCATACAAAAAACCATTACCTAAACAGAAGAAAAATCTCCCAAGAAATGTTTAGGTAACTAGTGGTATAATAACCTCGTGCAAAAGGAAGGAGTTTTTGTATCTTATGTGGCTAAAGGATAAAAATAATATTCTTTTAAAAAAGGAATATTATAAATATTGTAAAATTTTAAGTAGGGTTATTAAAACTGCAAAACAAAATTTTGTTAATAAAGAAATAGTTGAATGTAAAGATAAAAAAAAGTTATGGCAATATATTAAGGATAAGATTGGTAAAAATCAATGTAATGATATTGAGTCCCTGGTTTGGGAGGAAACTAAAGTAACTGATCAAAAATCAATTGCGGATTGCCTGGTTAAATATTTCAGTAACGTGGGAAATATCTTAGCTTCTAAAATAAATAAAATAAAATTCTCTATAAAAAAAACTTATGAGCTTAACCCCTACAGCATTTTCCTAGTGCCTACAAATCATTCAGAAAATGAGAAAATAATTACTGAGTTAAAGAATAAAACTGGTGGTGTAGATGGAATAATTTGTAAAATGTTAAAAACTATTGCTGGCAATATTAGTGAGTCGTTAGCACATATCTTCAATTTATGTATGAATAAAGGTATTTGGCCTTGTGCATTAAAAGCTGCTGAAACTGTACCTATATTTAAATCAGGTGAGAGGCGGTCGTCCTCAAATTATAGACCAATATCATTAATATCAAATATAGCTAAAATTTTTGAAAAATTAGTATACAAAAGATAAATCAGCTTTATCGATAAACACAAATTAATATCTGACAAACAATTTGGTTTCGTTAAAAATAGAGGAACTAATGATGCAATAAGTTTTGTAACTGAACATATTTATAAAAAACTTGATAACAATTCTCCTACGATAGTCACATTCTTGGACCTAGCAAAGGCTTTTGACACAGTCAACCACTCGATTTTGTTAGAAAAATTAGAAGCATATGGAATAAGGGGAGTTGTTCTGGAGTTGTTGGAGGACTACTTATCTAATAGATTTCAACGTGTTAAAATTAATGGTGCAATGAGTTCAAAAATGAAGGTATCTGTTGGTGTTCCTCAAGGGACGATTCTTGGTCCTTTGCTTTTTATACTATATATAAATGATGTCTTTGAACTGCTCCCTGACGGCTCAATAGTTTCTTATGCTGATGATACAGCAGTTTTTTGCTCAGGTAAAAATTGGAATGAAGTTCAAGAAAGAACTACAAAGTGGTTGGAAACATTAAATGTATGGCTATGTATTAATCAACTATCCTTAAATGTAGACAAGACTACATATATTACTTTTGGATGCTATTCGGACAGTGTTCCTAATATCTCTGATGTATATATAGATAATAAAAAACTAAATAGAGTAAATTTCTGTTAATACTTGGGTATAATACTTGACTCATGTATGAAATGGGATTTTCATATAAAAGAACTGATTAAGAAAATTAAGTACTTTGCTTTTGTTTTTTGTAAGTTGAGTTTAATCAAGGATCGAGGGTGATCGGATTGGCATCGGACACAGCGTCGGGATCCGAAACGGGAACGGGATCGTGATCAAGATCGTAATAGAAAAGTTCCCAAAGCCATTCTAAACAACCTATATTTAAATATATGAAACTACGTTCTGAGTAGTGTTTCTTGTATTTAGAACGCACTTGCAGAGTTGAGTCAATGACAAATGTACAGATAGCAGGTGAGAAAGCTGAGTGAAAATAAGTGTTACTTTACTTAAATCTGTATGGTTAATTTTTATGTTTCATAAAATATCACTCTGAAGTAGTATCCAGTATCGTTAGGCACTTGTCGCTGACCACATTTTATGATAGACGCTTTAAAGCGCAGAAAGAAATTAATGAAGTCTACTTACATTTAAATGCTTGATTTCTATATGTTTTATAACTTTATATCTTCATTCAAAAAAGGATAAATCTTGTAATAAAGATAATAATTAACAATGATTTTTTTAAGGCCGAAATTATATTCATTACATATATTTGGGGATTTTTTTTTTGAAGCGATGAATTATGTATATAATGAACATTTATTTTTATTTAATTTTGGAACAGATATTAATTAGGTTAATAAAAAAAATCTTAGAAAAAAATATTTAAGTACCTATGTATAGTTATTTAGTAAAATTATTTGATTTTCTCCTAATCATCCTGGCCATCATCATAACAATCATTCGAAGCTTCATCATGAAGCCAATTTTAATATTGTGGGTTCAAGTGATCGTCAGCATCATCATTGTTATTGTCCTTACTGACAGCTTCTTCTGCAAAGAGAAATAAACAAATTAAAAAAATATGTAACTAAAAATATGGTAAATTACAACCTGAAGTCCAAGCATAATACCTGGTTCCTGAATGGATTTGTACTGTTCATGTGTCAGTCAATATAAAATTTGTAAGAGTTCGTACCATGTCCACACAAATAAACTGCGAGCGAAAGTTGTTTTCTATATAGATTATCGAGTTTTTGTTCCTTTTTTAATGTTCTTTGAAATAATTACTAAAATCTCTGACAATTTTAACAATATTTGGTACGTATATACAATTGAAAAGATATACGATACATTTTTAGGGCTCTGTAAGAATAAATATGAACTCTTATAGCTACACCGATTTAGATAAACTTTGGTAGGGAGTTCGCTGAAAACCAATAAAAGTATACAATACCTATTTTGGGTTCCATGAGAAATATTGAGAACCCTTATAGTTTTATCGCTTTTAATAAAATTTTGTAGGAAGGTAAGCAAAAACCTCAACCAAAAATATTATTGAGCCTTTAGCTTTCACAGCAAAAGATTCAATAGAATTTACTAAAAATTATTATATTCTACCAATCCAGCTGAAATATTCAGTTTTTTTTTTCCTTTTTACCAAGGAAAATATTAAGAACATAATTCAGTTTACTCAGAAATGAAACGAAACTAAAATAAACGGAAAGTGAGGGCGTGCTCGAAGGCGCACCACAAGCGGTATGAGAGCGAGCACGGGAGAGACGATGTGGTGACTGCTACTGAAATGAACTTCGTCGAGAGGGCGGCGCTGCCGGCGGAGGTTCAAAGCAATAAGAAGTATGTTTGTTATATTTTCATGATTAAATAACTGACTCAATTTATGACATCTTGCAAAGAAATAACTTGCATCTTGAAGATGGGTATGTGTTACTTTTTATTACAGGAAATTGTATGAGAAAATTAAATTGGTGAAAAAAAAAATAAACCCACGCCAAAGCTATGATCGGAATAAATGAGAGAGAATTAGGCCACGTGGGCAATGCACGGGCGGTGAATTAATTGTAAAACAAATTCATCACAACACTTAGTATTGATTTTAATATTACAATTATTTAGATATGTCACCACGGTACGTATAGCTATTGGTAGTTTTTTTCATATTCAAAACGATTAATCTTTTTGACATTCTAAAATTCAAATTTGATTTAGATCAACTTTAGTAGAGATGGCTTTCGAATAGTGTCAGGGTATAGACTTTTGTTGGAGCCTGAAATAGTATTCAATAAATTATTTTCCTTCCAGACAAAAAAATAATAAAAGATAACGTTCGGTATATACTTATGTCGGTTAATTAGATAAAGAATATATGCTTTTTTGATACAATTTCGTCTATTATGGTATATATTAGTGTTTGGTGTATGAACGGTGAAGATCGGCCCAGGCATTAGAGAAGTATCGCACATCAAACATTTTTATAATATGAAAATACAGCGTCTAGCATATCTCGAAGACGTTACGTCCGATCGGGTTGAGACCTATTACGAGATTTTTCGTAGGTACGATTAGCTTTCGAATGCTGCAATCGCAGAGATCGTCTATTCAATAGTTTCGGAGCTGTTGCCGTGCATAGGAATTTTCCTATGCACGGCACCAGCTATGCATGAAAATAGGTTTTTGTCTAACAGCTAAAGAAGAGAACAATTTTACTTCAAGCTACTTCTGTCTGTTTGCAACAAATTTTTGCTAGAAACGTTTTATAAATTAGACATTCGGCATAAGGGTTAGCCACACAAGTCAATATCATATAAATTTATTTCGTCATGCTATGATTTGTACGCTACTTTTATTCTATGATTGCAGTAAAAATCAAAATTACATTAAAGAACGGGCCAAGACCATGTCAGACTATTATAGGGTTCTGAAGTCATTATTACAAAGAAATGCACTACAGATGAATAACGTACGTCGTTACACTTTTTTACACGTTTCTCGTACAGAATAGTTATAAGCACTTTAGTCGCCTATTACTAGAAAAACGAGTAGATGTGTCGACTATTACTATTAAACTAATGTAAACTATAGTGCATCATTAAAAGAGCGTATCTTCGTAGCACTTATGTCCTTTTGTTGGGAAGCGCAGTTTTTCTGCAATAACTCAAAAACAGCATATCCGACCATGTTCAAAATTATAAGTAATTTTGGAATTATTGTAATTAATTTTCGTTGTAAGTATTTATTAAGTTTACTTTCGTTATTTTTTTCATATTTTTTGAACATACGGTTTAAAATGAGGGGGGCACAATTTCTGCAAATTTCGGAGCGATTATTTCCGAAAATTTTCAAGTAATCAAAAAAATTGCTTGAAAACCTTATCGTTTTTAAAAAAACTGACAAAACATGTGCCACCCTGAGATGTTTTCTGAAAAAAAATTTTTCAGCCTATGTAAATGTATGAAGTGCTCCGTCTAAAAATATTTATTTTTGAAATTCAACCACCAAAGTAAGTAACAGCTTATACAAGACACCTACACTATAAATTTCATCAATACATGTTTTGTAGTTTTTGAATAAAATGCCTGTGACATACGGACGGACGGACTGACGGACATGACGAAACTATAAGGGTTCCGTATTCGCCATTTTAGCTCGGAACCTTAATAATGCAAGTTCAACTCCCTTGGAGAGCATTCCCTACGTTGAATTTATATCACATTTTTTTTAGATCAGATTCAAATTTGTTTATGGTAAAAAAGCATGTATGATTCCAGATTGTAGAAGTAAAATGCTAAATATTTTGTCTATTGTTGAATTCACACTTGCCATATTGCCTTGTATTATTTAAATAGTGTCATCTATTACATTGCGAAATTTATCTCAATATACTATTTAAATAATGCCATCTGTTAGACATAAAATTTATTTCAATGCTTTATTTAAATAGTCCCATCTGTATAAAGTACCATCAATTATTGGGACCCGATCATATAGCAGCAACATTATTATCAAAAAATGATGTGAAGTAACGCTAAAAGGAAAGTTCCTTTTTTTCTAGGAAAGACACCTATTTAGAAACATTTAAAAAATAAAATTATATCAAAGTACAAATTCTCTTTCAAATTTTTACGACTGTTTTCGAGAGGGCGTATATTTATGTATATCGGATCGCCGGTTATCGATTTTATTTTTTAAAGATACTTTCCGCTCACGGCTTTACCCGCACGGATGTGAAGCTTCTCGCATTTATTCCGATTATTGCGTTAGACAGTTTATTTTTTGGACATCTAATTTTCTGATGTCATTTCTTATCTTACCGCAAACATAGTTTCTCGCAATAAAATGCAAGCATCTGAGCAACCGACCTGGGTCAGCGGCTTTTGAGTTTGACGTGGAAATATAAACGAAAAGGAAACCTTTACCAAAATAACAGATTTCATCAAAATCATTAGAACTGTTCGCTAGATCGTCATGGCATAGATATTTATACTACAAATAAATCTGTAGTGTCTGTCTGTATGTCCGTCTAAATAGGTACATTTTGTTTTTTGTAAAATTTTTTAATGAATATTTTATAATTTACTGATTCCTGATTCTATCAATTTTAATAGGCATGATGACAGTAAACAAGAACCACGAAAATAATGTATTTATCCATTGCAATACACTTAACAATTAAATATTTATTTTCATTAGAGACTATTAATTTATTTGAGGAAATAAAACTACAAAATACAAACGTCCGCCATGCTCAATCGAACACCAATAAAATTTAATTACGTCACGTCCGTGTACAAATTGTCGCTATCACATAAATTCCATACGAAACTCAACGATCGCTACACTTATTGTTTTAATCTGTATTTAGAGTATTTCGTGGTTATTATAGATCTGTTGCTTAGTTTTGAATTCTCAATAACAAATTAAGTCATGGATGAAGGACTTACCAAGGCAAACAGCTCGAATTTGCCTAGAGTTAATTCCTCAATGCTGCTAGTTTGTTAAAATTTGAAATCTATTTTAAAAAGCCTGTCTTCATATGTTTAGTGTTAGAGATTATGGTATTAAAATAATGTTTTTATTATATAACATATGCTTACCTATCAATTTCGGTCAATATTTAGAAGTGGAGCTCCACCTATTTTTGGCTATAAAATTTGACCTAATGAAGATATCGATTTGGTTTTTGCGCTATTGTATTCGCCTTGTCAGCGGATTTAATATTATCAGATGATAACATTAAATCACATATAAAAGACACACGCCATACAAAATATACGATATAAAGTAACACTTACGTGAAAATAATCTTCACAGAAATAAATAAGAGAATTTTGGTATATGACGTATTTTTTTTTTTCCTCTTGCGGTGAGCAAGTAAAAAATGCATAACGTATACACGCGCGTCCGTGCACGCGGGTAGTGTGGGGGCTAAAACCCACTAAAAATTTCCTCCTAAAGTTGGAATAATTTAGTCTGCAATGCTATATAACTGGACTTCTATAATAGCTTCACTGAACGCGGCCGGACGACACGCGGGGGTGTCGACGGCGCGTGATATACTCTATGGACGATTCCTTAAGGGATCGCCTCGGCATAGGAGTCACTGGATACCGACATGAGTCGGGTCTATTTTACCTACGGGTGTAGTAGGCGAGCTATGGTCTAAGACCTAACTAGTAGAGGAATAGATACGCTTAGTCAGGTCATGTGTATCGTTGACTTCCATGAGACTCTATCTACTGCCGCTGTAAGATCGTCAGGTGAATCAGTAAGTATATTTCGTGGCCTACGGATAAAATGATGACGGGGAGGTTGTTCGTAATTAACTGCTGAACGAAGGAGCGCATTGGGATATCCCGTAAAGTCGAAGGATCGCTTGGATGCATCCTTCATGAATTTAGCTGTGGTTGGGTGTTATAAGTCGCTGTGAAGTATTGAGTTACGGACGCACCATTGTTCATCCGTAGCGTCCCTACAGAATTTATTCTGAATAACTTGGATCCAATCCGGTGCTTTAGGGACAGCGTGAGCGAAGACCGAGTATGCGTATGTCAACACCGTCCTTATACGCGCACTATTTACAAAATGTGCATATATACACATTTTGCAAATAGTGCACTTATTTCGCCGAGATAGTTTGCTTTTTCTACCAAGCATGGCTCCGAGCCGCACTCGGTAAAAAATTGCAGTTTTTCTAACGCGCTCGATGTGATTTTAAAATGAAGATTTTATCGAGCGTGACTCCTAGGTATATGTAATTGAATTGCCACGAAATATTCGCGTTCGACATTCTGAGATGATGACTTGGATCTCGCTATGCAAGATTAAGCTACTTATATCTTATTGTTTGGCACGTAAACAAAGAATTTAATAGGGGTTTTTAATGACGTATTAACGTAATGAGGAACCACACACCACTTATACACTTTCGAATTTGTATCTGAATAAAATATATCTGATTTTTTGCTTTAACTCCCTAGCGCTTACTTAATACAAATACATGAGCGTGACGTCACAAGCAGGCGCCATGACACCGGGCACCGTTTTGGTGCTAATTTATAAACATATAATTAAAATAGCATTTATTTCTAAAAAACCTTTGTTCATTGCAAAAATAAAATATTTTTTTGGATATAGTAGATTCTTAAGAATATTATAAAACTGCTTTTCAAAATCATTCATCATGCCTATTCTACTCATGGTACCCTAAAAATGTATTATATGTTCTACCGTTGACTTCTAACTATCTTTACACTAGATTTTATTAAAATTTGTAAAATTGCAAGGATGTTTAATTATATTCACGGAATCCTAAAATAATATCATATATCCTTCTTTTGACTTCCAACTGTGTACATACAAAATTTTAGGAAAATTACTAAAATCAGAAAGTTCTTATTTACTTTCACGGACCCCTAACATGTATCTTATATCCTTCTATTGGTTTCCAGCTATCTTTACACTTTTATATTAAATTTTAAATTAATTCATATATGGAAATCAGTTAAAATATAAAGGTTCTTATTGACTCTCAGGAAACCTTAAAACTCATCATTAATTTTTATTGTGCATAGCATTTTTCCACGATTGACCCCCGTGTGGACATAAAATGAATTCTTACATCATTTATGTCCATTATGTCCATACATGTGTCCATCATGATACCTATCCCGCTTTTCGTCCTCGATTTCGACAGATTCGGTTCTGCCCCCAATCTCGATCCTGGTTCCACCTTTTACTTTCACCACCTTGATTCAATTCCGATAGTTATTCCATTTTTAAGTAAATGTTTTATGCAGGAATCCTAAATTTTCAACATTAAAAGTACTTAAATATAACCAGTATGCTCTTCTACCTTCCAGTAAAAATCTCAATGATCAATTCTATCTTGCCCAAGATACTAAGGACAAACAAATAAACAGACAGATGGACAAAATATTAATGAATATAAATAATTATATTTATATTTAATACACATAAAAAAAAAAAAACTTTATTAACTTAAACATAGTAGTTTTGAAATCACAGACAGGCACTTAATTTTATTTATGTATGTAGATTTACATATATCCTTTCTACAATGGGAATCTGACTAATGACTATTGCCACAGTGTTTTCACTACAATCAACAAAATATATGCATGGCGGTACTTTCTTTAGTTGTTCCTCTTATTATTTTGTCAACTTCCACAACACAAACTTCACTGTTTCAATTGTGTAGCAATAATAGCGCCGGCCACTAATCTCCGTTAACGAACGGAATGTGTTATTCCTTTGTATAAGAAATAAATAGTTCAGGCTTTTATGGATAAGTAATTTATTAATACTTCCGTGGGCTGCATACATATAGTGCGGTTTAGCTATTGTTTTCTAAAGAGTGTCGCCAAATATGCCAATATTGTAATTGACACATCTCCATTTTCACAAACATTAAAGTCATTTAATTGTCACTATCAGCTAACCTAATGTAAACATGGTAAAACATATAACAAACATCTCAATTATATCTGTTAAATAGTAAGCTTTAAACAATACTAAAATATGAAATAGGCCCATAGTGCTATTGTAACAACATATAGTTTATAAATTTCACAGTGGTGTCTTAATAATTAAGTTACAACAAAAAAAAAAAAGCGTTTTATTTCAAGTATTTATATTTCTAGTTTTCATATTGTTCAGGCCTCATAACATGACCAAATCTATTAGTATTGGTGCTAGTGTGTTGTGGATAATCCAGAGAAATGTTTGTACAATTTCGACTAACATGAGCATTTTGTTTCAGGCACAGACTGAGTTAGTATCGGTGTTTGCAATTGATGTGTAAAGTCTGGAGAAGAAGGTCCATGATAAGCTGTCCGTTTCTACGAAAAGTGCCTAAAGGTGAAGTTACAATATAAGAACAGGGCTCTCGTCCTACTCTTGTGACAATCCCAGGCACCCAGAAACCATTAGAAGGCACCCATAAATCATCAAGTTTATGTTTAAAATATACCTCATCCCCCTTCTTTGTAAGGTTTTAATTTTTTACTATGCTGATTGTAATAAATTGAAGATTTATTTTTTTATGTTTCAATTTTATACTGAATTAGATGATAATTAGTTATCCCTGGTTAATAACTTCATCCATTAGGATCCTAGTTCTCAAATGTCTTCACATCAAGAGCTGAGCAGGTGAGAAATCTTTGAGTTTATTTGGAGTATTTCTGTAAAGTAATAAATCGATATAAGGATCAGTGCCATCTGTTTCACATTTTCCGAGAACATTCTTTACAATTCCAACTGTTCTTTCTGCTATTCCGTTTGAGCGACTATGATATGAGCTGAAAGTAGTATGTTTGATTTCCCATTCATCAACAAAATTTTGAAGAACTTAAGGGTGAACTATTATTAGAAATTATTATTTTAGGAATTCCATGGCAGGCAAATATAGATATTATGTGAGCCGTGATAGTTTTTGCTAATGAAACAAATTGCAGCAAGATGATTTCTATGTATTTAGAGAAATAATATATAACAATGAGGTACTTTGAACCTTTATAATCAAAGAGGTATATTTCTATTTTATGCCATGGTATTAATTTATAGTCATTATGAATAATTGGTTCTTTGGAATTATTTTTCTGAAAAGTAAAGCTTGTGTGACGTTGTGTAATATATTTCTCTATTTTCAAGTTGATATGTGGCTAATAAACTTTGCCTGTAGCTAAATTTATACAGCTATTAATGCCTTGGTGTTCTTAAAATTTCTTCTTTCATACTTTCAGGTATAATTATACTTGTAGACTTAAAACCACATTATCAATAACACAGATTTCATTTTTAAGTTGGAAATAAGGCATGATATCTTGATTAACAGAACTTGTGTTCAGGCCAACTAATCAAAGAATAATGAAATTTGAAAATTTTATGTTTGACTTTGCGTTGTTTCTCTCTGCATTTTTTCTGCTTTTTTAGGATTTATAGACAAACTAGGTATAACCATATTTATATGCAAATCAATATCCTTCTCAATGTCTGTTAGAACATTTTCAGAGAGGGCTGCTCGAGATAATGCATCAGCTATATAAAGATAACGACCAGGTTTATAACTAACATGTAAATGATAAGGCTGTAGTCCTAGTATTATCCTTTGTAGATAAGGCGGAATGTTGTATAAAGCACTTTTGAACAGTTATAAAGGGTTTGTGATTCGTTTCCACTGTTATCCGTCTTCCATAGATGTAATGATAGAATTTCTTACAATCAAATATAGCACCGGGATAAGCTCCTTTCATATTTGTCTGTTTTTCTGTTGACATTTTGTAAGAAAAGCAGAGGCATAGGCTGCTTTTTGTGCAAGACAGCACCCATTGCATCTTTTGATAATGAAATAGGTTTAGTAGGATCATAGTATGTTAAGGCTGGAGACGAGTGAATAATTATCTTTAAGCTTTTAAATTCATTTTCATGTTGATTAGACTGATACCATTCAATATTTTTAGCTAGCAAGGTTCTTAAATAAGTGGTTTCTTATTACAAATTCTTTATACATGGTATTAACTAATTTACCATTCCTAGAAAATGCTGTAATTCACTAATAGCAGTAGGTGTAGGCATTTTGTTGATTTTCGTCTCATCTACACTTATACCACTTTCAGAAAAAATATGACCTATATATTCACCTTATTTTTGCAAATTCCAGATTTTTGTTTATTAAATTTTATGTTAATTTCACAAACTCATTCCAATACTTTTTTTAAAATGTTCATTATGTTCATTAATACTACGTACATAGAAATGTATAAAATTCATCCATTAATATTTTACTCTGGTAATTTTCCCAAAACATTTGACTGTTCAAAGCTGTGAAAAATTACTGGAACAGCATTGATGCCAAAAAGGAAGTGTTTGGTCTATATCAACCATAAGGAGTAACGAAAATGCAAAGCTTGGATGATTGCTCATTCAACTTCAACATCTAAAAACGTTCATTAGCATTTAAAGTTGTAAAGTATTTCACATCGGCTAGACCAGTCTTTATTTCGTCGAGAGCTGGAAACGGGTAATAACATCTCACAATAGCTTGGTTTAGTTTACGAGGATCTATACATAGAAATTTTCCATTCTTTTTTGAAGTTAAAATAATAAAACTTACCCATTCTATTGGTTCTTCGACACATATTACTTTTTTTCTATAAGTGACAATTCATGTTCCAAAGGTTTTTGGAGTTGTACAGGAATTCGCCTGCATGTTTCAATAGTTGGAGTTACATCAGGCTTGAGGGTAAAATTACATTCTAAATCGCAATAAATGGTTCTCGCATGAAAAGTACATAAATAGAGAAACAGAGACTGAATTTTATAATATGTTTAGTTATAAAATGTAACACAAGCTGTTACAAAAACACCACGACCTTCTCTTTAGAATTATTGTTTCAAAGAAATAAAATCAGTATTTTACCTTCAACTAAGAAGAATATTTTACAACATTAAAACCGTTTATTAATAAATAAGTTACAAAACTACAAAATTACAAGACCCTAAAGTTAACCCTAAGGATATACAAGACCCTTTGACAAGATGACAAAACATATAAGCTACACGTATTTTCAATTTAAAATTTAAATATTTCTATAAATATTATTTGAATATTTTGTTTGATTACATAAATTTAAAAATAAATGCAGTGAGTAATTTCATATTACATGAAAAAGAAAATTCATATAATTTGAATATTTATCAGATATTACAGTACTTTAAATTCATAAATTTGGACAGGGTAGCACATGTAACCATCTACTTTACCATGAAGACCTATAGGAAACTTTAAATTGATTTAGACATAATTTTTCTGTGACACATTTATTACACAATCTACCAGAATACAAATATTCATATTATATGAAATTTAAGTACGTTGTTTGAGAGCCTTGGTGAGCACTGCTTCGAAGTGCGTTTCAGACAGTTGCACACAATGCGTACTCTCTACGTCCGACATGTATTTTGCAATCTGAAAATGATATAATAAAACATATGAAAATAAAATTCTAAAAGTAAAGATTTATGCATAAAGTTTAAATAATAAATGTAAATAGTGATACATAAACTACAACGAAATTAATTAATTTCCGTGAGGTATACAAAAGCAGTAAGAGCTGACAAACTCAAAAAAAACTTTCAAGCTTAATTCTGTCATAGAAGTACAATTAATAGATATTTTACTAAATAATGACTTCAATATTTACATACATTTACATTAAGTTATTAATAATGATTGATAAATTAATTCATAATTAGCGCTAATAATATATACTTATTCCATAAATAACTACATACAAAATATGAACTCCAACAATATTAATTGTTTCCAATCTGTACACCCTATTTTATATTCAGAGTTCATAGATGTATAAAAAAGAGAAGATGCACAGTCGCGAACTATTTTGACGGCGAAAAATGGCACAAAGAGTATATTTTGTCTCTGTCTTACATTTTACGATACCATTTTGTCCAACCATAGAAAAAAAAAAGGGAAGGTACATAATTTATCATCTAACATTTCAATCGAAAGGTCATTACATAAAGTTCGTTTTTAAATGCAAAAAAAATAAATAAATATCATTTTGTTATTGGAAGAAAATAAATTCTATTTTTGTACAATTTACACATGCTGTTCTAAAGCAAGATATCAGTGGAGTGGTTTAATATTACTTAAAATCTTTATTATACTTTTTAGGGTGAATGTATAAAAAGAATCGTAGTATATTTTTCTTCATAATAAAGCTTAATGTAGTAATCACCCAAGATTAAAATTAATATGAATCTTTCATTTTACAACATCAGTGAAAATATACATGAAAGAACTTGATAATTTTAAAATTGTATAGATTATAATAATATAAAACTTTCTTATTATTTATATAATAAAATAAGATGACAATTAATTAAACATTATTTTTTTGAATAAGTTTAATCTCTTGTATGATTTCTATTAGAGGAAAAATTAAGATTTATATAAATATAAAACAAACAATAAATAAAAAGGCTATTTCATTAGTATAAGAACAGTCTCTATTATTATATGACCGAATAATGTGACAATGTAAGAAATATGAAACCGGTGTTGCTTATGTCTATATCTTTTAAGTCTATTTACATCTCGGCTTTTGATGCTGCTTTAAAATACAAAACACTCATATAAAACTTGGGCGATTCTATGATAAGAGGTAATTTATGTGGCAATCAGTTCAAAATAGATTTTTTATTGTTTATGTTGTAATTTTTTGTAATACATCATCTTAATGTACTTTATAAAGAACAACACGATTAAATGCCCAATTAAAGCATATTTTTTTGAAATTCCTTATCAAAGTCTAAGAAAGTCTCTATCCTGTCCTTATCCACTTGTCGGTTTGAATTCATCTCACAGATAGTACTTATCTTATTTGTATCAGTTGCTAAATTAGAATATGTTTAGCATGAATTTAAATAAGTATCATTATGGAAAAATACAACAATATTTGTTATTTTCAATAATTTTCGAATCTAATTTTTTCGTATCTGCCTCGGTCAATTTCGGTCAGCTACTACAAACATAAATATTAGACGGCCTTATTCAATATGGTGCTCAAGAACATCTATAAACGTGACGTTAGCGATACTAATTACACGATAATACACGAGTCGTTAGAGCATCGATGTCTCTCCACTGGTAAATTGTAAAAGTTACAATATTCACTTAGCTTACTTGCATTTTTACTGCTCTAATTTAATGATGCTGTAGTAGTTAAAGTTTGATATATAATTAACCTGATAATTACTTATGTCAATTAAAACAATTAAATTTGTTATGAAAACATCTCACCCCTGTTGTATTTTTCCTGACAATATGACAGTCAGGGAAGATTATACAAACATTTTTTGTTGCACATTAACTAATCCAGATATAGCTAACTTCTATCAATGTCCCTTTTAAATGACTTAACTGATTATTATAAATGAAAATTCTTATAATAAAAAAAATGAAGGAGGCTCTCATTTCATATTATTATTATATTACTCTTTAATATTGTAACGGATTATGGAACCACGAAAAAAGTTAACATATGTGAAAGATTAGAGAAAAAGCATAAAGCAGTGATTAAAATATCAAAAAGTATGAATTGTATTGAACAAACAGGTGATCAAATAACTCCCAGAGAGCAACATAATGCACAAAAGTTATGGAAAAGAAAGCAAGAGACCATAGGCAATGACTCGTTCTTCAAAATGTAACTAATATTTTGGAAACGGTATGTATCTCAGATGTTGATAATCAAGTGCTGCAAAGGAATTGTTATAGAAGAGTTATAGTTGCCACACTTAAATCAGACCGAGCCAGAAGATAAAGATATTCATTAATAGAAAAAGATGAGACAATAAATAAAATTAAGACTAAATAAACATGTTACAAAAAAGGTTACAAAGATTAAGTTGATTTTGAAATGAAAATGTAAATTGTTATTATTTAAAAATTGGTGTCATGATAAAGTGGTCTGTACCAACGTTAACGCCACAGTACACTCTCGTATCCACTTTGCTTCTCAACCGATCATCCACAATTATTCTCCTCTCCGCCAAGTATACAAGTGTATCCTTCTGTGGTCAAATATAGTGTTTGTCACTCACAAGTTAAACTCTTGACACTGTAGGAGAAGGCAATCACCATTCTCATTCACTGTTTCACCTCCAAATTTACCTAAGACTTTCTCATATCTGTCCCCTTGTACACCCACCCAGCTATTAAATTCACCTAATATTACTATCCTTTCGTTTCTATTACAATTTCAGTAATATGTCCCTCACATCAGCCCAAAACTCCTTCCGTTTTTCAAGCGGTTTGGACATATCTGAGGCATATACGCTTAAAATAAAAATCCGTGTCAGCCCAATTTTAACTTTGAGCTAGAGGAGCCTTGGACTTACACATTCGTAACCGTTTACACATTAAGATAATCTTTCTGGTAGGATGAAGCCAACACCGCGGCATCCTCGTTGGCTTTGGTCAACGCCAGACCAATAAGTAACGAAGGATCCGCGTTTGATGACTCCACCACTACCCTTCCTTTTAGTCTCATTCACGCATAGAATATCCAGTCGCCTGTCTTTCATCAGTTCACAGATATCATCAATTTTATCATCCATACCTCCACACACATTCAGAGTACCGAAACGGACTTCTCTAGTCCTCATTTCGCCCTTCCGGCCCTCCGGGGAACTAGGCGTATCGGGTGGCTAACCTCGTCGCCGCAATCGAGTCTAGAACTATTGATTCCCCGGTACGGAAATTTGTCGCCCCGCCCCCACCCAGATGCGATAGGACTGCCCGGGACTAGTTCGAGGAAGGATTCTCTGGCAATGCCAATATCCTTCTGGGGTAATTTTTTTTTTATTTCCGCGGCGAACATTAAATTTTATGAGTTTTGGAGGAAGTAGGAGGTCAAAGGTATATTGAGGTTTTGGGGTGGGAAGAATAGGGTAGAAGGATACTATCATCCCTGGAAGGAGTAGTGACTGGGACAGACGGCAGCTCGAAGACTATGGGTCCATTTATCTATCTATATATATGGTTGTGGAAACAGTTTTTTCCTATTTCATAAGACAAAAAATTGCAGTAAAATCTCTTTGGTTGTGCTGTTTGTATCTGGCTAGTTTGATACCATTAAATATATGACATTTAAAAAAAATGGAACATAAAAAGATGTCTCATCATTTTTCTATTGCTTATCTATCCACCAAAATGAATGAATCTCACATAGAAATTCGATACATTTTGAAGTTTTATTACAAAAAAGAGAAAAATACAACACAAACCGCAAAAAAATTTGTGATGTTTATGAACCTAAAATGTAGTGTCTGGTAAGATTAGTACAAAACTGGTTCAAGCATTTTCAGTCCAGTAACTTTGATGTCGAAGATGTACCTTTCTCTAGTCTACTTGTTACAGATAAAGTTGATGCCATTTTTGAAAAAGAGCAAGTTCGGCATATTACTTCTTACCATACAGCTGAAGAGCTGAGGATTGACCACAAAACAATTTTGACCCATTTGAAAAAAGCTGGAAATACAAAAAGCTCGATACTTGGATCCCACATGAGCTCACTGAAAGAAATCTAATGCATTGTGTACTCATTTGTGATTCTCTATTGAAACATAATAAAACCGAATCATTTATGAAAAGATTGATCATTGGTGATGAAAAATGGATTAGCTATGACAAAACGTGTGAAAAAGATCATGGTCAAAAGGCAAGCAAGCTCCACAGACTATAGTAAAACTTGGATTAACTCACAATAAGTTGATGCTATGGGTGGGTTTGGAAGGACACATTATTCATTATGAGCTTTTAGTGCCGAGTAAAACCATCAATTCGGATCTCTACAGCAACAGTTGAGATTCAAGCAAGTAGAGAAAAGACAGCAGGAATTGATCATCAGAAAGGGTTTTTCAACATAACGCCAGACCTCATACATCTTTAGCCACTCAGCAAATATTGAGAGTTTGGTTGGGAAGTATTAATGCATCCATCATATAGATCTAACCCTGCACCCTCAGATTTTTACCTGTTTCGGTTTCATCAGAATTCTTTAGGTAGTCTTAGGTTAACATCAAGAGCGGACTGTCAAAACTTGTCGCAGATTTTTAATCAGAAGTCCCAAAATATTTACAGCAATGGAATTATGTCATTATCTACAAAACGGCAAGAAGTTGTTGAACAAAATGGCATAAATATATTAATGATGCAAAATTAGCTTGAATTTGTATATAAAATATGATAAAACCTTTTCCTTGACCTAATATTATAACTTTCTTCTTATGATTTTTACCATTTTTTTCATTATAAAATATATACTTCTTGTCATTTAGAATCATTTAAGAACATTACATAATGGGTGAAAATAATACATACAAGCATAGCCACTTCTTTCTCTGCATCCGTGTTGACGGCCCGTTCCCTTTCTTCCTCAGTCATGCCGACTAGCCTGAACAAGGCTGCCGCGTGGTCCGGTTGACATGCCTCTTGGTGCCGATGTTGTATAAGTTTAGCCGCTAACATGTTGCCGCAATTTGTGGCGATTTGATTTGGTCTGTAATATATGAATAGCAAAAAATCTTTATTATACACATGTGAAATTTTCAAAAGATTACTTTTAAATGTTGCATATATATATATATATATATATATATATATAGCCTACTTTATACTGACACTTAATACTTTGCCAATTCAGACAAAATTTTGAAAATCTCCATTCTGACAAGCCATCAGTTGAATTGTCATAATTCTCATAATTGAACATGGGTCCATACATCAATTATTCATATAACAATAAAGATGGAAAATAGTTTTCTGACTGATATAATCACACATTTTTGTAACAAAATTAAAATAGAGAACACATCTGAGAATATATCTGTAAAAATTGTTTAACATATAGTATAATCATTATTATTTTGTTCTAAAGGATAGAACTTAGTTTTTTTGTATTAAATGGAAATAAATGACGTCATGACGAAGTCACATATTATATAGCATAAAGGGCCATATTATGGAACATTGTCCGAGTTTATGAAACATATAATAATAATCTGATTTATAAATAATGTTTAACTTTCTCAGTGTTTATAAAATTATATTTATAATTTTTAATAACTCATGAATTGGTTAAATTAATTAATTTTCGTAAAAATCTTAAAATGTTGAGAAAAAAAATTATATTAAATTCCCATGACAGGTTACATGAAAAAAACTATGCTTTGGAGTAAAACAATGGCGTGTGTCATTGCGATTGTTTAAACCATTTAAAATTTATATCCATAATTCAAAAGTGCTTGAATCATATTAATCAAAAGTTTAAACTGTTATCTACTGATTAAGAACAAATTTCAAGTATTTTAATAATTTATTTTTTATTTAGATGTTTCATAATTGGTACAAAATTTCTAACTAGTCCATATTTATGGAACAGTTTATTCAGTGTTCCATGCTCTCCGTACAGTAATTTATTCAAATGGTCCGTAATTATGGAACAACAACACGTCAGCATCATTTAGTTTATTTGAAGTTAATTGTTGTTAATAATTGTTAAGTTATAAAAATAAATTAGTTAACATTAGATAAGTGTTAGACCAGTGTATATTTTATAAATTTGCATTTAGGTAAGTATTTAAATTTGACAATTTCTTAAAAATAAAAACTAACCTCAAAATTTGAAATAAATTGGATGAAAAGTATTATTCTATGTTAATTAAATATAATCTATAATTCTCTATTTCAGATAATAATTCAAATAGTGTAAACATGGCAAAACTATTAAAAATGTCAAAAAATTCAAAAAATAAAGTTAAGTCTACAAATTTAAATGACAACGATTCCAAAGCTCCAAAAAAAGGTATTGTTTTAGTTAATACGTGTAAAAAAGTTTCGAAAAAAAAGAGACCTGTGCGTATAAATTACTCTCCCGGTGATTTGGCAAATGCGTTGAAAGCTATTGACACGGGTTTATCCTTGAGAAAAGCTGCTGCAGCATACAACGTGCCTATTGCAACCCTTTCCAGGAAAAAGGGAACCCTGAGACATCTAAACAGAAAACTGGACCACCACCTGTTTTTTCAGTTAACGAAGAACAAAAAATTGTTGATTGGATTCTCTTCAGAGCTCAGCGAGGTTTACCTGTCACAAAAACGGAGCTCTTGGATTCAGTAGAACAATATGTGAAGTTATTAAAAAAAGAAACTCCATTTATTGATAATCGGCCGAGTCGACATTGGTATGAGGGCTTTCGGAAACGACACCCTCAATTGGCAATTAGGAAACCCCAAAACTTGACTCACAGTAGAGCAGCAGTCACCAATGATGATTTAAAAGATTGGTTTGAAGAACAAGGAAAGTATTTACAAGAAAAACAATTAACAAAGATTCCCCCTAAGAGAATTTTCAACTGCGATGAAACATATGTCAGTTTATTTCCTCCATCTGAGAAAGTTTTGTTAGACAAAGGCTCTCGTTCGGCGTACAAGGTGGTGGATTCTAAAAAGGAAGGTTTTACTGTTTTATTTATGTATTCTGCTGATGGTGATCGTGCACAACCCATGCTTATGTTTCCTTACAAGACTGAAGTGCCGCAAAAAATAGTAAAAAATTGTCCTGAAGGTTGGGGCGTTGGTCTTTCAGACAATGGATGGATGACTGCAGAATCATTTTATGAGTATATAACAAATGTGTTTTACCCCTGGTTAGTGAAACAAGGAACTGAGTTTTCAATTGTAATATATTTAGACAATCATTCATCACACATGACCATGCCTCTGGTGACGTTCTGTCGCGAAAAGGGTATTGAATTAATTGGACTTGTTCCTAACTCAACCCACATTATGCAACCACTTGACATTAGTTTCTTCCACCCATTCAAAGAGACATGGAAAAAGGCAGTACCAAGATGGAAAAATTCAAAAAATATTGCTCGAGTAAAAAAAGAAGATTTTCCATTAGTTTTGGAGTTTGCTCTGAAAAATATGAAGGAAGAAAAAAATACTGTCATTAGTGGATTCAAAGCTGCAGGCTTATATCCTTTTGATTCTTCAGCCGTTGATTATGATGTATTTAACAAAAGAAAAAAATCTAAAACACCAGTTACGGAAGAGAAGATACAAGATAAATTAAGTGAAGATGAACAAAAACATTTGTTAACTTTTGAAAATAATTTATCAAAAGATATTTTGGAAGCGTTCAACAATGCTTGGTTAAATCAGACATGGCCTGAGGATTCAGAGATGAGAGGCTTGTATAAATATTGGCTTCAAATTAGTGGGAAACCTGGTAAAATTATTAGTAACATTTCATTTTAGTCAAAATTTTCATATTTTTGTTATATATATTTTTTTAATTTTTATTTGTAAATATTTTTTGAAATTAATCAATTTCTTTACTGTTCTTTTTAGTGATATTTAAGTATATTGATATTTTTACTGTATGGATTTTTTTTAGATAATCGAATTGATATTATTATGTTAAAAATTTTTGGTATAATTTGTATAATTTAATATGTAGGTTTTGATGAGACAGTAAGAAACCAACTGTCAAAGAAGTGACGTTGGTAAATATAAATTTAAATAAAAAGGCAAGAACAGTTAGAACAAAATTTTGTGAATAGTCGTAATGATTGTGACATTAGTCTTAATGATAATAATCTTGAATCTAACGAAAGTGTATCTCCTGAGGTTATTTATGAATTTGTAATAGAAAATGAATCATTAGAAATTTTTCTGAAGCTGATATTCTGGAACATAATACTGGTGATGAATTAAAATTTGATTCAAATGTCTTATCGCTGACAGTCAAACAGGTTTTATTAATTAATTAGAAAACAATATTTCATACTCCATTAGTATTTAAGAATTAAAAATATAATAAAATTTTTCTTCAGGTTCTCTTGATACAACTTCTGTTATTACAAATATCACAAATGTTCCTACCACTACTCTTACTACTCCAGTTATGGAAAAAATTCAGAGCCTCAGATAAATCTCACACTTAGTGAATCAGTTGTTAGTAAAGAGAATGACTCCAAATCCGCTAATGAAAGTGAGTAAAATAATACTTAAAACTTATTGTAACAAAACATTGACATTTATGATAATACTTGTAATATTTTTAAGTTGAAACCAATGTTGGGAACCCATTTGACCAAGCTTTCAAGATGCCAACTAAGTATTTACCGAAGAAAAGAGAATCAAGGTTGAATCATCACGTAAACCTAAGCTACCTTCGGCTGGTATGTCTGATCAATGGATGCAATATCATTCTAAGAAAGAAAATGATGAGATAATAAAAAAAAACAAGAACGAAAAACAATTACAAGAACAGAAAAACGGATAGCTGATGAACGGAAAAAGCTACAAGATCAAATAAAAGAGATACAGCAAAAATTAAAGAAGAAACGAGATAGTTCAATTTTATTATTAATTTTAAGTATAATTTGTTTTATGTTTAAATTATTTATCCAAAGACTTGTTCTTGTCATACTAACTTTATAAACAACTTTTAATACTATGAATAAATTAATTTTAATTAAAAAATTTTTTTTTAATGTAAATATTCCAGTCCACCTTATGTTCCATAAATTGGGACATACTTGATGGAACACCGTACATGTTACTTTTGACTGTTTCATAAATACGGCCATAAGTACGAATCTTTTTTATTTAATTTAAAAATTTTTTCAACTACCACTCACTCGATAATAATTTTTAACGATTCAGTAGATGTCACGTAAACAATTAACGTGGAAAAATTCAATGTTTCAATTCAAATTTTTTTTAAATGATGTAGAATATACAACTCTTACTCATAAGGTGTTCCATAATATGGCCCTTTACGCTATATATTTGAACATCTGCCTCCGTAGCATGGCGACTATGGCCCTTGTATGCCTTTTCTCAGATCCAACTTTACCTATCATTCAGCACATTCACTCCCAGGGTGGTAGGGCGGGCTATAATTAATTGAATTTTACTCTTCATATTTACATTTTATAAATATGAAGAGTAAAATTAACATTAATAATAAAATTAACGTTAACATTAATAAGATCTGACTGATTTAGAAGTTGTATGCAAGCTTTTAAATTATTCATAACTAAAATTACAAAACAATATAATTACTAATTAGCAGGAAATTATCTAATTACAAGAGTTTAGTTACAAGGATGTTAACCTTAAAATATGCCTGAAGAAGTTGAAAATAAGTCAACGAACCATTGCATTTTTTTTTAAATATAACATCTCATTGATTTTGTCCAAGTTCCCAAGATTTTTGGTATTAAATATTTGTAAAACATGGATGAGAATCTACACTGTGACTTCTTGCTTACATTTCTAGTACAATTTTCTTATTTATAGGTGCTTAATTATATTTCATATACTTATTTATCTCTTATAACTTATACCTATATAAATACATCATTTCTTATATTATATTTATCCATTATTAATCTACACATGTTTTACCCTATCTCCCTAAGCATATATTTTGCTTTATCGCGATTTCATTATTACTTTTCGGTGTACTTTTATTACTGTTTTTCTTACCACATTTCCACTTTGCAATTATTGCTTTCTAGACATTGCTATTCAAATTACGGCAACGTTTTACGAGTAGGCTGCAGAATTCCAGAAGTTTTATTATTTTAGCCGTATCTTTCAAAATTTCCGGGAAGTGCCTCCTCGCAATCCGGACACCAATTTCCGCCTCCAGCACCGTACGCCCCCAAAGGAACATATCACATTCCTCGAGGACGTGCAGCACGTCCTGGGTCTTGGCGAGGTCACAGGCGCAGTACAAGTCTTTCAGCTTAAACCTAAACAGGTACTGCAAACCCGCCGTGTCCCGTTAGGGTTTGCGCCAATTGAGACGTGATATCGATATGTCGGAGGACGTGATGTCGATTTGTACGCTTGTTCCATTCGGGGAAAGAAGCATTCGGTGATCTCACCGATGCTTCCCTCGGCGTATCGTTCCTGCCACTCCTCTAGATTCGCCGCCCTGATCACCTTTTTCGCGAACGATAGCAGAAATTTATCATAGTCTGCTGCCGTCTTTTTGGTGACGGCGGCGTGCCTAGCGAGCTCGTCTGCATACTCGTTTCCCGTTATTCGAGCATGCGCTCTAACCCAGAAAAGGCGCGCAGCTCTGCCTTCCGCAACTATCTCGGAGATGTCGCGCCTAGTTTCATGAGCTAGAGGGTCTTGAGGCCGGTCAACACCTCCAGGGCTGATCTGGAATCACTGAATACGTTGACCAAACCATCTTTACCCTTTTTCACCCTCCGTATCGCTCTTTGCAGCGCGATCATCTCCGTCTGAAAGACCGTGCAGAAGGGATCGAGTCAGAATGTCGAGTACCAAGTCTCCTCTTCGTCCCACCATTACGTCAGGGCCGCACTGACTTTGCCTTCTATACGGCTGTTGTCGGTATAGATATGCGGCCCGACTACGACGAGACAGTCCAAGGTGTGAAAGTCTAGTTCCTCGACGCTCTCAAACCCGATCTCGAGCACGTGCGTGGGGTAAGATAATTCGCCAAAATATACGGGCCTCTCGAGCTCCCGGTAGACTAGTCTATTCTGAATATAACCAATACTTGATCGAATAATAATAATAAAAAAAAATACAAACATCTCACCAGTACCAATATCCAAAACAGGTAAAAATTATTGAGACTCATGACAGATGAAATATCTACATACATAATTAAGTTTATATGAAAGCCTAAGGGATGGAGTCCCATTCATTTCACACTTATTTTTATTTAATTTCATTTATTTGCGATGTTCTTATTCAAGCTTTGGTGTTTCAAAGGATTTCAAAATGTAAAAAAGCAATTTCACTAGTATTTTTCATAGTAAATCCATTCATTGCAATACAATCAACAACTTTGGTTAACTTGCCAGTGAAATTAGATTAACAATGTTTTTTAAATAATAGTGTAAAATGTATAACCCACAATAATTTATTGACTCTAAAATACTTAACAAATTATACTTGCTTTACAGGACTTTTATTCTAAAGACTATTTCAAACTAGATTTAAATAATACTTTAATATTATTTTCTATAGATCACATTATCTAAAGCAGTAATCACCGATATCAGAGAAAACTAGTTGTGATAGTATGACCATGTGGAAATAAGTATCAAACATGGAGACAGAACATGTAAGAGTGAAGTCTCATACAAAAAGGCATTCAATTTATATAATGACAAGTTTACCTTAAACATATAATCTCATCATTGGTTCGCCTTATCAATTGGACGGGGCCTGGATATTTTTCCAGTAATTGAGCTACATGTAAATCTACATGTCCACGAATAACCTCTCGCACTACGGGTTCCAAAAATGGAGGCATATGTTGTTTCGCTAATGGTAGAATATCATCAAATGTCGCATCTAGGATCTGTAATAAGAAACACAGGTGGTTTTTAATGAATGCATATTTATCAGCTCTCTAGAACCGTGGTAACAATGTTTTTTTTATAAATTATTAAAAACCAAGTTTATTGATATTATGTAGTCAATTGCACACTTGAATGAAAAGAGATATCAGCTCTATCATAATTTTGTGCATTACTGGGTGTATGTTATATAAAAGCATTATTTTTTGATGTTATTAATTGAAATATATGTCACTTTTGTATTAATTTAGAAAATGCTTCTTCGAGACAGTAATTTCTATTTATAATTTGCAAATTCTAATTACAAAATATGTAATATCAATATAACTTATACTGAAGAAAAAAAGCAAAATATGGGTATTTCATAACAAGACAATAAAAAAATGCCCCCCCTTATTCTCTTACTGTCAATATACATAATGTATAACTGTAAAAATAATTATACATCAATATTTGTATACATAGAAATAAATAATATAGATATCACATTGTATTGGTAAAATTTTCATTTTGCTCACATTTATGTTTTATTACAAATTAGCAGTACCCACGGCTCCGCGTGTATAGAATTCATTTCTAAAAATCAACTAATTTTTCATAAGTCTATTTTGTTGAAATAAAGCCTTACGTTGCCTCAAGCTACCCTTTCAAGTTACCCGTGAAAATTTGGCTAGTAATTATAAAGATTAACATGTTCAAACAAACAGTTTAAAAAAATGTCTTATCCTATTCTGTTACACTCCCTACATTATCTACAATCAGTTTTTGATAGATATTTTTAATGTACAAACAGGACAGTTGTGCAGTATTAAACAGTATGTAAATGAATTATAATTAATTATTTTCATTTAATCTTTATTTATTTTTAAAAGGTAGTCCCATTCATAAAATACAACATAAATAATTTAATATGAAAAATAAATGAAACACTGTTTCAAAATTCCACCTGATTGCGTGCAGTCTTTGGCAATAATGCGTAAAAAAATTGAATACGTATCAATGACCTTTGACGTCATATCACAACAAAAATAACCCTTGGGTACTTAGATTTTCGTCATTTGGAACGGGTATCATATCTACATTGAGTAGTAAGTAGTATACACTACTTTAGTGTATACTACTAAAACACCATATCCAAACACGCATTGGCACTAAAGAAACTCATTAGTCAAACTGTGTTGCGAGATTTATCGTAAACGAAATGCGCGTGCGCTTTCACGTCATGTTGCATTGACACTGAAAACACGAGAGATCAAGAATTAGAAGGATATTAATGGTGGGGAGAGCAGTGCAACGTGACAAACGCACATATGAACAAATTGTACAGAGGAATTCATTAATAATTAACAAGTTATTTCTTTGTCTGGCTATGTTTATTGTTACCTCTATTATGCTTATTGTAATTAAAATACAATACTCTATAATGTGTGCAAGCATTGCTTTCACATGACATACAAAACATGTGCAATTTTGTCAAAGAATGTTGCAGAAACTCAGGAAAGACTCAAAATTTTTAGATAAAATTTTATGGACGGATGAAAACACATTCAAAAAAGATTGCTTTGTGAATATACAGTTTACTTAGTAATGCTATTGAAAATCCAAATTTAAAGAGAAAAGAAAGGTCACAGTATCGGATTTAAAGTAAATTTATGGAATATGAACAGAGAAATAATAGCAGCATTTGCCGAACCTTAACAGTAAAAATTATGATAATCTCCTACAACACAACTACCTACACTACTAGAAAATGTACTGTTGGCCACATGTACGGAAACGTGGATTCGAAATGATGGTTGTCCAGCCCATTAGGAACGAGACGCGTAAAGGTTTTTAAATGATATTTATCCACAGAGACGGATTACTCGCCTTGGCCCCATCTTGTGGACATCTCAGTCTCCGGATTTGAATCTCTAGATTTTTTACTGGGGTTGTTTAAAAGAGGTGTATTCAAAACTTACGACTAACATATATGAATTGAGATGGAGAATTAATACTTATGCTCAAGAAATAAATAAATAATTCAAGAAGTGCGAGGCTAATAAAGATCTTTTTTTAAAAAAATGCTGTGCTTATATTCAAGTTGGTGGCAGAAAATTTGAACACATTCTGTAATTAATATGTTTTTGTATTTTCTATTAAATATCCATGACATAAAAAGTGTTTTCATTCAATCTCCTTATTCTTCAAATAATTTCTAAATGAGCTCTTTTTGCAGTAAAATAGAAATAACTTTTTTTTTAACTAATACATGCGCAAACTTTTCTTAAAACTTGTCATGTTCTCGTGGTACATTTTTTTACAAGATGAAGAGTCAAAGTAATAAAAAAACATTAACTTGTGTATGGAGTGATAATGTTTACTTTACCAAAAGTTAAAAGCATTATTAGTTTTAGTTCTGGATTGTGATCAATAGGATAGCTATTCAAGATTACCTAATAAAAATTTAAATCCAAAAATATCAATATTTGTAGCCATGGCACTTGAAAAGCTGATCTAAGGTATCGACATTTTCGAAATTCTTAAAAGTGCAGTTATCTCAAAAAAATAATGATTTTGTTAGTGGTATGTTTTGTTATTCTGAGCAGCCTTGAGCTGGCCTATCAATCCGTTAAGGGGTATTGTTGCAAAACGGAACACGCTGTATAAACAGAATGATTTGTAACATTCCTCATAATTCACAATTAGGCCAGAATGTTATAGTGTTTTTCATGACTCATTTCATAGGTCGAAATTTCCATTACAGAAGCAAACAAACAAATGATAAACAGTCAAGCTAGCTTTTTGAGTGTGTTAAAGGTGCTAGGAGCTAAACTACCTAATAGTTAACAACTTATTAAACGTTTTCATCTGTTCTATAATGCATATAAATGTAGAAAGACTAAATATAGCTTCGTACAAATATAACATTGAATTAGCTCGACTGGTGAGATAACACACTTTCAACGAACAAAGATGTGAAGTAACAGCTTCCGCTGTTGTAATTCGTCTAGTAAGTGAATTTCAATGTCCCGCTCTCCCATTACCCACTCCTCCTCAATCCCTCCTCTATTAGATATCCTATTCTCAATCGAAAGGCCGGCAACGCACTGGTGACTCTTCCGGGCTTGCGAGTGTTCAAGGGCGGCGATGACTACCTATTCTCTGGTGACTCGCAAGCTTGTTTGCCTCTTAAAAACACTAGAAAAAATTAAAATGTGCAAACCAAGGCTTTAATTTCAGGATAAGCAGAGGCAGCCCAAGTTGATGTATATCCTCCAATGCTCCACCCAAATAATACAATATCTTCAACATTGTATCCCAATTCATTAATAGCATACTCTAATACAGCATCTACAGCATTTTTCTCTTCATCAGGATAGGGAGAGCCCTGAAAAAAGTTTTTAATTCTTCAGAATTTCCTAGTAAAATAGACAAAATGCACAATAGACAATGTAAGATCTCTTTGTTGTCTGCAAAAATGGAAATAACAAAATTTATAGTTAAAACGATCAAATAACAAAAGTATTTCGAGTATGGTACTTAATAAAAGAAAAAAAAAAAACAAATAAAGCAACATACATATATATTGTAAACTCACTATAACAAAACTTAATCACAGAAAGTTCCTACATTCTTCTATTACATAAAATTTTCGACTATCCTCCTGTTCTAAGTCTGAAGCTGGTCTTATGGTTTTGTGTTACTACCATAAACAATGGCAGACTTCCATAAAAGCTCGCATTATTTATTTTAGAAACTTAAATATTAATTTCCAAAAATTCTAAAACACATTATTTTACATTGCACTAGAGTTATTTATGGAGAGATTACAGTACATAAACACATTAAGAACAGAAAGAATTGTTAAACCTTTAATTACAAAAATTCTACTCTAATAGATTTATAAATAATCATGAATAAAGTGCATAAGAATCGAAATTGTCAATGCTTATCTGTTCTTTATAACCGATTTCCATTAACAATACACAGTATGTTGCAGCATCACAATTCCTGCTAAATACCAAATCAGAATATTTTTTTACAATCCAGATAATATACAAAACTGCTGGGCATTGAGGTCCTCTAAAAAGAAAATATTAGGCCAAAGTCATTGTTGGCATCTATGAATATTATTAAGTTATTGAAGATTCTCATAGACCTCCAATATGCGAGTTTCTTCAAAACATTGTCACTTTTAAATAAGGAATTAATGATGTTTTATATATGGCCATGAGTTAAATAAACAGTCAATGATATTGTAACAGCCATCACAATTCAAACTAACAAAAACGGTTCTGCATTATAGGTGGCATTTTAACCCTTTACTACCTACCACTTATTTCTGTCCTTTAACCACTAACCTGCTGTCCTGGAGACTCTTCATAAATTAATGTATGTAAAGTCAGAATGTAGGGTGATGACTCGACATTAAAATTAAAAAAATGCTAGTTTATATTTTTAGAGCTTTATTTTTAGACTTTTAAAGAACCTAAATTATACAGATATCTTGGTGCAAATTTATAATTATTAATATAGTTGTAATGGGAACACAAACAAATACATTCTAAGAAAATTAAATTTATGGCAATAAGTAGTGAAAATTTTAACTTTTAACGGTATTATTTTCTAAATATTAAATGAATTATATATAAAATCAACAAAAAAATAAAACCATGAACAAAATTGCAACCCTTAAACATTCACAATTATTCACAGCAGTTACAGCACATTTTGTTCGCACATTCCAAACAATTAGGTAGTCGACATATAAAACATGAGTTTCCATGTAGCTCCATAAGGTCTAAATCTTGTTTAGACTGTTTTTGGTATATTTGCCTGATTTTCTTATATTTTTTCATTAGTATGCCATACAATTTTACTTAACATTTCATCAGTAAACAGAAGACTTCAAATATCGAGCGGCATTGTATAATTATTGAACACACTAGGAAAAGCTCGTTTTACTCCTGAAGTTTGCTCCACAATATGTAGCAGTATTTTTGTATGAGCGATATTTGGGCTCAGAGGCCCAGCAAAAACAATGGCCACCAAAATTGTTTTTTTTTCTCGACCTGCCTCTAGATTGAATGTGGAATATCATCATCTGAAGAGCCAGACGGTGATTGCGACTGTAAAGAGGGCGTTGATTCGGGTAGGAGCGGACTGTCATTATCAGTCACTTTAATTTCAGATTCTGATTCGCAATCTTCATTCTGTACAAAGTCTTCAGTTACATCATGTTCTATGCCACTAGAATCTTCATTCGGCACATTTTTTTCGTCACGACCATTCTTCCTGAAGCGAACATTGAACATTTTCGTCATGTATGACGATATTCATTTCGACTTTAAAAGAAAAATACAAATTAATATAATAAAATCATACAAGCACATACATATGGTCGAGAAGACTGCTGACAAAATACTTTTACTAACCCAGCATAGATGTGTGTACGTATACTCTCCTCGAACTCAGGCACGGTATTAATTGTTATGCAAAAGATATATGAAGGCACACTGCTCTGCGACATGTACACATCAAAATATTTGAGTTTGAAAAACCATTGCGACTACTAGGCTATCACTGTTTTTTCATTTATATCACTGTTTTTGAATTTTCAATATACATGATAATATCAAACTAAAGAGCGAGCACAGAGACACAATCTTACAATACCACTTTTATTTTTTATGGCATGAGTTTGAGCTCCTAACATAGAAGCATAAAATATAATAGTTAAAAGAAAAAAAAACATGAGAGTTTCCAATTTATAAAATTTTTCTTATAAAGATAAGTTGGAAACTCTTATTAAAATCTTATAAACAGAACTCTTTACAAGATTTTATAAGGCTTTCAAAAGACTTGTTTAATAACTTATCTAAATCTCCAATCTAAACTAATGCAGGAATTATTGAATAGTTAAACTCATATTATGAGTAATTGGTGCATAGGTTATAACTAATTCATAATGAGTTGTCACGTTATTTACAATATAAAATAAAAAAAATTACTTACAGTACTTCCTGCAAAGCCTGGATGGTTCCAACCGAGAGCTGAATATCCAGCTTTTAAGGGTGTTGTCATTATGCCGATTTCATAAAATCCAGCATTTCCTTCACAGCATATGACCAATGTTTTTCCACGGGAACCACTGCTTCGATTGTCAACAAACATAGTATCGAGTGTGTTTCTATCAGATGTTCTAATTTTGGCACGTTGGCCATTATAATTCTGTACTAAGATCATACGTCCATATAACAAGTCATTCCCTGAAAGTAATTAAATAATGATTAAAACGACAGCTTGGAATTACTGCATTAGTTGTTCATTGATATCATGATAGAAAGCTAAAAATTTAATATTTTTATTACTTTGCATTTTTCTATACCCATATACAACTAATATTAAAAAAAAAAACAAATGAAACAATTCTGAAGAGTTCAAGCAAATCACTTAAAACATAAAGCATGGTAATTTTTAATACAGTGTAAATTCTATATAACGACACTGAAGGGACTGTGCATTTTATAGCATTATAAAGAGTTGTCCTTAAATGGAGAGAAGAAAAATCATAAAAAGTAAAAGTTTATTTCAGACTAGTGTTAGTAGTACTTAATGTACATTAAAAACAATATTATTTGAACGCTATTGCGTATAGTCCGTTATTTTTGTCTGACGTCTTTTGCACCAGTAATTTTGTTGTATTTTTTTACTTATTTTATTCATATCTTGCAATATTGAGGTATCTTGGTGATAAAGGAAATAATTTTCCAATAATTTTGCTGCTTCCAGAGCTTCTTTAATGCTCGGAGGTTCAGGTTCATCCGTCTCATCTTCTTCATCTCCTTGTTCTTGGTCCTCAGTGTTTCTCACTGAATCCAAAATTTCTTGGTCTGTGAGTGAAGCCGTTGTAAGCAGGCTGTCGTCTACTTCGATGTAGGTTTGAACATGTACCGTATTTCCGGCCGTGTTGAACTGTTGAATCCACTCAGTTAATGGAAGATCGTCGTCGCTATCAAACTCAGGTTCTGTTTCCACCACATCACTCGTAGAATTGGTACAAAGTCCAGCATGGCGAAAAGAGTGCTGTATAGTTGTGGGTTTCACTTCTTCCCAGGCTTTAGACAAAAAATTTACTGCATGAAGCATATTAACAGAAGTTTTACCCTCAGATTCGACGAGCTCCATCAATAATTTCCTTCTGTAGTGACCCTTGAGGCTTTTAATCACACTCTGGTCCATTGGCTGTAAGACACTAGTCATATTTGGAGGAAGAAATGCCAACTCTATGTTTTGAAGGTTTGATATAAACGGGTGGGCGGGGCAGTTGTCAACAAGAAGTAAAATTTTTCGTCCCTTTAATTCTGCATCCCACTTTCGCACTTCTTCTTCAAAAAGTTGACTGGTCATCCAAGCTGTTTTATTAGCTTTATACGTGACTGGTAATTTTGTAATGTTCTTAAAACAGCGCGGATTTTTCGATTTGCCTATTACCATTAGCTTCCTTTTTTCTGTGCCATCCATATTAGCAGCCACAAGCACCATAATACGTTCCTTGGAAAGCTTTCCTCCCACATGCTTTTCCCCTTTAAATTTCAGAGTTTTATCTGGAGTCAACTTATAGAAAATTCCTGCTTCATCAGCATTGAAAATGTCACTTGGGGCATATTTTTCTTTGAATTTTGACCACACTTTATTAATCCAATCATGAGTCATATTCGTATCAACACTTCGTGCTTCCCCACTTATTTTACCATAGTTGATATGATGACGTTGCTTGAATTTTCCGAGCTATCCTTCTGATGCTTTGAAAGCAGCTAAACCGAGTTCTTCAGTGAAATTCTCCGCCTTAGCTTTCACGAGTGGTCCCGAGATAGGCATATTATTCTGGCGTTGTCGGTGAAACCATGATAGTATAGCTTGATCCAAATCTTCGTATTTAGGTTTCTTTAATTTTTTGGAAGATTTCCCCTCGCTCTCAGCTTGGAGAATTTTTTCTTTGTTTTTCCATATTGTAGACACGGTTGAGCGACTAAATCCAAAATGTTTGCCAACATCACTTATCTTCTCTCCCATTTTTATTGCACGTATCAGTAAAACTTTTTCGTCAATACAGAGTGATTTTCTTTTACTAGCCATGTGTACAGTTTGAAAGTTTGTGAGTAACTAAGAATATGATAACGTATTGATATTCCATGACTCCTACTTACAAATGTATTAGTCATGGTCAACAACAGTCTACACCTGCAAGTATGTAATCCCAATTTGTAAACAAAAGAACGAATATGCATGATGCAGACAGTAGAGTTTATTGCAGGCTAGGGTAATAAAGCGACAAAAGAACGTACACAGCTGCACAGTTTTTACTAATTTTGGCAACTTAAAAGGTACCTTTTTTACTCAATTGTTGTCGTTATTGAGAGTGGGTGTAATGCTATGTAGAGTGTATCAGTGTATGGAAGACAAGCTAAACCAACTAAAGCCAATTGATTTCGACGCTTTAGGGAGTTTGTAGTTAAATCGAGGGACGTTATATGGAGTTTACACTGTAATTCATATATTATTTTGAATGATATTGTTACGAACTAAATGGGAGGCCAAGGTTTAGAATCAATTATGTACACCAATTTATGCCAAAAATGACATTAATAACTTTTACAGGAAGAAATTTACTACTCATTACTATAGTTTGTTGACGACATGCAAATCGGTGTAATTTTATTGTCGCTATGAAACTCTTTTGGCTTCTATGTGTTTCTACATAATTCTAATAATAGACACTAGAAGGTGCAAATATCAAACAGAACCACACTAGTTTTGTTATTAGATATTCTTATTGTATTAGATATTATTAACCCTTCAAAAAATTTATTTCAGATTGAGATTCTGCAACCTTGAGTCCTTTAAACTGCTCTATTGTGTGCGGATTGAAGGCTATTAATGATCATTATTGGGTTTGGCAAAATTCCACCAAAACTTAATTCTTGAGGTTAAAAAGAAATCTCCACTATAAACATATACCTCAAAAATGTTGTACAAACCTGTAACATTCTTTTACAGTTCTTTCAAAATCTATACAACATGCAAAATAGCCACATAACCACTAATACACTGTAATTGTGATTGATGTACTTGTTGATTTCTAAAAAAATATTTCACTACGGATTATACAAGTACAATTCGTATTAAGGCACGTTTCCACCAAAATCGTTGGCAATTTCAGTGTTTTCAACTATTTGCAACTCTCCAGAAAACCACCTATGTTTCATTGTCACATGTCCACACAAAATCGCCAACAATTTGGAAAATATTTCAGTTGACAAGATATCTCCTAAGCAAAATTTCTTCAAACGATGATGATCTTATGCAGGCTGCTGCAGTATTTATTACTTTATGGAATAAAGAAATTTCCATTTTTTTTTTTGCATATAATAAATACTGTGGTATAAAGTAATAAATATTTTTATTTTTACAATTTTCATCACTTGAGTGCCATTGTACACTATATAAATCAATTAACATGATAATTAATTCATTCATTCATTCACGTGACATGTTTCTGTTTCCAACTAATGTTACCAATTGTAAGCATATCCACAGAGCGAATAAATATCTGAAACGAGCGCATTCTTTTGATGTTTACCACCAAAAATGGGAACACACCTGGTTACAATTTTTGTTGCCAACAGTAGGTAATTTCAGCAACTTTTTCACCAACACATGTTGAAAACACAAAAGTTGACAATTATTTTTGGTGGAGACTCGGCTTTAAAAGAAGAAGTTCAAATTATACATAAGTGCATAAATGGTATAAAACACCTATGATTTTGACTTCTGTGAATACAATTTTCTATTTCGTCCTAAACTGTGCACCAAATTATAGGATAACATTATTGATTTAAATTAAGAGTTTCGTGAATGGGAATTTAAAAGTACAAATGTGAAAATAAAAACAGACATTTAAACTAAAAAGTAAAAGTTAATGTACAATACGTTTATGTAATGATATACTTACATAACATAGTATGCAATAATGTAAGACTGCCGGGATATATCAATCGTAATCCAAAAGTATGCACAGCTAAGAATGCTAAAACTTGAATTGTCATTCTTTGGAATATTGGCAAGTGACGATGTACTGTTGTGGAAAATAAGTTGCAAGACAACCATGAATACCTGAAAACATACATAACATCTTTTTAATACACATTTATAATATACTGGATACATATATATTCTAATGGGTCCTAATTACATTATTACCAATTGATGATCTTATGCAGTTTTTTCAATCATTGTTTGTGGACTAATGAGATCATGATCAAAAGGTCTTATTGAAAAAAGTATACAGTGGAACTTCACGACCAAAACGATTATTAAATTACAAATGGAAATATGATTGTTTACCTGCTATTTTCAGAGTCTCGAACAGTGTAATTAACTGGCCAGTGACCAAAATCAAAATCGTATTTCCTCATATTTTCCAATCTTTTTTTCTTGTTTTTAGTATCTATGGCTTGAATGAATTCTACATACTTAGGGTTGGTGGCTCTGCCACATGCTCTCAGGAATAAGCAAATAGTCGTAAAACATGTCAAGGTAAACACATAGGATGCCATTTCCTTTGGTACTTCAAAAATACTGTATTTGTAGACGAGAATACTGACACAAATTGGCGATGTGTAGAGTCCGATCTTCCACATGGTGCTCATCTTGAATTAAAATAAAATGAAAATTTTAATAGTTACCTACGTAAATTAGAAATGATACTGCTAATGTAATTTATACAGTCATTCACAAGCACATTAATATTATGAAGGGTCAGTTATAATCATATATATGTCTTTAAATAGCCACTTTATGCATCTGCTTCAGTTGAGTCTGACAATTCCAATATATTAAATTGATAGATGCAAGTATCAAGAGTCATCGAACCTAGGATAAATGAGCCGAATTGAATACCGCTGCATGTCCAGAGGGGTATTATGAAATTGAATATTACTAATGAGGACAAACAAAACTGTCAGGAGTCTATTCTTTTTTTAATTTATGATGATAAATATTGTTAGATCCTTTTTATGTCAAAGAGAATGGTGATTTTTCAAAGTAATTTTTAAGTAGTATTAAAAAGTGGTTCTAAAATACTTCATGTGTGTCATGAGGAAAATTTATATGCAAAGTATAAAAATTATAATCCACAAACACTTCAAGATGCTAATAAAATGTTATAGAAATTATATAGATGGCAGTTTTTTTTTGCAATTATCTTTGAAACCTTACATGTAAATATTTTAAAAATAATTTTAAAGAAGCACCTCTAGAAAAATGCAGTAAAATTTTTCACTATAAAGTTACACAATGAATAACTGAGAACTCAAGCACCGAAAAAACAAAATATTTTTTTAATATGCCATCAAATGTCAATAGATCAAGCACATAATGCTATATTATATATTTTATTCTATCTCATGTTGACTTACACTATGTCTAATTCATTAATTATTGTTTGGTTAGCATCCAATTGTTCATTGAAGATAATTATATACAAAATGCATAACTACTTTTTGCACTTAGAACAAATCGCCGGTTTCATAATAATTAGATGAATGGTTTAAGCATGGAAAGAAGATGAATAAAATACATACTCATAAACTAGCCCCTTTTTACTCCCATAAAGGAGGAAAGTTTAATTTTATTTTATTTAAGGATGGAAATAAGAATCAGGCTCTATTTGTATATTCTTATACTAACCTTGCACGAGTTCCCAATATACGCTTTTTTTAACATTTTTTTAATGATGTGTAAAAACCTTATTACTCTGTTATTCTTTATTTACCAAAATATACATTATTTTTGCACATGTAATTTATTGACCTATGTAATAACCTATTTAATATAATGTTCCTATTTTATATTTATTTAATCAATAAGACAAGCAACAACACTAAGAAGCGAAGTGAGGGCCCATTTTGTCTTATTGACTATTTATATGACTCCCGTACTGGCTTCACCAGTTTATATCATCATTAGGCGCGAAACGTCGTTAGTGTATCTTAAACCATCGCTGCTTATTCATCAATATGTTATAATTATATATCAGTCTATGGGGAATGAAACAGTGTTAATCAATGTTAGACATTGTTAATATTTATTATTAACTATTTTACAACAATCTTAGATAATTTCTAATTGCATTTTTGAAGCATTTATTAATTTTATCTATCGAATTTATGTATACATGAGCATTTTATAGCTTGAGTTACATTATCCATCTATATATATATAATTATATTTAAAAAAATAGCTAATGATGAAAATTGCATTGCCTATATTATGTTATTTCATCTGAGAATTCTCATCATTCCGTACATATAGTACTCAGGAATGTGTAGCTTCCTACAAAGGACAGAATATTCAGAACCAAATCAATAGTTCCAGGAGACACCGCGGCCAGTGCACTTTTAATGTTTTAATCTTTCAAATAATAAAAAATTTAATTAAAATTACAAAGTAACTAATGAACTATGCGTAATTATGTGCGCTAACACTACAGCATTTTTCTTCTACATGAAAAGTAAATTTGCATAATTTAAGGAATTTACATTAACAGACTATCGTTTCTCAACCTGGGGGCCATGACCTCTGGGAAATAGCATTTGTTATAAAAGGGGGTCGCAATTTATTAAAAAAAAAAATGAGACCTGTATGCAAAAGATTTGTTTATTAAAGGAATAATTTTTAATAACGTTAAAAAATTAAATATTATCATGCAACAACATGAGAAAATAAAGTTATAGTTTACTTTTTTAAATTATTAATTGCTAACAGTAATTGATTATGCAATGTTAATTTTTTTTCACTTAGAAGTATTTCCATACTTTGATCACCTTTGCAAACTTACATGAGTAAATTAAATTTGAGTGATAATAGATGATTCTTGTATTTAGTTTTCAAAGCCACCATAAGCCAGAAACCTTGTTTGCATAAGTAAGAAGTAGCAAACATTATCATAGTTTTTGAACTTCCCTTACTAGACTTCAGTACTCATGTCGTTGTGCAAGCTGAATTTCATCTAAATCTTGTGACCTTTTGAAATCCTAGATGTAACTTCATCAGCCCACATTTCAATGAGTTGATTGTAACTCTCAACTGGTGACTTAGCAACTGCAACAATATTCTCATCAAACAAATTGAGAATCCATCTTTTCAGAAAATCATTATCGTTACCTGGAAGACATTCCAGTAACTTAATCTTTAATTGGCCTAAATACATTATCAAGCTTTCGCAATATGCGACCAATAACAGATTTTTCTAAATTTGCATTTTTGTTAATATTACAATAAGAACTTGCAAAAAATGTATCAAAGGCATATGATTCAAATACCAAGCTTCTTGCAAAAGACATTGACTTTGTCTGTAATATGCAAAATGTTTTTGTTATGGCTTTATAAACTCATTGGAGTCATTAAAATGTTAAAATATGTCACTCAAGTAAGACCACAGTATTAAAGTATCTATGTCTTATAAAAATTCCATAAATTAACTATTTTTATTCATAAAAAAGCTTTTTGAATCATCTCACAATTCAAAAAGCCTTCTTCTCCTTTTCTCAACACCCATTTCTTTGCAAAATGTGGAAAACAATCGTAACTTGCAATGGTCAGCTTTTTATGCAATCGACTACATTTTAAAAGCTTGTAATAAATCTTAAATAAAATTATATGGCATCTTTTACATGGCAAGGACATATCCATGAAGAAAGCAGTGCATCTATTTCACATGTGGCAATAATTTCTTTTAATTTTATTATCACACCACTGTTCTCCCTGTTATAGCTTTCCCGCTAACAGTACACACCGCAATGTAATTATTCCAGTCCAAGTTTCATTTTGTATTTCTTCAGTTGAATATCTCAAAAAAGTCTTTTGGATGTTGCTCGACCAGGAACTGATTTTCAAGAAACCATATTCTCTTTAGTAGATTCCTCACATATATATCAGACAAGACAAAAATCGTGTTTGATACACACTTAATTTGTTAAACTGAATGGCAAAAAAATTCACCAAATTTAATAATAATAGTAATATAAACTCACGCCTATTTCCCAGAAGAATAGGCAGAGACTATAGATTTCCATGTGGTACAATCTTTGCATATCTCTCTTGCCTCACTAACATCCACCAAATTTATTTTTTTCTATTAATTGATTATGAATATTGATGGCTTTTTCATTGATTGTATCATTTGAAAGGGGTATAATTTTTAATTCCTGAGCTTCATTCTGACTTAATGTTGACCAAATCAATTATAGTAGGTAAAGTTTCCACAATAGTATTAGACTTAGATTCCCTCACGATTACTGCTGTAATGAAATTCAGCCTGTCTGGTAGTGCCTTGAAAGTTTAAATATGTAAATGTACCATGAATTCAATATTCTTATAATTTGATAGTGAAGGGGTCGCAATGCTTTTTACTTAATCTTTGGCTTATTTGTGGATTGCTACATAAAAATTGTTAAGAAATAATAAGTTTGATGTATAGCTTTATGGTCTTTTTTTTGTGGGTAATGAGTACAATAAGCATTTGGTGCATTGTTTTGTGTATCATTGATAGTTAGTTTTCGCAGCACATCCTACATAACAACATAAGCAAATTTTTAATATCTTGGATTACATTATTGCAATTTCCAGTAGGGATCCCTAATTTTTTTGAAAATAACATGTAGCCCATGCTATTAACTGATAATGTAACTTTATATAGATGAAAAACATCTTAAAATCTGTTAAGTAGCGTTTGAATTTATCCATTGCAAACAAACAAACATACAAAAATTTAATCTTTTTTCTTTATATTAGTATAGTTTACAAGAAATATGGAAATACATGAATATCTAAATATGTCAACCATCAAAAAGAGGAGATAAATAAGTATCCTGAACAATATCAAAAAATGGATCCAAAATCACACAAACCAAATTGCCAAAACCTGGTTAAAATGAACAATGACATTGCTAGACTGCAATGATGGCAAATATGAGAAATATTAAGACTATAACCTGAGGGCGGGAAAATATTTCAAATCATGAAAACTCTTTGAAATACATCTCGAAACTCAAACTGCAGACAGGAAATCTAATTATGGCTAATTGACGAAGACAGATATAAGCTGTGTTAACAAAATAGTTTAGAAAAGTGTTCAGGGTGACTTGAATACTTGACGCATATACAAAATTTGTGTTTGAGAAGATTATTTCCACATTTTTAACTTGAATTCACTGTAGATTTAATTGGATCTAGTTTGTACAATTTTACTATGTCCAGTAGATCTATTGATATTATTATTACTTACTCTGTTTCATATCCTAGTCTATTGATTTTTTAAGAGTTGATGTACCACTAACTGAAAAACAACATGATAATACATACTTCAAATAAAGTGACTGGATAGTTTCAGTTTTAAACAATACAGTTTTTAAATACTGCCATTTGCCAAAACGTTCCACACATTTTTTTGTAAAAAATTGCATTGAACAAAATCATCATCAAATAAAGCAATCAATAGAGGCTTTATTTGGATTATACATATAGAACCTGGCCAACGAAGCTTTGCTTGGTGTCTGAGTTTGCCATAGAAATATAACTTACCATGGGAAAAATTGCTTGTGTTCAATTCATATAAGTAATAAATATTTAGATACATAACATTTGTATGATACATAAAATGCAAAGTATATCTATGTGTTTTATTTATATAGTGCTATCATGATATTCTATTTATTTATATAAACTATGACAGCAACAATGCGATTACCTCAAAATTCTAAGAAATGGCACTAAATATAGCAAGTTCTTAGATTTTTTTGGGGAAGATACCATAACAGATATAATTGAAAAGTAAAGCTTAGCCAAAATAAAATTTCTCATTAAAATTATTAGAGCCATTTCCGAGATAACCACATATAAATTTATATGAAGAATTGCTCACTTTAAAGAAATAAAATACATTTACATGTGTTTAAGGTGAAATTGACACATATATTTCAAAAATTGTCATTTAACATATGAGGAAAATAAATAAATGTGATAACAAGAATCACACTTCCACTTCCCTCCTTTTAATAATTTTGAGAAAGACATTCAAATGCTTCACTTTGTCTAATAAGTAGCTATAGAAGAGATTTTTTTAAGTACAAATTTTTTTTAGCAGATTGATGTCATCTTACACTTAAATAAGATTCTAAAAAACCTTTTGTTTCTATTTGGATAAATAATTCATTATACAGTAAACTCGGTATTTTATTATTAGAAGGAATTGCCGAATCCAAAGGTCAAGTAAGTTACCTACCATTTTTTACAAGATATTTTTAAAATTAAACATTAATCAATGGCTAATCAGGTTTTCTTTAAATATAATTCTGTAATCTGTTATAAAAAATACTTAGACAAAAAAGTAATAAGCAGAGAAACTTACCCAAGAAATAGCAGTGTTGGACCATTTTTCAAGAATATTAGGTTGATAAAGGTTCTAAAACATTGAACAATACATGAATCAAAAGTATATAAATTATAAAATAAATTGCGAATATAAATTTGCGTTAACGTTACATTACGTTATTAACTTACCTCTGTAGGGCTTTCTTTGTAAATTTTATAAAGATTTGGTGAGAAGATACACTTTAGTAACATTCTGTACACCATTATAGATTTCGATCAATAATACGTTTATTTTACAAATTTATTTCTTGGATTAAAAATGTTGAATACGATAAAATGCTCTGCTAATTTAAAACAAGTTAATTTAGCATATTTATCAACATTTTCAAATGTAGCTACTCAATGTATTCAATTTTAGAAATCGAAATCGAGAAAAGCGATCGAAACCCACAGAACGATAATATACGAAGCGGAGGCACAGAACATGCATAAAACAAAGAGCGGAGGTTTTTGTAGAATTGTATGATACATAATGATTTTCACTAAGTATTAACAGTTTTTATAAAATATAGATATTGTTATAATATTGTAAGTTATCTCTTGTATTAATATAATGTTAATGTTATTATCACACATAATTCAAATAAAGACTTTAATATATTTGTTGTGTATCCACATATCCAGTTCCAGAAATTTGGGGTTAACTATAAGAATCAGTGTTGAATAATCTTCATATTTATATGTATTCATACAATATTTGTAGGTTTTGATTATACTTACCCTTAAAATGTAATATTTCATGCAATCCTTTTTTAGATTGGAAATAGACATTTATTTTTATTTATTTGAAGTTAATCTATACATATTTATACTAATATTATAACTACAAAAAGTGTTTGTTGGTTTGTCTTTTTACTTAGTAACAGGTAAATATATTTATATGATTTTTGTCATATAAACAATTTAGTATTCGAAAAATGGCATAAACTATCTTTCTTCCCAAAAAAATGTACGGTTCTCGTGAGTTAAATCTGAAACGTAATTCTATAATTACCTCTGACAAAATAACAGACCACATTTAAGATATGATCTGTAATTTTATCAGTAATTACTATGAACTAGTCTTATAATACCAGATAGGATACGTTTTAACCAAGAAAAATGCCCACTTCCTGTGTGATACAGTAAATTCTAAAACTCAGTCCCGATGTAATCAAAACTTAAGCGCAAATTTTATCTAATTTCATAATTTAGCCTATTTATAATATTTTTAAGATAGTTACGTATAAAATAATAACATCATACATGCTACATATCAATATTAAGTTCTGTAGTGATTATAGAATTTCTTACGTTTCTTATGTAGTATTTAGTACTTATTATTCTTATTTCAAATAAGGACTTGGGTCATACTAATTTGTTGCTTTTCCTTAATTTACTGACGTGTATGAGTTCCGCATATGTGGGAATTCTTTACTTTTATTGACTATTTATTGATAACAGCAACGTTTAAGGAAAAGTCAAATTCAACATGAATATGAGATTAAAATCGCAATCATGTTTTGAATTGGGATTAAAAACATAAATAAAATCGTTGCATAAATTTTTGCATTGACGGCAGTACGTGCTTGTGGGTCTAAAAGTATGGTTTCCTTTGGAATTATTTAATTGGATCGGAACTAAATTGGAATCGGATTCGAAATCAAGAACAGAACTAGAATTAATGAGTTCGAGAATGTGGTTGACAGAGTGATCGGTGAATAGAAAAAAATAATAATTTTTTTGTATATCCACTTGGACGTAGGGACTGGCGAAAACTAATAGAATATTTTTGGAAGTGCTTTTTAATGTAATTTTTTATACTAGATTAATTCATATTACTTACACCAAGTCCTCATTCGTAGGAAACAAGTGCATTTTATTTCGTAGTAGAGCAAACAGTTATTTTTATATAAATTTGTTGAAATTTTTTAATCATACACAAAAAAAAATCCGAACAATCTATGATAACGTCATAATAACAGTTAGGTCCTTATTAATCGGTAAACTACAGTCTGTACAGCCTAAAGACCAATGATTAGTAGTGTTGTTTAATTGTAGCAAAATATCGCAGAACAAGTACTAGGTTCTGTCAATCAGTCAATAATTGTCAAATATTTGCATTACGCGATGATAAAATCTACGTGATTGGAGAAGATTGCAATAAATATAGCTAAAGTGAATTAGTCTTCCATGTTTAAGGCAAAGAAATGCAACTATAGTTAATACTGATGGCTCAAAACTTACAAAAAAAGCCTTCGAAAGGCATACTCAAGACCTCTCGTAGTGTAGATGGTCACGATAGTGGTCCATCTACTAGCCACCGACCCAAAGAGCAGCGGTTTGACGAGATGAATATTATGGAGACTTTCCACCCGGCTAATAAAGATTATGGGCATATAAAGATAAATGAACCTAAGACACCATATTCAGAACATATTGATGGGGCCACAGATCCATCAGATGAATTGGACGCGAATCTTTTAGCAGCCAAGCTTGCCGCTAGCATGAATAAGCCCCCGAGATGTGTAGATTCTGATGAGGAAATGGAGGACGAGCCTGAAGAAGTGCGTGAACGACGACGCGAGTTCGAACGCAAACGAAAGATGCATTACAAGGAATTTGAGGTTAGTTATTTCATTGCAAGGTGTCTTATTTTTTGTGATTTCTGTCTACATTAATCTCTAAGTTTTGAATGCTACATACTTCTATTTTAGTTTCTGTTTTATTTATTTAACTTTGAGCTGTAACGATAATATATTAGGCCTGTCCTAACATTTTATGTATTTATAGATATATTTCAATATAACATTAAAGTATAGCAATTAATACAAAAGTATTGATGTAAAATTATACTTCTAGGCAGTACAGTTGGCTCGCCAACTAATGGCTCAAGACGAGGAAGAAGAAGAAGAAGAAGGGGCTAAACAAGAAAAGGCTAATACATGACTGGCCTGTAATGACCTCATTTTTGTAAAATTAACAATATTGTTTGTTTCTATATCAATATACTAACAATTTTAGTAATAAATATTGATATTTTGTTTTTATTGCTTTTAATTAATTAATTTTAGATTTTTTTTTCTTTTTAGTATATCTTCTTATTATAACTTAAACTTATTAATGAGATGAAGTTAACTTGAGGACAGCATATAATTATATGTACCTAATATCAAATTGTGTTCAATACAGTTGTGGAAAATCACAAAAAGTGCTTGAATGTGCATGAAAAAAAATAAGTTACTTCTTTCAATTTTATTCATAAAGAATGTGATTAAATCAGGGGCATAATCTACATATTTTTGGTAATCATAGTTGTTAAAATACATTCCTGATTTTCATAAAACTTTATAAGCATTTTTTATAAATTATTTTAAATTTAATTAAACCTTATTTTCAATTGTGCCATCACTTCATAAGAGAACCAAATTCAATAAAGTAAGAACAATAGTGTAGTTATGAACATAATATAACTAGTTAAAAGAATAGTGATTGATGCAAACTTGCTGAATTGTAAGATTTAGTAAAGAACTTTCCTATTATATTCAATTACTGTTTACTGTATATTAAAATTTTAGTGTTCTTGCAAAATGAAAATTTAATTATAATGCAAATTTAAGTCACTAGTAAAGGCTGTTATAGTTAAAATCTTCAAAATTTCGTATATTTCCTTATAATTTCTTTTTTGTGAATCCCGAAAGCATGTTTGATTAGAAAATTTTAAAAATTCTACAAATTTAATCATGAAGCCATATTCAGATGTGCCCCTTAAAATAATATTGCAGCTTTTATTTACTTTTTATTATTAAATGTATTTCACTTCTACTAAATTCATAAAAAATTTGACATACCAATGGTGTGCTACATAATTTCAAATGTGTCACCATAGTAACTAATTTATCGTTTTATAGATGTATTAATCCTGTAAGTATAATTTCAATCCTCTTATGAACAATTAAATGCTGAAAATAATGCTATGAAACTACATTGTTCTTATTGTTATTAGAATATCTACTCTGGTATATTGTACTCGGTAGATTGACTTATACTAGATGTAGAAAAACCAATATGAACTTGTTATAAATGTTGGATCAACTTAATCGTAGACAATTTTTAGGACGCTTGAAATTTTAGCTTATACATGATTGGGAAAGAGTTTTATTTTACAGAATTTGTTGTTTTAATATAATACAGAATACGTGTAGCTTAAAATATTATTAGCAACAAAAGTGCCAATATAATTCTTTCTCGAGTAATTTGAACAGCAAATTATGTTGATTAAACCTAATTTATTATAATTTCTTTTAAATTTGGGTAATTGAAAGACTAAGTAGATAGTAATGAATTGTGATAAAAGAATTTAATTTTATAATGGGCTATATTTTTTGCCAATAATGAAAAATGTTATATGACATATTACTGTAAAACAGTGAAACAGTTGAAATTAATGTAATTTTGAAGTGTAAGCAATAATTTCAATTCTGTGTAATATTTTAGTAGAATTAAGAGATTTAATAGCGACAAAATATTTTTAGATTCCCTGTAAAAATGAGATCCATCAACTATTGATAAATACAGCAGAGTGTGAGAGACATTACTTATGCAATTTCATATATAAAGAAAAACTCAAATGCGAAAATTAAATGTTATAAAGTTGTATATAGCTAAAAATACATAGCTTCTAGTCATTGCAATGACTTCATTATAGTTTGTACAACATGTGTTCAAAAATTTCGGTATGCATGTGTTTGAGAGTATTGAAATAAGCATTTCTCTGTTTGGGAACGATTCGACTTTCATAAGTGTAAATTGTTTAAAAATAAAGCTTGATTATTTATTTGTACATCTATAGAAAAAGTTGTTTTTTATTTTCATACAATGCAACGATTCCATTCTAATAGAAGTTCAACACGAAGATGGAATTTCAATATTGTAATATAAAGAAGTGATCTTGACTCTTTCATATTTCTCTTTTCGTTGTAATTGTAGATGATAGAGATTGTATTCGTATTGTATTTATTAAGTAGTTTACTTTAATGAAATCGTATGTGTAAATGCTATTGCTTGATTATGTTTGTTATTCCATAAATATAATATTGTATCACACCTACTAATAAAGAATAATTATTCACTAATATTATTAATTCTTATGAGCTAAAAGAAGTTTATGTGTATAAACAGGAATTAAAAAATTAATTTTATTTTTCATTGAACTTTAATAATTTAGATAATTAATATTTCATTTTCTGACATCTTAAGTTACAGTGTCATATAAACAAAAGGCAGATATGCATAGAGTTTAAAATTTAAACTATGGCCCAAAAACAATCTCCTTTCATTAGATTTTTTTTGTTATTATTATGACAAACTAAATGAATCCCTCTACCTTCAAAAGTCTTCATATCCCATCCAGATTAGATTCCCATCCCCATATTATGTCCCCGTTAGAATATTTATAATTGAAGTAGTGTGTCATTTCTTTTTTAATAAATATTGTCAAATTGCTTGACTTTTACAAGTTTCATTTAATTAAATCCTATGCTAATACTTACAGCCTCATGACAAGAACACATGCAGGCCCTTTCCTAGACTGGTAATGACTAAACATATAAAAAAATAGTTATAATTTATATAGCTTGCAAACAAACTAGAACAAATCACTATCAAAATTTGAGATAATACTGTTTATACTTACTAATAATAAATTGTGAGTTTTATAGATATTTGGTTATTATAAGTTTGTTTTTGAAACTTATGTTTTGTGCAAACATTAATATGTGACATACCTGTCATGTCAATAAATGAAATTTAAAATTTTATCAATCAAAAACTATGTAGTAAATTGACATTATCTTTTTCATAGTATTTTTTAGTATATATAGTTCTATTTTTCTTCAATAAATATTCTAGATATATAAAAAACAGCATCAATAAAGATGCTAATTATTTTTTTTATATCTAGAATTATGTTATCTATGCATGAATTTTTTTATGACTGCAAAAATAAAGTTTCTTTGTAATTTATTTCTATGTATATTCAAAATTAAATGTCATTTAGTTACATAGATATTTAGTAGTACAAAAATAAGTTGAAGGTGAGTTTTTATTTCACCATGTGATAAATGTCTTCTAAATTATGGGATATTTTTGGAACAACCTTATAAAAATTTATATGATAAGCATGTTGGTGAATCCAAAATAATATTTCCAAGGCTCTAGCCATAAATTACGTTATACAAATTTCATGACTTGAAGTTCCTTCCTACAGGTAGTCACATTAGTGTGATCTACCCTCCTATGGTGTGAAATTTGTAATTAAAATAGAAATTATTAAATTAAAACAGCAGTTTGGTAAAATTGGAAATTATAAAATTAAAACCAGTAATTCCAAATTTATTTAAGTATATTTAAAATATTTTTTCATAAAGTTAAAAATAAACATTAACATTTTGAAAGAAATTAGAATATTTTTCATCATAGTTGAAGTTTAAAGTTTTCATATTCTATATTTATAAGTGTGACATCATGAAGCTCGACCCACCTACTTATCACACTTTTTGTTTCCCTTTTGCATTTAAAGTTTGACGTAATTTATGGATGGACCCCAAACAATCCATGAAATATTATAAACATCATATAAAAATGTTAGGACAATATTACAGACATCTTTTAATAACATCTGATAACAAGAATGCATCATTGTGCAATCAAAAAATATTGTAATACTGCCATTCTTTATAATTTGTGCTTTTTTTTAGTGACACTAATAATATATGATCTATTTTAAAGTTATTATTAATTTTAAGATATTTTAATTTATTCTTTACTGCATTGCCTTCTATCAGTAGGTACTGATAAATAGGTAAATACTGACAGGCATTCCATTTATTTGCACTATATTATTCTTATCATTTCACTATAGAAAATTGAAAGGAAACTGCTAATAATTTAACATTCTGCCTCTTTTTTTAATTTCAAATTTTTTAATAATATTTTTAATGCTTTTATATTAGACTGAAAAATTATGATGGTCGTATGTTGTTATAAGCTTATTTAGCAAAATTTCCTCTTAAGCTTTTAAATAATATTTAAAAGATATTGATAATAATCTATAAGATCTAGAAACAGTAATAAGTTCTTTGTATTTTCCAGTAAAATGTGCTTTGACAAATTAGGCTTTATCAATTGAAATTTATTTTAGGTATATTTACATATTACACAATGTTCTAATATTGATTGTCTTCAAATAATACTATGAACAAAGGATAATGTTTAATTTTCTTTGTTGGATTTGATTTTTGTGTTACATTCAAATTTTTGAATATCATATTGTAAACAAATATTCACAAAAGTTTAGTATTTCTTTCATTTGCTTTTTAAAATTGTTGCATTTTGTAATGTACAGAATTTTACTATGCCTAGGTAATGTGCAGCTTTGTGTGTATAAAAATAAAACCCGAACTATTATAGTATCTTTCTTTCATTGATGCAGTTATTTTAGTCAAATTGTAAAATGAAATCTAAATTGTGTTGGTCTTAGTATTACTACAAATTCGCATTAAATATCCAACACCATGATTTCTTACACCAGGCTGTAGTTTTTAGTGTCTGAAAATGTCTTAAAAAGATTTCAAGAAACATCATCATTTTTTGTTGTGGAATTACATGTTTCAATTTTTTTTTAATCGGATTTGAGAGATAGTAATTTTTGCTTTAAAAATATTTAAAAAGTGGTAATATTTGTTGTAACTTATTGTCTTGTTTGACAAACAGGTTGGATTTTTTATGTTTTTTAAATGGAAAGTGATCATGCGAACCACCAAAACATAGGTGATTGTCGCTGCCCGTGGGTACTCTAATAATAGGAGAATCATTGCCGGCCTCTTAAAAAGGAATAGACTTTTCTTGAAAACCTCCTTTGTCATAGTTAACTGAGAAATTGTTACGTTAATATTACAGCACAACGCACGAAACTTTGCCGCTGTGAAGTTCGTCAGGACAGCGTCGCAATACCGTAAAATAGGAATGCGGTGGAGAAAAAGGAAGGGTTAGGGAGCATAATACCTGCTCAGTATATCATACAGAGCGGCAAAGTTTCGTGTGTGTGGCAAGGTGGAAACAAAAAAATTACTAAATAGAAAACATTAAATCACGTTTGAGAATATCCAAAATTACTTAACTTACGAGGGCGGTGAATACTTGTCTCTATCACTTATGGAAAAGAGAAATATTGGAAAATGAGACACTCTAATCAGATTGATCGAAATAGTGATCACGTCGACGATAAAAAAATATTAAAAATTTAACTTCGCAAACTACGTCGCCGTCGGTTAAAATAGTTCTTAATATAATTCCAATAAATGTAAATGATTTATAGAAATCAGAAAAAATATATCCTTATTGAAAACGTTAATATAAAGTATCCAATATGTTTATTGTGACGTGATAAGTCGTTAAATTTGCTTCCATAGTGGGAGCAATTCAGACAACTGATGATAACGAAATTGGAGGACACAGTTTAAATGCTACAGCTGCATATCGATTATCTGCATACAAAATTCAATTACAATTCGTTACGTTTAACGAGGACTGTGAAACATCGCGGCGCAGCGGAAGAGAAAGAGCCATTATATTGAGATCGTTTTGCTGCGTCAAAAAATTTCTTTTTAGTATAAATTTTGATTCGGAAAAACTACGATTTTCGTTTGAGTTTTAATCGTCAGCTAGTCTAAATCTATCGATTTTGTATATAAAACATTAGTGAGAAAAAATTTTAGGAATATATACATAAAGTAAAAAGTCGAAATAAATAATGCGATATCGGCTTATAATCATCAAAAAGCCTAATCAAAATATAACGATCGTATACGGTTGAAAAGGGCTTCTCAAGAACAATTCAGGGATACCCATAAAACAATACACGACTGTCGGGGACATAAAAGAATAAAGGCGTCCGAGAAGATCGACGACGGCGCCAATATATTTGCGTTTGGACGACCGAGGCTATGCAAGTGGGTAATTTAATCACTTCTAAATCAAATCTGGACTGTATATATTATATTAGATTACGTGTGAACATCGACTATTAAAGACACATTTAGCAGCATATAGTACAAGTTTTACTAATACGTTTATAATTACATGAAATCCGAAGACTTCTTAGTACTCAAAAATAATTATACATGTGATTCGTTCAAAGAAAATATTATCAGTTACGTACATGTATTCACGTAAAATACACGGCTGTATCGACGACACAGCTAAACCTCTATTTTTAGATTTATCTAATCTTGAATTATTTCCGTACAGAATCAAAAATAACGATATAGTAAAACTCGTGGTATTAAAATCTGACTTTTATACATTCTATTTTTTTTTTAATTTCAAACGCATCTATCCAATTCAACAAACTGTATCCAATGTGGCTAAAATCTTAGAGCAAATATAACTATTTTCTCTTGACTTCTTACACCAAAAAAATTCAATGAGCATCGAGTCCTCGTTAATTACACAGGTAATATTTTTTTTCGTAAATTCCATTATATGAGCTTGGAACAGGTGTTTAATAACGTAACAAAGGTTTTTATATGAGGTCTCTTGTTCTCTCACTTAAGTGTATATTTAATTGTTGATTGGTTTCCAATATTTAACTTTATGTAACTTTAACCTCCTCATTCAAGTTTTGAATTAAGTGTTATAAAAATGTAAAAAAAGACAAGTATACCTTTGTGAAACATAACAAAAATTGTTTTTAATAAAATGTAATATTTAGACTTTTAGAATTTGTACATGTTATAAAGGGTAAATTTTAAGCATCACTCTACATGAGTATATACGTGGATTTTAATATAATATGGACTTAGGTCTAAAACGTATTTTTTTACTCATGATATTTTAGATATAATTTATAGCGGAATAATTTACAGCGGGAAATGTTCTTCAGAATTAATAACAATTAGCACTAGCAACAAATGGCACTACATGCTATTATTACAGATGGCGCTTAATTAAAAACAGATGAATTTCCAATTTATTATTTTTTTGTTGAAAATGAACATCGGCAATCATTCCCACAAGAAATCATCATAGTCCAATGGTAAATTGTAAGATGACAAATAAAGCTCAATTGATTTGGTATTTTACTTATTCAGTAAAACGTGTTGCTCATGTGTCTTAGTTCGATACGATGTTCACTTTTGGTCAAGCTTCAATACCTTAAAACTTTAAACGAACGACAAAACTCCTTATGCTACTGAAATATTATATTGCCAAATTACAAGATTATCCCATTTTCGGATAATACCTTAATTAATAAGAATGAAATGAACAATAATCAATTTTGTGTTATTCTATTATTTATTATGCCATAGTCTATAACTTTTGTTTCAATAGAAACAAAGTAGGAAAATATTCCTACTTGAAATTTTAAAATCAAAATAAGATTATGTACCATATTTGTATTACAATTATTTAATTATGACATTTATAAAAAAAAAACAACATTAATGACAAGCAATTTATTCTTGAACTTTCAAAAGATAATATGTTAGACATTGAATATTTGCCAAATGTAAGTCAATTAAGATTTAGGCTTTAAGTATTTATGGCAGTAAATTAATGTATAATGTTAAAATTGGTTTTATTAATTATTAAAACATTAATGCCTACCTAATTTGAGAAGAAAATAAAAAAAACAAAGTACCGCTTGATTGATCACTTAACATATTGACTTTTGGGACTGATTTTCTATCATCAAAAGTCAAAGATCTTCTAGTTTAGACTTTAAGCATTATAAATTTTAATTATTGGCAATCTTTTCTACGTGCAATATGTCATATTGCACTATTTGTCAAGATATAATATTGTTCTGTGTGTCAGATCGATTGATTGGTTGAAGAAAAGCGTTCACGATTGTGTTTATAATTTTGAATGAAAACTTTATTACCTTGACAACTGACTTTATTCTTACAGACTGCTTTTAAATTAAAGTTAATATGAATGTTATAAGCTATGGATGATCCCGATAAAACGTCTTCTCAGCAAATAGATTTGACGGTGAGATTACTTTCCCTAACTAGTATGCAAACTGTGTAAGAACAAAGTTTCAAATCTCGTAAGTTATGGGTTGTGTTATTAATAGTACCGAAATGCAATCTACTCTTCACCTGTCTTACTATCGCGACAGGCTTTACGGTAACGTTTTGTTGAGCGTTACAATGCAAATCTGTTCACTAAATGCATTCCTTGAGTACCCACAGCCTAAATCGATGAAGTTCTGATATTTCGGTTATTTATTTGGTATCTAATTTATTTTTAGAACTTACTGCCGGATGTCGTACATTCACAACAGATCCCCTCATTGGCAACAGACGTAATTAACGCTACAGAACAAAATTCAGATCTTAATATTTGTGTAGAAACTGAATCTAGTCAGCATAAACATGAAGATAATATTGAAATCAGTGAAACTGAATCAATATCGGAACATATCCCATCAAAAATGGAATACTCGGTATCAAATTCTGAAAAACTGTCACAATCTAAACACTCTTCTCTGCTTTTGGAAAAACCTAAAACATCTGAAGAAGAGGAGTCCTTAAATGTTCAGTTTCCTCACTCTCTACTAGAAGATAATCCTGCTAGTTTTCTTGAAGTGAGTAGAGTAAGCTCTTCTTGGCCTGTTGAAGTTAACACATTGGATGCACATATAGAAAATGAAAGTCCAATAAATCTATCTTCATCAGGCCAAACAAATGAAGATCCTATAGAAAACTCCAAGCCCAATGAGTGTATAGAAAATGATAAAAAGGAACATTCAGATGTGAACATTTCTGCATGTGGCAAAATTATTTACCCATATGACAACAAAGGAGAAATAATACAAGTAGGGTCTAAAAATTCATCTGAGGATTTGGAAAACATTGATGAATCATCCAATTCTGAAGAGATTATAAAATTGGACATAAGAGGCCATGCTGCTCCCAGGTTACCTCTACCTCATGCTAAAATCATTTTCGGACCACCTCCTGTAGGAGTTGATATAATGCAGCCAAAAGTTCAACCGATACCAGCTTTCCCTAATTTGCTGTCACCCTTTCTTGTTGAGACTGATGATAATTTGAAATTAGAAGAGATATTTAAAAATCCTCATGAGGACACAGAAACTAAAAAGCAAAGTATAGAATATCCATATGATAAACTGGAGCAAAGTGATCTGTTAATTGAAGAATTAACAGTTGATGATTCGAAAGAGAAGCAACAATTTGAGAGCGAAGATGATTTTGTTAATGTGCCAAAGCCTTCACTTCCAGAGGATGTATCATTTAGTACTCTGACCACAGATTATAAGACTATCTGTGAAGAGTATCACACAAAGGTACTCTAAGGTTGTCTGAAGCTATGCATGCATTTTGTGTTTATGCTGACATTTCTCCTTAGTATGTTTGTATAGCACAATTGAAGAGTTTAAGTAAATATTGTTAGTATTAAAAAAAGAAAGTGTTATTTTGTTCAGTTTATTTTGAGCTCAGGCCTTGAAATAAATATGCCTTTTTTTTACACAAATATTCTTTTATTAAAAATACACATTTTTTTATTATCTAACTTATATTATTGTAGCATAATGGAAATTGTGATTTACACAACTGATAAATAGCATGACTCTTGTTGTTCTATTGATGATGTAATGACTTGATATTTTCAATGGAAATCAAATGCTTATTTATGAATGCACTTTTGACACAATCAGTCTCAAATGCACTTTTGTAATTTACTAATGCATGGTATGGCCTTTATGTTTGTCATAATGCTTATTATGTCATTTGCATTTCAGCTTGTGCATTTGGAAGATGCTATATTGCAACGAGATAGTTTAATTGAAGAACTCACCATCTCATTACAGCATTCTGCAGAAGAAAGCGATCGGCTTAAGGCTGAAAATGAACATCTCGTTCAAGAATTGCAATGTTTACAACATGTAGTTGCAGAAAGATCAGAACATGATACTATAAAATATCAGTTATCAGATTATATGAAATATGAAAATATGGTTCATAATGATAGTACTCGGTTTTATTCAGCTCTGATGAGCACACACATTTCTTCAAAACAGGGTTCCAATGTATCTTCAACACAGAGTTCTAACAGTGAAAAAGATATGGACAGAGAAGAAATGACTGTAAATTACTCTAGATCAGATCTCAAGACGAGTGAAGTTTCTGATGATTTCCACAGCAACTTTCAAACTAAGTTAGTAAATGTTTTAACCTCTTTACAGTCACATATAGAAGAGAATATTAAGGATAAACTTTTAGAAACACTGATGCAGATTTATCTAGATGAAATAAGTAGGTTGAGATTAGAAAATGACACAGAAATAAAAGAAATGGAAAATCAAAACTCTCACGATAAGCAGGCCTATTGTGTAGAAACGAGGCATTTAAGAGAACTATTAGCAACAGTAAAAGCAGGTAATGCTGATATTGACATATTGAGAAAAGAGTTAAACCTAAAACATGAGAAAGAAATGGAGAACCTTAGGACTTATTTTGAGAAAAAATGTTCAGATATGGAGAGGAGGTATGTATTTTCTCAACAAATAACGAATATAATCAAGTTTGTTTCTTATATTAAAATCCTATTATGATTTCTATTTTTTATATGCTCTGTCACAATGGTTATAAAATTATCCCAAGCTTAGATAATGTGCATCAAATAAAGTTCTATAATTTTAGCTTAATTAGTAAGTAAAAGTTATGATCTTATTATCTTATAATATTTATTACATAATTAATAAATATTGACAAACAGGACAAGTCAAGTTTTTCGTAATAGCCATTTGCATCCAATTGGAGTATTAATTCTTCAATTTGGTTATTAGAAATGTATTTACATTTTTTTGTCATTTACAAAGATACGCATTTCCTAGAAAGATAGGCAGAGATTACAAGTCTCCATGTGATATGATATTTCCATATTTTGCTTGCTTCTCTGCTATCCTCCAATAATTTCTTATAAGCTCATCTGTTTTGAGTGCTTCAATTTGGCACTTCTTTAATATACTAGTAATCTTTATAATATTTTCTAGGGCATGCTTTGTCAACCCTTTCATTATACATTAATTCTGTAAATTTCTCTTTCATTCGCATTTTCCAGATAGGCAAATTACCTCAACATCTTTTTCTACTATAGTTACTACATCTTTCAAACAACATTATTGTCTTGTATATTACAATGTACAATGTCAATAAAAACTAATGATGTGTTTGACTTTTTGGCATATGGATGTATACATGTATTTCTAAGTTTCCATTATTAATGAAACTGTATTTATTTTGGTTCATTCAGGCTTATATACTTGGTCAAAATAAATGAATAAAATGAGTCCTCGAAAGTGTTATCGTTTGTTAAATGCTCATTGACCATTGTAGTAACATATTGTATCAAATTTTGCAAACAATGTATTTCATTAGACTAGTTTTTGTTTAAATAAAACAGTTACAAGAAATCATAGTTTACGATGAACAAACCAATAATTCAATTTATGTAAAATTTTACCTTCACATTTATTATAATCTAAATCATATTATATAATTGTTAATATATTTAGGTAAATAAATGTCACCACATTCATATTTAATTTATGTGTAATATACTAATTATTTTTGTTTAATTGTTTGCCTTACAAAGGACAAGGTGAGTAGATAGTATTTTAAAATTTCGCATGTTTTAATCAACAAATGGAAGCAGCATAACAAAACAAACAATGGATTTAGCATAGATTATTTATATCTAATACATATTTGAACACATATATGTTTTTAAATTAACTGGTTTTACTTGTTATACATATTTCTTAATAGCTATTATTTGACATATATAAGGGTTTTATTAATTTTTATAGCTATTCAGAAGAAGTATGGCGCGGGCGTACAGCAGCAGCCTCCTCCCCTTTAGGTTCCTGCTCTTCTTTGGATGCATATGGAGCAGACCAGCCGGCTGCTGGTGATTTCATCAGAAGGCGTACACGAAGTGCAGACATACAAAGTATACAGGTATACATTGTGAATCTTCACAACTGATTATGCATTTATAACTTGTTTATATAACATATCCATACTTGTATATGACACAACATTCCATAAGTAAATGCCAATTCTATATAGTTTACCCATTGCCATTCATAAGTGAATATCAACATGGAAATTGCACATTTCTAGTTTTCTAAAATAAATGACGATGTTCAAACAATTATTAATTAAAAAAATTAACAGTAAAACCATGGGGCTCATAATAGATATAACAAATTATTGAGTTCCAGCGTAGCATTAGAGTTCAGAGTTCAGAATAGGATTGCAATCATATTTGAGATTGATATAGAAATTTGAATCCTGAATGGACTGGATTGAAACAGATAGTACAATCGGAACTGAAATTGAGAATATGATCACGATCATGATTTAAAGAGAGATCTCTTGAGATTTTCATATTCATCTTGTTTGAAGGAAGGAATTCTACATTGATGCAGGTGAAATCTATTTGTATATATTCAAGTATTATATCAATATTCTCTGCTTTCTGAGTCTCAAACTGCATTGTTAACCTGCGTTTACTCGCATGAATTTTGTGTACATGTGACCATCCACTTGGGATTAATCTTCCTCTGCAAATAATCTAATATATATTATATAACGATATAAGTATTAAAAAAATATTTATATGATGTAATATCAGTGTGTTCAAGAATGTAAATCAAATGCAAAATTTTATTATCAGCCAAATTACAAATCTTTCTATTGAGTAATTATTTGCACTTTTTTACCTATGTGCTAATAAATTTTTAAAAATGTAAAGTAAATTATTGAGTATCTTCAACTCATGTTAGAATCTGATAAAATATTAAATGATCTTTGAAATGATAACACATACCAGCCAATCACGTCACATGTAAATATAAAAATAATAGTGTTCAAATGAACCATTTATGAGAGATCTATACAAGCCAAATAGATGTTATTGCTGTGTCTTAGGCAGATACAGTTCCAGTATTGACATCAAATTGTGTAGTATTTTCTATCTATATTTCATGAACAGTATGGACATTTTTTTTGGTGATATTGCCTCCTCAAACTTGAGATATTTCACAAAGAACTTCACCTCCAGTGAATCAATCGTTTGATGTGATTTCGGAGCTCACGTGGTAGATTAAGTATTGTGGTCCTATGTTTCAATTGGTCTTCTATTAGAGCGAAAGTGAGGGGATTTGAAATATTGTTTTTGATTCATATTTTGATTGGATAAAACACTAGTCAGAATTATGTGAGCATTTATTGCGCCAACATTGAGAACAGTGAAAAATTTATGCACAGGCCATCTATAAGAAAATTTTGCAACAGTATAATTACTTTTTAATCTGTTTACAACGTCAATGCCTCCTTTAGTCAAATTATAGATATCAATAATTTAGGGTTTATTTTCTGGGATTGAAGTATTTGTCTTATTATCATTGTGCATTGTGGAAAGCACTACAATGCACTTATACACTTTAGGACAGCAAGACTAATAAAGCAATACTGTTTTTACCAAATCCAAATAGGGATATATACTGTTCATGACATTTATCCTTGAACTCAAAAGGTATCTCTGGTTTGTCGTTCTCCAATGTTCCCATGATAGTCTGTGGTTTTGGATCAAATATTCTGCCAAAGGCACACTTGTAAACCAATTGTCTAAGGTGATATTGCACCCTGTGCCAAATATGGGTTGAATCATCCTTTTTACCAAAGAGTGTACACTACAATCTACAGAGTAAGGACCTGCAGGTTGTGTTTCAGCATATATGTCCATGTGAAGTCTGTAATATGTGCGTGCATCAGCCAATAAATATATTTTTAATCCATATTTTGTTAGCTTATTTGGCATTTATTGACAGAATTTGCACCTGACATGAAATGACTCCAACATTTCACCAATAATAGCATACTTACTAATAGTGTAACAGCTTTGGCAATTACTTATAAATGACTTAAACATTGCCCTCGCTGATGGTAGTCTATCGGTTTGTAGACGGCTTGAACATGTTTCTTTGCCATTGAATCTCAAGCGATTCCATTAGAAACTTAAATCTCGACATAGACATTACAGTTCGACAAATATCTAGCCCAGTACCATCACTGCTGAGGAGTCATTTATGTTAGATCTTGAAGTTTTGTGCAATCCGATTAAGTACAACAGTCCAATGAAAACCTTTATCTCAGTCAAGTTTGTCTCATTTACGTTTCTCTCTCTCTTGTATTTACATTTCAAGAATACTATTTTTTAATTTATAAATATTACGATTTCATCAGACAAAAACAAATTCCAAGCTTCGGCATGATTGGTGATTTCATGGACACAAGGTTTTGGACCAGGAAGATGTGTGACAATGTTATGACGAACTGTTTTAGCTGCTGGTAATGGTGGTGTTTTTTTCCATTTGTAAATGATTGGAATTATCCTCTATATATATTTTTTCATACTACATAAAGATTCCTACTTTCCAATTCCAAAAGTGGAACATCACTTTCACTCTAAGAAGACGATTCAGTGTCATTAGAGTCACATTCATGCTCTGTATCACTGTTATGATGGTTATTTTCGGTTGTGGCATCGGAAAATATGTCTGAGTCCACCCCATCAATGACTTTGTCATCAGACGTTTCTTCTAACTAAACTCGTATTTGATCTCCTATGTCCTGGTTCATTTTGAGATTACTGTTCCTTTACTAACACAAAAAAAAACTCGATTCAGAAATAAAAGATTCGAGAGCAGTTTTGTGACACGGTTGCTTCTGTGGGGTCTAACGTCATCTGATTTAATTTTGCACGTCCACTCTGTCCAAGGGCTTGACACGAACTGAACGCAGCGTGCCGTGATTTAACGCCGTCTTTTATAAAATATTAGATTGAAGCATATGTCTCTACTGATTAAAATAAATGAAATGTAGTGTTTGTCTCAGACATCAGGTGTTCATTGACCCCACACGAGTAACCGCAGGTTAATGTATTGGGCTATGGTTTCGCTTGCACAAAGTATAATAATAATGTATGCTATGTGAACTCAGTTTGCATTCAGTTGACTGCCACATCAAAAGCATTATGGCGATATTCATTACAATTTTGTAGCGTTACAAGGCATAAGTAGTTGCTATTGTTACTCAGACCACGATTAATACCTCAAATCTGATTTCAAAAAGAGGCTTGAGGGGGTTAATTAAAATAAACATAAAAATTGTGTTGATCAGCCAAATCGTTATTAGATGAACTGAAATGTTTTGATTAAGATCCTATTATTTGTAAAATATCTTTTCATTGTAATTTCCATTATTTATACCATTAAAAAAGAGAAGAAGTTTCATTGATCTTCTTTGTTATTAAGTAGTACTTATACAAATGTCATGCTTTAACCTGGGTCGATCACTCATACTATCATTTATACTATTTTAATTAAACTTATAGCAGGATATCCTATCACAACAATTCATATTAAAATACTTGCTTCAACATGATGCATGTTATAGGTAAATATCTAATTACAACATTATTTAAATTATGTTAATGCTTTTAGACTGTTTCGATCCTAGTCCAAAATTATTTTACAAATTTATGTAGGTTAGTGTTCGTTAATTTTTTTTTATGACACCCCCTTAAAAGCTTTTTTTTGATGAAAAAACACTGGGAATTTTTTTTATTTAAAGCAACACATTTCTAGACGATCTAAGTTAATTTTGGGTATGATCATGTTTTGTCTGAAAGTATCTTATTAAATATGAAATAATTTTTTTTTATGAAATTTGAAAATAGTTAACATTAAACACCTTCAGTGTTATAATTTTAAATGATAAATTTTAACTTGAAGCTTTATAACAAGATTAATATACTTCGTCATCCAAACTCATGCTTTAATTTTTCTTCTATTTTTGGGCTTATTATACGAGGGGCGGCTGATAAGTCCGCGGCCTAAGGCATTAAATGAAAGAAAAGTACGAGTATTTTATTTTTATTTTTCAATATAGTCTCCCTCAAGCGAAATACAATTTTCATATCTGGTGTATAACGCCTTCAAACCGCCCAAAAAATATTCCTTTTCTTTGCAGTCAAAATGGCTTTCTACAGCCATCTTCATTTGATTGTCATCAACAAATCTACGACCACGTAACTCCTTTTTTAATTGGAAAAAAGGAAATAGTCGCTGGTAGCTAGATCTGGGCTGTAGGGTGGGTGGTCAATTTCCGAGGCCCGTGTCCTTCAGGGCCTGCCTCGAAACCCGCGCCGTGTGGACAGTTGCATTGTTTAGTAAAAACAGCACTCCGCGCGATAACTTCCCACGTCGCTTCTGTACGACTGCCTCTCGTGCCTGAGCCAATAAATTCGCGTAATATTGGCCATTCATAGTAGTCCCCTTTGGCAAGTAATCAATTAGTAAAACACCTTCACTATCCCAAAAAATTGTCGCCATAAGCTTCGATGCCGACTTTTGAACCTTGAATTTCTTCGGCGGCCTTTTTCCTTTTTTTCATCCATTGCGTGGACTCCTGTTTAGATTCCGGATCGTATTGACGAACCCAGGTTTCATCCACGGTTACAATTCGGTCGCAAATTTCGTCTATATTATCCCCGACTTACTCCAAAAAATCCTTGTCTGAAGTCGCCGCTGCTTGTCAAACGGCATTAACATTTTTGGTACCCAACGCGCACTGATTTTTCTCATATTCATATACTCGTGTATAATTTCTCCAACTCGTTCTTTACTAATCTGCAACTCAACATAATTTTATTCTTCGGTCGGCTAGTACTAATTTTTCGATTTTTCGAACATTTTCCTCCGTCACTACCGTCACAGGACGCCCTGGGCGAGGATCATCTTCACAGCTCTCTCGCCCTTGTTGAAATAAGCGAGCCCATTTTTTGACCATCGTATACGAAGGCGCAGATTCCTGAAGAACTGATACCATGTCTTCAAAATTTCTTTGGGCGTTTTTCCTTTACGAAGTACTTTATTACGGCGCGATGTTCAATATTATTGAGATTTGACGATTCGGCTGACATGATGACGTTTGTGCTTCGACAGGTAATTTGTTAATGACTTTAATAACGAAAGGAAGCTTATATTTATACTAACAAGAAGTGTCGCAATTAGTGGTAATAGTAGTGAAATAATGAGTCATCGCTAAGTACCTTGGGCCGCGGACTTATCAGCCGCCCCTCGTATGTCTATGAGCAATTATGTATAAAATGTTGTCACGAAAAAGCCTTAAAAAATTAAAATTACAAAAAAAATTCCCAGTGTTTTTTCATCAAAAGGAAACTTTTTAGAGGACGTCGCAAAAATTAAATTTTTAATGACCACCCTAATCTAGGTGTACAAAAAAAGAAAAAGGTAGAGGAAGTATTGATTAATTTAGGTGTGGGTTGAAGGACTTTTAAAAATTGTTCTTAAATTAGACTCAGTACATACACATTTATGGTAGTGTAGATTTATTATTTAATGTTCACACAAAGTCTATTGTGGAAAAGTCAGATGCCAAAGTTGAAGACTGATAACAGTATGATAGTTTTATCAAAACCAGAAATTTGAAAAGAGATTATGTCTATCAACAGTTATATACACATATATACATTGACAAAAAAACCTGCCATAAGTAAAGCTAAAGATCCTCGAGTAGAGCTGAAACAAACTGTAGAGAAAACTTCCCAGATATTAGCCTGAACAAGTTTAAAATGACCCTCAAACAAGTAAAAAACAATAAAGAACTGGTTGAGGTGGGAATAATAGCTGGTTTTCTAAAATTAGAATAAAAGTTTTAAATTTGAAATATAATATTTAAAGAAAATGGAGCAAGCGTAGTCAGTGGACGATTTACTTACATGGTTTGATTAATTGCTGTTTAATTAATGTTAATTTAATTCATTTGATCTGTAATAATCTGCTCTTAGAAACCTGAATCACTAAAACACAAGAAATATGAACAAGAATTAGAGGATTTAAAATCGGAACATCTGGCATATATCAACGAGTTACAGGCGAGGCATAGAGAAGAGATAACTGTACTAGAAGATCAGATCGTTCAACTTAAAGCACACTTGCAAACAGCCGAAAATACAGAGCAGATTTACCAACAAGACATTGATTTGGAACTTGAAAAGGTAAGATTTTTGTTGTAAGAATTTAGTATTATACGAAAATGAAGTTTATTACAAAACTGGACTTGTTCTTTGTAGGTATGATTCTGTAAACTTTAATATTCGCTTTATTACCCAATATAATGTGTGTGTCTTACAATTACCAAAAGTATTAAAAATACTGAATATAAAGAAAAATTACTAAAACAAATCTATGATTTACAATATATTGACTGTGACACCTGTAACAAAAGAAAATAAATAGACAAAGAAGAAAAGTTATGATTGTAATAATGTAAATGAAATTTTGAATAATGTGTTATTCGAGTCATCGAAAGGTTGGTGTGATTAACATTTCTAACATTGGTTTCACTTTCGGTTCTTCTAATTTTGGTTTTTAACTCTGCTGTGTAAAGCTGCAATAAAATCTGTTTCAAAAAACAATAAGTATTGAAAAAATAATCTATTAGAATAATTATTGTAAACATGGCACAATCTTAATATTTTGTTATTAATTGTATGTGAATAATTTTGTTTATGACTAATATTTTTTTCTAATAATCTTTGTACAGTTTCATTTTGGAGGGCGCATGCATGATTTCTGGGGTTTGAAAATTTGTGGTTTTCTATCATATTTCTGCAATATGCTTTTTTCCAAGCAATCTACTTTTTTATTAATGTCGTTGGTTTTCATAAGAAAAATATATTAATGAAATATGCATATTTAGATACTTTGTATTCATAAATGTCTATAAGCATATTTTAAGATTTTCAAGGATCTTGAAAAATCCACTTATGTAATATATAAAGTGCACATGGTTTACCAGGGTTCATCTATAAAGTAATATCCATGCTTCTTTTTCTATTTTATCCCTTAATTCCAACATATTGGGCCATTAACAACTCATTTTTTCCAATTTTATTTCTAACTGTAAAAGTTTCAATGTTCGAAATACTATAAATATGTCAATTTTTTTTTGAACCCAATTTCACATAATATTTAATTATTAACAATGCCGCAAGAACGGTATTATTTTGAAAACGTGTTTGCGCCCTCTATTGGCATGCGACTCGAGTGACGTGTGAACTAACGCAGCGCGCCGGTGAGCGAGTGGAACGCGCAAGGCGAGAGGCAGCAGAACACCTACAGGCTCAAATACAGGTTGGTTATAATAAAAGCCAATGGACTAAACTGCAGAAAACAAACCGATTTACAGAGATAACCCTGAAAGTAAACATATTCAAAAACAATATCCTAACTGACATTTTGAAATAAACAATACACTTAAAGTAACTTTCTGCAGAAAATAACTTAATATATGGTAATATTATTAAGGAAAAAAACTAGTCCAATGCGAGTCAGACTCCTACATAAAGGGTTCCATACCTCCAAACAACATTCTAAAATACTTCAATAAAAAGCAAGATAGGTAGGCTGCTATATTAATATGTGGTTATCCATAAAGATCTCTAAAATAATGGTTTTATTACATTCGTCAGTATCTTTTTCACAAAATACTGGTAAGTATTTTAATTTTTTTCTCTGGTCAATCAAATCCTATTTAATGTGAAATTGTATCCACAACACTGGCACATAACTGAATAGTGTCATGTATGTGCCAGTGTTTGTCAACATTACTGAATATGCTGTCTATTTGAGTGTAACCCATTGTAGTTACAACTTGAGGTAGTTTTGATTTTAAACCAATATGTTCCAAATATTGTTTTACGGTATATTATTATCACATGTCAGTAAATCTATTTTAAAATTCCCGTGCACTATAATCAGAGGCAATGGCAACTTTCTGTTGCCATCAAATATGATATTACTAATAGCATCTAAAAAATGAGCAACAAAAGCTAAAAAACGAATGTTTCTTGTATGGGAACCCCTTTATTATTTTTAATTTAATTTAATTTTTGTTATTTGTTGTAATAGTAGCTAGTTAATACCATGCGTCTAGTTAATACCATTATAAAAAAATTGAGTTAAAAACGATGAATAAATACGTTTCTTGTATGACAAATCCCTTTAATTTTTAACTTTATTTTATTTTTATTATTTATTGTGATTGTGGTTACAATAATACATAATTGGTGAATATTTCAAGTATAATTAATTCAATTGTAAAGCTCAAGTTAAAACTGCTGAAAAAACACATTTCATGTTTTATGACCCCCCTTTAATTATTAACTTTATTTTATTTTTAGTATTTGTTTTTATAATGGTTACAGTAATACTTAATCGGTGAAAATTGTGTCTTGTTAATACCATTATAAAGATTGAGTTAAAAATGCTGAAAAAATATGTTTCTTGTAAGACAAACTCCCTTTTAATTTTAATTTTATTATTTGTTGTTATAGCGATTATAGTAATTCATAATTGATGAACATTTCAAGTGTCCAGCTATTACAGTTCAAGAGATAGCCCTTTGACAGATGGTTAGACAGACAGCGGAGTCTCAGGAGTAGACAACTGTCCTTTTGGGTAGGCAACCTTATAAAATGCAGTTTTGTATTCAGTTTTGTATTCTAATCAAGTAATTCTAATAAATGCCAGCAATAAATTTATACAGTCCACTAATTTCTCAGAACACCAGTAGAATCTTTTTCTCATAAAAATAAATACTTTTTTGAGAACAAAACAACAAGATCTATAAATTAGTGAACCTGGTGCATGTATATAATAATTGTGATACACGACTGTGTCGCCTGCCCCCGTTGATTACCCCTTAATTTTTTCAATTTTACAATGTCCAAAAATTAAAATGACATTTTCATGGATGTTTCACATCCGGCCTGCACGTAGTACATATCTTACAACATCAAATAAAAACCTATAGATCATTGGAAAATTAAAATTCAAAATTTTTAAGTAGTTTTAATTGTACAACATTACTTAATAATAGAAAGTGGTTAACTATCAATTAAAAATTGAATGTTCTATAAGAGATAACTTAATAACAAAATCATAATAGAAAAAACCTTATTATATCGGATATTATTGTATTACATATAAACACAGTTTTTATATATCCTTTTTTTTGTTTTGTAGTGTCTTGAGTTTTATAGTTATGATTTTCAAACGTTCCTTGAAACTCCAATATGTTACAATCTGCATCAAAGAATACATTGCTATCTCCTTATTTGCTTCTATGACTATTCCTCTCTGCCCCTAAATATTTATTGTCATTCGCCACTTTTATTTTTGAATTTAAGTGTTGCCTATGATTATGTGTTCAATAGCTACGTACAAATAAAAGTAAGCTAAAATAGGCCAAAATGATAGTTAAAACACTATAGTTTATTAATGGCATTTTTAAATTAGTTATGTACAATAATTAGGCCGGACATCTATAGATTTGTAAAACTTCTTATTCATTTAGCACAAAATTGTTTGTATGTAAATCAATGTTCCTAAAATTATCTACAAATAAGTCCCTACATTAATTATTTTGATACTAGTTATGATATATAAATAATAGGTGTTACAAAGTTAACTATAAAACTGAGTAAACAGTAATGACAAGTAAAAAAATACTCAATTACATATATAAAACGAAAACATTTTTTTTTATTTGTCTGGGCATAAGTCATAAAATAATAAACATATTGATATGAGATTGACTACTCGACGCGGAATCGATTGTGGATGATTTTAGGATTATAATTTTTTGAATTTCACCATTTTTTAGGGTATGATAGAGCTAAAATGGTAAAAATGTAACCCCTATAGTTTCGTCATGTCCGTCCGTCCATCTGTCCATATGTCACAGGCATTTTACTCAAAAACTATATTGATGATATTTAGAATATAGGTGTCTTGTATAAGTTGCTACTTAGTTTCGTAGTTAAATAACAAAAATAACTATTTTTAAGGAGGCACTCTATACATGTACCAGATTTTAAATTTTTTATCAAATTTCAACATCTGCCACATGTTTCGACAGTTCTTTTAAAATATTTTAAGGTTTCTAAGTAATATTTTTGATTAAGTGAATATTTTCGGAAATAATCGCTCTAAAAATAGCATCCTTTTTTTTAAACCATATGTACTAAACAAAGTAACACTTAATAACTTTCAGCGCAAATTATTTTGAATATGATCGGATATACCGTTTTTGAGTTGTTGCCCAAAAACTGCGCCTCTCAACAAAAGTACTAAGTGCCATAAAGATATGTTCTTTTGCTGGTGCACTTTAGTTTACACTAGTTTAAGAGCACTAGTCGACAGACTTACTTGTCTCTATAGTTATAGGCGACCAAAGTACTACCTATTCCGTAAGAGAAGCACAAATAAAAGTGTAAGTTAAACATAAATATAGTTTTTTTAATCTGTATTGCATTTATTTTTAGTAACGGCTTTGGAATCCTACACTGAATATGGCCCTACATGCTCTTGACTAGTTTTTTATTGATTTACTTTCATAACCCTTAACGGTGAGCGACGGGAATGGGCGAGAGGGTTGTTTACTTTAATATACTCGTGAAGGGTTTAAATGCACTATTACTTCCAAAAGATTTAAATCAATCTGGAAAATGTAAAAAAGACACTTATTCATCTACGAAACTGACCAAAATGTAACAAGTTAAACGTTTGGTAAAATTCAGGATTGATTTAGAGCTAACTTCACCATGCACTGTCAATATCTTGATTGTATTAATCAGTCATCAATACATGTATGTTTATATGAGTTAGAAATGTTGTCAATCAATTAACACTTGATGGACTATTAAAAAAAGTTAGTACACAGTGAAATTGGCCCTTGCCATTATGCTCAATTGTTACCGAACGATATGTTTCAAGAGGTTTCAATATGAAATTGAATTGATAATGTTTAAGATAGTCATTTGTATTGATTTTGATAATTTTTTTTTAAGTAATCATACCATTTAGAAAATTAAAAATGGGATTATACTACATTAAAATGTATTTCCATGAACACTAGTATATTAAATGAGCTACTAGATATTTTTATTTTTGTTAACACTTTTAACAACCACTACACAGGAACAGACAGTAAGACAATATTGTACAAAGCTTAAATTATTTTAGTTTTTCCCCTGCATAGAAATGAAGTATGAGCATGCAACTTTATGGTAGATAGATTGTGCTGTAAATAATTTAATTAGATATAAATAATATTTCTTACAAAACATTTTCATTGTACATGCAAAACTAGTATTTTTTTTATTTCCATCTGAGCATATAACATAAACCCATTTTAAAAACACTTTAACCCAGTTTGTTGGGAAAAAAAATGTCTAGGATGTGGGAGAATACCGAATAAGTGCAGAGTTAAGAATGTATTAGAATGCTTTTAGTTATAATCTATAACAAAAAAAAATTGAAGGTATTCAAAAATAAAAACAAAAATAATGGTTAAAACAATATAGTGCAGTACAATTGCTTTATTATGAATCCACTAATTATTATTAGTATTTGTTTGTAAATTATTAAACAATAATGTGGAAACTTGTGATGATTCATATTCCTTTTAAATGATAAAGTTTTTTTTTGGTTAGTTTTTTTTTATCTTATTGGAACATTAACAATTTGGTTATTGAATGCACTTTATAGATATATCGATATATCTATTTAATTGTGATATATATGTGTATATTTTGTTATATAATGAATGTCATTATCTAGCTGCATTTAAAGGATCAATTATAATAACATTTATTTGAAATGCGTCCAAAGAGAGGAAAACTATCATTATTTTCAATGTGCTAAGAATTACTTCAGGTATCAAATATGTAAATTGTAAGTTATTAAAATGATCAAATTTATGTTCATAAATCTTGGATATTTCTATTTAGCCGACATAGCCTAGTTAACTGCATATATATTTTATTATTTTTCCAATTTGTCGAGAAAAAAAATATATCCTAGTGTAACAACTGTCAAGTGGTAATCTTTGGTCAATCTTTACGTCCACTTCCTATCGCAATTAACTGGTCGTAATATTATTGTCGTACTTTGACATTATAAAATATAAGTTTGAATCGATACGATATCTTCTAAAAGTCAATATAATATACAATACGTCACATCTAAAACATTTTATATACACACCAGCGAAGATACCACTCCTCTGGATGCCGGCCAAAACATCGTAGAAAGTACTCCATTAATAATACCAAAGTCGCCGCGGGTTACCCGCACCGCCAATGATATTCAAAATAGCACAAGGTTCGAAACTTTTGCTTCGAGCTTAGTATGTCGTCTCGTCCCTTACGAAGTGACGCATGCGTGACTAAATACAGGAAAAAAAAATACTTCAATGGCCAAGTGTTTTGTGTAAATTACGTATTTGATATTCTGTGTATATGGTAGAACATGTGTATTTATAAATTCGAAGTGATTTTATTTTATTTTTGTGATATTATGAGCGATGCCGGATCGTAACCATCTGACGTTTTACAAGCGTCGCGTAAGTTTTAATCTTTTGTCTATTGTTTAATTTTATAATGACGTCAGACTTCTAGTGTGAGTGACAAAGAATCTGTTTGGAAAAGCGATATAGTCGTAGGTACCTACTCAGTTTAAAATTGAATCAAATATTGAAATCATGTATTGAAACTTATAAAATTGCTTTTTATGTACTTCTTAGAGTTACAAGATCCTTTTTTATTAAATAGTTAGAAAATAATACACTAGTTTAGTCTGACTTAAGATTGTAAAGTTTTTAGTTTACTTTGTTGGCAGATTTATTAAAAAGTATAGAAGTTGTGTTAGATATTTTTTTTTTCATATAAGCCATAAACGCGCACCACTTCCTTCATTAAGGGATTAAATATTAAAATTCAACTAACAGGTATTTTATATACATTTAGTATTTCAAAGTTACATTAAAGTTGCGCACTCTGAAATACCTGGAGGTATAAAAATACCATTACCGTGTGCTTCAAGTCATTGACATTTTAAGAATATTGGTCACTCGCCAAATGATACTTTTCAATGGTTGACGGCACCATTTCTATTTCGTGTTAAATCTTTGTATTTGCCACATTTGGTTAATGGCTGTTAGCACAATAATGCATCTCTAATCACTTGTTTACGCGCTAGTCTGAATACAGGCGATACGTGCGATTGGTGAGACGGGGGGTCAAAGTGGTCAGGACCGATACGAGGTCTGAGCGGCATTCGAGTGTCAGTCGCATCAGACACTGCGCACGATTGATATGGATACGTTCTCGTCCTGTGATTGCGTTGACCCCTTTTATGTTTCGTTCCATTGATCTCTGTTGTGAGACCGTGATATGTTTTTGAAATGATCGACCTCATGGTGAGTGTAACTGCGAAGCTTTCATCGTGAATAATGTATATATCGTTCCCAAGTCTAATTAGCTATATGTGGATTGTTGATCATTAAATTGATTGTGATAATATTCCGTTGTCCATTTATAATGAATCTATAATATTTTTGTTATCAAAACTACGTAGGATTGAGATGTATTATTGTAAAATGTGCTTTAGTATAATAAATTCGTCCAATATAAATCAACGTTGTTGACGTTACAAAAATAAAAATCTTAAGTAATTGCTATGTTGAAAAAAAACCTATGTAATCTAAGTAAGGTTTTTTTGATTTGCCTGAGTGATAGAATCTAAGACGAGCGATATGGGTCTTTTAATTAATTTTCGTTTGTCGATGTATCTGTGGAGTCGAGTAAAATATACGTGGATCGTCAGTATGTATTTATAGACCACAAAAAAGCGAAATAAAAAATAGGTAACGAACCTATCTTTTAAGTATTTATACTAATACTTATATATAAGTACGGAAAGATGACATTAAAAAAAAATGCATGTGCTATATTTTTATGCGAAAGGTTTAATCGATTTCCTTAAACTTTCAATAGAAACATAGTAATATTGGAAACAATTACATAAATCCGTTGTGACATATGCATAAATGAGAAATTATGAAATTCATATAAATAATGGGAATAATAAATAAAAACCGTACAAAAAATCGTCACTCTGTATATTTGATTCGACTGCATGATACAAATCATATATACGGTTTGAAAACCTTTCATTATGGAAAATATTCATTCAGAACTGTCCACGTCTAATTCATTTCCGTATACCTATTAATATTTCGATGCAAATTACTAACCAACCCTAATTATTGTTTAATATTCTTATGATAGTGAACAGTAATTAGGGTCATGCCATGCCGCTCGCGCGTCATCATGCTAAGTAAACTAATAAAAATTATTATTTGTTATTTTACGATGTTCATGCTCTAATGTAGTTACTTGAACATACTTATGCTTATTTGAAGTCAGCTACTTTAGGCCTTTTTTTTAATACACATATCGAAGCGATTAAAAATAAAAGAGAAATTATTAGTAACAAAATAGCGGATCTGTTTGTCATTTTTATTTTAATGAAAATTTATTTCAAATCTTAAAATTGAAACAGACCTATTGATACCTCATTTATTGGAATCAATGGAAGCTTGGAAAAAATGAGGAATCAAAAATCAGATTTACACAAATATAATGTGCGAGAAACATTACTGCTTTTAACGCTTTGATAATATTACTATCCTATCGGTTATGAAAAAGGAAAAACTCAGTACCCATTTTTTTGCTTGATGAGTTCATTATTTTTTGACATTATAATATAGATCTGTTGTCTTATATATCCCACCATAGAACATCAGTCGGATATTAGTTATGGATAAGTGCGAGGATGATAGTATTTTTAACGGCACGACGAATGGCATGAAAGAGCGTTAAAGAATTCGATTATTCCTTTTTCTTTTAAAATCAAAATGTGTTAATAAAATCTAAATATATTGGTTTATTATTTTCGCCTACATATATTTTCGCCTTAATCTAAATGCAACAATTTTTTATAATACAAATGTTGTCTTTCTTCTCAATGGCCTCGTTCTTGCTCCTAAAATAACCCATCCTCGTTCTCAAGAATGATGTTATTCAAAAAAAATATCGTGTTCAGGTACTGCTGTCCGACCCTGACGCGGAGCCGTCCAGTTGGCCCGTGGAGCTGGTCGCGTTACGTGAGAAGATATACGACGCCGCGGCCAACAGAGCGCTGCAAGAGGTCTGTATAGAAACTGGCAGTTTATTGCATTTACTGTTGGGTGATTGGTTTTCGTATCTATTATGCACGTTACACAAAGGGATCGTTGAATAATATATTTTTTTTTTATTAAAAACCTTTTTAGTTGCATCATGCACATTTCTTTTAGTCACCGAACGACACAACCGTCATGCTCACGTCGGTGACGTCGTATCGCGTAAACTCGGCCCCAGTCGACGTTTAAATAGATTCGAATCGATTGTATTTCTTTCATAAATGACATAGTCGTTGTATACATTGGAAATTATATTACTTCAATAACTGTTGTCTGTGGTTCCACGAGCGTGGATGAAGGATTTTGATCATGGTTTTTATTAAAAGAGTTAACGTCGTTCTGATCGCAATACCGACCCCGAACTTGATCCTATATTCCCGATTCAGTCCCTCTCCCTTTTTGTCTCGCTCACTCGCTTTTCCTTCCCCTCAAATTCTAATCCCATAAGCTCTCCTCTTAACCACCACTTACTACCTATTTCTCTCTCATACCACTGCCCCGTTCGGCGCGATGCCGTAAGCATACCGCAGTCACAGTGGTGTGGCGGCCGTTTGAGATTTTATAGCTAAACTTATGTTTAAAATTAAATATCTATTATTTCGGTGAGCCGTTTTCAATGAAATCAATAGTAAAATAAGTGTTACTCCAAATTGAGGCTTATATTTTTCACAAATTAGATTTCGAATTAAATGTTTTTACGTGATGCGCGTTCAAATAAACAGAAAAAAAAATGAAAATAAGTACTATTGCATTTTGTTATTTACATTTCGCTCAACTTTATGTTTTGCAAAAATTTTTAATGTTCAGACACGATGTCTACGATTTTATCACATGTAGGTAGGTACTATAGTCCTAAAGATACGTATAAATGAGTATAGAAATGGAAAAATAAAGATATTTTAAAATAAAAACCAAAGTACAAATGTAATTAGAAAATCATATAAGTTTTAATTTAATTAGTATTAAATTATAAGAAATAACTATAGGATATTTGATGCAGAGAGAGTTACATGATTATTGTAGTGGTCCATTATTTTATTGATGTACATTTTTCAGTTGTTAAGAATAAAATATTAATATAATAAGATTATATTGACTAAGTTCATTTGATCTTGTTAATTGTTACAATAGTCGATACAACGAAACGTTAAATTGTTAAGTTTATATATATGTGTATTTACAACAGGTTAAGAGCTTCAAATGCAACATATTTGGATTGAGGTGCCAAGTGCACGAATATCCGTGTATTATTTAACAATTTATTTATGGGCATATATTTGGAAAAAAATAGTGCTATCAAGCCGATTTAACTTTTCTTTTTCACGTTTCTCATAGTTTTGTCCCCTTTAAATTAGCCCTTCCTTTTATTTTTTAATACCAATACATTTTCCTTATCTATTTTATGTCTAAGACGTCATCATATACAACCCTCTTTATCCTGACTCTAGTTTAGCTCCATACTAGGCCTTTTCGCTATACCTCAAACATTATTTTCCTATTTCGCTAAAATTAGAATTTAAACATTATCATAATTTTATCACTTTATTGCATTTCGTCCAGTTAAAAAAATTTAACCGTATTATTTCGTTGTACCTTCGAGTTATTTCTGTAAAATAGCTAGGTATTTTGGGAACCATTCCTTTCTGTGAACACAATGCTTTTTTTGGATTCAGACTACTATAGTTTGTTTACGTCTCCGTTTGACAGTTTTATGATGCGACTGATGATATATGCTGCCTCGAACGTGTTCGATTGATTCTAGAGTACTATAATTAGATCCGTCGTAGAGTAAACGTCGGTACCCACTAAAAGTATTTACGTATAATATCTGTGATGATCGCACAGCGTTGCCTACTGATGACACAACGCGTTCTGAAATGCGTATGAAGAAATCTAAATATTACTTGACACTCGAATAAATAGATATATCACTTTTGAGTTGCAAACGCTCTGTAGTCCGTCCTGTTGAATTTCGTTGAATATCCACATTGAAAGATGGTAATTTTAATAAAAATTATTTAAGCTTGAAACCCACGAGCCACGACTTAAATGGAAGTATTATATTCTCTTTGGTATATTAATATTGACGCGCTAAAAATACAACAACTTAAATACCAACATTTCTGTGAAGACAAAAATTGCATTGTACTAATTTGGGATACGCCTTGTTTATATTATGTGAACGCGTAATCGCGTATTGCTTACATCATTCACTGTTTTGTGTAAATGCACCTATGCAAGTGTATATAGAGTCCGAGGGGATAAGTTTTTTTTTTATTTCGTATACAAATTCATTACAATTTTTCATCATATTTTATTTTCTATTAACTATAATATGTATTTGCCATTTTGTTCAACAACTTGTTCCCATTTTGTAGGTAGTGACGTAATCCCATCGTTGTAGAAATTTTGGGACTTTGGAATCAAAAAACTGTGATAAGCAGTTTTGACAGTCCGCTCTTGATGTTAATCCAACACTATCAAAAGACTTATGAAAAGACCGAAACAGGTGAAAATCTGATGGTGCAAGATCAGGGCTATATGGTGGATGCATTTACACTTCCCAACCAAACTCTCAATATTAGTGGAGTGACTAAATATGTGAGTGGTCTGGCGTTATCAATGTGAAAAACACCCTTACTTTTGATCGATTCCGTCCCTTTTTTCTCTACTTCTTGCTTGTGTGTCATCAGCTGTAGAGATCAGAATTGATGGTTTGGTTCGGCGGTAAAAGCTCATAATGAATAATGCCCTTCCAATTCCTCCTTATACATATCAACTTATTGCGAGTTAATCAGAGTTTCGTTATAGTCTGGGGAGCTAGCTTGCCTTTTTACCATGATCTTTTTTGCACCTTCTGGGTTGGGTTCGTAGGTAATCCATTTTTCATCACCACTGATCACTTTTTTCCAAAACGGTTCGATTTCGACGTTTTAATAGAGAATCGCAAATGGGTATACGATTCATTAGATTTCTTTCAGTGAGCTCATATGGGACCCAAGTGCCAAGCTTTTTTATATATCCAGCTTTTTTGAAAAGAGTCCAAACTGTTTTGTGGTTAATTCAAGCTCTTCGGCTATGTCGTATGAACTAATGCTAATATGCCAATCTTGCTCTACTTTTTCCAAAATGGCATGTATCATATCCGTCACAGATCGACTAGAGCGAAGTTCGAAATTCAAGGGGCAAATTCTAGTATCAAAATAAAATTTTCACTGTATTACTTGCAGATAGTGTTGCTACGAGTGAAAGCATTTTGAGAATCTGTAATAACACAAATACGCACATGAAGCCGAAGCGAAATGTCAACAGTCTATTTTACTAAAGAAGTTTCTTATTAGTGAAGTGATTCTTAGCATCGGTTTAGTAATTCCGTTCAATAGTAAAAATACGTACACGACGTCAGACATGAATACCAGTTTGTTTTTCAGAATTTTCCTATTCGCGAGGACAACCTATCGCCAGGTTCATAGTAATTGCATGCATAAAATGCGTCAGTATTAATCTGTATTCAAACCCCATTGTCTAATAAAAGAATTGATGAGATTTTAAATAAATACCATTATATATTTTTTTTATATTTGTAACCAAATGTATCATAAATAGTGCAAAACAATTGGAGCACTTTTCATTATTAAATACCCGTTTATGTCAATAATTTATTTCATACGATAATCATAATTGTATCTTTGAATTAGTCTTATTATTATTTATTTCTGATGTTTCTGATTTCTTACTGACATTACACATTCATATAGATTCTTCAGACTCGATCACTCTAAGTGTATAGGGTAGTGAATAATTTACAAAATTTTCTTCGTTATACCGAAAGCTTAAAGCTTGATTTAAAATGGGACAATTATTTAAAACCACTTCTATGTCTGTTCGTAGTAGCCAAGACGTGGCGTTGTAATAACATCGTCCGTCATACGTCAGAACAAATTATTATTAATCTACAATGTAAGTGCATTAATGGTTATCATCTATAATTCGAACGGACCATGGTGAACCGTTTATAGTCCAAGATCCGGCATTAGAAAAATGTACCCTTATCTGTTAATTGAATCAAATAATGTTTTAAAGGCAGATAACAATATTACAAATGTATGAAAACAATGTCTGCCACCGTAGTTCTGCTGCTATTAACATTGATTACATTTTTTTTATGTAGGCTGCAAATAATTTCACGGTACCTGACAGTTATAAATATATTTAGAACTTTGTAAACTTTTTACATACGTGTTAATATATTTTAATTAACAGACGAGGGAAATAAGTTCGGTTTATCTACCTGTTTACACCTGGCTACAGGTAGCTGTAACTGTCATAAAGGTCGCTGTCTATTGTAACAAGGTGCAAAACATCATATTGGATAGTTTTGTACTTCCGATATGGCAATTAACATAAGAAGCAAAGAATTTATTATTAATTAATCAATTAATTCTAGTAGCAGCAGCACTGCGGTGGCAGACATTGTTCTCATAAATTTCTTATATTATTATCTACCTTCAAAACATTATTTGATTCAATTAACAGATGAGGGTACATTTTCTAATGCCGGATCTTATACTATTAGTTATATATTTAAGTATCAACTCCGCGCCGGGTACGCGGCGCGGGTGGGTGAACGCCCCGTCTAATTATACTCTATAACATTTACTACGACAGCTCTCGAACACGGTTAGCCAAAATGTCATGTCTTTACTAATTGTTAAGGTTTGGTTAATTCTTACATTTCCGATGTCTGCGATAGCAAGTTAAAAGTTATATGTGTGTTTAAATTGTTCACATTCGGAACATCTGGAAAACAAATTTTTATGACAAGAAAATTTGTACTCAAATTACATATATTGAAATAATTTTTTCGTAACGAGACAAATATGACTTTGTTAGCGGAGAGTACACTCAATCGTAGTCACGGTTATAATAATAATTAACTGGAAATATATTATTTGATATGTGTTACATAAAAATACATTTCATCGATCGAAAAATATTTTGCCGGTTAAAAATTATCTCGAGAAAAATAATATTGGGGTTGAGGCTACGAATCATTGACTTATTTAATAGATAGCAACCTAGTGTCTCTTATGTATTTACATAATATCACACTTACGTTCGTCTTATTGTGGTTAATAGCGTTGCCTTCTCAGACAACGTATCGGGTGAATCTAGGTTTTTAACTTAAGACGGATTAAAAATAATAAGTCGTCGATCCCGGTCGTGGTCGCGTTGGTGACGACAACCTTTAGAAGTCCCAACCCGGAATAAGTCAGCGCATAGGGTTCAAGGTTCACGTTCTAAATCTGAAATATAAAGACCGTGGGAATAGCAGTGGGGTGATCGCGGCTCGACATGAACTGACAACGTTAGATCGAAGAGAAAATCTTTTAGCATATTCTATATAAATTGTATAGCTGCATTTTATCATATTCACTGATAATATAAATATTTGCCGTCTCGGTCGCTAACTTGTTGCCATCTTGTAGGTAGTAAACCTGAGCCATGATTCCATTGGTGTGGAAATTCTGGGATTCCTGGCAAAGAATTATGACAATCAGTTCGTCGTGTTTTATATTTTGATCTTACATTGGTCCGTCTTTTTCATAAGGGCACCTAGGGCACGGGCTCGGGGCCCCCAGTCCGATGGCGGCCCTGAAAAGCCGTCGTCGTTGTTTAAGTTGCACGTGAAATTACGTCGTATTTTCATTCTGTTATTTAGCTTTCTAAAAGGATTCCAAACTCTGTTTACCCAAAGGCCATAGTTCTCTCTGGCGAAGGACTCTGTAACCTTAACGACCCTGGCTCTGTGCCCAAGCCCCTGCATACCCTAAGAGGTAATACCTAATAATACCTACCTAATGAAGTGTAACGTGACCAAAATAGGTCGTAATCTGAAGAATTGAAGTCAAGTCTACGACGAGAACGCTTCATCAGGTACTAGCCAAGCTTTAATTTTAACTTGGTTGCTAAAGATGTATGTCAGTGGCGTTAGCATGGTGAAAAATTGCTCGTTTTAACCTTGTCAGTCCATGGCACTATAGATTAGAATCAATGGTTTGCATCGGCGTGCGGTAAAATTTTTAATGGGCAATAACAATAATAATTTTTCCCGACGCATTTAAAAACAGCTCTTCATTATATTATGAAGATATTGTCTTTATGGTAATTCTTTTTTTATTTTTTATCGTTAATACGTGCACTATAAGCTTCTAGAACTGGCTATTTACATAAATAGTATTTAAAAAGTTACATTACATTTGAAATACATTATATTTAAAAATGAAACTCTTTGGCTGTAGATTACAGTTTGTTTCCGTACGATCAAAACAGACAGGCATATGACCTACCATGAGAATTGGGCATCCTTAGACATAAGCATGAGTCAATACAATCAATGCTAAACAAACATTTTTGTATGAAAAATCTGTGCTCGCTGTGGATCCCACACATATTGATTAAAGCTCAAATAACGGAGCGCGTCACTTGGTGCAATGTCTTACTTATCAGGTTTAAGGAATGGGCGAAAGATTTGGCGTGGGACATAGTAACAGGTGACGAACCATGGATTTATTGCTACGACCCCAAAACAAAGCAGCAATCGACCGTATGGGTCTATCGAGATGAGTCGAAACCGACCAAAGTGGAGCGCGAGCGAAGTGCCTCTAAGCGGATGATTGCTTCTTTTTTTTTAATAAAACTGAACACGTGACTACTGTTGCTTTGGAGAATTGTTGTACCGTGAATCATTATTGATACACGACCATTTGTTTGCCGGAAGTTATTGATGAACTCCCTAAAAATAACCGCAAACGTCGAATCATCTTGCATCACGACAATTCCAGTCGTTACGCGGCCAAACGGACAATAAAATTTTTAAAGGATTAAACGTAGAATTTATGAGCAATCCTGCATACAGTCTCGACCTGGCGTCTTGTGATTTTTTGATTGTTCGCAAAAGTTACGAACCAATTACCTAATCAATAATCTGCATCATCAGAAAAAGCTATTAAAAGAATATGAAAAACATGTCTCCGAGGTCAGCAGGGAGGGGGTGGCATAAATGTTTTCAAAATTGGTTTATTCGTATGGAATAGTGCATTTATGCTAAAGGAGAATATTTTAAGAAACAAATTCATTTTTGACCATTCATAGTAATTTTTAGTCATTCATTGCAGAAAGTTTCAGTGCGCCCTACGTAGATGTATACATTACCGATCTAATTTGGGAATCCCTTGAATTCCACGCTGCAGACAACTAGGACAGACTTGCATTTCCTCGTGTTATATTTGTTTTAGCGCGCCTTGCAGACGAGCTGCGGTTGTATATAGTTTATGCGCATGCACGCGTCGTTGCGCTCGTCCGGCGCCAAATGCCTCATAACTAGGAAGTAATGTCCTCGTTACACTCGTTGTTTACGAGTTTGTGTAACTTAACTTTTGCCGACTTAAGTAATTGAAAACTATCCATTTTTCTTTTTACTTTTTGTTTTCGTACGTTGTATTAGTACGTAGTGGAAAATGTTTATGCTTGTAGTGAGTATCAAGTTCGAGACGTGTTCCATATTATTTTTTATGAAAAAAATACGCTTCTTTCACGCCTAGCTTTTAATAAAAAGTCACTTTTGAGATGAATTTTAATTTTAGAATTAATCTGTCAAAGTGAATTTAAAAGGAAGCCCTGGCAAGCGAAGCAAGATAGCATATTTATAGACATTGTATATTTTTCTTAACCTTCTTAATTTACGCTTGTATAGATATACAAATATAGATACTAGCTCATGCCTGCGGCGTTGCTCGCGCGGACATTGAATGAATTCTTCTTTCAACTTTTAAATCGACTGATCACTCTGTCAACCATGTTCCCGATGTTCTTCCTCCTTTTGTTTTCAGTCCTGGTTCCACTTTTGATTTCGATTTTGTTCGCTTTTTGATTCCGGTTCTGTTCAAAATATTTCTACATAATTCACTCGCGGGTGCGCCCGCGCTGTCATAGAAAATTCTTTCATCTTTTATATCAATCGATAACAATATTACCCGTGATCCAGCTCAGTTCTCGATTCCATACTAAAATAATCCTCCACACTGCTACACTCAAAACACGTAATGCTAATATTTTTTTTTATTGTGAAACGATATCACTTACGCTCTTGATCCTGGTCAGGGTCGTACTCGTAGTTCTGATCTCGGACTGATTTTTAACTTGAACCTCTCTTGAACATTGTTTTTTACCACTAACCATTCGGCATAAGTAAAGAATTCGTTTTACAATCACGCAAGAGTAGTCGCCAGCAAAGCTTGTTATCTTTATAAATTATAGCCTATATGTTATTCTGACATATAAGCTACAAGACTGGAAAGTTGAAGCTCATTCTGTTCAGCCGTTAAATCGTAAATGAGTAATAAACATCCAAACTTTCACATTTATAATATTAGTAGGATTACAGGTTGGGAAAATTGTACGATTATTTAATTGTTAAATAACGCTGTATGTTATGCTTTTAGTTACGATTACATAGTGCCCATTTTAACAAGAGTGCAGTGCAACATATTTGATCGTTTTCTTATCACTATTGATAAAATACATTAAAGTATGTGAGCGAAGCCGGGGGCATAATTTATATATATTTTCGATTATATTTCTAATATATTTTCGGATCGGTGGTAAACTAAGAAACCGGTTTTGCATTTCAAAGGGTGTATGAACACCCTATGCTTAATAAAAAATATTTATTTATTTCTTATGAGAGAAATCAGTTAGAGGGTGTTAGTTTGCAATCGATGTGTCTCTGTTTGAAGATAGAAGGCGCTAGAATATTGAAATAGAATAATATAATTTGAGAATATATCGATCTTTAGTAAATGTTTAATTCTCAATAACGCCATAACGAGTTATACTATATGATGTATCAACTTTATAACTGTTACGTTTTCAATTCTACATTTGTGCTGTTTACATAATATACAATTTATATATTTTGATTCATCGTACTGAGGTTTCGATGCGCAACGCCGACTCGCATTTCTCGTATTTTTATAGCATTTCAAAGGGCAAACGAGCAAGCGAGCTACCAAAGGGTAGATGATCACCGCTATCCATGGAAACTCGTGACCTCAGAGGAGTCGCTGGTGCGTTGCAGATCTCTTAGAAAAGAATAGGATATCTGTTGGAGGGGGGAGTGGGTCACCGGAACTTTTAGGAAGAAATAGGATATCTGATGGTATGTCCCGCCAGGGTTTCCTGGACTGAACGCAGTGAAATCTGCTACTTTACGTCTGTATTCTATTAGAGTTTGGTATCTGACCGATTAAACCGGACCAACACGGTTTGTTTATATTCAAACAATAAATAGGTGTAAATTGCTGCCTTTTATGGGAGGCCAAGGCGGAGTAAATTCAAGAGCGTCATCGATTAAAATAAGTGCATTTCCTGACTAAATTTTCCGTGACGGGGCGCATTATCTATACATGCACACAGACACACGAATCGAAGACAGGGTATTTGTATCTCCTACTGATAAAGTGCTATCGTACTCGTCTCATTATTTCTACGGATTCGTTTAGACGGCGTTAACAGATTCCGCGTAAATTACTCACCAAAGGCCGGTGGCGTTAGATTCGTTTATTTGTCATGGGACAATTTATGTAGAACCGAAGGGAATGTTTACAACAGAACTCGTGCGAGTGCAGTATGTGTCTCAACGCTTAAGTGAGTCACTGGATGGCGCGCCCACGCCGTCGTCAGGCGCCACCATCGTTGGTTTGCCTTTGTTTTTCATTTTTTGCCTTGTCAATTCTCGTCTTGGGTGATTATATTTGACTTTCTTTTTAAACGGTCTCATTTAGCTCAACGTGTTTGTGTCTTTTGTGGGTCAGATCTAGTAATTTAAATTTTACTCCCTTTCCTATTGACCGAGTGTCCTCCTATTTTTATCTTCCCGCTATGACAATTGGAAAGTTACTGTTTTCAGTCCGCTTTTCGAAATTTGGCTTCATCAAATCTTGACGTTTTAGGGTCCCAGGAATCTATTTTAACCGTTTTCAGAGTGATGTCTGTATATATATTTATGTAAATCTTTTTGATTTCAACGTATTAACCGATTTAAACGCAATTCACGATATTTGTAAGTGATCCACGAAACTTAAGATTTCCTGAAATGTTTTACTGATTCCGTTCTGTAGATTTTGAGGAATCTCAAAAATATATATATTTTTTTAAATGTTTTTTTTTTATTAATATATCTTAAACTTCTCTACCGACCCATACCAAAATTTAACAAGCACCTTTTCCCAAAGAGTTTATCGACTGCTGGAAATTGCATAAAAATCAGATTCGTTTGTTCAAAAGATACCGTTGGAGAAAAATTTTTCAAAAAATGTTTTTTACTTTATCTTGTAAACTACTCTACCCATAAATTCCAAAATTTATTCAGTTAATCCTCTTATAAAACGACATGAACCTTCGCTGTATTCCATCAAAATCGGTTGATTTGTTCAAGAGATATTGTTGGATAATAATTTTTCAATAAGTGTTTATTTACAGTATTTTTTAAACTACCCTTGTGATAAATTTCCAAAATCTAAGCAGTTATTTTCTTTAAAAAACCATGTCAATCGTTGCAAACTGCATCAAAATCAGTGGATTGTATCCTTAACGAAAAATTAAATAAATATGCTTATGAATTTTTAATTGATTATGTATGATAATAGATTGATGTTTGGCACTCGGTCATCTATTTCTACTTAGAAGACTGCGTCGAAAGCAGTAAAGCAAATCAAAATCCAATAACGTTTTCGAAAGATATCGTAGTAGAAATATTTTAAAAATAGCGTTATTTAACTTCCCGCTAGGAAAAATGAAAAAATTTCATAAATTGAAAAAATATTCAGTCCACTTTTTCAAAATAGAGTTTCTAAGAGACCTGGACGTTTTAGGGTCCTAGGAATCTATTTCGACCATTTTCCTTTGGTACGCTGTCAGCTTTTTCTCTTTAAAAAACTAAGTCGAATACCATAAAACAGATCTAAATCGAAGAATGCGTTCCAAATACATAGTAGTTGAAAAATTAAAAAAAAAAAGATAAAGCGGTTTTTTTTTAATATATATAGATATTTGAACTCGACGAGCTCAAGACCTATTAGAATTATATTTTTGAGCTCGGAGAGTTTAAAAAAAAGCAATAAAATCGATCTTTTGAGCCTTATGACCTCAATGATTTACTGCTCGTTTATTTTTGACCACTTTGAGCTCGAAAGTAATACGAAGTTTCAGGGATGGCCTGGCAGGGTCAACCGTCTTTCAAATTTTGAATTTGAAAATCCTAGATGTTCGTAGACAGTAAATAAGGGAATTCAAAGACACATCGATAAATATCAAAACGGAAAGTTTTAGGGATGGACTGCAAGGTCAAACGTTTCTCAGATTTTTTTTAAAGTCTAGCAGTAATTTTAAATTAATATTAGACTTACAACGTCAAATAGTTCATATATTTATAATAATTATTATTTCAAAGTTGTTTAAAGTAGCATCTAGCTCTTTGAAAGAAGAATACACAATAATTTATTCGCAATAAAAGTTATAAATAGCGCTTTAAAACTAAAAAACTCAATTATTTCTTACATTTTAATAATTTAAATGCTAAAATTTTATATACATATGCTCTGTGTTTGGATTTCCGATTTTAAAGAGAATATGTGTTTTAATTGATATCTAAATATTTGACATAATACATTTTTCTATTGCGTTTACATTATTTTGTTCTGGACAAGTGTCGGACTGCGCAGATGATCTTTCATTACATCACACGCAACACATTTATTACATCACACGCTTGAGTGCAGGTTTGGCCCCGCGCCTTATAGCTGGCCACATTTTCCGTTGTATAATTTATTTTCGAGGTAACCTCTTAACATTAGCAAATCCTTCAGCGCGTAAATAAAGCTCTCGCTTCTTCCTTTTTTTTTTCATGTTAGAAAAACATGAATTCTGCGAACTGGATTAATCTTTGATGAAAAGCGTTATTTTAGGTAGAGTGTTGTTAAAGCTTAAAGCCATCTTTAGCGCGTCCGAGACCAAAATGTTTATCCGTTATGCAATGTTTAGACCCGTCTCCCCTCATGCTTGGTTCGATGTATCGCAGCTTTTTTTTTTACGATGTTTACACGAAGACGGGCGTGTAAAGCCGTTTGACGTATGGTTTTAGGACATGCGTTTTTTTTTGAGTTTTTAATGCGTCAGTTCCTTGTTTTGATGTCTTCCTTATATGAACGAAAAAAAAATGTGTGTCAACTCCGACGCACGACTGGAGTTTACTCCTTAAGTACGATTGTCTGAACATACGCGAAAAGAGTTTATTTAACTGAAAAATTTCGTTTTGACTAAAAATTTAAGAAAACCACGTGTTCATTTGATATTCCAGCATTATTATCTACACCACTTTCTTCCATAGTTTATATCAATTGCACTTCACCGAATATAATAATAATGCATATAAAAATTCACGATAATAATAGTAATAAATCAAATGTTAATAATAAATATTTACATTGTAAAAGAATACTTTAAAACTAAAAACAAAACAGTGGTGACGATCCGTATTAGAATTGTATAACTGATACACTATATATATATATATATATATATATATTTAAATATCGTTTGTAAACGTTGAACAGTATACTTTTATATATATAAGGTATACACACAATATATGCGTCAGCTACTCGCTGCGTTGGCTACGCACAAGTATACAGGCAAGTATACAAGTACACACATACGCGATTGAAAGTGAAAGGTGCGCTAATAAGTTGCGCACCAAAAACATAACGCGGATTTATCAGTAGATTTTACTCCTCAAATTTTTCTCATACCGGGCGCCTTATATGAAAATCGATTCTTAAGGAGTAAACTCCAAAAAATTAGGACGTCGTCTATTCGTATACGGTTGTCGGGATGTTTTCACGTATACTGCCTTAGCATGTCGATGACTAGAATGACACACGGCGGTGACGGGAACTCGTAAGATTTTATTCGTTCGAATATCGTCTAATGTACCTATAGACGGTTTCATTTTATAAGTTATTTGTTTAACTGTAAACGGCGAACATAAACAATTCTCGATATAAGCAATTTTACGTTTTTCAATGAAATTGGAAATACATAGAATCGCGTTGTTATTGCATTATTAAAGTAAAAGCGAAAGAATCATTAAAGAAGAAAATGTATACCGTTCACGGGGAGTATGCCGCTTCCTTATCTTCTGTACAAAAGTGCTCGAGTGAATTTAAACGTGCGAGGCGAAACATCCAAAGACGACCCTCGTGCCGGCTCGCGGAAACCCTTTCACAGGAAATGACAATACACGTAGATACCACACACTTAAAAGACGGTTACAGTTGTTGGATTTTACTATGGTGAAATCAAAGTCAATAATACTTTGATTTCACCATAGACAAGTCATTGATTCAATTCACCCGTAGACAGTCACGTTTCTTCCTAGAATTGTCGATAGTGGCGTGTGTACCCGTCTCCCCCCACCCCCAACCGCCGCGTGCCGTCAGACAGATAAAAACGTACAGGATGCCGGTCGTTAGTCGGTGTTGGTTTATCGCGTAGCCTCGCGTCGTCATAACGGGGCGCCGTTAAATCGGTGCGCGGCAAAAGACGAGAGGGGCGAGTACCCACGGCCGCGTAGATCCTAGCCTTCCGATATAAAAATAGCCGTGTGTGGTTTTTATTCGGTTTGTTGTTGGGCTCTCTTATCTCTCTGACACACGGCTGGACATGGAACCCTAGTATTTTTATTAAGTATTTATGTATAGTTTTGGGTTTCCGTTTCAGTCGTATAGTTGGATTATGAATATAAATATATAGATTTAATAGAACAAAAAATGTGTCCACTTCCTATTAATTTATTAGGTGTCACATTATTGAGTCGCATATACGCTTGACTGCTTTTATCGGTATAGATATTAATTTTATATAATTGCATGTAGTTACCCTCAACTTCCAACCGGTTCCTTCTCAATTCTTTGAAATTTTAATATTTGCAAAATAACACGTAGCTACAATTATAAGCAAATCGCGTCAATTAGGTCTGATGTATAAGTTTTCTCAAATATTAGGAAATTAGTAAGAAAGTTTTTTTTTTTTAAATTTTATATCGCAAACCTACCAATGTTGTTCGGGACTCCCTGTAGACTTCTGCGGTAACAAACCCAGTAATAAACTAAACGAAAATTGTCAAACGTGTACCATCAGTTAGAATTTTATTCCTCAAATGTTAATTTCAACGTTACTCATAAATATTACGTACATCCATATTTGAAGGATCACAATTGATTCTTAATTGGAATATCTTTGTATATTAAAAAAAGAAAAGAGAAAAAAAATTGTTCCATTAATGCAACTGTTATTAAAAATTTCCAGTATAAGGAAGCTGTTACTATAAACTCCTAGTTGGGTAAATCGAACGTCAGCATCGAAAACCCGACTTTATTTATTTTTTCCTTTATTTCACTCCTAATAATAGAATGCTCGAGGTTTCATGCGTTTTGTTCGTTAATGAATTCAATCTAAATTGAACGCGTGTACGACCCGTACAAACGCTCGGCGCTTTCAGTCGTGTCCCGATTCGAGCGGGTGTTGCGCGCGTCTCGTACGTAGAGGAATTGCGCATACGCAACTTTTAATCGCGAGTGATGAAATAAAGAACTCCATTTTTAATTTATAAAACATTAGACTAATAAACTGTATTTTTAAAATAATATAAAGTATTATTATGTTTATTAATATCGATGCAGCAAGTTCGTTATATTTGAATTTCATTTGTGTTGTCGCTATTCGTTATATTGTGTTCCTGTCTATGTTTGCGACGTTACATTTGTTATGATTTAAATCTAGGCGTTTGTGATATAGCTGTTATTGTAACAGCTTGTTACAATAGCAGCAACAACAACACAATAAGTATCAACTTATTGTTACACCTTCGGACTAGGTTCGAGCGTACTTACACCCAATTTTTCAATTTTATTTAATTTCCTCACAAAATTGTTTTCTTTTATAGTGTATTAAAATGTAAATGAAAATAAATATATCAATCAAGTATTTGATGATTGCTTAATTTACCCATAAGCAGGCTTAGGAAGTTGAGACGTCTTTTATGCCGTCATCCTATTCATAATTCATTTTGACATCCTATCCATGAAGTACTAATACTTTTTATAGCGTTTTCGATTTTTTTTTACAATTTTATAATACATCTCTAATATTGGACGTATAAGTGTGCCGAACTAACATCGCTGACTTAGAGCCAAGGATAAGCAATGCTACGTCGTAATATATACAATTTGTCGAGATACATGACAAGTCTACACTCACACGCCTAGGGAAGTATAATACAATAGAGATGATGAATAGTCGAATCAGTGCTGTTGTCTTACGAATCTCGGAACACCAAATATCAACTCATCGAAACTTTCAATGTTTGGAAACATAATGTCCTACTTTGACTCGTGTCCGTTAAACTGAAACCGAAATATCGACTGTGGTTTGTTACCTTTATTGTTAAAATCCGGTAATAGTTCTACACAATATGTGCGTTGAACACATAAAAGTATAAATTCTATATTGTTCTAAATAACTTAACATGAGCATATAATTTAGTTACAGCTTAAAGGACGTATAAACCTAACTGAAAGAAGTGATAAAAAAATTATTATATATTCAAACTATTATATTGCTTTTTAATTGATAAAATTCGATAAATGCACGCGATCACACCGCCGGTCGTGTAACAACAGAACGAAACCCAAGCCGTATTTTCGGCCAGCGGTTGATAATTTAACGAATTCAATTGGCGGTCCTGGGCGCTTTCCCTCCGCGACGGCTTAGTACGGAGGTCGTCGTTCCCCGTGGGATGTTCCGGGAACATCTGTGCGGTGTCTAGTTACTTAACACCGCCAGTGCAGCGTATTAGTGTGTGGTCCGCTCACGACCTGCGGCTGTCGTAGATTAATAGACGTTTAATCGCCGAGCGGTCATGCAAGTTTTTCCTTTTGTATTGTGTGTTTTAATAAAGTTATACATATCCATGATGTTTGTATTGCATTGTTTTCGTATGCTGTGAATGTGTGCGCGAGTGAAAAACGGAATGTTAAATAAAATAATCGAATAAGCATTCATCTGTTAAAATATGTATATATGTAATGTCATTCCGTTTAATCAAAAATAAATGCTTACAATTTCAGTCTGTCCATCGGCTGAGTTCCGTTTTATTTATAAATAAAAAAATGTGTTTTAATAAACGTAAGAGTTCGTTTAGAAATTCATATTAAACAAATTAGTAGAGTAGGTACTTCATTTATTTTTTTATGCTCTGTTATAATTTGTAAAAATATATCATACTGTCACTAATGTCTCAAAGCATTTTGGTACTTATATAAATAACAATTATATTATAATGTATTGTATGTATTGTATTGTATTATAGTGTACATATATGCATAAACATTTTAATGATATTGAACATTTATTCAACGCCATAATATTTAACTACATTGTTCATGCTATTATTTGATGCCAAAACAATTCTACAAGAACATAATCATACGTGATGCTATGAAGTAGGTTAACATTATTATTAAGGGATAAGCATGAGCAAAATCAAGATCGAAATAAGACAGAGCTAATAAATGGTGGGTTTCTCGGAAAACTAAAAATGCGTATTCTCATAAAATTAATCGCTTCACACACCAAAAACCATAAACTTTGAATAGATTTGCCAAAAAAACCTTTTATAATTCCAGCAAGAATTATTCCAATCCTATATTAATAATCATTATATCTTTCTGTAATAATCTATTTTATTTTTACTTTTCAATTGTAAATGATTTAATAGAAGGCAGCTTTCGAAAATAGAAATTCGCCTATGTAGCACTCCTAAATTCGGCCATTATTGTTCAAGGACTTGGCCGGCCGGCCGCCGCAGCCGCAGCACCTCGGCTCCCCCATGTCGTCGCACGTGCAGACTTTTTTGTCCTGCGTCTATTTCAGTTTACGCGCGCGCGCAGACTGCTTGTTTGTTTTTGTTTGTGTGTGTTATTATCGCGACGGTGGGCGCCTCCTTTGTTTACTTTCCGCCCCATGGAGGTGCCTCCTATAAGTGCTATTATTTACAATTTTACTTTTTTAATCCTGTTATAGGTGAATTTTTGGGCTAATCGCGCAAAATACATCACGTGAATGTATATAACTGTATTGTATATTGGAGTCTATGATTGTGATAGGGTTACTTGTAATTCTTTAAAATAAATATCTGGAACTGAAAAAAAAAACTTCATGATGATATATCGATGATTTTCACAATGATATTCAGGTTTAAAATATGCTTGAAAACGACAGTGTGTTGTTAGGCGTTGGCGATAAGAAGCTATTGTACAAGTTTTTACAGAGGATGTGACGTACAATATGGTGTTGCTACGAAGGTTCATGGTGCGTTTTGGTTTGTTTCATAATAGTACACACTTCAAGTTACAGCGTTAAATTTGTAGTGCATTTTTATCAATAAAATAAATGCCCTATTACCGTGTACTAGTTAGTGATTAGCTTGTCAGAAAATTCCTTAGACTCGCCTCCTTTGCGAGTGTAGGCATTTTATTAACTATCGACAATAAGATTCTAGAAAAAAAAAGTAACTTAATTCGTTTCCGATTTCAATAATTTCTAATTTCACCCATAAATCGTTAAAAATGTATGAGCAATCTTTTTAAAATGGATAATTCGTTTACCAGGTGCCGAACATCCGCGACGAGCAGTCCCCCGACGCGGACAAGTGGAAACAGCGGCGGAATCATAGCTTCGACCAAAATCGACATTTGGAAGAAATCACTAAAGAAAGGTATGCCTGAAGTACAGTTTTGAATTCAATTTCATAGATTATATTTCAAATTCATAGATTATACAATAACACTTGAAATGTGTTATATATTTTTGCGAATTTACTATTTATTATATATTCATATATTATCTACCAAAAAGAACGAGCACGAAGATTATGGTTAGCCCTTCTAGTTTTATCATAAATAAACAAAATAAATGCAAAACCATTGCTGAATAAAACAGCCCGATAAGGAGACTAAAAAGTCTAACAGGTTATGCCCATAGTTATTTTCGTCTAAATATTCGGAAATCCCGAAGTATTTTCTGAACTGTAAATATGATTCAAAAATTGAGTTAGTAATTGGTATTGCACAAAGTACATTATTGACCTTGAGTTTTTATAAAAAGATAATTTTTTATAAAAAAAATAGTTGTATTAAAAGAGGAAAGAGCTTATTTATTTTCATGATTTCGTAATAAAATCGTCGGACCGGGATCGGAATCAATAGCGTGAGGAGGATCACTAGTAATAGTAAAAATTAGCGGTAGTGCGCGTATATTCAGCGTAAAAGTATGGCTCCTTTTAAAATAATTTCACCAGATTTGAATCAAAGGCAGAACAGAGACCAATATTGAAATAGGAATCGAGAGCACTAGGTTCTGAATCGAGAGCGAGACCTAGATCAGGCTCATGGTTGACAGCGACATGGTTGATATAAAAAGTGATGAAATTTGTTCTATATCCACGCTGGCAGAATTATGTGCGAAAGTTAGCAGCCTATGCGCTGCTGGCCGAATGTGTTTTAATGACCACCTTTAAACCGAAAACCCTGTTTGTTCTCGTTTTTGTAATCGGCGTTTAACGTCCGCTTCTCAGGGACAGTTTCAAAAGAGTAGCGTGCACCCTTCAGCGTGTGGTGTCCCAGCTGGTGGCGTACTGCGCCGCCGCCGAGGACGAGCTCAATAAGACCGTTCTGACTGAACTGTTGGCGCATGTTCTACCCCCTGACACGTAAGTAAATTATGTGCAGTCATATTTTTCATTGCGTCCCACCATAGAGTGATATTTGTGGTCGAGTACTTGTCGCATAATCGTGTAATAAGAGCAAACTTTAAAAACAAGTATTAGTACGACGCGTACTGAATTCAGGAGTTGAACAATGGGGTCATGACCAGCCCCTCTCCGAGCTAATTAACGGTCGTGTCGGTGGCCTTAGCGTCTCCGGCTCCTAGGAAGTTCCACGTTTTCGTTTTATTTTGCTGTGTATCCCAAAACTGACGATATAAGCTGATGATATTGGTCAAGAAACCTTGTACTGTGCTTCTCTCGTTCTGCTGTGCAGGTTTGGTCGGATATCTAAGTGATTTTTCTATTGACTGAATAATGTATGCACTCTCCAATACTTCAGAGATAGTTGTCAAAAATATTAAATTCAGAATAAATCAGCAATACTCCTGTTCATTTATAATGTAAAATAGAACTGTATTTGGTTTGTAAGCAATCGCGACCTAGTTAATAACCAATATATTATATATCATTATACCTCCACGTATTTAACCGATTATGTCTTTTCGTACGTTGCTTGTATATTGGTCAGTTTTCACATTATTTGATCTATTTTATGAAATTGTTACTCCTTATAGTTTATGGGATATAAAAAATCTACATTAAGTTTAGACAAATGTATTGTTATGACTACGTACGTAGCAAATAACAATTTTATCTTCTAATGGAGAACAAACACTATTGGGTTATCTATATATTCGCAATGTCTATAAATAAAGTGCGTTTTAATATGGACTAATTGATACCACTGGAGAGTGGCTCTCTGCCAACTGTTAATACTTTTAGATTAATAAATCTAGAACAATGTTTTAGGTTACTAGTCCGGTTATGTTGTAGATCCTTGTTTATGATACATCTTAAAGCATTGAAAACTTCTCTTGTTTATAGTATAAACTAAATATTGATATGAATCCAGATTTAGTATCTCATCTTGTGTTTGAATCCATTTTATGTTATTTGTTTTAGGATGTTTCTCTAAAATGCTTTTTATTTTTATGTAGCTTTGTTTCATTTTCTTCAAATTGCGATATAGGGCTAAAATCAATGTTATTTCTAATTTAATAATATATTAAATGTAATTTCATTTTTCATATTTAGTTCAATACTGAAAATGTAAATTATTTATTAATTCCAATTCATGTCATTAGTTACTCACTTATTTACTTACATTGCTTACTTAGATTATTGGAGATTAAAAATTGTGAAGAAGACGAATAAAAATCAATTATTAAAGTAAAACTTTTTCAAACGCAATTTTTCACTTACAAGCTTTAACTGTAATGTACATAATTCTTAACAACTACAGTCCAATTTCAATGGCTAGTCGTGGGCTCTACCTGATCGAACATGTAATTAATTCTTTAGATTAAAATCTTTCATTTAAAAATATGTGTCCCTTTAAGCCCTAAAAGTAGAAAAAATATAATACAATATACTTAACTATTGTTATTTATATGTAATTATTTTTCTAACAAGAGTGACAGTCAATTCATGCCTAATCTCTTTGACAGTGTGAAGTCAGCACTGATGTTGTTGAAAGTATGTGTTTTGAAAACTTTGGAAACAAGTCATTATTTACAGATATTGAATTGCTTTTAATTTATCATGAGTAAAATTATCTGGCGCCCATTAGTGCTGTAGGTCTGTGTTTGCTTACATTTGTAGTGTGTACAGTACAATGCACGAAACTTTACCACTGTGAAGTTCGTCACGAAAGCGACGCAATAGCGTGAAATAGGAACGCACGGAGAAGAAGGAAGGGTCGGGGAGCGTAATAATTGCGCAGTATATCATTCGTGGCCAATTCAGAGCGTCAAAGTTTCATGCTTTGCACTATATATTGTTTACGTTTTATATTGACACCGTGCAGATCAGATATAGCATATTTCTTCGTCTTCACTGTAACACGGTTGTAATCGTCTATTGGCCATTTGCAAATATTTAAATGCTGCTTTTTGTTTAGATTATCTGGTGACGAAGAGTCACGTCCGTCAACTCCGAACACGGGCAGTGACATAAACAACAGCTCATTATCCCGCAGCGGTGGTAAAAGAGTCCATTTTGCTCCGGATCTACGAAACGTGTTGTCAGTTTTGGACGAAGGAGTTGATCTACAGTTCCAGCAGCAAAAGGATCTGAGTTTGGAGATTAAGAATGAACTAGAAACATCTTTAATGAGGCTTAGAAGCGAAGCGCAGGAACTACTTGAGCTGTCAGCTAAAGTAGCTAAAAACAGTTAGTGGAATTCAATTTTGCTCCTAGAAATTAGTAACATGAATCAGATGTGTTATACGACAATTAGAAATATATAATAATATATTTCATATTTGCCATATTTTTTAAAAAGTGCTGAAGTGATAAACTATCATCTGAACCTTTGCATTGATATGTAAAAATTAAATATTATGTTAATCTAATTTTTGTATCTACATCAATGTTGTACAATTGACGAGATGAAAATTGCAGAGTTTAAATTGAGTAATTAACTGTGAATAAAATTGTTATAACTTTGGTTACATATATGCTTTCTTTTTTTGGCACGTCTTTTCTTTTTCTAGGAACGCAAAGGCTGTCGCTCGGCAAAAATCAAGTGGAGATTACTGAATTGGTTGACAATTTAGATAATAAAGAGAAATCATGCGACAACTGCGAATTGCACAGAAAGGTGATTATTTAATATTTTCGAGGAGGCATTCCTAATTGCTGTAATATTTTCAGTAATATCTATCTATAACCAATGAAACAATACTAATTTTGTCAAAATCTTTAATGTCCACATCAACTGTCATATTGTTTAGCACATCATAAAATGAATAGACAATATCTTTAGTAGTAATATGCATAGCCGACATCTTTTTTATACATTCTAGAATATGGAGGAGGCAATGGCGGAATGCGTACAACGCGAAGGCTTACTTCGGACCGAACTAGAATCGGCGATGCTCAGGATCGCACGCCTCATGAACGACGACCAACATCATGACGCTGATGTCATTGCCGAAGGGTATTCTTTATATATTAACGGTTTTACGTGGATTTCATACGTCCACGTAAGATTAGATTTTATTTAATGAACTATATAACTTTTTTTCCTTTTTTTTTACTTTTACAAAATAGTAATGTCTCATGCGTGTGGAAAGAATAAGGTTTTAACAATTTCTTTGAAATACCTCACGTTTTTTAAGATTTAGGTATACAGTTACAAAATATTATATGTATTATATTAGGTACGGAACCCTTCAGCATCCTCGTGCACCCTTATCCCTACCGGTTCGACCGTCAGCCAGGACACCGCCACCTATAGACTCGCGCTCGACGTCCGCCGACGGGTCGCACTCGCCGCGAGGGCAATTAGCTAGGCTGGTGATAGAATTGGACGCAGCCCAGCGTGAAAGGGATGACTTGGCGCAACAGGTATTTAGGTTTTTTTTTTTTATTTATTCTTGGGTTTAGTTCATGGGTAAATGTTGTCCATTATAAGAATTTTTAGTCAGTATATAAACAGACATTTCGATTTAATATTTTTACGATTTCAATTCAAAGCGATATGGATAGTAGGTGCAAATATAGGTTTATATTTCAATGTAACTATATGTTAATTATATGAAATATAATTCAGTATTAAATAATATATTTTAATCACCATAAATTCTTTCCCTACTCTTTTTCATTTATTATGTGACGTCGGCGCATATGTTTTAATCTTCCATATGTCTATTATTCCCATCACATTTCACATGATTTAACCCTTATAACAACAAGATCTTTTATTTATGTTGGAAAAAGAATGTCTATAGAGTTGGCTCCTGTATTTTCTATATGCACAAGGCATTGCCTGCCCTAGTGTAGTAATTGCACTTAAACTTTGTTGGAAAATTTAAGTGCAAAAAATACGTTATTATAGAGCACAGTTTTTTTTAGGGTTTAGAGCCGTGGAATATTTAGATTTTCTGACTAAAAATGTTGAGGCTTTATATCACTTCACTAGCACATTTTATATTGGCCGCTATCCATATCGATATTGGCCAGTATTTCTCTTATATACACACATATATGTATGTCTATCCAATATACGATACATAATTATATGACATTTGCACTGCACACGCACAGGTTAAGAGGATGAGCAATTCGCCAGTACATAAGATCTGCTGTGAAAAGGTAAATTCACGTAAGCTTTTCTCAATGATCCTTCTGCAATATGGATGGCATTATTTTGTCAAACAAATACATATTATTTAGTATCCTTGGTAATTATCAAATTTGATAGAAAATATTACGAATTAATTTGTCATACACTATTCGAATATTAGTTATGTGTATTAAAAGTTATTGAGATCAGCTATAGATGTCGTAATTTCAGCATGGCCTAGTATTGGTCTTATTTATTTATATTTCATCATCTCTGCTTCAATATTGTCATTTTTAATTTTAGATACACTTTCGTAGATATTGCTTTTCACAGTAGTAATGCTTTGCATTCCAAAACAGAATAAATAGAAACAAGTATTCATGCGCAAATAATAATATTCATTTCCTGCATTATATAAATATTACAATTTTTCAATACTTCTGGTCATTTTTTTACACCTGTTTTTACGTTATTTTAATTATTCGCTATTGTAAAAGCATTATAATTATCGTATGCGTTACATTTTTGAATATATTCACTGCGCTTATTAATCAAAAACATAAATATTTAATCTTATGTGTCTTATCTTTCATTCGATTTATTTGTTGGACGTTCGCTGTTGTCATTCCAAAGATTTCCTGACGAACGATTCTGGATCTTCTATGACTAGCGTTGACTGACTTTTATCAGATCACTGATCCACAGGGGTGAACCATCCGATATTGTGACGTTCGACTCGTGGTGACCTGATTCGAAAACTTTTCTTTCTCAAGCATTTATGGGTTCTCAAAACAATGCAGTGTGTTTACGTCCATTTAAACTTATCTTTTGTATTCTGTTTGATATGATACTTTTATAGTACCAAGATCTCTTCTGTAAAACGATACGTGATCTAGCATTGCTGAAGAGTTTAACTCCTTCATTCAGATGTAGATAGAATCTAAGGCGTTGTCGTCGTCTACATAGCTAAATATTGCCATAGATCACGCTTATTTTTTAAGACAAAGTTTCTTAACTTGGCTTGAGGGATAAGCGAATTGGTAGAAATCGTAACGTAACGAAATAGCGTTATGTCCCTTATATTCGAGGTTCAAGTACTCCTCTCTCTGTCTCCTAACACATGCTAATTGAGTAACGTGGAGTGAGACATGCGCGCTTCGCGCTTCTAGGTTCACTAGCTCTATACTTAGATGCATAGTGATCTTTCTGTCTTTTTCCTTTATATACAACTGTGTATGTTTGCGTGCGAGTATCGAGGTTTGAGCATCCGAGTTGCGTACGCGGCCGTTTGTATAACGACATTACTTTTTTGTATTCTTCATTTAATTACTCTCAAACCTTGTTAATTTATTTCACTTTGCCTCTTACACAATACATAATACAAATCGAAAAGAACTTCTTTGCATCCGAATGTCCCACTTTACTTGGCACCATATTTTTTACAATTGCTTGAAGATCGTGATAATCTCTCACAGGCTAACGATTCATGTAATATCAAATCACCTTCGCTCTAACATTAATTGTGCCGATAGTGACTTTTAGTGTTAATGTTTTTCAACACTCAATAGAAATTCTCGATACCTAAAATCTCCCGCTTCGATCTTTCACATGACAAGTTTTCACTTTTGTTATGTGGTTTTACGGATAGATTTTTTGGAAACACTTTCGAGTCATCCTTCTGCCTAACTATAGTATTAGAACAACGTAACAGATTGAAGGATTAGCGTGTCCTCCTTCTGCCTTCGTACTGCAGATTATCGAAAGATGCGTCAGCGCATCACGTCCACTACTTCTTTCAGCTCATTATTCTTCTCATTGTATTCAAAGAGCATCCATCTTTCTAGGGCGAATCGTTGCGAATGTATGGCGAATTTTTGAACCTAGAGATTCTTAACATTCCGCGCTTTGTAAAGCAAGGGATGTTGAAAATAGTCACACCAATGATCATGAAGATAGTAACGTCATTGTCTTCATGACCTTTGGCGTCAACAAGATATCGGACTGCGAATATCTCGGAACCCTTATTTTAGTGTGTTGTTATCATTGTAACTATGTTGTATATATCATTTATAGGACGTATACTTCTATATAATTGTCAGTTGTCCAGTTTCTGTACGTGCCGAGTGTGTGTACACTTATGCGCGTGTATCGCATTAGATTGTTTGCTATTACTTTAATGAAAAAAAGTTTTGAAGGGTTGTACGGCACTTATAGAAAGCTTTGTGAAATAGAATCATTTTTTTTTTATTTTTATAAAATAACATTTTATTTAAAACATTCATGTAACATCTTGTAAAAAAAACAAAATTTAGTCTAACAATCCTCATACTCACTTGTCTCACTTAAAAAACTGCCAAACAGCTCGAAGCCGCGAACCGACAACTTCGTTCGACCCGCCAATTTGTTGAGGAGCAGGCTGCTGAACGCGAAACGGAACGCGATGATTTTGCACGCCAATTGCGAGATTTGAGAGAAGAAAATGCTCGGTTGGCTCAACGTTTACAGAGCAATGCGAGAATACTTAGCGAGGTAATTGTCCAAATTTATCGTATTCAAATCATAGCTCAAAAAATAACTGCATATAGTGATTTTGCTTAGGAAAATTACTTTAATATAACAAAAACAGAAAGCTAACATTTTTCTAAATTAATAAAGAATTTGCATGCTTTCATACATAAAAAAAATATGTTGAGAATGTAAATAATTCGCTAATTACTTTACTAGGAGCGAAAGTATTATTTTCTAAATCGACTGTATGAAGTTATTTGTCATCACTGCTATGTGAAGGTGAAAGGTGTTAGATTTTGCTCACTGTATAGACTGGATCTTTTTCATGCACTATTTTATGTGGGTGAAAGTGGTTTAAAGTTAAGTAAAAGAAAAGTGTACATTCGAGCCGTGTTGCACTACATGTATGCATCAATGTTGCACTACTTTAATAAATTTGTAGATAAGCATTTTGCTTGGTTATGGTTTTCTAATAACAAACACATTAAAAAGTATTCAGTAATTTGACATTTTTATCTCCTATCTTTTATTGTGTTATGGAACTATTACAAAATTTGTTTATATATCTGTTCTATTCAATCGGCCATTCTTTTACCTCGTTTTATTTCTTGTTTGAGAAGTGTTTTGGTGTTTAGTACGGTATCCCAACTTTAACAAAATTTGACTATATCTATTAACAACACTTTTTATTGTTGTCTGTGTTTTTGTATTATATTCATTATTTTTGGTTGCATTCCAAACAAATCTGCCATTTATATTTCGTCCATTTTCACTTGCCATGCCTTTTATTTGTATTCAAATATCACTTTAGTTCTATGTTCTTGCCTTAGTTCGCTAGATTGTGTTTGTGTACAGATGAACTGCTTAAGGCAGGCCTCGTACCACTGTCGGACGCACAGCGCACAAGTGAGTGCTTGTTTATTAATTTAATTTTGTTCTTATAAGTTTAATACTCGCATATGCTGTAAATGTGGCATACAGAAAGCTGAGATTTTGAGTTGTTTTTGATTTATACATAACTTAAATTTAAAACTGAATATACGTATCTCTGGAAAAATACATAAACATATATGAATATCAGAAGTATAAAATATGATGTTTTTTATTTATGTCGTTTCCCAAACTGACAGTGTTTTTAATTTTATGTATATTATTTCTTTGGTCGCGTAATAATTTATTAATGCGTACTTTTTATTTTTTTTTTTATACACCATTTTGCATAACGTAACCGAGTCAGCATGTATGTCTAAGCAACTATAACCGCATGATTTGCACTTCAGTAACATTGAAGTTCCAATTAATGTTTGTTTTGTTTCGTTTATTTCACTAACCACTAATTCGGATTTTGTTCTGAATACACATTTTTGAATCTGTCACTATTGCTTGTTCTGTGCTTTACTTTTAATCAAATGAAAATAATATTATTTATATCTATAAATAAACGTTATTGGTTATCTGTATTTATGTTACGAAGTCGAAAGCTTTGCATTTCTCAAAACATTTTCTTTTGATGTAGGTAGAACAACTGGAATCTCAAACAAAGGAAATGAATCAAATCATTGCTGATTTAGAGCTGAGAAAAACGGCAACGGATGAGGAACTGAAAGCTAGTTCCGAAAAAGTTTCTCTGCTGCGGGACATAATATCGAATTTGGAATCTCAATTAGAACAGAAAACCGTCCACGAGGCACAGATATTAGAACAATTGCAAGAAATGAAAAAGACCATAGATGATAGAGACAGCAAGATGCGTAATCTGCTAGAGTGAATTGGAATCGCTAAGGAGCGAAAGAAACGACCATACGAATGTATCATGTTTGCACTGCGCCGGCGCTGTACCGAGCGAAGAAGAAGATGGCGACGGATTTTTGGCGAAAGTTAAAGAACAGGTATTTTTTATTCCAACGTAGTACAATTTACTATGTCACTTCATGAAGCAATATGTAAATTATTAATTTATGAAGAAAAAACTGGATACAAATTACATGTGTATATTTTTGTTTACATCTTAAACAAAGTAAGATCATAGTTACATAAACGAATAGAATTTATTATGTAAAATAAATATAAACTTATACATATATTAAATGAACCCATACTAAAGTATCCCTGATTTTTAGGCGCGGTGGCTAGAAGAATGTTTGCATCGACGCACACAGAAATTGGAACGCATCCACGAATCGATATCGTCTACGTCCTGCAGCGAACCCAGTGAGGATGTTTCACTCAAGGATCACAAAAAACCTTCCATGGAGGTGCGTGTTCTTTTTCCATCTAATTATTTTGTGATTCAACACATTAAAATCACATTTTTTATCACTCAGCCAGTAGTGTCAAAAATAAAATAAAAAATAATAACGACATACATTTGCAGTAAATAATACATACAATGGAGACAGATACTCTAAAGCGTATGTTTAATAAAGAATATATATATGGAAAGACCATGTATAGTTTAGTAAAATGTCATTTCCCTAATATTTCAAATCCCCCACAGAACTTATTTTAGATTCTTTTTATGCATTCACCCCATTTATCTGTTTCTTATTTTGCGTTTGTTAATTAAGACTGTATAATGTATATTAATACAATAAAAAATAATTTAAGTACACTGGGCTGGGCAAAAATTATTTAAGTATACTACTTGATAACTGTGAAGGAAAGCAATGTAAGGATTTCTTCAAAAAAATTACTTATTTTTCATATGATAACTTAATAGTGCTGAGCATGAAATTGAGTTCAAATACATGAATATGTACTAAGCGTATGATCACCAGTTATACCACATTAAGAAGAACGCCGATAGGTGTGCAGAATAAAGATGTACTACTGCAATTGAAGGTAGTCGCAATCCAGTTATAAGATTATAATTGGATCGTAATCACCATACAATCTTAAAATGAACATTGGGTTTCTATTGTAATTATTTTTAGTTGTAATGGTGATATGTGCTTAATCTGAATATAGTGAAATTATATATATCTTTAATATATCTTTTGTATTTTTAATGAATCTAATGCTATAACAGACACATTTTAAATGTTCTTTATGAAGTTCTAGGCCTTTGTTAACGCTCTGCTGTAATAATATCAACCCGAGTTGTAAAGAACGACGTCATATTTTTTTTATAGCATATTCAAAAGGAAAATAAGTAGGTGAGTCATCGGAGAATAGATGTTCACCGCCATCCATGGACATTCGCAATACCAGTGCGTTGACAGCCTTTTAGGAAAGAATGGGATATCTAGGGAAGAAGGGATCGGGCTGATAGAAGTGTGAAAGGGAGAGTGACCCACCGGAACTCCCATTTACCAGACAAAATGAAGCAACGGAAGCTGCTACTTCATTTTCTTGTAGTAGAAAATGAGATGATACGCAGAATAATAAGTCTACAAAATGATATTCCGTTACTCTCCATTGTCATCCAAAAATTATGTTCAACTGGAAATTATTTAAGTTAAAATAATGAATACATTCACTCGATATATAAATACATTTTTGGGTTACACCTATTTATTTTATTACCTAGACTAATTCATCTGAGTCACCGGAGCCACGTCGCGATAGATTGCTCGTACTGGCCGGTGTGTGGGAGTGTTTAGATGCACATGCACGCGCCGAGGATGCAGCCATCAAACGCGTCGCTGATCTTGAGATGCAGCGAGCGCAGTTAAAAGACATCGCTCAGGTATACTAAATGATTTATCATTATATTTCCTAAACTCAAAATTTGTATAATAAACGAATAGAGAAGAAATTATCAATTTAAAAAAAATATGGGGTATTTTTTTCATAAAATAAATCCTAATTTTTACAAAACCGTCAGTGCGCAAATATTATCTCGCACTTAACTATTTTAGAGTGTCGAGCCAAAATGGCAAAAACGGAATCCTTATAGTTTCGTTATCTCCGTCCGTTCGTCCGTATGTCACAAGCATTTTATTCAAAAACTACAAGATGTATATTGATAAAATTCGGTGTATTGGTGTTTTGTATAAACCGCTACTTGTTTCGTTATTAATTTTTTAGGGGAACAGTCTATTCATGTAATAGAAGCTGAAAAAAAATTTTATCGACAAACATCAACGTAAGCTAAATATTTCAACAGTTCTTTTAAAAACACTATGGTTTTTAAGCAATTTTTTTGTCTTAATTGTGCCCATCAATGTAAAAGAAATTGTACCCATCCCCTCTATTTTTTTAAACCATATATCTGTAAAATATTAACAAATTTACAAAAGCAATGCTTAATAAATACTTTCAACGAAAATAATTTTAATATGATCGGATATACCGATTTCAGTTATTGTCGCAAAACTGCGCACTGCGCAACAAAAGGACGTAAGTGCCACGATCATACGCTCTTTTGCTGATGCGCCTCAATTTACAATAGTTTAAGACTAGTAGTTGACTTACTTATTTGTTTTTCTAGTTATTGGCGACTAAAGTGCGTAGGACCTATTGTGTGTAGGAAATATAAAAAAAAGTGTAACAATGTACTTTCTTCATCTGTAGTACATTTCTTTGTAGGAACAGCTTCGGAACCCCACAGCGAGCGTGGTCCGACAAGCTCTTAGCCGGTTTTTTTTTATTGTAAAACCGAAGAATTTACAGAAAAACAAGTAGGATCATGTATTTCGAACTTATAAAAATCGAAAAGTCGGTCAAGTACGATATCTAATTTAGAGATCTAAACAACTCCTACAATACGGATTTTATTCGGTCGTCACAGTTTTGTCATTATAAACACGACGGATTATAATAAATAATCAATACGTGGTTGCCGCGAATCAAAAAAATTGGTTGCCTGTAAAGTCGGTATACGGGCGAAAGTTTTACGTGACAACGACTTTGAGTGGTAAAATCATTTTAATGTGAATATTCATTCGTATAGTAGGAAGAAGGATGAAATAATAGTAACAATTTAAAACATTTATTTATACAAAGAATTATATTTAAAACATTAATTTATACAAAGAATCTCGCACTGAATTTCATATTAACAAAATTTTATTTTTACCTTTACACATACATACGTATTTATATACAAATATACATACAATAACTTGCAATACATTTGCGTCTCTGTCTCTCTCGCTCTTAGGCGGGCTAACTGTGCTCGAGTGGAAGGGACGCGTGCCTTCCACTTTTTATGTCTGTCTCTCTCGCTCTTAGGCGGGCTAACCATGCCCGAGTGGAAGGGACGCGTGCCTCTCACTCGCTCTCATTGTGAGCGCATAACGTGAGCGGAGCGTAACGCAGTTTCTTGAAGTGTCACCCGGCAAACCAATTTATAAGACGTTGTCACGTCAATATATATTTTTATTTTAGTACTTTGTTAGGTTATATTTTCATGTCGCGAAAAAATTAAAAAAACTGGCCAAGAGTATGTCGGATCACGCTCACTGTAGGGTTCCGAATCCATTACTACAAAGAAATACACTACAGACGAAAAAAGTACATTATTACACTTTTTTCCATATTTATAAAATTGTATGTACCGAATTTCTCTTTGCTGCTGTATTTAAATAATTATACACGTAAATCAATTTCGAATCCAATTCAAATTTCCCTTTTACATGCAAACCCATTGAAAATAAATGTATATGAAGATTAATGAAACCTGCCGTTTTTCAACTTGAAGTTTTAAATCATGATCGACCTGATCACACTATCTAATTTTACACTTGATATTAAAAGAAATGTTAATGTGAAAATTTAAAACATCGTCAGTTACCAGTATATGAAAGGCATCACCATCGTTATCAGTACATGAGTTTAATGTATTGATGGGATGGATGGAAAGACGGAATTACAAGGGATTTTTAAAAACCTTCGAAAAAATCAGCAATTCCTTTATCGTCGTTTAGAATATATATCGTGTAGTATTTTATTCGCACCGCTACTGAGTCAAAATTTTGAAAAGGAAGGTCTACTTACAAAAGGCGATCACGAACATGCGCGAATAGCGGCGCGACAAGCAGATTGTCTCTACATTGCTCGCCAATCAGTTTAGGTTCATTAGCAGCTGGCAAGATAACACGCAATGAATTAATTAGCAAAACGCCAGCGCTTGGTAAGCCGCGTGAATCCATGGTCGGACCGTTGAGCTGATTTCAACTACGCTGCCGTGTGCCCACACATTCAAACCATCTCTCTTTATAAAATTTAACTGTACAGAAGGATGCACGAAACTCCGCCGCTCGGATTTGCCTGCGAACGATGCGATGCATAGGTTCAACGTTCCCCGACCCTTTCTTCTCCCCCGCGTCCCTATATATACGCCATTGCGACGCTTTCGTGACTGATTTCACAGCGTTGTACTGTTCCCTCCCAAACTTTTCTCCATCTCGAGGGGCTTAGCCCTTCACGCTGCCCAATACGATTCGGGAGTTACTAACGACCGTTTTCACGAATGGGGTGGTATTTTCGAGTCCCACGCCTTAATACTTGGAGTATTGGAGCGTGAAATTTATTATAATAAAGATTCAGTTAAAAACATTTTTTGGTCAGTTTTCCCTTGCGCAGCATTCAAACTTTGTACTTCTGTTTCTAAAGCGACTCTTTTAAACGCTGAGCCATCGCCGCTGCGTTAAATAATAACAAAAGCAAACATTCACGTTTTTTCGCAAGTTGAAGAGAAACTATGATAAGAGAATATATAAAAATGTTTGTTATTATTTTTTTTTATTTGTCTGTATTTCTTTAGCGCGAAAGGTACACATGAAAACTACGTATTATTCGATATTTTTTTACAACATTCATTGAACCCGTATAACTTTAACACCAGTAATTATTGTTTTAGATAAGTCAGCTAACAGCTCTAACGCAGACCGGGCTCTCTCACTTCTACTTTTTATTCATACGCTGATTGATACCACTACTAGGGTTGACGCTTATGTGATTTTTACAACATTAATTTATATATAATATATTAATATTAAATATTTAAAATAGCGAATACAAATTAATTGTGGTAATCCTAAGGTTATCCTTTTCTTAAAATCAATGTTTTTATCGATTCTTAGGATCTCATAAAATTCAACTAATTGTTGACTCGTAAATATAGTTCCTTGTAGCTTAGTAATAACCATTACAACGAAGTATTAAAAGATTTTTGTACAAGCAATAAACGCACATTTGCCTTACTAATACATGAAAAGCAGACGGTATTTGATTTTTTTCGATTATCTGTTTTTCAAGGATACGCAAATTTACATTTGTATTGCTTAATCATTGCACATGATACATAATATTATTGCTACTGTTCAAATATTATATTAATTATTTATTGTCGTTCATCATGTTACGATATTAAATGGGCTGAATAGTGCCCATCTCCAATAAAAAAATATATGACGAGATCTAACAAGCCTTTTGTCTAATTGTATTATTTCGTCTTGCTCTATGGAAGGTAGATGATGATTTCTTACAACAATAAACAATAATAACCGTCTCGACAAGCTCAAAGCCAGACTAAACTAGCAATAATATTAAATATCTCCAATGCTCAGTATCAGCTATGTTGAGGCACATCAAGTTCATTTATGATAAAATAATACATGCTAAGTAGTTGATGATCGTTGCTATAATATCGTGACCTTTACTCTTCTCTACAGGGCAGAGCCTTATATATATCTTCTTATATTTTCAACTGTGTTGCAATCAATATACACTTAATCGGGATTGTTGTTATGTTTTCTTTATTGTTCGATTATATTATTATGTGATTTATATAAATGCAACATTTATATGCTAGAGTCGTAGCTATCAGCTAAAGTTTATTTGGCAAGATAAACTGTTGTATTTTCGATAACTTTAATTCATCAAAAAACTTCGCAATTTTCGAAGCCCCAAAATGGTTTTTTTTCCTAAGTACTCCGATGAATATTAATTAGGCCGATCAGACGTAAAATCGGATAAACACGTGACGAAATAACTAGAAACGGATTCTGTTTTGTCCGGCCGATCCCTAAAGAGTAGAAAACGGAACATATGGTTTATATGAGTGTGTTTATAATTATTTTTTATGAACTCGAACTCGTAAAAAATCGATATAATTCGGCCCTACGACTGCAGTCGGTTGCGCAACAACGTCGGTATCAGGAAGATAAACAAAATGCACAAAGTAGGTGACGAAAATAGTCGCGCCGGCCCTATATGATGTCACTAGTGTTTACACACACGCTCGCGCGCACACACACACACAAACGTATAAAGTTGCGTTTGCCTACGCGCACGCTCCCGAATCTAAATATATTAGTGCGACTCGGAACTAAGATCGATCTGAAATGGATGTGCTATCTTTAATTTTTTATTTTTATAATTTATTTCGTTAGAGTTTCTCTCGATGTCATGTTACTGTACTAAAGGACTAAGTATTTAATGCGCAATTTCTAATTAAACCGTTATTACGAAATTATTAATTGGTTCGTTCTTCAGTTAGTATTGTGATAGAACAAAAATGTTGTATGTGTCTAGTTTAGTTGAGGATTTTATATAATTTCTATACGAGTCGCGTGTAGCATATCGATAGATTATATTGCAATTGTAATGATCATTGTTATAAAGTCGCGCCCATTTTGTGGTATACCTAATGAGCATCAAGAGCCCGAGAAGTGCTTCTGTACAAACTAAAAATTTACCTCGGGAATTTTTCTCGATAATTTTATGTATTTACAAATATTAAATAGATAAGAATATTTTTACTTTATAAAAGAAGACGAACAAAACGTAAAATGCAGTCTAAGAATAATGTATTTTACTTTTGCTCATCCATTCGACAAAACGGATGTTTCGTAGTTCCCTGGATGCAGTGTGACGGAACATCTGTCTGAACGTTCATCCTCAGTCATTCCCATGTTCCCTAACGTGCTCTGTTGTCGCAAGGTTCTTTTTTTTATTAGTACTTTTATTTACGAGCACCCCAGCCCGTCATCATCGCAACCATCAAAAATCATGATCACCGAACATCATTGCGATTAATAAAAGTTTCAAACGAATGTTGGGTTAAAAACGACAATTCTATATTAGATAGATGGTGCGTCATATCTTTTTGTGCGTTTTTCGTTGGCGATGTGATGTTCACGTGGAATTATATTAGGGGTTATTGGAAGACAGGTCTTCCGGTTAGTATTTTATTGAGAGTTTTGATAATTGTCTGTGACTTTCAACGTGTTGAGAATTTTGAATTTTGGCGCGAAGAATGTACGTAAGTCCGTCTTGTTTTATGTGAATTTGTTTCGAAATTAGTTCTGTTATTAAATTATCAACGTTAAAATCAAGTATTGTATCATAATTAATTGCAAACAATACATGAAAGCGTTAAAGATTATTTTGGCAGAGATTCAGCCTAATGTGTTTAACGAATCTTACTCAATTAAATTAAAAGAGAAATATGTCTATTTTTATCTTGTACCAACCTTTGCTTTCGCTAGATTCCGTTTGAAAATTATCAATTTCCGTTGTTCCATAATAAGCTGTGTTTGTTTCATAGAACTTCTATGCACTCGAGAGGTACACCTCTAAATCTATTCTGTTTGTTAGTTAATTGCAATAAAAAAATGTGTTATGTATTTTTTGGCAGCAACTTTGGCGTTAAGTAACTAAATATTGGCTGATTACTATATGCGATGTTTGATTAAAGTATATTTTTCCTGCTTTTAGTAAATTTAAATTGAGTTAAAACTAGTTACACAAAAATTATCAGTTGATCAAGGGCGTCGTTAATAGTTTACTCTTCAGATGATATAACGACTTAATTATTGAGGCGCCTTAAGGATTATGGTCTTCAAAATATGTAATGATACTTATTTTGACTGGAAATTTTCACTAAACAATAGACTGTTTAGTCAAATTTATTATTTAGAATTCATTTAAAATTCCAATAAAATATTTGTTTTTTTTTCAACTCAGTGTATCAATGAGTACTTATTAAAAAAGAATCATTTAGATATAACGTGTAATGCACGAGTCATTATAGTCGAAGTTATTGATCTTTGCTTCCTTTGTTAGCCAATCACCACTTAAATTATAATATGCCTCTATTGATCCAATGTCATACTAATTTATCTTACATTTCATTCCATTTTTTTCCATTCCACGTCATATGTTTATCCATATTATATACTAATACTATAAATCTGAAAGTGAACCTGTATATATTTTCACAACTAAACTAATAATAATAAAGTTACAACGCGCAAAAAGTAAGTTAATGTAAATAAACAGCAATTGCTATTTTTACATCATTTTACAAAATAAAGTATCTATAATTTTTTTTTCGAAAATGTAGATGAATGTTAGGAAAATCACCAATTTCATTAAAATTATGTTTCGCTATACTGACAAATTTTATCGCGTTATATTAATGTGTTCATTAGGAAGTGCGCGCAGAACGCGATGTGCTTCAGACGCGAATGTCGGAGCAAGCGCTGCGCGTGTCCACTCTGCAGGCGCGACTCGAGCGCCAGCGGGACGAGGCCGAGACGTCCAGACGAGAAGCCACCTCGGAACTGCTTGTCAAACTGCATGACGCCACATCCGAGGTAATAATTTATCATGAGATAGTCACAATTCTATCCGAGCTATTGCAAAGGGGCTATCTGGAGTGGTAAATATTTTTGTTTCGTACACGATGAGGGCGTGTGCGGAAATTAGGATATTCACCACTCCCTTTTTTGCGGATAGTTTATATAAGTGGACTGTATACATTTACAGTCCGATATCTCTCACACGAACCATCGATTTTGATGCAGTTTACAACAATCGACGTTGTTTTTTAAACAGAAGAGTTAGTTAGATTTTGGAATTTATCAGTAGAGCAATTTACAGAATATTGTAAAAAAATACTTTTTATAAAATTTTGGCCACATGGCCAAGTACACCGATGACTTCAGCATACAATTCAGATGACATAATTTGAAACGATCCTGAAGCACAATGCCGGAGATCATTCCGAGGAATCAAATTGTAGTTGCCTCTAGACCACGGAGCAGACCACAGCTACGGTACCTTGCAGATCCTCACCAGCAACTCGAGATATTCATATATGCGTATGTGTTTATTTAAACGGAGCGGACGAATGTGCGTACGGCGCAGTAGATCGATGACGCTCAAGTGTTGCGGTGCCAAAGTGACGTGTTGAGGATAGTATGTGAAAGGATGAGCACTGGAAACCTAAACTATATAAAAAGACAACACAGTGACCTGGCGCATCTACTATCTATTAGCACATATAGATACTATCCATATAATATTTTTGATATTTGATTCCCTCCATTTCCAAACATACCAAGTGATGTAATTATTTTTGTGAATTTCGTAAATAAAGTAAACAAAACATAACAAGATGGCGACTTTGCGAAAAAATGACAGGATATGTCTCGCATGCTTACAACAAAATATGGGCGGGATTTGTTTGTGATATCTGCGAATTTAATTTGGATCGTTTCCGAAATTTATGTTTATTAGTATGTTATATGGTTAGGATTTTTTCGAACTACAGACCACAAGTATAAAACACTTGCCTGAGACATGCAATAACATGCGCCATTCGACCCACCGCTGACCCTCGAATCTGTTCTTCCACTACGAATCCACATCCAACGAATTGAATATTGATTAGAGGATTGACAGATATCAAACACTTAAAAAAGTATAAGTTTTCTATTTATCTTCACCGCCAATTACTCTGTTACAATTTTACGTATGTTTCATGCCAATCAGGCACCTCTTCAGAAACATGCAGACAGTCACATCCGTCAGGGTGTCAGGAGTATTAAACATAACAGATGCCCTCCCGGCCATCTTGTCTGATGCACGTCATGCAGTAAATGAAACGTTAAAGGTGACAGAAGCCCTGTCCACCAACATTGATAAACATGCTTGTCAGTTAACAGAATAACCGTTACCAAATCATGTCCAAATTATCATAGACAAACGTTTATTAACGTCGATTCGTTTCAAACGATGTGATGAATGGATGGTCTAAGGAATAATATTAAAAAAGATTAAATTAAAAAGAACTAATGTCGAAATCTCATAAATTATTTTAATGGATCCATAGCATTTGAAACTAGTTTGATTTTAATTAGATACGAACGTGTTTGTATATTCTCATTGGGGATTCAATGACTAACTTTTATATTTATGAAAATAGGTTCAAAGACTAAAAGAAGAGTTAGAAGTGAAAGAAAAGCAAATGGCGCGGCTCCGAAAGAGCATCGAGGAGAAGGATAAATTGAACGAAGAACACGCTAGTTTATACGGAAATTCTTGTAAGTATTTTTTAATAAACTTACGGTATTAAAACTTATTCTTAAAACCAAAAATTTTAACAAAAAAAAAAACCGACTTCAATATAAAACCTTTTCCAAAACAAATTAATATGCACTAAAAAGTAAAAAAATAAGTGCGTATTCTTCTACAACTTAATCAAATTACTTTTTCTACTCATCAATATGTAGGTACGATCTATTTGTTTACCACGCAAGAAGGCAGATAGATACCTATCCATTTCAAATTAAACTCAACACATACCTATGAATAACAAACAATGATCAAAATATTTTTAGAGTTCTTCTAGGTAAAATGAAATGAAAAATTATTAGACTACTTAAAAGTCAATCAAATTGTTACGATAATATAATGTAGTTACAATTATTGTTATTTTTGGAGTCGGTGTCAGCCAAGGAAACACTACAATATATCTAGCAATAGACACCGAAATTTTTGTTTATATTTTGATTTTTAGTGAATTTGAAGTACACTAACTAATTTGTCTCAATATGGGTAGACCTACTAAACGTGTTGCTCATAAATCGCACCCTTACTGTTAGCCGTTAAGGAATTCCATAGATTATTATATTCAACTACAAAAATTATTTGACCATAACAACGTTATGGTAGGTGATTCAAATATCCGGATAGCCTATAAAAGATTCGGTCGACTACTGTTAATTTGCTCCAAAAAATTGAAGAGTTCCGTTACTTTAACCTAACCAAACTCTCATCAAAGTCCTCTTGAAGTACATCTTTTCTAATAAAAAAAGAATCATCAAAAGCGTGATATTGAGTTATTCGTCCATTTATCGCGCATATACTTAATGCAAATTTAAGATTTTTACGATTTTCTCATGGATACCATTGTCAGAATTGAACCATATTATAATTGGACCACACAGAAAGCACCAGCTTTGAAATAAAAAAAGAATTATTAAAATCGGTTCACCCAGTCCAAAGTTCTGAGGTAACAAACATGAAAAAAATACTGTCGAATTGAGAACCTCCACCTTTTTGAATTTTGAAAACTGTTAAAAAGATTTTAACTGATAAGTTTTCTGTGTAAAATGATGAATGATAAAAAATAAATACACTAGTGAGTGTAGGGAAATGAAGTTTAATAAGAATAATAATAACAATGATGATGATGATTTTAAAGTTCCCCAATGTTAACTCTTGTTTCAGGTCATCCAAAAGACAAAGTTGTGATATTGGAACGCGAGCTATCAGATGCACAAACCAAAATCGCTCAACTCGAGACAGTAGCTAAAAGCCTTGAAACTGAAAAGGACTCATTACAACAACTTGTGCGCGATAGCCAGAGACAGTTAGCAGAAAGAAATGCACAATTACAGGAATTGTTGGGTATTTATTTTGTTTTTTACAATTTCGGATTCACAGTAAATAAACAAAATACGTCGTAAAAAAGCACATGATTAATTAATAGATAATTTGCTACAAATAATTATATATATTTAATATATGTACGTTATGTAGGTATTTTTATTTAAATGTTCAAGCTAATGTGAATTGTTAATAAAAAGGTTTTATTTCACCAATATTAAAAGCAAAATATTTGGTTTGAGTAAAAAGGGGTATTTACTTGAGGATGTACATTTGACTTATACAAGGAGTGAGGGTAACCGTTCTGAGTTTTAAGTACTTAGTTACACTATTTTTTTCTCTTAAATTTTCCAATTAAATTATTGCAAAACAATATTTAAATATTGAAAATTTTTGTAAAAAAATGTATTTACACGACAAGAAATTGACAATTTACATTATGTTAAATGAAGAAGGGTGGGTAAAAGAGTAAAAGATTGAATGCTAGCTCTTAGATACATAAGTAGAATCGTTGCGGTAGATGTGATCTCTGCGTAATGTGTGAAACGTCTTTGAAAAACGTAGAAACAGTGATGTTAGAAAGCGGTATGGTTTGAAGAAACATGTAGTGCCTAGAGTAGCAAAAGGTGTGTTATGGTGGTTTGGCCATCAGGAAAGGACGAATGAAAGTAGACTTACAAAACGAATCTATAAAGCGAATGTATGTAATGAAAAGGTCGGAGGGCCGCTCTAGAAAATTCTATGCAGACAAAATGGGTAGCATATTAACAAAGCGCCAAATTTAAAGCACCTGAAACCGACAAGCTCGCACGATAAGATTGATGTATGCCAGCAAAGCAAGAAAAACATGCAAAGATCATATCACATGGAAATCTGTAGCCTCTACCTGTCCTTTTGGGAAATTGATGTGAATTTATATTATTATTATTATTAAAATACATAATAGGTACTTTAGGTTTTCATTTACATCATAATTAAGTGTAATACTGGGTAAATTTATTTAATCTAAAATCTTCCAATATGTATATATTGCATAGACGACTTATAATCTACTTCATTCTATTCAATAAACAATATTGTCTTAAGTTTGTGATATTCAGATTTTTATGAAGATTGCTGATTATGAAACGTCTTTTGCAGCTCTAAAGTTAGATGACGATAATCAAAAGACAGAAAATAAAAGCGACAACGTGGACGGCGCCAAAAACTCGGCTCGTACTCTTAGCGACATCGTCTCAATCTCGGATTACGATGAACAAGATTTGCAAATGCGACGTTATGAAATGAAATATCAGAATGTGAATATATCAAGTATACAACATCTGAACGAGAGGGATAAATCATTTTTACAAAAAACTGTACCAGACGACCACGATAAACCAAATATCAGTTCGTTAAATCTCGATTGTACTCCAAAACAATTGGAGTGTACACCACGGGCTGAATCGTTGCCCACGCATTTGACGTCTACTCAAAATAAAAATGTCGATCTGCTGAACATGTACAAGAGAAATGTCAATGAAACTACGGTGTTCGGTAGCGGACATCAGTTTGATGACAGCCCGAAACATTCGACAGCTCAAAAAATACCCGACAATTGTTCCATGTTCCCCAACAGAGATGTTAGCGACACCAAAAACATAACCGTGGATCCGAAAAGGATAGATTTCTCATTAGAACCTTCCAATGTGGACCATCGTTCAGATGAAGACGAACCAGATTTCACATCTCTTGAAGAGCTAGGCATAGTTATCGACTTCAAACAGCAGAGCTTCCCAGACATATTCAGTCAGCTGAAAAATGAGGTAAAAAAATCTAGGAATGAGTTAGAAAGTTGCCGATCGAAATTGAAGCATGCGGAAGAACAACTGTGTGAGTTTCCAGCTCTGAAAGAGGAAGTTGAGGAACTTAAAAATTTACTTGAAAATACTATGAGTACAATGAAAAATGATAAGATGTTCTATGAAAATCAATTGGGAAATTTTACTTCTAGTAAGAAATTACTGGATCAAAGATTAGCCGAATTGACTCAAGAAGTGAATGATAAGGCTAAAGACCTCCATTTATTAAAAGAAGATATATTAAGGAGAGAAAATATGATTTTAGAATTAGCCAAAGAAAAAAGAAATCTAACAAACAAAATGGCTGAATTAGAAGTTAAAGTCGATGAACTTCAAAATAGAAATGCAGTATTACAAAAATGTGAAAGTGAAAACTTACAAATGAGAGAAAAAATAGGTGAAATACAGAAACTTCAACATTTAGTGTCAGAAAAGAACCAGCAAATCGATAGCCTTAATCAACATTTGGATAGATTGGATGATTTACAGCGACGTTTAGATGATAAAACAGAACAACTCGAAAGTGTAAAGGAGGCCCTTGAAGAGAAATCCAATGAATTATTCCAGTTGCAAGATACAGTTGAAGCTGTAAGTCGAGACTTGAATAATATTACAAATGAAAATTCCAAACTAGTCATAGACAACAGAGAATTGAAACAGTTGTTAACAAAACTAGAAAAAGAACAAGAAAACGCTTCTCTTAGACTTCAGAACAGCGAAAATGAAGTCGAAAAGTTAAATTCGATCAATAACGAATTTTCGAAGAAGTTAGAAGACATGAAGTCGCTCACAAACCAATTAAAGGACAAAGAGTGCGAAATTGAAATTTTAAACGAGGACATAAAAAATTTCCATGAAGAAATCGCAAGTCTAAAGGAGCAGTTGAAAATTGGGTCCAGAAGTCCATCACCGAGAAGAAGTAAAAGTGGGGACGAAGGTTCTGGAAAGATGAAACAAGTGAACAGACAAGCAACTGAAGATAAAAAGCAGCTCATCAAAATTCGTAAACAGATTTCTTTGTTGCAACATGAGTTGGACTTCAACAAGAAAGAACTTAACGAAAAGGTATTTTTTTTTCTGTCTTCTTGTTTTTTTTTTCTATCACTATATAGACCTAAAATTTATAAAGCTCATAAACGTGATAGCGTTTTACGCCATGTAGTGGTTAATTGTTTGTGCTAAATATCTTTCTGCCAAAAATAATTTAGTGCTGTTTTTCAGGCTTTCGAATTGGCGAGAGCAAAATTGGACATTACAGAACTGAAGAATGCTTTACATCAAGCGACGACAAAAATCTCTGACAAGGAAATTTGTGTCACTGAATTGACAAAGGAGAACAATAATATGAAAGCCGAATTAGAGGAGCTATCTTCAGAGAAAGAAGAAATAAGAAAGCAGTTAGCCACAGTCATGAGTAGGCTGAGTGAAGAAGGTAGCTTGAAGGAGCTTAAAGAAAAATTGAGGGTAAAAGAAGAGCAATGTTTAGCATTAGAACAGGAACTGAAGCTACTGAAAGAGATGTTTGAGAAGTAAGTAGTTAATATTAAATAATAAAAGATTTTATTAATTTATCTTAAAACTTAGCCCTTGATGACTCAACTATAGAAATGGTATTATTACATTTTTTTTTTAATTTGCATAAGTTTTTTTTTCTAGTGGTAAAATTACCTTTATTAGTATATACTAATACTAAGGTGTAATAGGCATAGCATGGCGCCTCTTTTAATAAGGTATATAGATTAAGGTATATACCTTAATTATTAAAAGAGGCGCCATGCTATGCCTATTGCACTTATGCATTGTAGATTCATTTTTTTTTGAAAGCTTAATTCAGTGGTGGCTACTGAGCCACTTGAGTGTCATCCTATCATCGGGTAGGATCTTCGAATCTCAACCTAAAGGCCATGGGTTTATCCATGGCATGTACCAATAAGTTTGTCTAAACATAATTGTATTTTCTATCAACAACACCATGCATTAACATTGAAGGGAAATATCTTAGAGGAACCATATCGAGGGCAGGTGAAATTTACATCTGTTTATGTGAAGTGAAAAAGTACACTATAATGGACTTGCAATCTGTCATGTTGCATTTAAGTTTTTGTAAATTGTAGACATGCACCGAGTATGTTGTCTCTGACGGGCCCACAGGTTACAAAAAAATACAACAAAGGTTAAGGGGTTTTTGTAAATTAATTTTTTACTTTGTTTGTAATTTAATATATCATGTTTACTCATTAATTTTCATCAGGTTTTACCACATACTAACACGTATACCTATGTACTAATATCTTGTCGTTCCACTTGAAAAGGATAAGACAGATTTATTTTTCATATATCCAATTATATTGAATTCGACATGTATAGCTATATATTAATGGGATTAAATATATTCAAACGTAAAAAAAAAACCCTGATTCCTTCATTTTATATGTATATCAATTGATTATTGCTATCATCAATGTATAGCGGGGACTAAGATTGACTGTGAATCGAACAGAGAACGAAACTGCAATTTGCGTTAGGTTTGATAGTGACATCGAGAATTAATAAAAATAATAAATAAATAAATAAATAATCAAGAGATAGAATTAATAAAAATTGTTAAGGATTTTATTCTTTATCTATGCCTGCAAAGCTGCAAACTATATAAATCTTCATGGCTAGATATATATGTTAACAGTGATCATGTTGAAGTTTATACAACTCAATCTCGAAGTACTGAACAGAATTCATAGTTTATTAATAAGTTGATTGAGTTTCACATACATTTGATTAAGAGAATAGTATTTAATATGACCGTTTTATTAATTTACATCCCTGTATTAATTGTGTATTTGTATTAGAATGCACGATTCTTCCCAACGTCATCGTGCCATTCAGTCGACAGAAGAACAGGACCTTGCACTGGTAATCCGCAGTGGGAACCGATCTCCCACCACTGAATTGGAAAACGCTGTACGTGCACAACTCAATTATTCCAATCAACTTGACGACTCAATCATGGAACAAGTGAGTAATTTTTATTATAATTATAATATTTATTTTTTTACGTTTGGTTCTTTTGTTCGGTTTGAAATAACGTGACACGCAAATTAGCTTCAAACATATTATTTTATATTGATTTTAATTTTATAGTAATATTAATATCCTTTTATAAATATTTCATTTCAGATACTCTCAGGCAGCAGTGACGTCGAAGATGTGCCTAGGCTAGCACTTAACACTTCTAAGTGAGTAAAAATTATTTCATTATCTCACTTTTTTTTATTTAATTTTAAGTAACTCTGTAAAAATAGATTTCACAATTTCAACAACTTCTTTAGAACTGAAACTGAAGAAGGGGACCATTTAGTATGTATATATATATATATATATATATATATATATATACATACATACTATATGCCATTGTCGTTCCTTTGACTTAGTGATTAATCCAAAGTACTTAATTAGTACTATCTTAAGTATATTATTAAATTATATTGAAAATATTAATCTTAATTAAAAGGCAACAATATTTTTCTAAGAGTAATTTAAAGACCAATAATTAATTCATTTATTTAACACTCTTTATTTAATTTTTTATTTATATTGTGAATATCATTTGATTGTATTTCAGTTGATGTTATTCAGAATATCTTAGCATAATTTTGTTCATAAAGTTCGTACATGCTAAATTACATCTATGATGATCAATTCAAATTCAAAAAAGAAATTCATACACAAAGAAAAGTAAATTTGTTTATGTTTTTAATGTTTATGATGTTTAGTTTCACTTTGTAATTTTTTAGATCATCAAGTTCGGTTCATTCAAGTTCTTCCGAGAAGATAGGCCGTTTGAAGTCTGAAAATGAAAAGCTCCAAATGCAACTGAATAATTTAGAGGCAAGAATCAAAGACAAAGATGCATTAATCACTGAACTGAATAGGTAATACTGGCTTATTTTATATTCACCTTATAAATGTTCATTTGATAATTGAAGTAAGAAACTTTAGGAAAAATAGGCAACATTATATCAAAATATCAATATAAAAATGATTAATAATTTATTTAACCTTTTTCGCCTAATAAAATTTAGATCCTTTACGTCCATTACATCTGTGATGGACGACAATTCAGTTCATATACTATTTCTTATATGAACCATTTAATGAAGGCCATGTTTCAGTGCCACAGAACCAGGGAGCCCTAGGCTTAAAATGTAATGGGGCCCTGTTTTAAAAAAATGTTTTTTATGACTCATAATTCGAAAGATGAAATTCCTTTAAATATTCACAGAACACGAAGACGAATTACGAAACTTACACTATTTAAGACCGCCTGAAGATGTAATATTTGGCAAATAAATAACTTAAAAATTATGATATTGTATCCAATAATTGATTTTGTTCAAATATTAAAGTATGCAATAGAAATACTGCAATAGTTGATTTGAGACAAGCTTTTCAAAAGTTTTACTGAGTGTCAATATTACTGATATCGGTCGAAAGTTCATGAGGTCAGATATACTACCAGATTTAAATAATGGAATAATTTTACTTTGCTTCATTAGATCCGGAAACACACCACAGTCAATACAAGCATTACAAATCACTACAGACATGGAACAATGCTATCTATTATTAAATCAATTATTTTCACGGGAAGGCCATCAAAATGGCATTTTTTCATTTTATATCTTTGAATGCTTTAAAAATGGTCATGAGTAAACGTAAAAAGGCAAAAGTCGACGCCGTAAACATCGACGTTACGCTTCGACAAAGATTTGACAAGAGCGGGCAATGTCTTCCGAGATTGTGTAGTTAAAACTGGAATACTAGTAAAGAATTTTTCAAAAGCAATGGCAATTTT